>OX451735.1:1283474888-1284674888 GCA_948472305.1 Vicia faba | reverse complement strand
GTCCCGCAGTCTCCGACAACAAGACGGACTACAATGATGAACAATACCCACCTGCTGCTGACAGATACAAGCAATTGGAGGACCTCTTGAGCGCCATGGAAATTCAGAATGTGCCGGGGCTGGATTTCGGATATCTGGGGTTATCTTCTGGGGTAGTAATTCCACACAAATTTAAGGCACCTGCCTTCGCCAAGTATGATGGGGTCTCATGCCCAAAGCTGCATCTGAGGTCGTACGTAAGGAAGATCCAACCCTACACGGCGGATAAGAACCTTTGGATTCACTTCTTCCAAGATAGCCTTTCGGGGTCACAGCTTGAATGGTTCTACCAATTAGATGGAACTAGAATCCGACACTGGGAAGATTTGGCAACCGCATTCTACAGACAATATCAATACAATTCTGATCTCGCTCCTACGCGTACCCAACTTCAGGGTATGTCTCTAGGAACGGGTGAAGGGTTCAAAGAATATGCACAAAAATGGAGAGATTTGGCTGGCAGGGTGCAGCCTCCACTGACTGATCGTGAGCTGGTTGATATGTTCCTAGGGACTTTGTCTGGTCCATTTTTTAATCATTTGGTTGGTAACTCCTCCGCTGGGTTTACAGATTTGATTCTGACGGGAGAAAGAATTGAAGCTGGCATCAGGTCAGGAAAGATACAAAAGGCTGCCTCCACAAGTACTGAGAAGAGGCCGTTTAAGAAAGAAGCAAGCGCCGTCTATGGTCCTAGACGACAAGTCAAGCCCGAAAGTCGCCAAGCCGTCAATGCTTTGGTCATTTCAAAACCTGTTGTTGCTCCTCAGCAGTACAATCAACAAAGAAGTGAAAGGCCCAAGAGGCAGTATACTCGGCTGAGTATGACCTTATCTCAAATTTTACCCCAACTGTTATCCACCAACTTGGTGACCATCAAAGAAGCTCCTAAGGTCGTCAACACAGCGTCTCCTAAGTATAACCCAAATGCCCGGTGTGCTTATCATTCCGATAGTCCCGGGCACACTACTGATGATTGCTGGGCCTTGAGAAACAAAGTGCAAGATCTTATCGACGCGAAGGAAATTCAGTTTGAAGCGCCTGAGAGACCGAATGTTGTAACTGCTCCTATGCCCCAGCATAGAGTAAATGCCATTGAGGAAGAGTTGTACGCTGTTTCGGTGAATGAAGTTGTTACCCCTCTTTTGACTGTTAAGAGGAACTTACTACTAGCCGGTTTATTTTCGGGTTGTAGCAAGGGCTGCCTCCTGTGTGCTGTTATCCCTACCGGTTGTCCACTGCTGAAATCAGGCATCCAAAGCCTGATGGATAGCAAGGAGATTCTGTTCAAGAAAACTGCTGTTCCGTCTGTCTCCATTGAAGAAATATCTGTTGTCACAATTTACAATCCTGCCAAAGCTCCCATGAAGAAACCCGTCCGAATTATGTCTGTTGCACCCATTACTATTACTGTTCCGGGGCCTCTCCCCTATGAGTCTGATAAAGCGGTCCCATGGCATTATGGAGCCGACGTGTATGTGCTTGGGGTGAAGCAGGAGTTCAACACCAATACCAGTATCAGTAACATCACTGGTCCCGCCAAGATTACCCGCAGTGGCAGGCTCTTCTCGCCTGACATTGCACCGCCAGTTATCCGAAAACCTCTCACCATCACACCCGCAAGTGTGCATGTTCCAGTTCAAATTCCTGTGTCTACTAATGCCGCCGAGTCCTCTGATACTCGGGGCAAAGAAGTTGCTACCGATTTTCCTGCCAGGACGGAGGCACCAAAAAAGAAGACTGCTGTGGAAGCCTCCCAACAAGAAATGGAGGAAATCCTTAAAATTATCAAAAAGAGTGACTTTAATGTCGTTGAACAGTTGGGGCATACTCCCTCCAAAATCTCTATGTTATCATTGCTGCTATGCTCAGAGGCCCATGCAAAAGCCCTGATTTCATTTCTGAAAACGGCCCATGTGCCGCAAGAGACCTCCGCGGATCAATTCACCGACTGTGTGGCTAATCTGACAGCTGACAATGGCTTAGGGTTCTCGGATGCTGACCTTACCGCCAAGGGGAAAAATCACAATGATGCTCTGCACGTCTCTATAGAGTGCAGAGGCACTACTCTCGCACACGTGTTGGTGGATACCGGGTCTTCCCTGAATGTTTTGCCCAAGAAAGCATTGGATCGCTTGGATTGTGAGGGCCTGGAGTTGAAACCTAGTAACATCATTGTTAGAGCCTTCGACGGTTCTAAGAGGATGGTGCACGGTGAAGTAGACATCCCTATTCGTGTGGGTTCCCAAGTTTTCAACTCAACGTTCTATGTAATGGATATTCGTCCATCTTATTCCTGCTTGTTGGGTCGACCCTGGATTCACAAGGCTGGGGCAGTAACATCCACTCTACACCAAAAGCTCAAATACCCTGTCAAAGGGAAGATTGTTACTGTGCAGGGTGAGGAGGAATACATGGTTAGTCACTTGAATTCATTCCGGTATATCGAGATGGACGGGGAGTTTATTGAAACCCCCTTTCAGCATTTTGAGGAAGTACCTCCAGTGTTGGCATCGGTTGAGGCAGTGATTGAAGAAGATTTTCCGTTGAATATGGCGTCCTTGAAGGATGCCCGGGCTGCAATCGAGAAAGGCAATTGTGAAAATTAGGGTCAGCTTCCTGACTTCACTCAAAAGAACGACAAGTTTGGGCTGGGCTTTACTATAGAGGCTCAGAGGGCTGTGCGCAAGGAAAAGATCAGAAAGGCTCCGGTGTTTATCTCCAACCCAAGGGTGAATGCTATCGAGGAGGATGTAGAGGAAGCAGAGTTTGACAGTTGGATCTACCCGACTACCAGCAACGGACCAAGCAACTGGACGGCAAAGGATTTTACACCTATCACATTTGTCACGCAGTAATTAATTTCTTTTGATTTCCAATTTGTAACAAACAATATGTTAAAACTTTGTTGGCTCGGTGTCCTACCCGGGGCATCGTAGCTCCATTTGTGAGGGCTTTTTGTATGACATTTCCATATATCATCAATCAAAACATTGGACGTTTGTTGCATTTCAAATCTTGTGATCTTTTCTTTCTGTGTTATATATTGCAAAAACAACTATATTTACACACACCCACTTATACAGGTTTCAATCCACTCTGGATCTCACTGGTAACAGCTCTGCTACTGCCAGTTATGACTTCGAGAATCCGATCAACTTGGCCGAAGACGAAGGTGAAGATGATTGCGAAGTGCCTGGTGAACTCGCAAGACTGCTACTCCAAGAAGAGAGGGCTATTCAACCACATGAAGAGCCGGTGGAAACAATTAACCTAGGTACTGAGACGGATAGGAAAGAGGTCAAGATCGGTGCCAATCTAGAGCTCAGCGTGAAGCAACGATTGATCCAGATGCTACAGGATTACATGGAGATATTTGCTTGGTCCTATGAAGACATGCCTGGTTTGGATGCCGACATTGTAGTTCATCACCTGCCAACCAAGGAAGATTGCCCTCCGGTAAAGCAAAAGGTCTGACGTATGCGCCCAGAAATGTCTGAAAAGATCAAGGCTGAGGTTATGAAGCAGTTCGATGCCGGGTTTCTAGCAGTAACTTCCTACCCTCAGTGGGTTGCCAATGTGGTGCCAGTGCCGAAGAAGGACGGTAAAGTCAGAATGTGTGTCGACTACAGAGATTTGAACAGGGCAAGCCCCAAGGATGACTTCCCCTTACCTCACATCGACGTTCTTGTTGACATTACTGCTCAACACAAGGTTTTCTCCTTCATGGATGGTTTTTCAGGGTATAATCAGATCAAGATGGCTCCAGAGGATATGGAGAAGACTAACTTTGTGACTCAGTGGGGCACCTTCTGTTACAAGGTCATGCCATTCGGATTGAAAAATGCTGGGGCAACCTATCAACGTGCCATGGTTGCTTTATTTCATGACATGATCCATCATGAGATTGAGGTATACGTTGATGACATGATTGCAAGGTCTCAAACTGAGGAGGAGCACCTTGATCATTTGAGGAAGCTGTTTGACCGACTCAAGTTATACAAGCTGAGGTTGAATCCCAACAAATGCACCTTTGGGGTAAGATCCGGAAAATTGCTAGGTTTCATTGTAAGTGATAAAGGTATTCAGGTGGACCCTGCCAAGGTAAAAGCCATACAAGAGATGCCGACTCCAAAGACAGAGAAAGAAGTCAGAGGCTTCCTGGGACGACTGAACTACATTGCCCGATTCATCTCACATCTGACTGCTACTTGTGAGCCAATCTTCAAATTACTGAAGAAAGATCAAGTAGTACACTGGAACGATGAATGTCAGGCTGCCTTTGAAAATATAAAGGAATATCTCCAAGAGCCACCCATTCTTATGCCACCAGTGGAAGGAAGACCTCTAATATTATACTTGACAGTACTTGACAATTCAATGGGGTGTGTGCTGGGGCAGCATGACGAGTCTGGCCGAAAAGAGCACGCTATTTATTACTTGAGCAAAAAGTTTACCGACTGTGAGTCTCGTTACTCACTGCTTGAGAAAACTTGCTGCGCTCTAGTATGGGCTGCTCGCCGACTGAGACAGTATATGCTGACTCACACCACTTTGTTGATTTCAAAGATGGATCCCATCAAGTACATATTTGAAAAGCCTGCTCTGTCTGGAAGAATAGCGAGATGGTGAAACAACCGGCTGAAAATCATCAAAACAATGAAGTCGCCATCGAACGTCTTTTATCCCACGTGTAGGGAAAGGTAAACATCGAGAAAACCTGACGAGGGAGAAGTCACGGTCTTGCGACCGAGAGATCGGGTAAGGGAGTCTGTTACGCGAGGGGAAGGTATTAGCATCCCACACGCCCGTAGTACTCTACGGTATCCACTCTTGTTATCTATCTTATGGGTGTGTTGAATCTATGCTTACTGTCTATACTACTGGAGGAATGCATGCAAAAGAAAGGGGAAAAGAATGTAGGGGAAATAAAATTGTGCTCGCTTGGGCCCTACCCCAATGCCTACGTATCCGTTTTAAGGAATCAGAGCTACCGTAGTTCGGCTCACATTTTTTTGTTTGTTTGTGTTATTTATGGACGAAGTTAATCCCGCCTTCTGCCGCAGCTCGACCTTTGGAGACTTATGCGTTGGCACAGAAGTAAATTAATCGTGTCCTTACCTGAAAAGAGTTTTTTAAAGAAAAGTGCTCGAGCGCACAAAAGATTTGAGTTTGTCTTGTATTTTGTTATAGATGTTTTTTGTGGACGAAGTTAATTCCGCCTTCTGCCGCAGCTCGACCTTTGGAGGCTTATGCGTTAGCACAGAAGTAAATTAATCATGTCCTTACCTGAAAAGGGTTTTTTTAATGAAATGGTGCTCGAGCGCACAAAAGATTTGATTTTGTTATGTATTTTTGTTGTAGATGATGACTGATTGACCTCAAGAGAGAGATATTAGCCATTCTTCTACTTAGTCATGAAAAGAGTCTTTGAGAATTGAACCACACCTATGCTTGAGATGAAGAACGATAAGATCGAGAAGAGACCCGCTTATCATTTCCCGTACTAAGCAAAAGCATGATTCGAATCAATAGTTTTAAAGTATTTTGAATTTTGAAAGAAAAAGAAGTTTTTGTTTTGGGTGCGTATGCAAAAGGGAAAGAAAAGTTAAAGGGGAATTAGCCTATTTCTAAACCTATTGTTATTGTGCGTTAGTAGCCATAAGATTTAGGTTAAAGGGGAAATTTCTACCTGATATTAGTATGCATGAGTTTGAAAGCCTAATGTCTACTTTTAGTTCAATTAAATCGAAGATTAAATTTGAACCAAAATCTCCTAAAGAATCATGAAATAATATACGAATAAGTAAAATTAGGCCGCAAGTATCAGGATATCGCATACAATCCATAAAAATTGCGAGCGAAACACATGACATAAAAATGAGTAAAACTAATGATTAAAATTGAAAAGGAAAAGTGAGAGAATTGAAAAGAAATCTCTTTTATTTACCAATATTGCCAAAGAAAATAAATCGCCCAAAATTAACCGCAATCGAAATGAGTATGGGAAATAAGATCTCAGGAGGTGCGAACTAAATTCACTATGTGCTGCAAAAAAAAGCAACGACATTAGGCCCCATCAAAAATGGACACAATCAGCAAGAAAATAAAAATAATCATGATCCAAGAATTGACTAGTTTGGCCCATTCCGTCACTAATTCCTCTTACAACAAAAACCCATATTTTTTTTATATTATTTTCAGCATATTATTATTATTATAGAAAATATCAAATAATAAAACAATTATATTGTTTCAGCATATTATTATTATTATTAAATAAAAGATATAAAATAATAAAACAATTATATTTCAGTATATTATTATTATAAAATAAAAAAAATATAAGATAATAATACAATTATATAAAAATGAAAAAAAAGGATATGAAATTTGGAAAGGGTTAGGTTTAGAGAAAAATGTCTCTTCTTCTCTCGCGGACGGAACAGCGCCGCCGGTATCCTCACCACTTCGCTTACGTTTCTTCATCCATCAATGGTGCCCGATCCTTGCGTTGCTCCGTCTCTTCTGCTCCGGCGATTCCCGCCGCTCACCATCATTAAAACGAAGACCGTTGGCCGCCGTCTTAGTGCGTTGCTCCGTCTCCTACTCTCGTCGATCCAGTGCCTCCGTGTGCTTCCGTTCATCCATCTCATTGTTGTTCACCGTGTTCGCGCTTATTTTCCGTATCCTCTACAACAGGTTCGTCTTCCTCTCTTCTTTCTTCTTTTCCGTTTCTTCTTCCTCAATTCTACGTTTATGTTATGGCGGTTTGCGATGCGAGAATGATGGAGTCTTTGTTGCGTAGAATTATTGACATGCGACTTTGCTGCGCTTTGTTGTTGATGTTACATTATTACTGAGTTATGAAGCAGTGATACGTTGGTGTTGTGATATTCAGATAGTAGAGAGAACGATGCAGATTGAGGTGTTGATGATGAAGGCTTGGTATAGAGAGTGCAGATTGAGAATGAAGGACGTGGAAGAAGGTGATGAATGGTACGTATGATAATGGTTGAGAGGTGGAGATTCAAGGAGAACGCAATGAATCCAAGGTTTTTGAGAAGATGGAGGTTGAAATGCAGAAACAATGGAGATTATGTAGAGACCTCAAGATTGAGAGAGTCTTCAGATTTTATGGTGAGTTTTTTGTGAATGATCCCCTGTGAATTTTTCTTTCCCTCCTTATTCTGTCCATCTGGTTGTATGCTGTGAGCTCTCTTTATATATGCTGGAAGTTTGTTATGGTTGAACTGAATCTGAACTGTTGAATTGAATGAGTTAGTTATGGAATAGATGGTGAGATTTGAATCAGTTAGAGGTTGTTTATAGACTTTGTAATTCTGTTAGGATTAGTTGAGATATGGTTTTGGGTTAAGTTAGAAAAATGTTAGAAATTAGTTAGGAGTTTGTTACAGTTAGGAATGAGGGAAAAGTTAGTTATAGATATGTTAGTTGGTTAGAATTTGGTTAGGAAGCTGTTAGAATAATTACTGAATAATGGTTTTGGATATTTGTTAGTTATGCTGTAACTATTCTGTTTTGCAGTTAGAAGTGGTTGTTGTGAAATGGTTAAGAGGTGGGAAAAAAGGAAAGTTGGTTATAGTTTGGGAAATAGAAAGTTAGTTTTAAGCACATAATACTTGGTGTAATTGTTGATTTTTGTATTTCAAATTAAATTAACTTGATTACGTATTGGTACTGAACCGGCTTGAAAAATGGTTGTTTATGCAGGTTTTCTTTTGGTATGAAACATGGACCGAGGCTTGGACATAACCAGGTTGGAATGGGGCAATCTTGGAAGATAGTGGCTTGAAGATAAATAACTTTAGAAATGAGGGAAACCTTGATTTAGAATTCTTTAGCTTTAGGCTACTTGAATATTTAATGTAAATTCTTGTTTTTTTGATTTAGTAATTTTGGATGTAAACGCCTTTTTGAAATCTTCTCTTGTAATGTTCTAATGATACCGCTTGTAAATTGCATGGTTATGACCTCGAATGAACGAGAATGATTTTGGATAACCCTTTGACAAATCACGAGTAATGCTTTAGAACTTGTAAAGATTATATCATTGTATGAATGTGAACTCTTGAACTTTAATGATGGAGCCCAAATATTCCAAGTAGTCTTCTCCTCCAAATTGCCTTTTGTATCTCCAAGATTTTTTTAATTTTATATTGCATATAACTCCATGGTTGTGATATGAATTTAATAAGAGTCTTTTCCAAAGACAAACTTGTAACGTCGAGTTTCTTTGCTTTTGAATGAAAATATGCCTAAACACCTTCAAATGAACGAGCCTTGCATCTTTCTTATTCCTCACTTCAAAACCATAATTGAAGAAGCTTAATATTTTGATTTTAATGTATTTTGAAATGAAGTCCCCAAAGCATATTATATCACAAGTAAGCGAATAGACCCGACAAAGAGCTTTGCCTCATAAAGTGTACAAATTTCAATTTGGCAAATAGTATCCCGTTGAATCTTCTTCTCTTGCCTAGAGCTCGTGAACATATGCCTTGAGGTTCAAGGAATAGCTAAACCTCATTTGATGAAGAAAAGACCATTTGAAATATTAACTCGTAAAAGATACGATTTTCTTATATGATAACCCTTTTTATGACATATTGAAGCATCCTTGAACAAGATCTTAATGGCCATGGATATATCAAAATCTTCAACCATTTGCACTTTAAGTAATTATAGAACCCCTTTGAAATTTATATGATCATGGAAATAAATCATCATTTATGTGGAGGTGATAAGTATAAGACGATGTTCCTCACTGCTTAAGCTTGCAGCCTTTCGAGATATCCTTGGGATGACTCACAATTGAAGCGACAAGTATTTGACGAGAACCAAAAATTGTATCACTAAAAGAAGTCCACAGTGTTAGAGAAAAAGCCACACACCAACCCTTATTCCTCGAAATCCATTATTTTATGTCAATTTATTGATTAATGATGCATGATGTGTTAGATGACCTAATGTGAGGGAAAAAATGCAAAAATGCGTAAGCCAGATAGGAAGTAGAAGGGTAGGACAAATTTGGGGTATTACAGTTGCCCCTATTTAATCGTCTTAAACCTGAAAGTACGATTGGCACATGCCTTTCGGAAGTTCAAGGTTGAAGATGATTAAATATCAAAGCCAAAAATTTGTCCTGAGAGAGGTAGTAAGTGTTTTCTTTATTTATTTATTTTGTGTTATCTGCTGGTGAAAAGAAAATTTGTTTTTTTTCAATGAAGAGACAGAGACTGGACTTGTAACGTGGCCTGATGCCAATACAAGCCAAATGGTTGGTATGAAAAGACAGCGGACGAGGTCTACGGGCGACCTACGATCCCAAGGTGATACATGAGAGTGATTTGACAGAGAACCTAGCCAAAGGGCGATCTCAGGTTCGACGAAGGTTTGAAGGAAGAACCTAGCCAAGAGGCGATCTCAGGTCCGACGATGATTGAGGGAAGAACCTAGCCAAGAGGCGATCTCAGGTTCGACGATGATTGAGGGAAGAACCTAGCCAAGAGGCGATCTCAGGTTCGACGATGATTGAGGGAAGAACCTAGCCAAGAGGCGATCTCAGGTTCGACAAAGGATTGAAGGAAGAACCTAGCCAAGAGGCGATCTCAGGTTCGACAAATATTTGAAGGAAGAACCTAGCCAAGAGGCGATCTCAGGTTCGACAAAGGTTTGAAGGAAGAACCTAGCTAAGAGGCGATCTCAGGTTCGACGATGATTTGAAGGAAGAACCTAGCCAAGAGGCGATCTCAGGTTCGACAAAGGTTTGAAGGAAGAACCTAGCCAAGAAGCGATCTCAGGTTCGACAAAGGTTTGAAGGAAGAACCTAGCCAAGAGGCGATCTCAGGTTCGACAAAGGTTTGAAGGAAGAACCTAGCCAAGAGGCGATCTCAGGTTCGACGATGATTTGAAGGAAGAACCTAGCCAAGAGGCGATCTCAGGTTCGACAAAGGTTTGAAGGAAGAACCTAGCCAAGAGGCGATCTCAGGTTCGACAAAGGTTTGAAGTAAGAACCTAGCCAAGAGGCGATCTCAGGTTCGACGATGATTTGAAGGAAGAACCTAGCCAAGAGGCGATCTCAGGTTCGACGATGATTTGAGAGAATAACCTAGCCAAGAGGCGATCTCAGGTTCGACAAAGGTTTGAAGGAAGAACCTAGCCAAGAGGCGATCTCAGGTTCGACAAAGGTTTGAAGGAAGAACCTAGCCAAGAGGCGATCTCAGGTTCGACGATGATTTGAGGGAAGAACCTAGCCAAGAGGCGATCTCAGGTTCGACAAAGGTTTGAAGGAAGAACCTAGCCAAGAGGCGATCTCAGGTTCGACAAAGGTTTGAAGTAAGAACCTAGCCAAGAGGCGATCTCAGGTTCGACGATGATTTGAAGGAAGAACCTAGCCAAGAGGCGATCTCAGGTTCGACGATGATTTGAGAGAAGAACCTAGCCAAGAGGCGATCTCAGGTTCGACAAAGGTTTGAAGGAAGAACCTAGCCAAGAGGCGATCTCAGGTTCGACGATGATTTGAAGGAAGAACCTAGCCAAGAGGCGATCTCAGGTTCGACAAAGGTTTGAAGGAAGAACCTAGCCAAGAGGCGATCTCAGGTTCGACAAAGGTTTGAAGGAAGAACCTAGCCAAGAGGCGATCTCAGGTTCGACGATGATTTGAAGGAAGAACCTAGCCAAGAGGCGATCTCAGGTTCGACAAAGGTTTGAAGGAAGAACCTAGCCAAGAGGCGATCTCAGGTTCGACAAAGGTTTGAAGGAAGAACCTAGCCAAGAGGCGATCTCAGGTTCGACAAAGGTTTGAAGGAAGAACCTAGCCAAGAGGCGATCTCAGGTTCGACAAAGGTTTGAAGTAAGAACCTAGCCAAGAGGCGATCTCAGGTTCGACGATGATTTGAAGGAAGAACCTAGCCAAGAGGCGATCTCAGGTTCGACGATGATTTGAGAGAAGAACCTAGCCAAGAGGCGATCTCAGGTTCGACAAAGGTTTGAAGGAAGAACCTAGCCAAGAGGCGATCTCAGGTTCGACAAAGGTTTGAAGGAAGAACCTAGCCAAGAGGCGATCTCAGGTTCGACGATGATTTGAGGGAAGAACCTAGCCAAGAGGCGATCTCAGGTTCGACAAAGGTTTGAAGGAAGAACCTAGCCAAGAGGCGATCTCAGGTTCGACGATGATTTGAAGGAAGAACCTAGCCAAGAGGCGATCTCAGGTTCGACAAAGGTTTGAAGGAAGAACCTAGCCAAGAGGCGATCTCAGGTTCGACGATGATTTGAGAGAAGAACCTAGCCAAGAGGCGATCTCAGGTTCGACAAAGGTTTGAAGGAAGAACCTAGCCAAGAGGCAATCTCAGGTTCGACGATGATTTGAAGGAAGAACCTAGCCAAGAGGCGATCTCAGGTTCGACAAAGGTTTGAAGGAAGAACCTAGCCAAGAGGCGATCTCAGGTTCGACAAAGGTTTGAAGGAAGAACCTAGCCAAGAGGCGATCTCAGGTTCGACGATGATTTGAAGGAAGAACCTAGCCAAGAGGCGATCTCAGGTTCGACAAAGGTTTGAAGGAAGAACCTAGCCAAGAGGCGATCTCAGGTTCGACAAAGGTTTGAAGGAAGAACCTAGCCAAGAGGCGATCTCAGGTTCGACGATGATTTGAAGGAAGAACCTAGCCAAGAGGCGATCTCAGGTTCGACGATGATTTGAGAGAAGAACCTAGCCAAGAGGCGATCTCAGGTTCGACGAAGGGAACATGAGTTATGACATGATGATTGTTTTGGATAAGCGACGCGGATGAGCATCAATAAAGTTTAAACTCGGACTAGTGTTTGAATAACTGACCCGGGTGGGTGTTTAGGAAACTTGACACATACGAGTGCTTAGGAATGGATACTGACGAGTGTTTAGGGAACCGACTACCAGACAAGAACTACGTTTAGAACAGCAAAGTGTATTGATTTTGTTTGGCATTGGAAAGGTGAAGGTCACCGACTGGAAACTTTGAGCATGATACCCTCCTGTAGGGATGTATTGTTGTCCTTGAATAATCCAGGTCTTTCGTGTAAGGTACCTGGTCTGGCTTATGCTTTGTATGCATGTTTGAATTTCTTTTAACGCAAAGATCCACTCTGATGGATCAGCTACGCGCTTTTGAGGATGCAATGTTATGTAATGATAACTATATGCAATGCGAAGAAATAAACTTCAAGGGGATAAGAATAGGCTTGCTGGGAACCATTGTTCATCACTGGGGATGTCAATTCATATCGACACTGGAAGTCCGTAGTACCAAAGATTGTTGGGGATACTGATAAAGATCTGCACTGGGGAGCCCATGATATCGAAGATTGTTGATGACTCCGCTGAAGACTGAATTGCTGACGAAAAGAGTCTTTAGGTACACTGCTGAATCCTGAATCGTACCATTGAGGAAGAGGTAATTTGGCCAGACTCCCATACATCCTGAACCGTTGAGAGGATGATAGAACTGAATATGTCGAAGAATGGATACTGAACATCATGTGGATCCCTCTGAATACATGTCCCAAGTTTACGCACACTGGGGAATTATCTCTTGAATCACTTGGGGATAAGAGATGGGCATGAACACCTACGAGTGACCCGGTTGAACCCTGCGAATGCCCCGGTCTGGCTCTGCGAATGCCCCAGTTTAGCTCAGCGAGTGCCCCGGTTTAGCTTTATTGGGGATGCTCTTGATTAATTCCCCTGAGGATGCCCTTGCGCGTGCTGAGTTAAAAGACGATTCTAGACTTTCTGAATTCACTTGGGGAATCGGACCTGAAGTTGTTTGTGGTAGATGGAGGCAGCTTTGTGCGTTGGCGGGGTTAGGGTGACTGTCGTAAATTGCTACCTGCAAGAAAAAACAACACTCGGAGTGCATATGACATCCCCACACGGTTATAAATTGACGTGACGTCAAGTTTTATCTTGGCTTGAGAATTTTTCATTCCCCATGTTTCTAATGCCATGTTTAATTATCAAATAAAACATATTCTGCATACAAAACATTTTATGATAATAAGAGGCGACTTTGATGAAAACAGATTTTATTGATTGGCCTGTGAATAGGCATTCGTACAAGGAAGCAACTCCTATATGAGGTAGCTGCAAAATAGAAACGAAAAAGTACAACGGGCGTAAATGGCAATGAGAGATGCTCGAATTTCCATTAAAACCGGTATTGCTACAGTTCCCATATCCTAAGTTGTCTCAATGCCTTGTCTCCGAAGATTAGTAGTTGGATCGGTCAATTCGCTGCCAAGGTGCTATAGATGTGCGCGTGTCATTTGTGAAGAGCATTCAGACTGCAGCCTCTCGCTTAAAATCCCTAATTTTTGCTTGGATCGCCCTTTCAGGTTTTCGACCCAACGGGATACCCATTTTTGCCTAAGTCGCCCTTTCGGGTTTTCGACCTAGCGGGTTGTTATTTTTTTTTATTTTATCCCTAACTTTTGCCTGGGCTTTTGTGCCCACCGGGATGCCCATTTTTTGACTAAGTCGCCCTTTCGGGTTTTCGACCTAGCGGGTCTTTTTATGCGTAGAATTTTTTGACTGAGTCTGAATTGACTGGGAGCGGAACGTCTCCCCCATCCATATCTGTCAGGATTAAGGCACCTCCTGAAAAAGCTCTCTTCACGATGTATGGTCCCTCGTAATTGGGAGTCCATTTGCCCCTTGGATCAGAATGGCTTTGTATGATGACCCTTCTTAGGACCAGATCACCAGGATAAAACTTTCGAGGACGAATCTTTTTGTCAAATGCTCTTTTCATTCTTTGTTGGTACAACTGGCCATGACAGATGGCCGCCAGCCGCTTTTCATCAATCAGATTGAGTTGGTCGTACCTCGTCTGAACCCACTCTGCCTCATCAAGCTTGGTCTCCATCAGCACTCTTAACGAAGGAATTTCTACTTCGACAGGGAGCACAGCATCAGTGCCGTAGACAAGTGAAAATGGGGTTGCCCCTGTCGAAGTGCGCACAGATGTCCTGTAGCCATGTAGAGCAAAAGGAAACATTTCATGCCAATCTTTATACGTTCTGACCATCTTCTGGACGATCTTCTTTATATTCTTATTAGCAGCCTCAACTGCACCATTCATTTTTGGTCGATAAGGTGATGAATGGTGATGTTCGATCTTGAATTCTCCACACAATTCTTTCATCATGTTGTTGTTAAGATTAGAACCATTATCAGTGATGATTCTATGAGGGACTCCGTAACGGCATATGATTTCCTTCCTGATGAAATTGGTGACGACCTGTTTGGTTACATTCTTGTAAGAAGCTGCTTCTACCCATTTGGTGAAATAGTCGATAGCCACTAGGATGAATCTATGACCGTTCGAAGCACTTGGTTCAATCCTTCCAATCATATCAATTCCCCACATTGCGAACGGCCACGGGGAGGTCATAACATTCAGCGGGGTTGGAGGAACATGAATTTTGTCTGCATATACTTGGCATTTGTGGCATGATTTCGTGTATACACAACAGTCGCTCTCCATCTTCGTCCAGAAGTACCCTGCTCGTAGGATTTTCTTTGCCATAGAATGCCCGCTTGAATGAGTCCCGAAAGAACCCTCATGGATTTCCTTTATGATCGACTCTGCTTCGTGTCTATCCACGCATCTGAGCAGAACCGAGTCATAATTTCTCTTATACAGGACGTCTCCTGATAAGAAGAACTTGGATGCTAACCTTCTAAGCGTACGCTTATCACAAATCGTAGCATTTTCGGGATACTCTTGCTTCTCGAGGTACCTTTTAACGTCGTAATACCACGGTTTCTCATCAGTCATATCCTCGGTTGAGAGACAATGGGCAAGAAAGACATGTGCCGGCTCTTTGTACCTGAGGATGCGTATATTAGGCGCCTGATTTGGAAAGCTCACTGAAAACATGGATGCTAGTGTGGCTAAAGTATCAGCCAGCTGGTTTTCATCTCTGGGAATATGCTCAAAGGTGATTTCTTCAAAAGCGGGTATTAGCTGCAAGATGTAATCTTTGTATGGAATCAAACTGGGGTGCTTTGTTTCCCAATCACCTCGTACCTGATGTATGACCAGAGCAGAGTCTCCAAAGACCTCCAGGATCTTGATTTTAAGGTCGATAGCTGCCTCAAGACCCATTACACATGCCTCATACTCTGCCACGTTATTTGTACAATCAAAACATAACCGGGCCGTAAATGGTGTATGAATATTATGTGGAGAAGTCAGTACTGCCCCAATACCATGCCCTGCAGCGTTCGAAGCACCATCAAACGTAAGAGTCCATCGTTCTTTTGGATCGACCCCATCATAATCATCGAGCTTCATAACATCCTCATCAGGGAAGTCAAATTTCATTGATTGGTATTCCTCTAACGGCTGATGAGCAAGATGATCCGCAAGAATGCTACCTTTGATAGCCTTTTGTGTAACATATTGAATGTCATATTCAGATAGAAGCATCTGCCATCGAGCAAGTCTGCCTGTGAGTGCTGGCTTCTCAAAGATATACTTTATCGGGTCCATTTTCGATATTAGAAGGGTCGTGTATGTCAGCATATACTGCCTCAAACGTCGAGCAGCCCAAGCAAGCGCACAACAAGTTTTTTCTAGTAAAGAGTATCTAGATTCGCAATCAGTAAACTTTTTACTTAGATAATAGATGGCGTGCTCTTTACGTCCCGTTTCATCCTGCTGCCCGAGCACACAACCCATGGATCCTTCCAGCACCGTCAAGTACATAATGAGTGGCCTCCCAGGTACTGGGGGGATAAGGATTGGTGGCTCTTGGAGGTACTGTCTAATCTTTTCAAAGTCTTCTTGGCAATTAGCATCCCATCGGACATCTTGATTCTTGCGCAGCAATTTAAAGATGGGTTCACAAATAACTGTGAGATGAGAAATGAACCTGGCTATATAGTTCAATCTTCCGAGGAACCCTCTTACTTCTTTTTCATTTTTTGGTGCTGGCATATTCTGTATAGCTTTTACTTTGTCGGGATCTACCTCGATGCCTCGTTGACTTATGATAAAACCGAGTAGCTTGCCGGATCGCACTCCAAAGGTGCATTTATTCGGGTTAAGCCTTAGTCTAAACTTTTGCAGACGCGCAAATAACTTTCGTAGATGGACCAAGTGTTCTTCCTCATTTTGTGATTTTGCAATCATATCGTCAACATACACTTCGACTTCCTTATGAATCATATCATGGAAAAGCGTCACCATGGCACGTTGATATGTTGCACCAGCATTTTTGAGGCCGAAAGGCATGACCTTATAACAGTAAGTACCCCATGGAGTAGTGAATGTCGTTTTTGTCATGTCTTCTGGGGCCATCTTTATCTGATTGTATCCCGAAAAACCATCCATAAAGGAGAAAACCGAGGACTGAGCCGTGTTATCAACCAACACGTCGATGTGCGGCAATGGGAAGTCGTCTTTTGGGCTTGCTTTATTCAGATCTCGATAATCCACACACATGCGCACCTTCCCATCTTTCTTAGGGACAGGTACGATGTTGGTAATCCAATATGAGTATTCACATACCAACAAAAAGCTTGCATTCAACTGCTTTTCAACTTCTTCTTTGATTTTGAGAGACATATCTGGACGAGTTCTCCTTGGCTTCTGCTTTATTGGAGGACATTCTGGCTTGAGTGGCAAGTGGTGCATGACTATATCCGTATCTAGACCAGGCATATCTTCATATGACCAAGCAAAGATGTCGGAATATTCTCTGAGAAGCTCAATCAACCCTTTCTTTATGTTATCTTGCAAAGCGGCCCCTATCTTGACCTCCTTTTTTATTGTGTCAGTGCTGAGATTGATGACTTCAATGGCTTCTTGATGAGGCAATATCACTTTTTCTTCTTGTTTCAATAGTCTCGCCAATTCCTCCGGAATTTCACAATCTTCTCCACTACCCTCATCGGCTTGGTCATTCGGATTCCCAAGGATATTGGTGCAAGGAACTGTAACATCACCGTTTTTTATGGAATTTGAGGCGGACCTGCATGATTTGATGAATCATGCCTTATTTTAGAATATGGATGCGAATTTGGGAAATGGTTAAAGAGTCAGAAAAACATTGCCATTTTATTTTACGAAAATAAGAAAAGACAGAGAAAAATTGTATGCAGAAATGACATTTTATTCAATTTTTAAACAATCATAGAAACATGAGGGGCCCTCTTCACAAGCCGTCAACATGCTTCGGGCAAAAGCATATGACTTATTTAAAACAAGAACATTACATGTCAAAGAAAACCACTTCGGGGATATCAGTGGCAGTCCAATTGTCGAGTTCCTGATCAGGCGCAATCTGGTAGATGTACTGAGCCATATCTACTTCGTCTTCACCATTAATTGCATGGATTTGTCCTTGAGCCTCCGGACCAGCCTTAACAAATACCTTTGAAAGCGGAGGAACTTGTTTTCCCCTGAGCATAATTGGACTTGTACCAACATGGTCTGAATACGGCAACCTGAACCCAAGTCCAGACTTGTCTTGCTTTTCGCGCACCTCTATCACTTTGCCCCAGTCTCCATTAGAGACTCTAGATTCTACAATAGCCTTGGCATCTTTCAAGGAAACCAACGGAACTCCAGACTTCTGTGTATTTTCCAGCATGGTGGGGACTCTGTCAACAGAAACGATTTCCAAGGCCTGAAAAGGGGTCTCATGAACTTCTCCGTCTACTTCGACATAACGGAAGGAAGTAAGATTGTTAATCACGACATCTTCTTCTCCGCCAATAATGACGACCTTGTCTTGGATAATGAACTTCAAACGTTGGTGCAGGGTTGAAGTAACGGCCCCTGCCACATGGATCCACGGGCGTCCCAGCAAGCAAGTGTAAGATGGACGAATGTCCATGACATAGAATGACAGGTAAAACACGTGGGGGCCGATTTTGATGGGTAGGTCAACTTCTCCTTCTACAGATCTCCTCGACCCATCAAAGGCTTTGACTGTTAGCATACTGGGTTTCATCATCACCCCGTCCATGTTTAGTTTGAGAAGAGTATGCTTAGGCATCACATTCAGGGAAGATCCAGTGTCTACTAAGACCCGAGACATTACAGTATCTAAGCACCTGATGGAAATATGCAGCGCCTTATTATGAGCCCGACCCTCAGGAGGGAGCTCGTCATCATTGAAGCCTAGACAATTTCCTACGGAGATATTTGTAACAACCCCTTCAAATTGGGCCACAGAGATCTCAGGATTTACATGAGAACCATGTAGAATTTTCATCAAGGCGGTTCGATGAGCTTCGGAATACAGGAGGAGGGATAAGATTGAGATCTTTGCGGGTGTCTGGTTCAGCTGGTCGACCACCTTGAAATCGCTCTTCTTGATTACTCTGATTAACTGCTCCACTTGTTGTTCAAAAGACGTACCAGGAGAATCATTAATTGCCTGTTTCCCTTTATCTCTTACAGGAATCTCTTCGATAACTTCCTCAGGAGGTGGTGGAGTAGGAGCGAAGACTCTCCCACTTCGAGTTATTCTACTAGTCCCGGCAATGTTGGTTACATCCTTATTTTCGATCGGCGGACAAACAACTTTCTTTCCCCGAATGTAAACGGCGTTGTATTCCCACGGCACTGCCCTGTTGTCAGTTAACGAGTTAGGAACAAAACTTGGAAGTGTTGACGCTTGGGTTGGCAGGGGAGCAACCGGATTCAGGTTTGGTGCAGGGAGCGTTGGAACCTGTATAACCAATGGAACTCTTGAAGCATTTCTCTGGACATTGGCCGGATAATACGGAATTTCCAAAATAGCGACATCACCTTCGGGAACGACTTTCTCAACTCTGACAATCCCTTTGTCCATCAGTTTTTGAATGGAATTTTTCAAATCGTCACATTCGTCTGGATTGGACGAGCACTTCAAACAAAAACTATGAAGCTCTTGTAGAACTTTCTGCTGTAAAAGATGCTCTCTTAGGGCTGCCATTGACATCTGAACCTCTTCAACTTGAGTCACTAAGTCATGGTCATTGTCAAACCCAATAGCGTTGGCAGCAGCCCCATGGTGGGGAGGCATAGGATTATTCTGAACATTGGGGCCTATAGGAGCAAAGCTTAACTCCTTGGCATCTAAAAGAGATTGCACCTTGTATTCTAAAGCTTTGCAATTTTCGATCGAGTGGCCTGGAGCACCTGAATGGAATTCACAACGTGCGTTAACATCATAACCCCTTGGGAGTTCCGCTGGCGGAGGAGCTAACTCTCGAAGTTGTACTAACTGACCGGCTAGCAATTGTGGAAGCAATTGAGCATACGGCATCGGGATTGGATCGATCCTCCTTTCGGGGTACCTTTGCTGCCTTTGTTGACCTCTCTGCCCCTGAGGCCTTTGGTTCTGTTGATAGTTTCGTGGCGGTGCGTATTGTTGTTGTGGAGCAGCCGCGGGGGTCTGGTAATATGGAACTTGTATAGTAGCCTTCCCCTTATCATCGGAGATATTGCTCACCTCTCCTTCCTTTTTCTTGACGAAACCGCTAGAGTATGGTTTCTTCCCACCACCTGAGTTATTGTTATTATTCGTGCCAGATGCACCTGAAATAGTCCCCACTTTAACACATATTTCAACCCGTTCCCCGATGATGACCATATCTGAAAACGAGTCAGAAGTACTACTGAGCATATGTTGCAAATACGGGCCTCGAAGGGTACTCATGAACAAATCCACTAGTTCTCGATCTAGGAGAGGAGGTTGAACTCTTGTGGCCAAACTGCGCCATCTCTGGGCGTACTCTTTGAAGGACTCACCAGTCTTTTGAGACATACCCTGCAGCTGCGCACGGCTAGGTGCCATGGCGGTGTTGTAGTGATAATGTTTTAAGAAAGCATCAACAAGCTCACTCCAATTACTAACATGAGTTTGTTCCAATTGCATGTACCATTCTAATGGAGCTTCAACAAGACTGTCCTGAAAGAAATGCATAAGCAGCGGCTCATTGCTAGCATAAGCAGCTATCTTTCTGCAGTAAGATCGGAGATGAGTCTCTGGGCATGTAACTCCCTTATACTTGTCGAAATCGGGTACCTTAAACTTCAGCGGAATCACAACCCCCGGAACTAAACACATAGCAGCGGCACTGAATCCTGGTTTCTTAGAAGTCTCCATAGCCTTTAAGCGCTCTTCCAGAGCCTTGTATATCTTAGCAGTTTCAGACAGATCAGCCGTAGAACCCTTTGGAGGGTCATCGAGATCAATGACATCATGGTGGTCATCCATAATCATCTGTGGGTTCTCCTTAGGAATTCCCCCATGATTATTCTTGGGTCCGCCATTCTCGGAGGTGGAGGCAATGTCCACCAGTTTTGTGACGCTTATTCTGAGCTCTTCCTGCCCTTGGATGACGGCATGAAGAGTTTCCATGAGTTGGTTCATCCGGTCACCCATGGTGTCCATGTCTTTGCGGAGAGAGGCCTGGTTCTGCTCAATCTGTTCCATGATCCTCAACTTGTTGGCTCGAGTGCGATAAGGATGTATGGAAGTCGTCTTGTAGATTCTATAATAAAAGGCAAAATCATCAGATAAGAACTCCTGCCAGCAAACCTGCAATTTATGAAATGCATGATATGTATGATGCATGAGATGATTGTCCACTCTGGTTCTCCATGGTTCAACTACCGTCAATAGTAATCGAGCAACATGATGATAAGAATGACCACATGAAGAAGACATCCAAAGATAAGAGAAATTCCCACAGAACTGAATATAAGAAGGTTATGGGAGTGTGAGCAATTGGTAACAATAATGATTAGTTCGGGGGTGGGTTATTTTTCATGTCGCTTAGGCTCAAATAAAGTGCCTTAGCGACCATTTCAAAATTGTGCCTATCCGGACTTGGCGACAGGTAGGTGTTCAGCAGAGAGGATTGTCCTTCCGGAATTGGAACAATTTGGTAGTCCTAGAATGTGTAACTTGTAGCTGTAAGACTGAAATAGGGTCGAAATGACGAAAATGGTCCTCTAGATTCTTCAAAGAAGGCCAAGAACTTGAGCAGAAAACTTTGAATAGTGCAAATAAGTATGATTGTCTCCTTTGGTTTTCTTGAGAACATCACCGTTGCCAAATGTTATTGGCGAAAATTATGCCAGTGAGGTATCCAAAGTGGACATGCATATGCAAGGTTGATAATTTCATCTTTCTGACATTTTTTTTTGTTGAGAAATAAACATGTTAGATGTAAATGCAAAATGATCATGGTGTTACTACTTCCATGATACCAATATCTGCTGTATTGTCTCTGCGTAGCTTGTAAGTACCAGGATCATAGGTCCTGAACATAAATCATACAATCTTATGAACAGATTCGGGACTCAGAAAATAAATCTGAGAACCTCCTAACCATTGACAGAGTTTCAGAGCATATCCAATAGAACCGATGGTCACTGTTTGAGCATAGTCATCATTTGAATACGAGTAATCATCTGAATATGAGTCACCATCTGTACCTGAGATAGAAATTCCCTCCCCACTCACGGGTGAAACTAGGTCAGGGTAAGATAATGGTAACTCGAAAATCACGGGTCCGCCTGAAAGTGCTATGGGCTTACCCACAGATGTGGGTGCCGATAGTAATTCATTTGAACCTCATTCGAGCGTGGTATGTGACATGACTGCACTAATCGGACCACGTCCTGTAGCCGTCATGCCCCCACTCTATTCCTAGGTGTCCTAGTGCACTCTGGCCTGGGTACTGGGCCTTTTACCTCAAAAGTAACATCCCAACCCAATAAGAAGTAGATCCTGTACAACAGTAGTATATGGAAGACAATAAATACAATGCATATGTATGCTTGAGTATATACAAAATGAATGAATAAACCGAAAGCGTGAAGATAAACACCCAAAGAAAAGAAAAGAAGAGCTAGGAGCGACTCCGGGATGGACCAGCACTTGGTCGACCTATTCCCCAGTGAAGTCGCCAGCTGAAACAACCGGCTGAAAATCATCAAAACAATGAAGTCGCCATCGAACGTCTTTTATCCCACATGTAGGGAAAGGTAAACATCGAGAAAACCTGATGAGGGAGAAGTCACGGTCTTGCGACCGAGAGATCGGGTAAGGGAGTCTGTTACGCGAGGGGAAGGTATTAGCATCCCACACGCCCGTAGTACTCTACGGTATCCACTCTTGTTATCTATCTTATGGGTGTGTTGAATCTATGCTTACTGTCTATACTACTGGAGGAATGCATGCAAAAGAAAGGGGAAAAGAATGTAGGGGAAATAAAATTGTGCTCGCTTGGGCCCTACCCCAATGCCTACGTATCCGTTTTAAGGAATCAGAGCTACCGTAGTTCGGCTCACATTTTTTTGTTTGTTTGTGTTATTTATGGACGAAGTTAATCCCGCCTTCTGCCGCAGCTCGACCTTTGGAGACTTATGATTTGGCACAGAAGTAAATTAATCGTGTCCTTACCTGAAAAGAGTTTTTTAAAGAAAAGTGCTCGAGCGCACAAAAGATTTGAGTTTGTCTTGTATTTTGTTATAGATGTTTTTTGTGGACGAAGTTAATTCCGCCTTCTGCCGCAGCTCGACCTTTGGAGGCTTATGCGTTAGCACAGAAGTAAATTAATCATGTCCTTACCTGAAAAGGGTTTTTTTAATGAAATGGTGCTCGAGCGCACAAAAGATTTGATTTTGTTATGTATTTTTGTTGTAGATGATGACTGATTGACCTCAAGAGAGAGATATTAGCCATTCTTCTACTTAGTCATGAAAAGAGTCTTTGAGAATTGAACCACACCTATGCTTGAGATGAAGAACGATAAGATCGAGAAGAGACCCGCTTATCATTTCCCGTACTAAGCAAAAGCATGATTCGAATCAATAGTTTTAAAGTATTTTGAATTTTGAAAGAAAAAGAAGTTTTTGTTTTGGGTGCGTATGCAAAAGGGAAAGAAAAGTTAAAGGGGAATTAGCCTATTTCTAAACCTATTGTTATTGTGCGTTAGTAGCCATAAGATTTAGGTTAAAGGGGAAATTTCTACCTGATATTAGTATGCATGAGTTTGAAAGCCTAATGTCTACTTTTAGTTCAATTAAATCGAAGATTAAATTTGAACCAAAATCTCCTAAAGAATCATGAAATAATATACGAATAAGTAAAATTAGGCCGCAAGTATCAGGATATCACATACAATCCATAAAAATTGCGAGCGAAACACATGACATAAAAATGAGTAAAACTAATGATTAAAATTGAAAAGGAAAAGTGAGAGAATTGAAAAGAAATCTCTTTTATTTACCAATATTGCCAAAGAAAATAAATCGCCCAAAATTAACCGCAATCGAAATGAGTATGGGAAATAAGATCTCAGGAGGTGCGAACTAAATTCACTATGTGCTGCAAAAAAAAGCAACGACATTAGGCCCCATCAAAAATGGACACAATCAGCAAGAAAATAAAAATAATCATGATCCAAGAATTGACTAGTTTGGCCCATTCCGTCACTAATTCCTCTTACAACAAAAACCCATATTTTTTTTATATTATTTTCAGCATATTATTATTATTATTATAGAAAATATCAAATAATAAAACAATTATATTGTTTCAGCATATTATTATTATTATTAAATAAAAGATATAAAATTATAAAACAATTATATTTCAGTATATTATTATTATAAAATAAAAAATATATAAGATAATAATACAATTATATAAAAATGAAAAAAAAGGATATGAAATTTGGAAAGGGTTAGGTTTAGAGAAAAATGTCTCTTCTTCTCTCGCGGACGGAACAGCGCCGCCGGTATCCTCACCACTTCGCTTACGTTTCTTCATCCATCAATGGTGCCCGATCCTTGCGTTGCTCCGTCTCTTCTGCTCCGGCGATTCCCGCTGCTCACCATCATTAAAACGAAGACCGTTGGCCGCCGTCTTAGTGCGTTGCTCCGTCTCCTACTCTCGTCGATCCAGTGCCTCCGTGTGCTTCCGTTCATCCATCTCCTTGTTGTTCACCGTGTTCGCGCTTATTTTCCGTATCCTCTACAATAGGTTCGTCTTCCTCTCTTCTTTCTTCTTTTCCGTTTCTTCTTCCTCAATTCTACGTTTATGTTATGGCGGTTTGCGATGCGAGAATGATGGAGTCTTTGTTGCGTAGAATTATTGACATGCGACTTTGCTGCGCTTTGTTGTTGATGTTACATTATTACTGAGTTATGAAGCAGTGATACGTTGGTGTTGTGATATTCAGATAGTAGAGAGAACGATGTAGATTGAGGTGTTGATGATGAAGGCTTGGTATAGAGAGTGCAGATTGAGAATGAAGGATGTGGAAGAAGGTGATGAATGGTACGTATGATAATGGTTGAGAGGTAGAGATTCAAGGAGAACGCAATGAATCCAAGGTTTTTGAGAAGATGGAGGTTGAAATGCAGAAACAATGGAGATTATGTAGAGACCTCAAGATTGAGAGAGTCTTCAGATTTTATGGTGAGTTTTTTGTGAATGATCCCCTGTGAATTTTTCTTTCCCTCCTTATTCTGTCCATCTGGTTGTATGCTGTGAGCTCTCTTTATATATGCTGGAAGTTTGTTATGGTTGAACTGAATCTGAACTGTTGAATTGAATGAGTTAGTTATGGAATAGATGGTGAGATTTGAATCAGTTAGAGGTTGTTTATGGACTTTGTAATTCTGTTAGGATTAGTTGAGATATGGTTTTGGGTTAAGTTAGAAAAATGTTAGAAATTAGTTAGGAGTTTGTTACAGTTAGGAATGAGGGAAAAGTTAGTTATAGATATGTTAGTTGGTTAGAATTTGGTTAGGAAGCTGTTAGAATAATTACTGAATAATGGTTTTGGATATTTGTTAGTTATGCTGTAACTATTCTGTTTTGCAGTTAGAAGTGGTTGTTGTGAAATGGTTAAGAGGTGGGAAAAAAGGAAAGTTGGTTATAGTTTGGGAAATAGAAAGTTAGTTTTAAGCACATAATACTTGGTGTAATTGTTGATTTTTGTATTTCAAATTAAATTAACTTGATTACGTATTGGTACTGAACCGGCTTGAAAAATGGTTGTTTATGCAGGTTTTCTTTTGGTATGAAACATGGACCGAGGCTTGGACATAACCAGGTTGGAATGGGGCAATCTTGGAAGATATTGGCTTGAAGATAAATAACTTTAGAAATGAGGGAAACCTTGATTTAGAATTCTTTAGCTTTAGGCTACTTGAATATTTAATGTAAATTCTTGTTTTTTTGATTTAGTAATTTTGGATGTAAACGCCTTTTTGAAATCTTCTCTTGTAATGTTCTAATGATACCGCTTGTAAATTGCATGGTTATGACCTCGAATGAACGAGAATGATTTTGGATAACCCATTGACAAATCACGAGTAATGCTTTAGAACTTGTAAAGATTATATCATTGTATGAATGTGAACTCTTGAACTTTAATGATGGAGCCCAAATATTCCAAGTAGTCTTCTCCTCCAAATTGCCTTTTGTATCTCCAAGATTTTTTTAATTTTATATTGCATATAACTCCATGGTTGTGATATGAATTTAATAAGAGTCTTTTCCAAAGACAAACTTGTAACGTCGAGTTTCTTTGCTTTTGAATGAAAATATGCCTAAACACCTTCAAATGAACGAGCCTTGCATCTTTCTTATTCCTCACTTCAAAACCATAATTGAAGAAGCTTAATATTTTGATTTTAATGTATTTTGAAATGAAGTCCCCAAAGCATATTATATCACAAGTAAGCGAATAGACCCGACAAAGAGCTTTGCCTCATAAAGTGTACAAATTTCAATTTGGCAAATAGTATCCCGTTGAATCTTCTTCTCTTGCCTAGAGCTCGTGAACATATGCCTTGAGGTTCAAGGAATAGCTAAACCTCATTTGATGAAGAAAAGACCATTTGAAATATTAACTCGTAAAAGATACGATTTTCTTATATGATAACCCTTTTTATGACATATTGAAGCATCCTTGAACAAGATCTTAATGGCCATGGATATATCAAAATCTTCAACCATTTGCACTTTAAGTAATTATAGAACCCCTTTGAAATTTATATGATCATGGAAATAAATCATCATTTATGTGGAGGTGATAAGTATAAGACGATGTTCCTCACTGCTTAAGCTTGCAGCCTTTCGAGATATCCTTGGGATGACTCACAATTGAAGCGACAAGTATTTGACGAGAACCAAAAATTGTATCACTAAAAGAAGTCCACGGTGTTAGAGAAAAAGCCACACACCAACCCTTATTCCTCGAAATCCATTATTTTATGTCAATTTATTGATTAATGATGCATGATGTGTTAGATGACCTAATGTGAGGGAAAAAATGCAAAAATGCGTAAGCCAGATAGGAAGTAGAAGGGTAGGACAAATTTGGGGTATTACAGATGGCAAATGATCTTGACAGAATATGACATCCAGTATACAACTCAGAAAGCAATTAAAGGAAGTGTACTGGCAGATCATTTGGCACACCAACCTGTGGACGATTACCAATCATTGAACTTTGATTTCCCGGACAAAGATATCATGGTGGTAACTGACTGTGAAGTACCTGGACCGGATGAAGGACCTGAGGAAGGATCCCGATGGTCTATGCATTTTGACGGAGTCTCCAATGCTTTGGGTAACGGCGTCGGAGCTGTAATCATATCTCCCAAAGGAACTCATACTCCACTCACCGCCCGATTGTGTTTCAACTGCACCAACAACATGGCAGAATACGAGGCATGTATCATGGGTTTACAAGCTGCAATCGACTTAAGGATCAAATTTCTGAGTGTCTTCGGAGATTCCGCTCTCGTGATCAATCAGATCAAAGGCGAGTGGGATACGAAACACCCAAATCTTATTCCTTACAAGGAGTATGTGTCAGCCTTGCTTCCCCACTTTGAAGAAATAACTTTTGAGCACTTCCCAAGAGAGGAGAATCAGCTAGCGGACGCACTAGCTACGATGTCTTAAATGTTCAAAGTTAAATGGGACAATGAGGCTCCCCGGATCATTATCTGGAAGTTGGACGAACCGGCATACTGCTGCGATCTTGAGGCCGAAAAGGTGACTGAAAAACCCTGGTATCATGAGGTGAAGAGGTATCTGGAAGCTCAGGAATACCCTGAAGGTGCATCTGTCAATGACAAAAAGTTCATGAGAAGGTTTGCGGCGAAATTCTTCCTCAGCAACGGCATTCTCTACAAACGGAATCATGATTCAACTCTACTACGTTGTGTGGGTAAAGCTGAAGCAGAGAAGATCATGATAGAACTGCATGAAGGAACATTCGGAACACATTCCAGTGGACACACCATGGCTAAGAAAATCCTTCGGGCAGGATATTTCTGGTCCACAATGGAAGCTGATTGTTACCAACACTCCCGAACTTGTCACAAATGCCAGATCTATGCTGACAAGGTGCATATTCCTCCGGTTCCTCTGAACATCCTGACGGCACCTTGGCCTTTTGCAATGTGGGGCATTGATATGATCGGTGAGATCCGACCGACGACATCCAATGGGCATCGCTTCATCTTAGTGGCGATCGATTATTTCACAAAGTGGGTTGAGGCAGCTTCCTACGCAACGGTAACCAAGAGCGTCGTGGCACGTTTCATCCGGCATAATCTGATCTGTCGATACGGCGTCCCGGAAAGAATCATTACGGACAATGGTACCAATCTCAATAATAAGATGATCACTGAACTCTGCGAACAATTCAAGATACAGCACCACAATTCTTCTCCCTACCGGCCGAAGATGAATGGGGCTGTAGAGGCAGCTAATAAGAATATCAAGAAAATTGTGCAGAAGATGACAGTGACCTATAAAGATTGGCACGAGATGTTACCGTTCGCTCTTCATGGGCACCGTACCTCAGCAAGGACGTCAACTGGGGCAATGCCTTTCTCCTTAGTCTATGGCATGGAGGCAGTCTTGCCAATTGAAGTCCAGATACCCTCTCTCCGAATTATGAAGGATGCAGACTTGAGTGAAGATGACTGGATCCAGACTCGACTTGATCAATTAAATCTGATTGACGAAAAGAGGCTCACTGCTATCTGTCATGGTCAAACGTATCAAAAACGGATGATCAGGGCATTTAACAAGAAAGTCAAACCACAAGAGTATCAAGTTGGGGACCTGGTAATCAAACGCATCATCCTTCCTCAAAGTGATCCCCGGGGCAAATGGACCCCTACGTACGAAGGGCCATTTGTGGTTAAACATGTGTTCTCAGGAGGAGCCATGATCCTAACCACCATGGATGGTGATGACCTTCCTCACCCCGCCAATGCATACATAGTGAAAAAATACTACGCATAAATAAAAGACCCGCTAGGTTGACATACCTAGGCAAAAATAAGGGCTTCCCGGCGAACCAAAAGGGTTCGGGCAAAAATAAGGGATGAAATGAATAAAAA
The DNA here is from genome assembly GCA_948472305.1 of Vicia faba. Classification (NCBI taxonomy): domain Eukaryota; kingdom Viridiplantae; phylum Streptophyta; class Magnoliopsida; order Fabales; family Fabaceae; genus Vicia; species Vicia faba. Next base: position 1,284,646,402 of record OX451735.1, on the reverse strand, counting down.
TCTGTACACCCGGCAAGTCGAAAACCTGAAAAGGCGGCTTGGGCAAAAATGGGTATCCCGGTGGATTGAAAACCCGAAAGGGCGGTCCAGGAAAAAGTTAGGGATAAAGCGTAACACTATGTCTCATTGGATCACTTCGCATCCGGAATTCGGCATCAACTATCTGGCTCAGACTTCGGCATCGACCAATCAGCTTCATCTTCAACTAGGCAGCAAAGCGATGAGACGCTTGGAGACATAAAGGCGATAGTAGAGTTGGAACCCAGTGGGATTGTTCACATAGCTGTTTTGTTTTCTTTTCAAAATTGTAAACTCTATGTTATTTGGCGGCGTCCTCTTACTAGGATGTCAGCCTCTTGTACAAAAACGCCTATTCACAGGCAAAGTTCAAATCAATACAAATTCACTTGTCCATACAAATTGCCATTGTTTTTCCTTTTTCTGTTTTGCGAAGAACGTCCAATGTTCATTTTTGATATATGCATTTGACATTAAATTGCTGATTCATAAATATTTGCATATAAAAGATTAATTACAGGTGACATCAGAGACAGGGGCAATGTGAAGTTGTCTGATGCAGTCTGGTTGCTTTGTCCGCCAAGGTACCCAGGTAGATTCGACTGAAGAATGTGACCAAATCATCTCAACGCCCCGCAGAGTAAGACAAGATTCAGCAATACTTTCTCCAAGCGGAGTTAATTCCCCGTCAATCCTGAAAAGGCACAAAATTCCCCGGCAGGTCATAAAGCACATCCCCAGTAGGTTCTGGAAGCTTGTTCCCTGCAGGGTACAGACGTCTCTCCCGAGCTTTATTCAGAGTTATTCCTCACAAGGGCTTATAACTGGGTTATCCTCAGCTAATTACCACGGAAGATCGCCCTCGGCAAGGTTCCTTCAATCCCCGACAGGAGTTTATCTTTGGTATCCCCCAGCGGAGTTTATCTTTGGTGTTCCCCAGCGGAGTTTATCATCATTATCCCCAGCGGAATCTATCATTAAAGTCCTCAGCAGGCCTCTCATCAAAACTTCAGCAAAGTATCTCTTCCACAGAACAATTCTCCGGTCGATCGTCAAGGATTTATTTTCCTAAGACGAAAATACATTCATAAACATTTCACATTTTCATACATCTTGCTTACATACATGATAAAGCGTATACAACACTATCTCATGTTGAACATCATGACATCATGCATATCATACATCATGACATTGCATATAACTGATGTTTTTGCCTTTTCAGGGAAAAAGACAATCCCAAAGACAACTACCTTCAACTGTCACATTTCCAGATTCGATTCCTGTCTCCAGCCAGGGCATATCTGTTGACCACATTTCCAGACTCGATTCCTGTATCTAGCCAGGGCACGTCTGAAGAGTTCGAAGATTCGATTCCTGTATCCAGCCAGGGCACATCTATCAACTACAACATTTCCAGACTCGATTCCTGTATCTAGCCAGGGCACGTCTGAAGAGTTCGAAGATTCGATTCCTGTATCCAGCCAGGGCACATCTATCAACTACAATATTTCCAGATTCGATTCCTGTATCCAGCCAGGGCATATCTGTTGACCACATTTCCCGACTCGACTCCTGTATCTAGCCAGGGCACGTCTGAAGAGTTCGAAGATTCGATTCCTGTATCCAGCCAGGGCATATCTGTTGACGACTATTTCCGGATTCGATTCCTGTACCCAGCCAGGGCACATCTGTGAGCAACCGATTGTAGATTCAACACCTGTAACAAGCCAGGAAAACATCTGTCTTTCTCAAATACATAAGTTTTCGCTAAGGAATCTCTTATGCGATCAACACTTCCAAATGGCATCTATAAGCCCATTCCCGACAAGATTCTGTCACATCTCCAGATGGCATCTATAAGCCCATCTCCCTATCCACCATCTCTCCAAATGGCATCTATAAGCCCATTCCCGACATCACATTACTGATACTTCAACATGCGAGTGCAAATTTCCGGGCACTCTAGTGTCCAATCTCCTTTTACCCTCGAGTCACGAAAGGCAAACTTGCCAATCTAACTCTTCAGGTTCAAGAAGATTGAACAGGGGCAACTGTTGTACCCCAAAATTTGCCCTCCCATTTCCTCAACATTTTCTCATCACAAAACCCTTGGAGCTCAAGATCCAGTTAGGGTTTCCTCTGCTCAAGACTTCTCCTTGCACTGTTGATCCAAATTAGGGTTTGTGTTTGCACAAAGATATTTTGACCTAAAATGCCTAAGATGACTTTCATGCTTCATTTTGGACTCCCAAGTTTATCCATACCAAGTTTCAAATCTTGATTCCAAATTTTGCCCAGTCAATTGGACAAGTTGACCTAGAAATCAACTGTATTGGGGAAAAAGTCAACTGTGGCCAATTGACAGTCAAATCTCATGAAAATTGACCCACATCAACATTATGAACTCATATGGACCATTTGATCAAGTTTGGATCATAATTCCACAAGAAATTTGATCAGATCATCAAAAGGGCAAAATGGTCATTTTTAGGGTTTTGACTGCACAAAGGCAATTTTTGACTGTTTGACCTAGCCAATGGAAAACCAAGCTCACATATGGACTCAAGGACCCCATGGAATTATCTTGACATGCTCAACAAGTTCAAAAGATCCCAAATACACAAGATTGACAGTTGAATTTCCTAGTCAATTGATCAATTTTGACTGTATACTGAAAAGTCAAACTTTGACTTTTTGGTCAAAATCAAGAGTCAAGATTCATTTTTCATCAAAACATGCAAAATCATGAAACTTGTTCACCAAGAAACCAAGAAATGCAAATTAGGGTTTGAAATGAGAATTTTTCATAACTTAGAATTTTTCTAAGTTATGGAAAACCCTAATTTTTTCCCAACTTTGCCCCACTTTCTCACCAAGATTCATTTGGATTCAAACAAAAGTCAAAACATGAAAGTTGTAGCTTGTTGCATAATCTACAACTTTGATTCACAAAGTTTTCCCAAATGAGGCTTGTATCTCAAGTTACAAATTTTTGAATAAGGGCACTAAACCATTCATAACTTAGTGAAAATTTGACCTTTTTGACAAGGTTTTCTACCTAACTTCAAGGCCATTTTCCATACACTTCCACTTGGAATTTCAATTTTCATTTCAAAGATGGATTGTATTACACATTCCAAGCTTTCCAAAATGTCCAAGAACTTCTCAAACAACCTCATGGTTAGGGAGAATCGAATTTTGCAAAATGGGAAAAAGTCACTTTTGTTCTTGGCCATGTACATGTTCATAACACTATGAATTTCAATCTCAGCATGCTTAAGCTACATTACAGGTCCTAAAACCCTTTGACACTCATAAATTTAATGCAAAACCATTGTGCCAAGTTGTTATTCTAAGCCTTTGGACATTACATGGAGAATTAACCCTAAACTAGAAAAAGCACTATTTCCATTTGTGAAAAGTAGAACTTTATGTCAAGTTTTCAATCCAAGTGGTACAGTCCAAATCTTCTTGGCACAAGTTTGTGAGCAAATTGCACTGATCAAGGCCAATGTATGCAGCATAGGGTGAGGGCCTGTACAGGCTAGAATCATCAAGTGGCCATTGCTTGCTTCAAGTTCAAGTAAGATAGCATAACTTGTACCAACTCTCATATCAGCAAAAGGACACTTAGACAAACTTATCAAACACATTCCACACATTGATCCAAAGCTGAAGCACGAGTCTTTCACCTCCAATCCCTCCCAAAACTCAGAATCACCTTGAAACTGCTCAAACAGAGCAACCTCTGCAGATTGAGTTCCAACTCTCAATCCTTTCAAGCATTCTTGCCCAAACCAGTTCATACACCTTCCCTACCATCTATGCAAGCTAACCAAGAGCAAAAACACGACCTGTAATCCCTCTAACTAGTTCCACCATTTTCACATTTCTGATTTGCAGGTGAAGTGCTATAGCTCGACTCAAAAGGTTTCAAAGCAAAGTAACACTTGGAATAGTATCCCTGGACCTCAAGGAAGCTATACCAATCATCACTTTGCACTGAGAGCTTCTATATTTCCAGATAGAACTTCAGCTGAACAGGTAAGTTTTTGAATTCGTATCTCTCTTATTAGGCATCATTAGCTTTAAGTTTGTGAATAAACCATGTTCTACTCATGCCACTGAACATGTACATGTTTTTACTTTTCATTTCTTTTGCTTGAGCTGTGAGAATTTAAGGTTTAAAAATGGCAGAAAATCTAGGTTAGGATTTGGGGGAGAAGAAATTCTCCCTCATCTTAGAGAGTTAGATCAAGTTCTGCATATGGTTGGATTCGTCTCTTGATGCTGAACATTTTTTATGTTATGAGTTTTCATTAATAAGCCAGGAATCAGGATGTTTGAATGTTGGAACCAAGCGCGCGTTTTCTGAACGTTTTTGGCTGGAGGTTGAAGAAGGGGTCTATTGGGCTGGGCTTGTTTCATATTTCTTATTCACACCATGTTTTTGGTTTTGCACCCCCCAAGCCCATTTCATTCATTTTAATGTTTTTTTGACTTTTCTTTTTTTGGCCTGATTTATTTATTTTTCCTCATCATATATAAAGCATAAAAATATTTTTTTACACCATTTTCCTATTTATTGGATATTTATTTAGTTAGACTAGTTATTTGAATATAAATAGGTAAATAAATATACTTTTATTTAAAAAAATGTTAAAATAGTGAAAATACATTTTTATTTTTATTTTATTTTATTTTACCTTCTGAAAATACTTTATATAAAAAAATACTTTTTTTACAAATATTAAATATTATTATTATTTATATATATATAATACATATCTAAATATTTATTAATATATTTAGAGTAAATACAAAATATATACATTTTTGTTTTTTTTTGTTATTATTAATATAAAAAATACATTTTGGACAAATACCTCATTTTATTTTATTTTGTATATATAAATAAATATTTGTACATATTAAATGAATAATGTATTTTATTTAATAGAATTAGGGTTTTACCCTAAATATGGAAATACTCCAAAAATAATACCTTTTTATTTCTCTTTTTATTTCACATAAATAATATTCTTTTTTCATACACATAAAAATTCTTTTTACATTTTGCATATTTATTTCAATTTCCATTTAATTATACAACTATTTGTCTTGTAAATATTCAACATTGATGTAATAGTTTTAGGTTTAAATTCCTTGTCAAAATCCCCATTTGAACATTTGTACCCCCCTTCCCATATTTGGTTTTGTAATAGCTTAGTAAATTTATTTTCGCACTTTATTGCTTTCTAATTATACCATGTTAGAATTAGGGTTTGTATGCGAAAAACGACAAAATAGTTATGACCTAATCTCAAGACAAACAAGTATGAAAATGAACACACAAATCACACTTGCACCCCCTGGGGTATTCCACTTGTTGCCTTTCAAAATTGGGTCATATTGCATGTTAGGTCTCTTTGGGCAAAACAAACAAATCAAATGATCATAGTCCATCGATAACACTTTCAAAATATTGCCTAAACAAATGATCAAGTCCCTTAAAGAAAATGCCCAAAGACACTTGGCACCATTGCAATTATGGTCTAAACGATGACCCGCGCCCGTCCCTTTCACATCCTAACATGAGATTGTCCACCAAATACAATGGTGGAACAAACTTATTAAAAGGGTTAAAACATAGCAATAAACTTTGAGAAAATTTAGGAGTAGATAACCTCTTAGTTTACTTGAATCAAACTTGCAAAATAAAACACTTGCCTATTTCTAAACCACACATCACTACACTTTCAAAACAACTTTCAAAAACAAATGAAAACCTTTTTAAAAGACTTACACCTTTGTATACATCCCCACATGGATCATTACAAAGGTTTCCACCACAATGGCTTCTTTTCAAAACATTTTTCAAACCCACACACACACAAGCACCATTTCAAACAGTTGAAAACAAAAGGCAAGTGATCTAAGCAAGTAACTAAGAGCCCATGGATAACCATGGATAGAAAGGGTGCTAATACCTTCCCTTTCTATAATCTACTCCCCGAATCCAAGAAAACATCTCAAAAGGTTTTTTGCTGTGCTTTTTAAACCTTTCCTTAGGATAAAATAAAAAGTCGGTGGCGACTCTTGCTCAACCGAAACATTTGCGAAAACAAACGCAAAAAACCTCAAGTCAGTTCTCCCACCGTATCACACTAAGGAACACATACTTTAAGTGAGGGGCTAGTTGTTTAAGCTCTACCTTTTTCTCTTTGGTTTACTCTTTTACCTCTTAAATTTCGATGATTGGTCCCAAGTCTTCCCATATGGCAAGCATGTTACAAGTATGAGATGATATGGCTTCTATCATGACTAAGGCTTCACTTTCACTTTGGTTCTCACTTTCTTCGACAACTTATGAGGGAAAACTCAATACTCCTTATAAGGGCAATTGAGGAACTTGTGTTTTTTATGTTGTCTATAATAATAGAATTGAGTATGTCAATTCAATAGCATTCTTATTTATCTTTCTTATGCCACATGGTAATATATATATATATATATATATATATATATATATATATATATATATATATATATATATATATATATATATATATATATATATATATATATATATATATATATATATATATATAGAGAGAGAGAGAGAGAGAGAGAGAGAAAATACATCAAGGTAGATCTTAAGGTACAAATGAGAATATGTTTAAGTACAAGAAGTATCTCAATAGGAATGCAATAGTATAATAAAGAAAACAAAGATACAAAGAAAGGCAACAAAGTCCACACCCAAACTACATCTAAAAATAGAACTAAAAGGTAGAAAAACTAAAAAGAAATCGACCCAAGATAGAATAAGCTATATTAATGTCAAAATAAACCACCATCTAGAAAAAATAATCCTCCATGAGTAGGGGTGAAACTAGGCTAGGTCAGGCCATGTCTGAGCTTGACCTACGATAAACTTTAAGGTATGAGCTAGGCGTATGACCTATTATAGGCATATTTTTTATTATGGCCTGACATGTTTAAAAGTCTGACCTAACTTAAAAGTCTATTTCACATTAAGACTTTTGAATAGTTCATTTTACCTATTTTTAAAAATAGACAACATGATCTTTAATATAATATTTAGACTTATAAGGCTTAATAGACTTTTTTAATAGACTATATATATATATATATATTGGTTGTCTTATAAGGCTTAATAGACTTTTTTAATAGCCTAAGTCTGGCCTATTTAATTAAGTGGATTTTTAAAAAGCCTAAGTCTAGCCTTTTTACTAAATAGGTCAGACCAGACTTTAAGTCTATGTAGGTCGGTCTGTCCTATTTTCATCCCTATCCATGGGCCCCACCACAACTCTTATAGCTTGGATTGCCTTATCCCCACCCATATCCATGGGTCCCACCAAGAACTCACCATCCTAAAATGTTGGAATAAGTTTGGTTCTACATCTAGAATCCTTAAGTTTTGATGATAACAAAGTATAGAGAATAATTTTGTACACTAATTGTTTCATTAAGTGTGCAGAATCTAAAGTCAAGTAAAGTTTGAAAGAAAGTAAAGTTTGAATAAAGCAAAGTCTGAACAAAGCAAACTCTGAACAAAGCAAAATTTGAGCAAAGCAAAAATCTAAATAAAACAGACTCTGAAGTCTAGACAATGCAAACTCTAAATAAAGTGAACTATGGACCAAGACTCCAGACTCTAAACTTCATCAGATTCTAAAGCAAGTTGAAATATAAAGAAGTGTTTCTCTGATAATCAAACATCTCGTTAATCAAGACAACACTCTGTATCAAACAATTAAGAATCACTCTGATAACTCAAGCCTCATTTTCACTAGACTCTGAAATCTAAATCTACAAGGCTTTGAACTCTGATCAAGCTTCAAATCATCTCAAATACGAAGCCAATGATTGAAAGAATATTCTTGAAGATAGTACATTTGAGCTGCAAAATCAATTATTCCTTAAAAGAGACAAATATGATGGAATTCTTAAAGGACAATACTACCAATGGATCTCCATGTTTTGTGGCTCAATCTCGCACCATTACAATTGTTGTGAAATTGATAAAGTTTTCATTTTCACCCTACAACGATATTATTCATCATCTTCAAATTCCATCCTCTAATGGTATTATTCACGATATATTTAAAGAGGACAGGGTATTTTTAAGAGTGTGGAACTTGTGTAAAAAAAGAGAGAATTGTGCATTGCAAAAAGAATTGTTGAGAGAATCTTTATGCGAAACAAAAAAAAAGATGAGAAACAACATAAATAACACTCACTACACTTAGATCTTTTCATTGTATATTTTCTTTAGTGTAAAGTCTAAAATTCACATTGTGTATCTACTTATTTAGAAGCATTATTATAAACACATAATCTGTGTATTGTAACTCTGATTGAGTTCCTTGAGAGACTAGGTTTAGTTTGTAGCTTTTAGAAGTCATTGATAGTTTGTCTTTGAGGTTTTATTCCTTGAGGGACTAAGTTTAGCCAATAGCCTTGAGAAGTCATTGACAATTGGTCTTTGAGTTGTAAACTGATTAATCAGTGGCTTAAGTCCTTATTGAGAAGATGATATCACTCTAACGAGTGGACTGAATTAGCTTAGTTAACAGTGAACCAAGATAAAATCATTGTGTTCTTTTTATCATTGTTATGTTTGTCTTTGGGTCTGCAAAAATTTATCATATTAGAAACCCAATTCAAACTCCTCTTTTCTTGTGTTTCCTTGAACTTTAATAAAAGCAATAGATAATCATCCCTCTACCAACTTAAAATAAGAGTATGACTCTCAAGCGACGCATAGAAAGCTCAAGGGATTCTCTTATGTTCCTACTAAGTTTCTATTTTCATGCTAGAAATATACTTTTATCTTTCACGTCCTTCAAACTAGTAAAGGATCCTAAAAAAAATATTATTCAAGAAATTCCAAATCCACCAAACTACATCGTCCAAGATCATAACAAAACCATCACTCTCCCTAGACCTACCTCCAATCTAAGAAAAAATAATACTTAGATCCCTAAGAAGAACAAAGTACCACCACTGCCACCTAAAGATCTCATACAAAACATATACTACAAGGCCACAATATCAAAAACAAATGGGTAGTTGACTTTGCCACCCCATACACATCGAAAAATAAGCACTCTAAGGATCCACAAAAACCTTACACCTAAACAAATTTTCTCAATTAGGAATCCTCTCTTGATGGAGTTGCAAGGAGAAAATAACTACTTTAGGGGGGCCCCAACTACCCTAGATAAGAGAAATAACTAGGTTCTCTGGATTAACCGGACACGAAACATGTCGTGCTTAAGCAGAGTAAAGTAAGTTAAGGCGAGTGAAAAACAAAATCATGTGGGTGGCACCACCACCACCTATCATAGTATGCCAAAAGGGTCACATTCCTGAATGGCCAAGAACAAATTAGACACCATTTTATGTTGTTAGATAAAATGGAATATCTTTCACTTCAAGTCCCAAGTGAGGTTCCAATCTAAAAACACCACAACCTGGCTAATCGTTAATCTTGTTAACTAGTGATGCTAAATAGCCTATGTAACTTAACAGACAAGAGATGGATCCCCACCCATAGATCCTTCCAAAAGAATATTTAGAGACCCGGTCCAAATTTCTTACTAAGATGAGTCATAAACCAATTACACGCATCTTCTAATTTGGAACTCATGAGAGACACTCATTTCCACTAGAATGAGGCAGAGCAGACCTTGACAGGCCTACCTCCTAAAGGTAATGAAAAATCTTGGGTGTCGTACTTGACATATAAGATATCACACTAGAGGCCAAAAACACTGTAAATGAGCCTTCATCTCCACTTGTCCAAAATGGACAGGTTAACCAAGTAGTTCTCTTGGATTACCAAACCCATATATGCTTGGATTTGGAAATATCGGCCTGTTTCTACCAAATAATCACAGGGTTTCCTTTAACCCCCCCGGGGAATCTTCTTTGAATCTTGACATTATTCTTCCAAACTTTGATAGACATTTTCGGAAAATACATGAAGAAGATAAGGATAACATTAAAGATAAATTTAAGTAAAATCACTTGACTCCCCAAACTAATATAATGATGTCTCCACAGGCTTAACCAGCTAGAAACCAAGCTAACTAGATATTTTTCATGTAAGCATATTACGAGAGTTAGTCCCCAGTTGTTGTACCCCAAAATTTGTCCTCTCATTTTACTCAACATATGTTCATTGAGATCCTCAATTTGCTCAAGGATGCCCAAGAGTTGGCCAGAAAAATTCTCTCCTAAAGCAATGAACCATCAATTAGGGTTTCCATTTTCATCAAGATAGGTGAGCTCTAAAGGCCTCATATGCTCTCCATAGTACTAATATCTTCTCAAGATCATCCATGGCAAGTTTCATGCCTTGCACAAGAAGTTTGCTCAGTCAACTGCTCAGATGCTTGAAAATCAACTACATTACGTCAAAAGTCAACTGTGGCCCACATACAGTCAAACTTCAGTATTTTTGGTAAGACATCAACACTTTGAAGTGATATCCATCATTTGATCAAGGGTTAATCATGATTCCCCAAGGAATGCTCCTAATTCATCAAAACTCAAAAATTGCTAAATTAGGGTTTCTTAGGAAAAGTCAACCAAACTTTGACCAAGCATAATTTCTCATACTTTATCATAAATTTCTCATCCAAGGCTCATTTCGAAGAGAATACAATTCCATACAACTCATATTCAACCCTCAAGGTGAAGAAATTCACTCATGAAAAGATATGAATTCAGACATTATAGGTCATTTCAAAAAGTCAACAAAAACACCTTTTGGGTCAAAGCTTCTTACATGACCATGGAAGATTCAATTAAGATGAAACCAAATAGGTTACTTAGAGGACATCCTAATATTTCTAAAAAGTCAAAGATCACCACCATGAGATAAAAATTGAGCAAGTTATGGCTTGCCCAAGTTGGGAGAAGTTTGGAAATTTCAAGAATGGTGCACTGAGCAAATTTGGATTTTTGATTCAATGGCCTATCTTTTTAAGGTTCAAACATCTTCCTAAGGTTATAGAGGACCTATAATATTATTTTTGCATGGCCTTGTATTTTCTACCTATTTTTTACATATTTATTTTAATTTATTTCAAATAAATGTAAAATAAATTGTATAAAATATTTGGAAATGGGTTTAGGCAGGTGGGCTAGTGTTTTGGCTTACTTAGAGGCCCATAATTCCGTGCTAAAGTGACCATATACATTCAAGAAAGATAAGGCATGTTTTGACAAAATTGGAAGTCCTTGAATATGTTTGATTTTTGTTGGGAAACATTGAGTTATGACCATGATTCTTTCCCTTTAATGGTGTCTCCTCACTCCACACTATATATACAGCATGCTAGCAAGCCTAACTCACGCCCATATAGCCTGGAGAACCCTTGCCACTTTGCAAAAAAATCACAAAATTTGTCCAACTCGAAATTCAATTTCCAGCCTCCATTACTCCAAACCAAGATTTCTAGTCTATTCCTGGAGGCTCCCTGAATCTATTCCAATCATTTTCGAGCCTTGGAACGCATCAGAACACAACAACCAAGTCATACGGTTTGCATCTTTTTTTCATTTTTATTTGTTTAATTCATGCACTATAAACACTTTCTAATCATGCATTACTGACCATGCTCGTATTTGCAAGCTATCTGTGTGGTTTGATTTGATGTTTGGTGTAGGGATTGGATATCACCATTGTTAGGGTTCCAAGCTAAAATTGGGATTTCTGGATTTAGCCAAAATTAGGTCTAACCAAGGGGCTCGTGGTGCTCATGAGGTTGAGGACAACTCATCCATGGCCTTACCATAAATTTATTATGCGTGTTGTTGTTTTGAATGCAGGGTTTTTAGTGACGGATAAAAAACTATCGCTATAGGGACATTGATCTAAAACGAGGGACAGAGGTGGAAGGCAATTGCGTGGCAGCCTCCCAATGGCTCGTTTGAATCAGCGCGCCATTTTTTTGTTTCTATAATATTGACCCTTTTTTTAATATATTATTATTGGATGTTTTCATACAACGAATGACCATCTAGATCAGTTGGTAGAAAAGCGCTTTGTGAAGGGAAGGGACCTGGGTTCGAGTCCCAGGTCCATCATTTTATTTTTCTAACAATTATAGATTGCAGATCCAGTGTATGCTAGTTACACAAGCCTAGTGTGTGCTCTCCAGATCATAGCCATCATATCTTGATCAATCTAGATCAAGAGGCTTCAAACGTGCAAGCACACCATATGCTCTTGAGTTTTATCCTCACTGAATCAAGCCAGCTGATGGGCTTCTCCTAAATGGGACAAACTTTTTCATCAAATACCCCCCTCCCCCATTTGCTCTTGACAGCCAAGCCCATTTTCTATAATTTTGTTATTTCTTTTCTTATTTTTTTCCTTTCTTTAGTTATTATTTATTAGTTTTCAAAAATATTTTTTTTAATAATGATAAAAAATATAAAAAAAATAAATAAATAGATTTAGGTTTTTGTGAAATTAATTTAATTAATTAATTATTTTTAATTTCATTTTATTAACTTAAAACCAATTAGACTTAGGTCCATTTTAATTTGAATTGTTTTTCTTAATAAAAATATAAAAGGAATTTAGAATTAGGTTAACTTTGCTTCAAATTTATTTTCTTAACTTAAGTTTAGATTTTAGGTTATTTCTTTTTTTCTAACAAATTAATAAACAATCAAAAAAGATTTTATTGTTTACTTAGAATACTTTTTTAGGTTTTTCTTCTTAGATGTTTGATCTCGTCTCGCGCGTGTTATTTTATTTCTCGCATTTTTTTTATATATAATGTAATTGATTATGGGATGTAATAGGCTAGGTTTAAAATTCCTTTTTTTATTTTTTTATTTTGTACATTTTATGTAAATGTCCCAAAGCCATGTAATAGCATAGATTTATAATTCTCGCACTTTATATTTTTGTATATATTAATTGTTAGTAATTAAGCATGTATGAGAAGACTATAAATTAAAAAGTTAGCTCACCTAAAAAAAAAAAACTAAATCAAGCACACTTGCACATGCTCACTCCTAAGGTTTACCCCGCTTGGTTGCCTCAGAGAATAACGGTCGTGTCCCTCGAACGTAGGGATACCTTAGAAATGACCCGCGATTCAAAATTGTCATAAAGATCATAGTCCCTATTTGTCCCTCGAGTTGCCTACGAATTGATCTTATGACGATAGTCCCTTCAAAATGCCAAGGTATCTTTACTTGTTTCCTTCAGAGACCATTTCGTCCCTTCGAACATCCCTTTACAAATCCAACGACGGAGCTACCTACTCCTTAATAGTAGGATAGCGCTGTCTAAAGGAGGAAAAAAATAGACTTTTTCGAGTAGGTAGAAATCTTAAGTACTTGCTCAAAATAAAAACTTTTCACACAAACACTTTCAAAAACAGTTTTCAAAACAACTTTGTCACACTCTTGAGGACAGATACAAGGGTTACCACGAAGTCAAACAAAAACTTTTCAAAACACACACAAGCAATTTTCAAAATGAGAAAGTACCTAAGAGCCCATGGAAAACCATGGATACAAAGGGTGCTAACACCTTCCCTTTCTATGATCTACCCCCCGTACTCAGAAACATCTCGAAAAAGGTTTTTTCTGTTTTTTTCCTTTTTCTTTGTGGGATGAAATAAAAGTCGGTGGCGACTCTTGCTTACCGCATATTTGCAAATACAAAATGCAAACTAGTATTAATAGTCGGTTCTGCCACCATATCACAGAACTGGTGACTCTGTTGGGGACATTTAATAAAGTGGGGGTATACCTTAGGATCTAGGTCATTTTTAAATTGCTTTCTTGTTTGCTTTGTCTGCTTTATCCTTATGGGTTTTGTTTGGGAATTATTAATGATCCTACACCCGGATCTGGGGACACTTATTAGGTAAACAACAATAGATCGTGGAGACTGTACGGCGTATACCGATATGGTTTAAGCAATGGCTATGTTGGTGTGACACTTTGGTTGGTACCGGTATCCTTCGTGTGGAAACGAGGAGAATACGGGGCCGCCGCATGGTGTCGTGAAGCACTAACGGACTTTAGAACCTTAGTTGAACAAACTTAGCCATTAGAAAGTAGTGAGATAGCCTGCCTCAGTATAAAGCCGAGGATTGGTTGATACTCGATACTACACTCATTGAGATCAAACTTTCGGGATATTTCGGCCGCAAGAAAAGATTGCCTGAGCTGAAACAATGCCTGATAAAGGATGATCAGTGATATTGAGAATCCTTAGAACCCGGTTACTTTTCTAAGACAGGTTTGAAACCAACTAAACTTCAAGCGGGTACTTACCTTTAACCTCATGCAAGCCTTTGAACCTAAGGTCTATTGTGTGCTTTGCTTGTGCGTGATTTACTCTGTTTGAACATAACATCATGCATCATAACATAGCGTCGATTCTCATTACACTAACCATTTCAAGGACCAAGGGAATTTATCTTTGTTCTGTTTTGCAGATTATGGATTTCACTCGTAGAAACACTATCTGAATCAGCTTTTTGAGAATACCTCCCCAACTTAAGGAACTAGTATCAAGGGTTCCTGAAACTTCTTCGTTCACTAAGAGACATGGTCGACTTCTCAACCTGGTTACTTAGAGCTTTGATGAAAAGATGATGGGTGTGCTCTTTCAGTTCTTTGATCCCAAGAACCACTGCTTCACCTTTCCAGACTATCAGTTGGTGCCTACCATAGAAGAGTTCTCTCAGTTATTGAATCTACCCATTCTTGAATAGGTGCCTTTCACAGGTTTAGAAGAGGTTCTTATGCCAGAAGTCATTTCCTCAGCTTTGCATCTAAAATGGGCCGACGTGGTATCCAATTGGGAAACAAGAAGCGGAGTCAAGGGTTTTCTAGCCAAGTTCCTAATAGGTAAGGCCCAACTGTTTTGGGATGATTTGGACTTTCAGGATTTTGAGGAGATCTTGGCCCTTCTAATCTATGGGTTAGTATTGTTCCCTAACCCAGACTTACTCATAGATGTGAATGCTATCAAGATCTTACTCTCTCGCAACCATGTGCCTACCTTGCTCGAAGATATCTTGCATGCTCTTCATACTCGTACCATGAAGATAAGAGGGGTTCTTATGTGTTGCATGCCATTGCTATAGAGGTGGTTTATTTCTCACCTCCCTAAGTTCGTGCTGAAGAATGAAGAAGGTTTGGGTTGGTCGTAAAGGATAATGTCACTTGCTCACACGAATATTCTCTAGTATTCCCGAGCTATGGGAGATATTACTATTATTGACCATTATGGGAAGTTCCCTAATGTCCCACTACTCGGCATTAGGGGAGGCATAACTTATAATCCTTGTATGGCTCTGCGACAATTTGGTTACGCTCGAAGGGATGGTCCACATGAGTTACTTATCCAGGGCATTGTATTTAACTATGAGAATGATGTTCAAGGGTAACACCCGAGGTTCATACGAGTTTGGGGCATGGTAAACAGATCTGTCACCAAGACTTTGGGGCCGAAGAATTCCATTTCTATGGAACCTTATCTCCAATGGGTATGATCTCGCACTAAGAAACTTATGATGCCCTACATATCCGTCTTACCAGTGATTGTGGAGCCCGTTACTAAAGGGGATATTCCCTACACATTCCTTCATCCTGATATGCCCACTGATCTTGAAGAACTACAGAGGTCTTGGATCCAGTTGAAGAAGGAGCGGGATACTTATAGGGACCGGTTCTATGCCTAGGAGAAGAAGGTTTTAGAGCTCACAAAGCAGCTTCATGAGGAAAGAAGCCTTAATGTCTATCTCGGCACGAAGAGGAAGCATCCATGGGAAACTTGATTTTTTAGTTTTTAGAATTTTTAATTATAACACCTAAAAGGCAATTGTACTTTGAATTCTACTAATAAAATCATTGTTTTATTTTGGTTTGCAAATTTAAATTTCCCAAAGTCCTTGAAATCATTGCATACGCTTCCCATCTATAGCATTGCATAAACAGGTGCCATTACAGGTTTCTCATCTTCTTCGCTATTTATTTCAGCAATAATGTCTTTTGAACAAAGCATCAAGGATCTCTAGGAACAAAATACCCAATTTTAGCAGATGTTCGTAACTTTAACTAAGGGGCAGGAAGATCTAAAGGCCCTTATTCTGAAGGAGAAGAAGAAGAAGAGGAAGAAGAAGAAGCCCACTGGTATCCTAAATATGGGCAGAAGATTTTGGGGGCCGCTAAAGCAACCGGTCGATCTGACCTCCTCATCCAAGGAAGGGGAGAATCAAGATAGGGAGACAAGGGAAGAGGACCCCAGTCCTGAAGTTTCTGACAATGATACAGACTACAATGATGAGCAGTATCCTCCCACTGAGGATAGATATAAGTAGTTAGAGGATCGGTTGAGTTCTATGGAAGTCCAGAGAATACCTGGGTTGGATTTTGAAGAACTAGGATTGGTGTCGGGAGTGGTCATCCCGCGGAAATTTAAGGCTCCAGTTTTCGCAAAGTATGATGGGGTGTCTTGCCCAAATCTCCATCTCCGTTCCTATGTAAGGAAGATCCAACCCCACACCGCTGATAGAAACTTGTGGGTTCATTTCTTTCAAGACAGTCTGTCAGGGAATCAGCTTGAATGGTTCTACCAACTGGAGAGAACCAATGTCTGAAACTGGGAGGATCTAGCTGTTGCTTTTTATAAACAGTATCAATATAACGCCGACCTAGACCCCACTCATACTCAACTCCAGAGTATGTCCATGGGTGCAGGTGAGGGCTTTAAAGATTACACGCAGAAATGGAGAGACTTGATTGTAAGAGTTCAACCCCCTTTATCTGACAGGGAGTTGGTTGACATGTTTCTTGGGACGTTGTCTGGTCCTTTCTTTAATCATTTGATTGGCAGCTCATCAGCTAGCTTCACTGAGCTAATATTAACTGGAGAGAGGGTAGAAGCTGGGATCCGGAGTGATAAAATACAGAAAGACACCTCTTCGACTTTGGTAAAGAATCCATTCACTAGTAAGAAGGAAGTTAGTGTTATCTATAGCCCAAGAGGTCAAAGCAGAGCTGAACACCATCCGACAGTAAGTGTTGTAATGATACCTAGGCCTGCGGCTGCTCTACAACGCAGCAATCAACAAAGGGTAGAAATACCACAGAGGCAGTTTACCTGGATTAACATGATATTGACAGAAGTCTTGCCCCATCTGCTGAGATCCAACTTGGAAACCGTGAAAGAGGCTCCCAAGAATCTGAATACCACATCTCCTCGGTACAATCCAAACGCTCGGTGTGCCTACCATTCTGAGAGTCCTGGTCACGATATAAATGACTGCTGGGCTCTAAGAAATAAAATACAGGATCTGATTGAAGCCAAGGAGATTGTGTTTGATGCTCTGGAGAAGCCCAATGTCATAATTGTTCCCATGCCTAAGCACAACCGCGGAGTTAATGTTGTTGATACTAATTTGTTTGTGACCTCAGTTGATGAAGTTTCTACTCTTCTCATGACTGTTAAGAAGAATTTGTTGTTGGCCAGTTTATTTCCGGATTGTGGTGAAGGTTGCCCTGTGTGTTCATATTTGCCTTCTAGTTGCCATTTGCTGAGAACGGGTGTCCAGCGCCTGATGGACAACAGAGAAATTTTGTTCGAGAAAACATTGATTCCAACTGTTCCATTTGAAGATGTTGCTATTATAACCATTTCCTCCAATCCTTCCAAGGTCTCCTCGAGAAAACCTGTTAGGATTACACCTGCTCTAAGAGTCGCTCTGTTAATAATCACCTTTCCTGGTCCTGTCCCGTACACCTCAGACAAAGCTGTCCCTTGACATTATGGCACCGATGTTTACTATCATGGCGTTAAACAAGATCTGGAGAATTAAGAGGCTGATCCCGATGTCAGTAACATTGTCGGGACCAATAAGATTACCAGAAGTGGAATGGTTTTCTCTCCCGAGATTTCCCTGAAGAATGTCAACAAGCCTGTTGTTATTCCATCTGCTATTCCTGCCGGTACATCCGTCACTACTCCAGTTCTTACTCCAATTGTCACTCCTTCCATCGAGTCATCTGGTACCCGAGGCAAAGAAGCTATAGGTGAGCCTTCCCGGACAGAGTCACCTAGAAAGATCGTCATGGAAGCCTCTAAGCAAGAGATAGAGGAAATATTAAAAATAATTAAAAAGAGCGACTACAATATGGTCGAGCAACTGGGGCAGACTCCCTCAAAGATATCCATGTTGTCTCTGTTGTTGTGTTCCGAGGCCCATGTGAAGGCTTTGATCGCATTCCTCAAGACCGCGCATGTGCCGCAAGAGACCTTGGCTGATCAATTCAAAGACTGTGTAGCCAGCTTGACTGCTGAGAATAGGCTGGTTTTTTCAGATGCCGACTTGACACCGAAAGGGAGGAAGCATAATGATGCTCTGCATGTCTCGATCGAATATAGGGGCACCACTATGGCTCATGTGCTGGTAGATACTGGGTCTTTGCTGAATGTCCTGCCGAAGAAGGCTCTCGATCGACTGGATTATGAGGGCTTGGCCTTAAAGCCTAGTAACATTATGGTAAGAGCTTTTGACGGGTCAAAGAGAATGGTGCATGGGGAGGTGGACATCCCTGTCAAGGTAGGTTCTCAGGCCTTTGAGTCAACCTTCTACGTAATGGACATCCGGCCATCATACTCTTGTTTATTGGGTCGTCCTTGGATCCATGAAGCTGGGGTTGTTACTTCTACACTACACCAAATGCTGAAGTATCCAGTGAAGGGGAAGATCGTCACTGTACATGGTGAAGAGGAGTATATGGTGAGCCACCTCAACTCCTTCAGGTACGTAGAGATGGACGGGGAATTCATAGAGACTCCTTGTCAAAACTTTGAAGAGGTTCCCAAGATCTTGGCATCGACTGAAACTACTACTGGCACCAAACCTCCTCTGAAGATGGCTTCTCTCAAAGACGCCAGAGCCGTGGTTGAAAAAGGTAGGTATACCAACTAGGGACAACTCCTTGATTTTACTCACAAAACTGACAAGTTTGGTTTGGGCTTTACTTTAGGAGCTCAAAGGGCTGTTCGACACGCTCGAGCTGGAGGACCTCCCCTACGCATCAACAATCGGGGAATTAATGCCATTGAAGACAGTGAGGAAGACTCTGACATTGACAGCTAGATCTACCCAACTACCAACGGTGGACCAAATAATTGGACGGCTAGGGATTTTATACCAGTTTCTTTTATTGCGCAATAATTGTCTTACTTGTTTTCTGAATTTGTAATAAACAATTTAAACTTTACAGCCTTGTGTCTTACCCGAGGCACATTGGCTTTGTTTGTGAGGGCTATTATGTGTTATTTCATATATCATCAACAAAACACTGGACGTTCCTTGCATACAAATTTTGCGCTCTCTATTTTTCGTTGTTGTTTTCACTTTATCGAAATAGCTATGCTCTTACACACACTCACGTATCATACTACAGATCCATATCCACTCTGGATCCCATTGATAACAATTCTACTACTGCCGGTTATGACTTCGAAAATCTGATCAACCAAGCCGAGGACAAAGGTGAGGACAATTGTGAGGTGCCTGGAGAACTTGTTAGACTGTTACAGCAGGAGGAGAGGGCTATACAGTCCCATGAAGAACCAATTGAGACGATAAACTTGGGAACTGAGGAGGACAGAAAAGAAGTCAAGATCGGCACAAATCTAGAAGCTAAGATCAAACAACGGTTAATACAGATGTTGCATGACTATGTTGAGATCTTCGCCTGGTCATATGAAGACATGCCTGGTTTAGACACTGATATTGTGGTACATTGTCTGCCGACCAAGGAAGACTTCCCTCCAGTTAAACAGAAGGTCTGCCGTATGCACCCTGAAATGTCAGAGAAGATCAAGGTAGAGGTCATGAAGCAGTTAGAAGCAGGGTTCTTAGCTGTCACCTCCTATCTGCAGTGGGTTGCTATTGTTGTTCCGGTGCCAAAGAAAGACGGTAAGGTACAGATGTGTGTGGACTATAGAGATCTGAACAGGGCAAGCCCCAAGGATGACTTCCCGCTTCCCCACATTGATGTTCTGGTTGACAACACCGCTTAGCATAAAATCTTATCCTTCATGGATGGTTTCTATGGCTACAACCAGATCAAGATGGCTCCTGAAGACATGGAAAAGACAACCTTCATCACACAGTGGGGCACCTTCTGTTACAAGGTGATGCCTTTTGGGTTGAAGAATACTGGGGAAACTTATCAGCGAGCCATGGTCGCCTTGTTCCACGATATGATTCACCACGAGATAGAGGTTTATGTCGATGACATGAAATCCAAGTCTCAAACCGAGGAATAACACCTTGATCATCTACAAAAGTTGTTCGACAGGTTAAAGACATACAAACTGAGGTTGAATCCGAACAAGTGCACCTTCGGGGTAAGGTCTAGTAAGCTTTTGGGTTTCATTGTCAGTGACAAAGGTATTCAAGTAGACCCTGCAAAGGTAAAGGCCATACAAGAGATGCCAGCTCCCAGTATAGAGAAAGAAGTTAGAGGTTTCTTGGGACGCTTGAATTATATCGCCAAGTTCATTTCACATCTAACTGCTACTTGTGAGCCCATCTTCAAGCTTCTGAAGAAAGATCAAGTGGTAAAGTGGAATGACGAGTGCCAGACAGCCTTTGAAAGAATCAAAGAATATCTTCAAGAACCACCAATTCTGATGCCTCCGGTTGAAGGAAGACCTTTGATACTATACTTAATAGTGCTATACAATTCAATGGGGTGTGTGCTGGGGCAGCATGACGAGTCTGGTCGAAAAGAGCATGCAATATACTACCTTAGCAAAAACTTTACCGACCGTGAGACACGATACTCACTGCTTGAGAAAACTTGATGCACTTTGGCATGGGCTGTTCGCCGACTAAGACAGTACATGTTGACCCACACTACCTTGTTGATATCTAAGATGGATCCAATCAAATACATCTTCGAGAAACCCGCTCTCTCTGTAAGAATAGCGAGATGGAGGATGATCTTAACTGAATACGATATACAATATACAACCCAGAAAGCAACCAAGGGGAGTGTATTGGCTGATCATTTGGCTCATCAGGCCGTGGATGATTACCAGTCCATGAATTTTGAGTTCCCGGATGAGAATATTATACTGGTGATTAACTACGAAGAACCTGGACCGGATGAAGGACCCGAGGAGGGATCCCGATGGACTATCGTTTTTGATGGAGCTTCGAACACACTTGGTAACGGCATTGGCGCAGTAATCATATCTCCTGAGGGCTGTCATACTCCTTTCACTGCTCGGCTATGTTTTAACTGCACTAACAACATGGCGGAGTATGAAGCCTGCATCATGGGTCTCAAAGCCGCTATTGACCTCAATATCAAGTTCTTAAATGTCTTCGGGGATTCAGGCTTGGTGATAAGTCAGATCAAAGGCGAATAGGATACGAAGCATTCGAATCTCATCCCATACAAAGAGCACGTACTGACATTTCTCCAACACTTTGAGGAGGTAACCTTTGAACATTTCCCACGAGAGGAGAATTAGTTAGCGGACGCGCTAGCTACCATGTCTTCCATGTTCAAAGTCAAGTTGGACAACGAAGCTCCCCGAATCACCATTGAGAGGTTGGATGAATCAGTGCACTATTATGAGATTGATACCGAAGAAGTGGCAGACAAACCCTGGTTTCATGAAGTGAAGAAGTACCTGGAGGCTCAGGAGTATCCCGAAGGGGCATCTGTCAACGATGAGAAGTTTCTGAGAAGGTTCGCTGCGAAATTCTTCCTCAGTAATGGAATCCTCTACAAGCGCAACCATGACTCTACCTTACTGCGGTATGTAGACAAGAGCGAAGCAGAGAGGATTATGACATATCTACATGAAGGTACCTTCGAAACCCATTCCAGTGGACATACCATGGCTAAGAAGATCCTACGGGCAGGATACTACTGGTCCACTATGGAAGCAGATTGTTATCAACACTCTCGAACTTGTCATAAATGCCAAATCTATGTTGATAAGGTGCATGTGCCTCTGGTTCCTTTGAACGTTTTGACAGCTCCGTGGCCCTTTGCAATGTGGAGCATTGACATGATCGTAGAAATCAGGCCCACTGCTTCCAATGGACATTGCTTCATCTTAGTGAACATTGATTACTTCACGAAATGGGTTGAGGCGGCCTCCTTTGCTACTATTACCAAGAATGTCGTGGCGCGGTTTATCCAACATAATCGGATATGTCAGTATGGTGTGCCAGAGAGAATTATTACTGACAATGGTACGAATCTCAACAACACGATGATCACCGAGCTCTGTAAGAAATTCAAGATACATCATCATAACTCTTCTCCCTACCGGCCGAAGATGAATGGCATTGTTGAAGCGGCTAACAAGAACATTAAGAAGATTATATAGAATATGACGGTGACATACAAAGATTGGCATGAGATGTTACCATTATCTCTACATGGATACCGTACCTCAGCATGAACGTCGACAGGGGAAACACCCTACTCTCTGGTATATGGCATGGAGGAAGTTCTACCCATCGAGGTCCAGATCCCTTCTTTAAGGATTATGAAAGATGCAGGTTTAAATGAAGATGACTGGATCCAAACCCGACTTGACCAACTAAATCTGATCGATGAGAAGAGACTTACTGCTATTTGTCATGGTCAGACGTATCAGAAGTGAATGATCAAGGCTTTTAACAAGAATGTCAGACGTCAAGAATATTAAGTCGGGGATCTGGTAATCAAGCGCATCATACTGCTGCAAGGTGATCCCAGGGGCAAATGGACCCCTACATACGAAGGGCCATTTATGGTTAAAAACATCTTCTCGGGTGGAGCTATGATTCTAGCCACCATCGACAGTGACGACCTTCCTTACCCTGTCAATGCAGACATAGTGAAAAGATACTACACTTGATAAAAGACCCACTAGGTTAACTGGCCTAGGCAAAAATAAGGGCTTCCCGGTGAACCAAAAGTGTTCGGGAAAAAACAAGGGATGAAAATGAAAAATTTGTACACCCAGCAAGCCGAAAACCTGAAAAGGCGGCTTGGGCAAAAAAGGGGTATCCCGGTGGACTGAAAACCCGAAAGGGCAGTCCAGGAAAAATTTAGGGATGTCAAGCGTATCACTATGTCCCATTGGATCATCTTGCGACCAAACCTCAATATCAACTGTCAAGCTTGAACGACACCAATCAATCTAATCAACTTCAGACAAGTAGAAAAGTGATGAGACTCTCAAAGACATAGGGGAAATAGCAGAGTTGGAATCCAATGGGATTGTTGCGCATAACTGTTTTTCCTTTTACATAAAATTGTATAGCTTCTATTTTTACGGCGGCGTCCTCTTACTAGAGCGTCAGTCCCCTTGTACAAAAAATACCTATTATAGGCCAACTTCGAAAATTAATACAAATCATTCTTACAAAACAATTTGTTTTTCTTTTTCTGTTTTGTTTTGCAAGAACGTCCAATGGTTTATTCTTGACATATGCATTTAAATATGATTGTTGCTAATAAACATTTACATAAGAAACGAAAAGACAATTGCTCGTAACTTAAGAAACATGGGAAAAAAATAAAAAATGTTGTTGTACCCCAAAATTTTCCCTCTCATTTATCTAGATTTTGCTCACAAGATCTCCTTGGACTCAAAATTGCACCAGGGTTTGATCAGCTCAAGGCACCTCCTTATGCACTAATGACCAAAAATTAGGGTTTGAGATTGCGAAAGGATTTTTGAACTTTCAATGCTTCATATGACTTTCATGGATCATTATGGACCCCCAAGATTACTCATGACAAGTTTCAAGCCTTGGATCACACTTTTGATCAATCAATTGAGCAGTTGACCTAAAAATCAATTGTATTGGGGAAAAAGTCAACTATGGCCAATTTACAGTCAAACTTCATAATTTTTGATCCACATCAACATTTTAAGCTCATATGTATCATTTTATCATGTTTGGACCATAATTCCTCAAGAAATTTGATCAAATCTCCAAAAGGGCAAAATGGTCAAAATTAGGGTTTTGACTGGGAAAGGGCAATTTCTGATTTTTGACCTAGAAAATGGTCAATTGTTTTAACTAATGATCTCAAGAGTCCAATTGCATCATTTTTATCTAATTACATGATTCAAAACATTGCAAATCCATTGGATTGACAGATGAATTCTGCAGTCAACTGATCAAAAGTCAACTGTATATTGAAAAGTCGAACTTTGGCTTTTTGGTCAAATTTAAGCACCAAAGATCATAATTCATAAAAACATGTAAAAATAGGAAACTTATTCATCAAGAAATCAAGAAATCAAGATTTCATTTTGAAAAGTCAAAATTTCTAAGCTTAAAATTTTTTCTAAGTGTCAAAATTTCTTATTTTTTTATAACTTTAAGCAATTTTTTCATTATGAGTCAAGATGATTCAAAGGAAACTTCCAACATGAAAGTTGTATATCTCCATGAAATATACAAATTTTATTCACACAACTTCTTCCAAAAGTGATTGGATCTTAAGTTATAATTTTATGAATACATGCTCATTAACTAAAAAAGACTTAGTGAAAATTTGCCCTAGTTAGGCAGATTTTTTGACCTAACTTCATGGCAATTTTTCATATAGTTCCAAGGGGAATATTCAAAATAAATTCAAATATCGGTTGTAGATCACATTCCAAGCTTTAATAAATGTCCAAGAACTCCTTGAGATCATTCTTTAGTAGGGAGAATCGAAGAGATGAAGTTAGGGTTTTGTCACTTGAATTACAAGCCATTTTTGATGAACACGTGAACCAAATCCATGCTAGGTTGCATAATATTTTTTTTGCAAGCCTCAAACTTGTTTGTCACTCCATAATAAAATGTTTACACAGTTGTTAGGTTTTTGATCCAAGCAATTGAGCTATTATCCAAGTTGCATTTCCATTAATGGCACAAAGTTAACATTGCCATTCTTGTAAAGCAAGCTTTTTGCATAAAGTTCACATTGAGCCTCTAACTTGTTCCCTCTGATCACACTCCATCCATAAAGTCATAAGAAAGCTTGTTTAAAGCATAACCACTCTATCTTAGCAAGTACACAAGACTTTGAAACTTGTTTTGTCAAAAAATCACATGTTTAGCTTAAGGATGCAAATTTGAATTCTGATCAACTAGAGCATCCCAAACTTGTTGCTTATAAATAGAGTCACTATTTGTGAGCTAGAACACGAGTTTGAACACCCTGAAATACACCAAAACTCTCTCAAATCAGAAATTGCCCAAAAACTCCATTGTTGCACAGTTTCTGACCTTGAGCCTCAAACTCACATTTCCCTCGTGCGTTTCTTGGCCTTTTAGTTTCTAAAGCTTCCTTGCATCAAGAGTAACTCATCCCTGTACCTGTTTCACTTCTGTAACACCATTTTCTCTGTCTTCCATAACCAAAAATAGAGCATCAAACTTGGACTTCTCCAGACCATTCCAGCCACCCTCAGCTCAAGCCAGACATTGCATTAGCTTCCTAGAGGTCCAAGGAAACTAAACTGATCATCAGCACTGCCTGAAACAAGCTAAAATCCATTTCACGATTTCCAGTTTTGAGGTATTTTTATTGAACTTCTATCTCATTACTTAGGCATTGTTAGGATTGAATTTATAAAGATAAAATGTAGACATCATTGCCCTAAAGTTGTACATGTCCAAAGATTTCATTTATTTTGATTGAGCAAGGAGAATTTTGAGTTTGAACTTTCTGAAATATTTAGGTCAAAATTTGGTATTGTTAAAAATTCTCATTCATCTTTGATTTATAGTTTATGATATTTATATGGTTGGATTCGTGTAAACAAAATGGAGCAATTTTCATGTTTACATTTTTGCAAATGGTTGAGAAATGAGCAAGTTACAGATCCTTTGGCTGGAGGTTGAAGATGAAGTACAATCAAGGCGCGTTTTGTGTTATGTATTTATCATTTCGTATAAGTTAACAGATATATAGCCACCCCAGTGGTAAAGCGCGCGCCTGTTAATCTATGGGACCTGGGTTCGAGCCTCAGTGGTACCCTTTTGCCCATTTTTTCATATTTTGTGACTTTCTAACATTTTTTGCAGGCGATGGGCCCTTTGGGCCTGGTATTGTTTTTATTTTTGCTAGGTGACCTCCCTGCAGGCTGTTTACACCCCTGGCCCACTTTATTTTATTTTCTAATTTTTATTTTATTTGTTTTTCTTAATTATTTTTCACTAATATTAAAAATCATAAAAAATATAAAAAATTTAGATCTTCACTTTAATTTAGTTTATTTTATTTTTTCTCACAAAAAAAATATTTTTATTAACTATACTTTATTTTTTTTTTTACAAATCACCTTGTAAATTTAATTAAAACTAGGTTAATATTTATTTTTCTTTTACACCTATTAAAATATATTATTTTTGATATAAAAAAGACTAAAAATATTTCATGATGCCATAAATATTTTCAAGACAAAAATACCAAAAAATACTTTTTTAAACTTATTTTCTTTTAATCAACTAAATAGAATTAGGGTTTTATTTAAAATCTTTTCTTAATAAATTTAAACTTAATTAATTATTTTCTTTAAATTAATTAGATTAAAACAATTTCCCTCTTTCTCATGAAAATCAAACAAAGACCCATTTTCTTTATATTTTGCATTTTTGTGCACTTATTCATTTTGTACATTACTTATTTTAATTCTTTGCACATTGATACCCATTCAATTTGGTTGTAATAGATTAAATAGGTTTACATTCTTGCAATCCCCATTCAATTTGTACACCCCCTCCCCACAAATATTGTAATAGCGTAGTAACTTTTAATTGACGCAATTTATCGCTTTATATACAATTGCTAGTAATTAGGGTTTGTATGGAAAGATTAAAATCAATGAAATATAAAACCCTAACTCAAGACAAAAACAAATATGAAAACAATACACTTGCACACAAGCATACCTAGGGTTATCCCACTTGGTTGCCTTATACGAAATGACCATATTACGCATGTAAGGTATCTTAGCAAAAACAAGCAAATACAAGATCACAGTCCCTCGATGACGATATCTAAGTTGTCTTACAAATGATCTTAGTCCCTCAAAAAGAATGCTAAGATACCTTGCAACATTGCTAATCATGGCTATACGGCGACCCATGCCCGTCCCGTTTACATCCAAAGATATGGTTGCTTACTAAATCAATGGTAAAACAAAAATGTCAAAGGAAAAGAAAATGAACAAGAAAGACATTTGAGTAGGTAGATTGCTCCTAATTACTTGCTCAATTTCAAACAAACATCCTTGCTATTTCCAAAACAAACACATACACTTTCAAACATCTTAAAAAATTGGAAACATTTTCAAAAGATCAAACATCTTTGTATACATTCTTATGAATGAGAATCATTACAAAGATTTCCTAAACAATGGCCTATTTACAAAATACTTTCAAAAACCACACAAAGCACAATTTCAAACAAAAGCAAGTGATCTAGAAAGTAACTAAGAGCCCATGGAAAACCATGGATGAAAGGGGTGCTAATACCTTCCCTTTTCATAATCTACCCCCCGAACTCAAGAAACAATATCAAAGGTCTTTCCTGTGCTTTTTCACCTTTCCTTTTGGATAAAAGAAAAGTCAGTGGCGAATCTTGCTAACCACAACATTTGCGATCAAACGCAAAATCTTCAAGTCAGTTCTCCCACCGTATCACAGAATCGGCGACTCTGCTGGGGAAAATTCTAAAATTGGGGTTACCTTAGGGCTAGATCACATTTATTTGCTTACATTATTTGACTTGTATGCTTTACATTATGGTTCTTTTTTTGGGTTTGAATCCTCTACCCGGATTTGGGATACATTATAGGTAAGTAGCAATACGTTGTAGAAACTGTGTGGGGTATACCGACATGGTCTAAGCAATAGATTTGTTAGTGCGACATATTTGTGGGTACCGGTAGCCTTTGAGTTAATCAAAGAGAATAAGGGGCCGCTGAGTGATGTCATGAAGCACTAATGAATTTTTAGAACCTTTACTTGACCAACTTGGCCTTTAGGATCTAGTGAGATGACCGGCTTTGGTGCAGTCCGAAATTGGTAGATACTCGATACTACACTCATTGAGGTTTGGTTTTTTGAGATATTTCGGTCGCCATTAAAGAGGTTTGTGTTGAGACAATGCTCAAAGAAACAAGCCAGTGATATTGAGGTCCTTAGAACCCAGTTACTATTACTAGGACATGTTGAGCCAACTAAACTTCAAGAGGGTACTTACCTATAAAACTCCATGCAAGCCTAAACCTGTGGACTTGTTTTCTTTACTTGTATATGCATACTTGTACATAACATCATGAACATCATAAACATCATATACATCCACTAACCATTTCAAGGATTTTGGGATTCATCTTTGTTCTTGTTTTGTAGGATATGGATTCACTTCGTAGGAAAACTATTCAAGTCAACCTTGTAAGGGTCCCTCCACAACTTAAGGAGCTAGCTTCAAGGATTCCTGAAAACTCTCCATTTACCGAGAGACATGGTCGCCTACTCAACTTGGTCACCTCCAACATAGATGAGGATATGATGAAGGTGCTCTTTCAGTTCTTTGATCCTTTACACCATTGCTTCACATTTCCCGACTATCAACTTGTGCCAACTTTGGAAGAATTCTCCCAACTCTTGAGGATTCCCATTCTCAATCAACTACCTTTCAACGGTACGGAAAGAGATCCAAATCCAGAAGATATTGCTCAAGCTCTACACTTGCACTCATCTGATGTCACAACTCATTGGGAAATAAGGAGTGGTGTCAAGGGTTTCCTAGCAAAGTTCCTGTTTGAGAAAGCCCGAAACTGTTGGAACTCTTTTGATTTGAAAGCCTTTGAAGAAATTGTGGCTCTCCTCATCTATGGGATGGTTTTGTTTCCAAATCCTGACCAACTCATAGATGTGAACACCGTCAAAATCTTCATATCCCACAACCCAGTGCCTACATTTCTAGGGGATATCCTACACTCTTTTCACACTCGCACTATGAGGAAAAGAGGTGTCCTTATGTGTTGCACTCCTCTCTTGGCAAGATGGTTTATTTCACATCTTCCCCAATCTGTATTGAAGAACGAGAAAGGTTCAAGGTGGTCACAAAGGTTGATAACGCTCAAACATTTGGACATTCATTGGTGCTCCCGATCCAAAGAGAATGTTATCATTGTCAACCGTTTTAGATATTTCCCTAATTTCCCTTTACTTGGAATTAGGGGAGGTATCACCTAGAACCCCTGCCTATCCTTAAGACAATTTGGTTACGCCCGAATGGATGTGTTGTACCCCAAAATTTGCCCTCTCATTTTATCAAGATTCTCCTCACAAGACCTCTTGGACTCCAGACCAGATTAGGGTTTTCTCAGCTCAAGACCTCATCTTGCACTGATGACCTGAAATTAAGGTTTAAGTTTGCACATGGATTTTTGGACTTTCAATGTCTCATGTGACTTTCATACGCCATCTTGGACCCCTAAGATTTCTCATACCAAGTTTCATACAATTAATTTTTAGGTCAACTGTCCAATTGACTGGTCAAAAATGTGATTCAAGGCTTGAAACTTGGTATGAGCAATCTTAGGGGTCAAAGATGGTGTATGAAAGTCACATGAGGCATTGAAAGTCCAAAAATCCCTGTGCAAACTAAAACCCTAATTTCAGGTCATCAGTGCAAGATGAGGTCTTGAGCTGAGCAAACCCTAATCTGGTCTGGAGTCCAAGAGGTCTTGTGAGGATAATATTGATAAAATGAGAGGGCAAATTTTAGGGTACAACAGCTGCTCCTGTTCAATCTTCTTGAACCTGAAGAGTTAGATCGGCGAGTTTGTCGTTCGTGACTCGAAGGTAAAAGATGATTGGACACTAGAGTGCCCGTAAAGTTTCACTCGTCAAAGTGTAGTTGAGGGAATGGGCTTAAAGATGCCATTTGGAGAGGTGATAGAATCTTGTTAGAGATGGGCTTAAAGATTCCATCCAAGAATGTTTGTTGTAAATCAGGAGAATGAACATCAGAATGGTATCCGTATCTGGAACGTATCTGAGTTGTATCTGGAGATTGAATCTGTATGAGCAAAGGAATGGCGTCCGTGTATGGAGCGTATCCGAGCTGTAACTATACTTGAATATGAATGAATAACAGAATGACTTCTGTGTCTGGAGTGTATCTGTATTGTATCTGAATTTGAAATTTGAGTAAGCAACATAATGGCATCCGTGTTTGGAGCATCTCTGAGCTGGGGAAAAAGTCAGAACAAGTGACAGAATAGAAACCGTGTCTGGAGCGTATCTGTATTGTATCTGAACAAAAGATCTGCAAGATGAATCTGAATAAGTGTCAGGATGGCATCCATGTTTGGTGTGTATCTTAACTGTATCTTAACTTGAAATCTGAATAAGTATCAGAATGACTTCTGTGTC
Organism: Vicia faba; assembly: GCA_948472305.1. NCBI lineage: Eukaryota > Viridiplantae > Streptophyta > Magnoliopsida > Fabales > Fabaceae > Vicia > Vicia faba. The sequence goes on along the minus strand of OX451735.1, from coordinate 1,284,615,869 downwards.
TGGAGTGTATCCGTACTGTATCTGAATAAGAGATCTGAATGAGTAACAGAATGACTTTTGTGTCTGGAGTGTATCCGTATTGTATCTTAAATCTTTGAATATCTGTTAAAGATAGCTGTTAATCTTATCCTGAAAAGGGTAAAATGTTAGTTGAAACACAAAGTTATGTTGCATGAAATGTATGATGCAATAAATGTGTTTTATCAATGTTTATGATATATGAGTGTAATGTATGTGCATGTAAGCTGATTCGTTGTATTGTTGAGGAAATTAAATCCTTAATAGCTGGGGATAATAAAATCCTTGACTGCTTCCGGGGAAAATAAATCCTTGACCGCTGCTGGAGATTCAAGATCTTTGATTGCTGAGGATGAGAAATCTTTGGAGACTGTTGGGGATGGAAAATCCCTGACAACTTCTGTGGGGATGGAGATCCTTCATGTCTTTGAAGTTGGAGGATGATGAACATTCTGTTGTGAGAATAATGCCAAGTGTTGCTTGAGAAACCTGCTTGGGGAATCCTGAGAACTTTGATGATTATGGCTGGGGATTACACAATGGGAATCCTTACTCGGCTGGCGAACAGGGAAAATTCTGATGGTTTCTGCAGGGAACCAAGAATGAGAATCTTCATTCTGTTGAGGAGTAACGAAAACTTTGGTGACTTTACTGGGGAAATGAGAATGAGAATCTTCAATCTGCTGGAGAGTGAGAACTCTGTGGGGAGTAGCTATATTGCTGGGGAGATCAGGAGTTTGGGTTGTATGCTAATCTACTGGGGAATTATCCGAAGTTGTCGTCTGGTTAGCTGTCAGGCTTCAAAGCAACTTGCTGGGAAATTATCAGGTTTTAAGATAACTCGCGGGGGAATTTGAGGAAACCGGAGGATTTTCACTGGGGTTTAAAGGTTGAAGTTTTAGCTCTGCTGGGGAAGAAAGTTTCATCTCCGCTGAGGATCTGTAGTTCAAAGTTTTGGCTCCACTGGGGATTGAAATTTTAACTCTGATGGGGATTTTGAAATTTAGCTCCATTGGGGATCTAGATGATGTACTGTAAGGATTGCCCCTGGAATAGCCTAAAGACGTTTTCCTATACTTTCAACCTGTCAGTAATTAATCTTTTCCAAATTGTTTATTTGTAAACAATGATTGTATTCAAATGCATATGCTCATTAATAAATCATTGGACGTTTTCAAATAAAACACAAGTGTAAAAAGGAAAAGACAAATAGTTTTCTGCACTTTGAAGTATCTTTGTATTAACTTTGTGTAAGTATTTTGTAAAAAGGAGACGGACATCCTAGTAAGAGAATGTTGTCATAAAAATGAGAAAAATTTATACAAAGAAAGATGGCTATGTGTAAAAATTCCATGGGGTTCCCATTCTGCTATAGCCTTCGTAACTCTGGATATCTTGTCCATTCGTTGCTTCGTCCGAAGATGATTGAGTTGATCAGAAGCCCGGAGCTTGTCTGTGAAGCGATTGTCCTTAAAGTGATCCGACGAGACATAGTCATACGCTTTAATTCCCTAACTTTTTCCTGGACCTCCCTTTCGGGTTTTCGATCCACCGGGAAACCCTTTTTTCCCAAGTCGCCCTTTCGGGTTTTCAACTTGCCGGGTGTACAAATTTTTTACTTATCCCTAAATTTTGCCTGAACCGCCCTTTCGGGTTTTCGATTCACCGGGATGCCCCTTTTTTGCCTAGGTGTGTCAACCTAGCGGGTCATTTATGCGTAGTATCTTTTGACTATGTCTGCGTTCGCAGGGTGCGGCAGGTCATCACCGTCCATGGTGGTTAAGATCATTGCCCCACCAGAAAATATGTTTTTGATCATAAATGGTCCTTCGTAGGTAGGAGTCCATTTTCCCCTGGGATCACTTTGCGGCAAGATGATCCGCTTGATTACCAGATTCCCGACTTGATATACTTGTCGTCTGACCTTCTTGTTGAAAGCCTTGATCATCCGTTTTTGATACGTCTGACCGTGGCAAACAACAGTAAGTCGCTTCTCATCAATCAAGTTAAGTTGATCAAGCCGGGTTTGGATCCAATCGTCTTCACTCAAACCAGTATCCTTCATGATTCTCAAGGAGGGAATCTGAACCTCGATAGGCAAAACAGCCTCCATTCCATATACCAAGGAATATGGTGTTGCCCCAGTTGATGTACGCGTCGTGGTACGGTACCCGTGGAGAGCAAACGGTAACATTTCATGCCAGTCCTTGTAGGTGACTGTCATCTTTTGTATGATCTTATTGATATTTTTGTTTGCAGCTTCGACAACACCGTTCATCTTTGGCCGATAGGGAGATGAATTGTGATGTTGAATCTGGAACTGCTCGCACAAGGCGGTGATCATAGTGTTGTTAAGGTTTGTACCATTATCGGTGATGATCCTTTCGGGGATGCCGTACCAGCAAATGAGGTTCTGCTTGATGAAACGGGCAACAACATTCTTTGTAACAGATGCGAAGGAACCTGCTTCGACCCACTTGGTGAAGTAGTCAATGGCCACCAGAATGAAACGGTGTCCATTGGATGTTGTAGGCTTGATCTCCCCAATTAGTCGATCCCCCACATAGCGAATGGCCAAGGAGTTGTTAAGACATTGAGAGGAACTGGAGGTATATGTACCTTGTCCGCATAGATTTGACATTTGTGACAAGTCCTGGAATGTTGATGGCAATCAGCTTCCATGGTAGACCAGTAATAGCCTGCCCGTAGGATCTTCTTAGCCATCGTATGCCCGCTAGAGTGAGTGTCAAAGGTACCATTGTGCAGTTCAACCATGATTTGTTCAGGTTCAATCTTGTCCACACAACGGAGCAGAATGCAATCATGATTGCGCTTGTACAGGATACCATTGCTCAGGAAGAACTTAGCTGAGAATCTCCTTCAGGGTATTCCTGAGCCTCGAGATACCTTTTGACTTCGTGAAACCAAGGTCGGTCCACTACTTCTTTGGTATTAATCTCGTGACAATGTGCAGGTTCTTCCATCCGTTCAATGGTGATTTGGGGAGCCTCATAATCCCAGTTAAGTTTAAACATGGATGACATTGTAGCTACAGCATCCGCTAGCTGATTTTCTTCTCGCGAGAAGTACTCGAAGGTAATCTGCTCAAAATGTGGTAACAATGTAAAGACATGTTCTTTGTAAGGGATGGGGTTGGGATGTTTAGTGTCCCGCTCTCCTTTGATCTGACTGATGACCAAAGTTGAGTCTCCAAACACAACCAAAGATTTGATTCCCAAGTCTATTGCAGCCTTGAGACCAAAGATACAAGCTTCATACTCGGCCATGTTGTTCGTGTAGTTGAAGCAGAGTTTGGCGGTGAAAGGAGTATGGCAACCTTCTGGGGAAATGAGTACTGCGCCGATACCGTTGCCAAGTGCATTGGAGGCACCATAAAAGTATAGGGTCCATCGGGATCCTTGTTCAGGTCCATCATATGGTCCGAAACCTTCAATGTTATCCAATGTCATAATGTCTTCGTCGGGGTAGTCGAACCTCAGGGATTGTTAATCTTCGACAGCTTGATGAGCCAGATAGTCAGCTAGCACACTCCCCTTTATAGCTTTTTGGGTCGTGTACTGTATGTCGTATTCAGTCAGGATCATCTTCCATCTAGCTATCCTTCCAGATAAAGCAGGCTTCTCAAAGATGTTACTTGATCGGATCCATCTTAGATATCAGCAAAGTGGTATGAGTCAACATATACTGCTTTAGCCGGCGAGCAGCCCATACCAAAGGGCAACAAGTTTTCTTGAGCAGTGAGTATAGGGTCTCACAGTCGGTAAATGTTTTGCTAAGGTAATAAATTGCATGCTCTTTTTGCCCATACTCGTCATGTTGGCCCAGTACGCACCCCATTGAATTCTCTAGGACAGTCAGATACATGATTAACAGTTTTCCCTCGACGGATGGCATCAAGATAGGAGGTTCTAGCAAATACTCCTTGATTTTATCGAAAGCAACTTGAGAGTCATCATTCCATTTAACTACCTTATCTTTCTTCAATAGCTTGAAGATTGGCTCACAGGTAGATGTTAGGTGAGAAATGAACCTTGCAATGTAGTTTAGGCGTCCCAAGAAACCTCTGACCTCCTTCTCAGTGCGAGGAGCAGGAATTTCTTGTATAGCTTTGACTTTGGTAGGATCAACCTCGATGCCATTGTTGCTGACAATGAAATCCAAGAGTTTACCGGACCGGACTCCGAAAGTGCACTTGTTAGGGTTCAGTCTGAGCTTGTACTCCTTCAACCTGACAAACAACTTTTGCAGATGGTCGAGGTGTTCTTCTTCAGTTTGTGATCGAGCTATCATGTCATCTACGTATACCTCTATCTCATGATGTATCATATCATGAAACAAAGCTACCATGGCACGTTGATAGGTTGCCCCGACATTCTTCAGTCTGAATGGCATCACTTTGTAACAAAACGTACCCCACTGTGTAACAAAAGTAGTTTTCTCCATGTCCTCAGGTGCCATTTTGATCTGGTTGTAACCTGAAAATCCGTCCATGAAAGAAAATACCTTGTATTGAGCTGTATTGTCAACCAAGATGTCAATGTGCGGAAGTGGAAAGTCATATTTAGGGCTGGCCCTGTTTAAGTCTCTATAATCCATGCACATTCTCACTTTTCCGTCCTTCTTAGGCACGAGCACAATGTTAGCAACCCATTATGGATAGGAAGTAACAGCAAGAAATCCAGCATTGAACTGCTTCATAACTTCTGCTTTGATCTTTTCTGACATGTCGGGCCTCATGCGGCGAACTTTTTGTTTGATTGGTGGACAATCTTCTCTTGTGGGTAGACGATGTACCATAATGTCTGTATCGAGTCCCGGCATGTCTTCGTATGACCAGGCGAAGATCTTAACATATTCATGTAACAGCTGAATTAAGCGCTCCTTGACACTTGGCTCTAGGTTGGCACCCACTCTGACTTCGTTTTTGTCTTCCTCAGTACCCAAGTTGATTGTCTCTAACAACTCCTCATGAGGTAGAATAGCCCTTTCTTCCTGTTGTAGTAGTCTAGCCAATTCTCCCAGCACCTCACAATCTTCCTCACCTTCGTATTCGGCATGGTAGACCAGATCTTCAGAGTCATTCAAGGCCATAGCAGAATTGTTACCCATGGAATCCGGAATGGAAGGGTACCTGCATTTGTGAGTGTGGGTGTGTGTAAGGGATAGCCACCTTTAAACAAATAAAATGTAAAAAGAAAGACAATGAACACAAAAGTTTATATGTGAAAACATCCATGATTCATTAAAATGGCATATGAAGATAAAAAAAATCAAACCCTTACAAATGGACCTATGTACCTCGGGTAAGGCACAAGGTTAAAAGTGTACGAATTGTTTGAGAATTATTACAAACCAACAGAAATGTTTGAAAGATAAATTACTACGATATGAAAGTAATCGGGACAAAGTCTTTTGCTTCCCAGTTGCACAGTCTTCCGTCAACAGTAGGGAAAATCCAGTCTTCCAAGTTGCTCTCCTCTTCACTATCCTCCAAAGCATTGACTCCATGATGGGTGATCTTCACTGGTGGCCCTCCAACACGGGTGCGGCGTACAACCTTTTGAGCAGAAGAAGTGAACCCCAAGCCGAATTTATATGATTTATAAGGAATGTCTGGAAGCTTCCCCCAGATTGTGCTTCCTCCTTCTTCAATCAAAACCTTTTCATCTTTGAGAGACGACATCCGAGGTGGAGGTCTGGTAATCATGGGTACATAAGACACTGTTTTGGTTGCTGCAATCTCCTGATCTACCTCTTCAAAATGCTGGAAAGGGGTTTCGATGAATTCACCATCCAATTCTACATAGCAGAAAGAATTTAAATGGCTTATCATGTACTCTTCTTCGCCATGAACAATTATAATTTTCCCCTAGACAGGGTACTTGAGCATTTGATGTAGAGTAGAAGTGACGGCTCCAACATTGTGAATCCAAGGTCTTCCCAACGAGAAAGAATAGGAAGGACGGATGTCCATCACATAGAATGTGGAGTTTAAGGTTTCAGTTCCAATTTTAATCGGGATGTCCACCTCCCCATGAACCATCCTTTTAGAACCATCAAAGGCTCTGACAATTATATTGCTGGGCTTCAGGGTTATGCCTTCACAATCCAACCTATCCAAGGCCTTCTTCGGCAAGACATTCAACGATGAACCAATATCTACCAGTACGTGTGCTAGGGTAGTCCCTCTGCATTCCACCGAGACATGCAAAGCGTCATTATGTTTTCTCCCTTTGGATGTTAAATCAGCATCGAAGAATCCTAGACCATTGTCAGCTATTAAGCTAGCTACACATTCCTGGAACTGATCCGCGGAGGTTTCCTGTGGCACGTTGGCCGTCTTCAAAAATCTGATCAGAGCTTTAGCATGAGCCTATGAGCAAAGAAGCAGGGCCAACATAGATATCTTTGAGGGGGTTTTCCCCAGTTGTTCCACAACATCATAATCGCTTTTCTTGATTATTTTCAAAATCTCTTCCATTTCTTTTTGAGAGGTCTCAGGGATGGCCAATGGCTGAGCCCTCGTCCTGACGGGCTCTTCTTGGATCCCTTTCCCTCTATCATCAGCAGCAGCAGAGGGGGTAACCACAGGAGTTACAACTTCTTCAATAATTGGAGTTCTCGCAGATATGTTTACCGGTGCAGGGGTAACCTTAGGAGCAGCTGAGGGTCCAAAGATTGCCTTTGGAGGGGCAATCTCTGGAGAGAAAATTCTTCCACTGCGGGTGATTTTGCTCGTTCCGGCAATGTTTCCAATGTCAGAAGTCTCTTCATCAGAACTCTCTTCAGTTGATTTAATTTGTTTAATACCGTGGTAGTAGATTTCTCCACCATAGTTCCACGGTACTGATCTGTCGGACTTGTACGGGACGGGCTCGGGCATGGTTATCTTCAAAGGTACAGTCTTTGGAGCGGATGTAATCTTAACAGATCTTTTGGATACCTTGGAAAGATTGGCGGATATGATTATTATTGAAACATCATTGACAGGAGTCAGTGTAACGGGAGTCTTCTCAAAAAGAATTTCTTGGTTATCCATTAGGCGTTGGATGCCTAACTTCAACAATGGACAGTCGGTTGGTAAGGATGAACAAAGGCAACAATCTTCTTCACAACCTGGGAAATCCCAGCCTTCAGCAAATTCAACTTGATTATCGGTAGCGGAGTTATCAAATCATCAACAATAGCAACAAAAAGATCTTCTTCAACAGCATGGGCATTGTGGCCATGCTTTGGCATTGGAGCAGAGATTACATTCAGCTTTTCAGGGGCGTCGAATTCAACTTCTTTAGCGTCTATCAAATCCTGAATCTTATTATTGAGGGCCCAACAATTATTGGTGTTGTGCCCCAGGTTGTCTGAATGATAAGCACACTTGGCGTTCGAATGGTAGTATGGAGAAGCAGTATTCGAATTCTTCGGAGCCTCTTTCAAACTGGCAAGGTTTAACTTCAAGAGATGGGGTAGAACCTGAGTATGAGTCATGTTTATCCGGGTGAATTTCCGTACATGCCTTTCTACTCTTGTTTGGTTGGTTCTGGGTTGATTGTTTCTGGGCTGATCAGTTGCAGACTTCTGAATCATTACGGCCCCTACCGCTGGCCGGCGCTCAACTCTTCCTTGACCACTTTGGGAGTAGACAACTGATACTTATTTCTTTGCTGGAAAAGTCTTTTTGATGGCAACGGAAGCAGATGCATCTTTTTGAATTTTCCCGCTTTTTATGCCGGCTTCAACTCTCTCACCAGTTAGAATCAACTCAGTGAACCCCACAGAGGAGCTTCCAATATGATGATTAAAGAAAGGCCCTGACAGAGTTCCCAAGAACATGTTTACTAGATCCCTCTTAGATAGAGGTGGTTGCACTCGTCCTGCCAAGTCTCTCCATTTCTGGGCATACTCTTTGAAACCTTCATTTGAGACCATGCCCATACTCTGTAATTGAGTACGTGTTGGTGCTAAGTCCGCATTGTATTGATATTGTTTGTAGAAGGCGGCCGCCAAATCTTCCCAATTATGCACACCAGACCTCTCCTACCGGTAGAACCAATCTAACTGCGTTCCCGACAAACTGTCTTGGAAAAAGTGGACCCACAGGTCTTTGTCAGAAGAATATGGTTGAATTTTCCTGACATAAGATCGTAGGTGCATCTTGGGACAAGACAACCCATCGTACTTAGAAAAAAGAGGCACCTTAAACTTGGGAGGGATTACAATTCCAGATACCAACCCTAACTCTTCAAAGTCCGGCCCAGGCACTCTCTGTATCTCCATAGCTGCCAGACATTCTTCCAAGATTTTGTATTTGTCATCTGCAGGAGGGTATTGTTGTTCTGAGTAGTCCTTATCTTCCTCTTCTTCAGCTTCATTATCTGAGGGCACGACGGTCTCTTTACCCTTTCTCTCTCCTTCCTTAGAGGTTGATGGAAAATCTAGGACCCTTCTGGCTTGGCCTTCAAACCTTCTGCCCAAGGTAGCCACACCAACTCTCTTCTTCTTCTTCTTCTTCTCCTTTTCCTTCTTTAGAATAGTTTTGAGCTCCTCCTGCCCCTTAGCCAAGGTCAAGAGTAGCTGTTGAAACTATGAAATCTGAGCTTGTAAGTCTTTGACCGTTTGTTCAATATCCATCTTGCTGAAATAAACAACAGAGAGATGAGGAAACTTGGTGTGAAGACCTGTTTATGCATATGATGAATGATATGTATTCATGTAATGCATTCAAGAATTCAGAAATTCAAATTTGTTTTAAACAAAAAAGAAGCACACGCCATATTAATAAGATAGAACTGTTAGTACATCAATGCCCCATGGACAAAATAATACAAAATTCTAAGGTAAAAAGAAGTTGTGCATCCTCTTTGGTGCAATGTAGGTGTTAAGAGTCTGCTCTTCGTGAAGTTGACGAGTGAGTTCTAAAACCTTCTTCTCGCTTGCGTAGAATTGGGCTTCAAAAGTATCGCGTTCTCCCTTGAGCTGTATTCAACTCCTTTGTAAATCTTCGAGTGATGTTGGCATGTCAGGATGTAGGAGGGTGTATGGAACCTCTTCTTCCATAACATGCTCTATAATCACAGGGAGAATGTAAGGGTAGGGCATCATAAGACTTTGGGCGCGGGTTCGTACCCACTTGAGGTAAGGCTCAAGGGGGATGGAATTCTTGTGTCCCAAGGTCTTACTGTCTACCTTGTTTGGCATCCTCCAAGCTCGGATAAATCTTTGTCGAAGTCCTTGATCGTCGTTGTCGAAGTCAAAAACCAAGTCTGGAATCAGCATATCATGTGGGCCATCCCTTCGGGCATACCCAAACTGTCTCATAGCCAAGCAGGGGTTATAGGTGATACCTCCCCTAATGCCAAGTAGAGGGACATTAGGAAATTCTCCACAACGGTTAATGATGATAACATTCACTTTGGACCAAGAACACCAATGAATATTTGAGTGTGTAAGGGTTATCAACTGTTGTGACCACCTCAAACCTTGCTCATTATTCAAGATTGATCGGGGAAGATGAGAAATAAACTATCTTGCCAGTAGAGGAGTGCAACACATGAGAACACCTCTTTTCCTCGTTGTTCGAGTGTGAAAAGAGTGCAAGATATCTCCAAGCAAAGTAGGCACCGGGTTGCGAGCCATGAAGATTTTGACAGCACTCACATCTATAAGTTAGTCAGGGTTAAGGAACAAGACCATCCCATAGATGAGAAGAGCTACAATCTCCTCAAAAGCTTGCAGGTCTAGAGAATTCCAACAGTCTTGGGCCTTCTCAAACAGGAACTTTACTAAGAAACCCTTGACACCATTTCTAGTTTCCCAATGACCTAAGACATCAGATGGTTGCAAGTGTAGGGCTTGAGCAACATCTTCAGGCTTTGGATTTCTTTCCGTACCGTTGAAGGGTAGTTGGTTGAGAATAGGAATCCTCAAGAGTTGAGAAAATTCCTCCAAAGTAGGCACAAGTTGGTAATCAGGAAATGTAAAGCAATGATGCAAAAGGTCAAAGAACTGGAAGAGAACTTTAAGCATATCCTCCTCAGTGTTGGCAGTGACTAAGTTGAGAAGACGACCATGTCTCTCGGTGAATGGAGAATACTCTGGAATCTTGGAAGCAAGCTCCTTAAGTTGTAGAGGAATTCTTACAAGGTTGACTTGGATAGTTTTCCTGCAAAGTGAATCCATTACCTACAAAACAGGAACAAAGATGAAGATCCAAAATCCTTGAAATGGTTAGTGGATGCATATGATGCTTCATGATGTCCATGATGTTATGCACAAGTATATATGTACAAGCAAATCACACAAGTTCCTAGTTTAGGCTTGCATGGGGTTTCATAGGTAAGTACCCTCTTGAAGTTTAGTTGGCTCAACCTGTCCTAGAAATAGTAACCGGGTTCTAAGGAGCTCAATATCATTGGATTGTTTTCTGTGTTCATTGTTTCAGTTTAGCCACTTTACTGGCGACCAAAATATTCCAATAAAACAACCTTCAATGAGTGTAGTATCGAGTATCTACCAACTTCGGACTGCACCAAAGCCGGTCATCTCACTACATCCTAAAAGGCCAAGTTGGTCAAGTAAAGGTTCTAAAAGTCCATTATTGCTTCATGACATCACTCAGCGGCCCCGTATTCTCTTTGATTGACTCAAAGGCTACCGATACCCACTAATATATCTATTGCTTAGACCATGTCGGTATACCCTGCACAGTTTCCACAATGTATTGCTATTTACCTATGAATGTTTCCCAAATCCGGGTAGAGGATTCAAACCCAAACAATAGAACCAAAGTGTAAAGCAATCAAGTCAAGCAAGATAAACATGTAAAGGTGATCTAAACCCCAAGGTAACCCCACTTTTATAAAAACTCCCCAGCAGAGTCGCCAGTTCTGTGATACGGTGGGAGAACTGACTTAAGGTTTTACATTTGTGTTCGTAAATGTTTCGGTTAGCAAGAGTCGCCACCGACTTTTATTTTATCCAAAGGAAAGGTCAAAAAGCACAGGAAATATCTTTGAGATGTTTTCTTGAGTTCGAGGGATAGATTATGAAAAGGGAAGGTGCTAGCACCCTTTTCATCCATGGTTTTCCATGGGCTCTTAGTTACTTGTTTAGATCACTTGCTTTTGCTTTTCAATTGTTTGAAATGGTGCTTTGTGTGGTTTTGAAAGTATTTTGAAAAGAGGCCATCGTTGTGGCAATCTTTGTAATGATTCTTGTTTGTAAGAATGTATACAAAGATGTTTGTCTTTTGAAAAATGTTTCAATGTTTTGAAAGTTGTTTGGAAATTGTTTTTGAAATTGTGTGTGTTTGTTTGAAAATAGCAAGGATGGTTTGCAATTTGATCAAGTAACTAGGAGTTGTCTACCCTACTCAAAAGTATTTCCTACACATTTTTATTCCTTTTGATATTGTTGTTTTACCATTGTATTTGGTAAACAACCCTATCTTTGGATGTTAAACGGGACGGGCGTGGGTCATCGTATGATCATGATAGCAATAGTTCAAAGTATCTTAGCAAGTTTTAGGGACTAAGATCATTTGTGTTAGGCAACCAAGATAGCGTCATCGAGGGACTGTGATCTTTTGTTTTGTTTTGCCAAGATACCTAGCATGCATACCATGGCCATGTTTTAAGGCAACAAAGTGGATGAAACCCTAGGGGTGCCTGTGTGCAAAGTGTTGTCATTTTCATGTATTTTTGTCTTGTGTTAGGTCATGCTATTTGTTTGATTTTTGGTCTTTTCATTCAAAACCCTAATTTACTATCATGGTATATGAAAGCAATAAAATGCGTAAAGTAAATCTAGACTATTACAATAATATTATGGAGAGGGGGATACAAGCTTTGAATAGGGGGATATTGCTCAAGATAAAACCCTAAAACTATTACAACCAAATTGAATTTATTGTACAAATAAATAAATAAGTAAATATTTAAATATGCAATAAAATGTATGTATGCAAAAATGTTTTTTGCATTTTTTCATTTCTTTTATGTTTTCTGACTTTTTTTTTTTAATATTGAAAAATCACAAAAAATATTTTCTTTATTTTTTGCATTTTATTTTATTTTTTGTATTATTTTTTTGGCATAAAAATAGTTTATTAATAATAATATACTTTATTTTCTTAAATAAAAACTTGTAAATAATATAGAAATATCATATACTTAAAATATTATTTTCATGCATATTTTAATTTTTTTAACATTTTGTATATATTTTTATTATTTCCTTGTACATAAAATGAAATAAATAAATAATATAAAGCATATTTTCTTTTAAAACAAAATTAGGGTTTTTCACCCTTTCAAAAATAATCATTTTATTTTTTCTTATTTTTAAGACTTAAATAAACTTATTTTTTACATACATAAAATTAATACAAAAAACATTTTTGCATACATACATTTTATTGCATATTTAAATATTTGCTTATTTATTTATTTGTACAATAAATTCAATTTGGTTGTAATAGTTTTAGGATTTTATCTTGAGCAATATCCCCATATTCAAAGCTTGTATCCCCCTCCCCATAATATTGTTGTAATAGTCTAGATTTACTTTACGCATTTTATTGCTTTCATATACCATGATAGTAAATTAGGGTTTTGAATGAAAAGACCAAAAATCAAACAAATAGCATGACCTAACACAATACAAAAATGCATGAAAATGATAACACTTTGCACACAAGCACCCCTAGGGTTTCATCCACTTTGTTGCCTTAAAACATGGCCATGGTATGCATTCTAGGTATCTTGGCAAAACAAAACAAAACAAAACAAAAGATCATAGTCCCTCGATGACGCTATCTTGGTTGCCTAACACAAATGATCTTAGTCTCTAAAACTTGCTAAGATACTTGGCACTATTGCTATCATGATCATACGATGACCCACGTCTGTCCCGTTTAACATCCAAAGATAGGGTTGTTTACCAAATACAATGGTAAAACAACAATATCAAAAGGAATAAAAATGTGTAGGAAAGACTTTTGAGTAGGGTAGACAACTCCTAGTTACTTGATCAAATTGCAAACCATCCTTGCTATTTTCAAACAAACACACACAATTTCAAAAACAATTTCCAAACAACTTTCAAAATATTGAAATATTTTTCAAAAGACAAACATCTTTGTATACATTCTTACAAACAAGAATCATTACAAAGATTGCCACAACGATGGCCTCTTTTAAAAATACTTTCAAAACCACACAAAGCACCATTTCAAACAATTGAAAAGCAAAAGCAAGTGATCTAAACAAGTATCTAAGAGCCCATGGAAAACCATGGATGAAAAGGGTGCTAGAACCTTCCCTTTTCATAATATACCCCCCGAACTCAAGAAAACATCTCAAAGATATTTCCTGTGCTTTTTGACCTTTCCTTTGGATAAAATAAAAGTCGGTGGAGACTCTTGCTAAACCGAAACATTTGCGAACACAAATGCAAAACCTCAAGTCAGTTCTCCCACCGTATCACACGATGGCCCGCACGAGATAATGATTCAAGGTTTGGTATTTGACTACGACAACGACGATCAAAGTCTTCGCCAGAGATTTATCCGAGCTTGGAGGATGTTAAACAAGGTGGATAGCAAGACTTTAGGGCACAAGAATTCCATCCCTCTTGAGCCTTACCTCAAATGGGTAGGAACTCGTGCTCAGAGTCTTATGATGCCTCACCCCTCCATTCTCCAGGTAATCATTGAGCCTATCATGGAAGGAGATGTTCCATATACTATCCTACATCCTGATATGCCCACCTCTCTTGAAGATCTACAAAGGGATTGGATACAACTCAAGGTAAAGCGAGATACCTTCGAAGCCAAATTCTATGCGAGCGAGAAGAAGGTTTTAGAACTCACTAAGCTACTTCATGAGGAGCAGACTCTCAATGCCTACATTGCGCCAAAGAGGATGCGAACTACCTTTTTATCTTAAAGTGTTTGTATTATTTTGTCCGAAAAGGAATTGATGTACTCAAGCTTTAACTTATTAATATAATGTCTACTTCCTTTTTGTCTAAAACAAATTTGGATCTTTGAAATCCTTGAAATCATTACATATGCATATACCATTCATCATAACATAAGCAGGTCTTTTGCAACAAGTTTCCTCATCTCTCTACTGTTTATTTCAGTAAGATGGATCTCGAGCAAACAGTGAAGCACCTCCAAGCTCGGAATACACAGTTTCAACAGTTGCTCTTGACCCTAGCCAAAGGACAAGAAGAGTTGAAGACTTTGCTGGATGAAGAGAAGAAAAAGAAGACAAAGAAGGTAACCAGAGTCCTAAACATGGGAAGAAGATTTCATGGGCAGACAAGAAGGACCTTAGACTTTGCAACGACATCCGATGAGAGAGACAATCAAGATAGGAAAGGCAAGGAAATAGTTGTTCCGTCAGAATTGGGAGAGGAAGAGGAAGAAGAAGACTATTCTGAAGAACAATACCCTCCAGTTGATGACAAGTATAAACATCTCGAAGAGCGGTTGAATGCGATGGAAATCCAAAAAGTGCCTAGCTTGGACTTTGAGGAATTGGGGTTAGTGTCGGGGATTGTCATTCCTACCAAATTCAAAGCACCTGTGTTCGCCAAGTATGACGGAGTCTCATGCCCTAAAATGCATCTTCGGTCCTATGTGAGGAAAATCCAACCCCACACCAATGACAAAGACTTATGGGTACAATTCTTCTAAGACAGCCTGTCTGGAAATCAACTTAATTGGTTTTACCAGTTAGAAAGAGCCAATGTTCATAACTGGGAAGATCTTGTTGCAGCCTTCTACAAACAATACCAATACAATGCTGATCTTGCACCTACCCGTACTCAACTTCAGAGTATGGCCATGGCTTCAAATGAAGGCTTCAAGGACTATGCGCAAAAATGGAGAGACTTGGCTGGAAGAGTTCAACCTCCCCTATCTGAAAGAGAATTAGTGGACATGTTATTAGGAACCTTGTCTGGTCCCTTCTTCAATCACCTAATTGGGAGTTCATTGGAGGGTTTTACTAAACTGATATTGACCGGAGAAAGGGTAGAAGCCGAGATAAAGAGTGGAAAGATTCAGAAAGATACATCCTCTTCTACAGCTGTAAGGAAGCCTTTCATCAGAAAGAAAGAAGTTGTTTCTGTTTATCCTCAGAGAAATCAAGATAGGGCCGAACGCCGTCCAATGGTGGGGGCTGTTATGATTCCTAAGCATGTGCCTGATCAGCAAAGAGACAACCAACCGAGGATGGAAAGACTGGTCAGGCAGTTCACCAGAATTAACATGACCCTATCTCAGGTATTACTGCATCTACTAAGATCCAATTTGGTGACCTTGAAAGAATCTCCAAAGAACCCTAACACAACATCTCCTCACTATCATCCCAATGCCCGCTGTGCATACCACTCTGAAAGTCCCGGCCACGAAAGTAATAACTGTTGGGCTCTAAAGAAAAAATACAATACCTCATTAAAGAAAAAGAAATTGAATTCGATGCGCCCGAAAAGCCAAACGGCATTTCTGCCCCTATGCCCAAACATGGCCATAATACCAATGCCATTGAAGAATAAATGTTTGTTACTTCAGTTGATGAACTTATGACCCTGCTCCTGACTATTAAAGTGAACTTGTTGAATGTCGGTGTGTTCCCGGGCTATGATGAAGGCCGTCATTTCTGTTTGTCTTCACCAACCAGCTGTCCTTTGTTGAAAACATGCGTTCAGTGCCTAATGGATAACAAAGAAATTTTGTTTAAAAAGACTTCTGTTCCACCTATTCCTTTTGAAGATGTTTCTATCATTACCATTTCCGCAAATTCTTCCAGGGTCTCCACCAAAAGACCCGTTAGAATTACATCAGTTCCAAAAGCAACTCCTTTAATAATCATAATGCCTGGACCAGTCCCATATTCGTCAGACAAAACCATACCATGGAATTATGGAGGGGATGTCTACTACTACGATATCAAGTAGGATTGGCCAGCCGCCGAAGATTCGAGTTCCAAGAAAGTCAACTCTGACATCAGTAATATTGCAAGAACTAGCAAGATTACCCGAAGCGGAAGGATATTCTCTCCAGAAATTGCTCCCCCAAAAGCAATTTCTGGACCCGTAATCATTCCTGTTGTTACTCCTCCAAAAGTCGTTCCCAGTCCTACAATCATCTCCACTAATACTCCAACTGAAAAAGCTGTTATCATTCCTACTGACACTCCTGCTGCCGAGTTAACTGAGACTCGAGGTAAAAGTATTCTGGTTGAGCCTGTCCGGACAAAGGCTCAGTCATTGGCTATCCCTGAGACCTCCCAGAAAGAGATGGAGGAAATTATGAAGATCATAAAAAGAAGCGACTATGATGTAGTTGAACAACTGGGACAAACTCCCTCTAAAATTTCCATGCTGGCATTACTACTATGTTCCGAGGCACATGCGAAAGCCTTGGTAAAATTCCTGAAAATTGCCCATGTACCCCAAGAGACATCTGCTGATCAGTTTCAAGATTGCGTAGCCAGCTTGACTGCAAATAATGGTCTGGATTTTTCAGATGCTGATTTAACACCAAGAGGAAGGAAGCATAATGAGGCATTGCATGTCTCAGTTGAATGTAGGGGCACAACCCTGGATCATCTCTGAATGTATTTCCTAAAAAAGCTCTTGATAGGCTTGACTGTGAGGGATTGACATTGAAGCCAAGTAACATAGTAGTAAGGGCTTTTGACGGCTCGAAAAGGATGGTACATGGGGAGGTAGACATTCGCGTAAAGGTTGGAACCCAAACTTTTGATTTAACTTTTTATGTAATGGATATCCATCCTTCATCCTCCTGCTTGCTAGGCCGACTATGGATTCACAATGTTGGCGCTGTCACTTCTATGTTGCACCAAATGATGAAATATCTGATTCAAGGGAAGATTATCACCGTTCATGGAGAAGAAGAGTATATGATTAGCCATCTCAATTCCTTTAGATATGTGGAATTAGATGGTGAATTTATTGAAACTCCATTCTAACACTTTGAAGAGGTCCCGCAAGATGTGGCAGTAACCAAGGTTGTTCCCAAGATCACAAGGCCTCCACTCTGGATGTCATCTCTGAAGGATGCCAAAGCAGTGGTAGAAGAAGGTGGGTGCACTATCTGGGAACAACTCCTAGATATCCCATATAAGTCTGAAAAGTTTGGCCTGGGTTTCACTTCAGGTGCCCAGAAGGCTGTGCGTCGCGCTCGTGCCGGAGGACCACCCCTGAAGATCAGCAACCGCGAGGTCAACGCTGTAGAAGATGATGAAGATATTTGTGACTTAGAGGATTGGATATTCCCAACTGTCAATGGAGGGCTCAGCAACTGGGAGGCTAGAGATTTTGTCCCGATCACTTTTATCCCATAGTAATCTGTCTTTACATTTTGTTGGATCTGTAATATTAAAACAATTCGCACTCTTAAAACCTTGTGCCTTACCCGAGGCACAATGGTCCATTTGTAAGGGTTACTATCTCATTTTCATATGACATCAATGAATCATGGACGTTTTTTCATACAAAATTTTGTGCTCAATGTTTTTCTTTTTACATTTTTATTTATTTCAAAGATAGTTATACCCTTACACACACTCACACTCACAATGCAGGTATACATCCATTCGGGATCCCATCGGTAACGATACTGCTATGGCCTTTTGTGACTCTGAGAATCTAATCTACCAAGCCGAAGACGAAGGTGAGGAAGATTGTGAAGTACCAGGGGAACTTTCCAGACTACTACAACAAGAAGAGAGAACCATTCAGCCTCACGAGGAACCCGTGGATACAATAAACCTAGGTACCGGAGAAGACAAAAAAGAGGTCAAGGTGGGTGCCAATCTAGAACCCAGTATCAAGGAGCGTTTGATTCAGTTATTACACGATTATGCTGAAGTCTTTTCTTGGTCGTATGAAGACATGCCAGGACTTGATGTAGATATTGTGGTACATCGTCTTCCTACAAAAGAGGATTGTCCGCTAGTAAAGCAAAAGGTTCGCCGCATGAGGCCTGATATGTCAGAAAAGATTAAAGCAGAAGTCATGAAGCAATTCAACACTGGATTCTTGGTTGTCACCTCTTATCCCCGATGGGTTTCCAATGTTATTCCCGTGCCCAAGAAAGACGGCAAAATGCGAATGTGTATGGACTACATAGATTTGAATAGGGCAAGCCCTAAGGATGATTTTACACTCCCCCGCATTGATATTCTAGTTGACAATACGGCACAACACAAAGTGTTTTATTTCATGGACGGTTTCTCAGGCTACAACCAAATCAAAATGGCACCAGAGGACATGGAGAAAACAACGTTTGTCACGCAGTGGGGCACTTTCTGCTATAAGGTGATGTCATTCGAACTAAAGAATGTTGGGGCAACCTATCAGCGTGCCATGGTAGCTATATTTCACGACATGATACATCACGAAATAGAGGTCTATGTGGAAGACATGATAGACAGATCTCAAACAGAAGAAGAGCATCTTGTTCACTTACAAAAACTGTTTGAGAGACTGAAGAAGTACAAGTTGAGGTTGAATTCAAACAAATGCACATTTGGGGTACGGTCCGGTAAACTCCTAGGCTTTTTCGTCAGCAACAAAGGTATCGAGGTCGATCCTGCCAAAGTTAAAGCGATACAAGAGATGCCTGCTCCTCGTACTGAGAAGGAAGTCAGAGGATTCTTGGGGCGTTTAAACTACATTTCCAGATTCATCTCTCACCTGACCGCTACTTGTGAACCAATCTTCAAATTATTGAAGAAAGATCAAGTAGTCAGATGGAATGATGAGTGCCAAGTTTCTTTTGACAAAATTAAAGAATACCTACAAGCGCCTCCTGTGTTGAGGCCACCAGTCGAGGGAAGGCCATTAATCATGTATCTGACTGTTTTAGAAAACTCAATGGGGTGTGTATTGGGGCAGCATGACGAGTCTGGCCGAAAAGAGCATGCTATTTACTACCTGAGCAAAAATTTTACCGACTATGAAACAAGATATTCACTGCTTGAGAAAACTTGTTGCGCTCTGGCATGGGCTGCTCGCCGGCTAAGACAGTATATGCTGACTCATACTACTTTATTGATATCTAAAATGGATCTGATAAAATACATCTTTGAGAAGCCTGCTCTTTCTAGGAGAATAGCGAGATGGAAGATGATCCTGATGGAATATGACATATAGTATACTACCCAGAAAGCTATAAAGGGAATTGTACTAGCTGATCACCTTGCTCACCAAGTTGTTGAAGACTACCAGCCCATAATGTTTGAATTCCCAGATGAAGATATCATGACGATAAATAACTGTGAAGAATTCAGGCCATGTGACGGACCTGGACAAGGATCCCGATGGACCCTGTTCTTTGATGGGGAATCCAACACACTTGGGAATGGTATCGGTGTTGTACTCATATCTCCAGAAGGGTGTCATACTCCCTTTACCGCAAGACTCTGCTTCAATTGTACAAACAACATGGCGGAATATGAAGCATGCATCTTTGGTCTCAGAGCTTCCATAGACTTGGGGATCAAATCTTTGAATGTATTCGGAGACTCGTCTTTGGTTATCATTCAGATCAAAGGGGAATGGGACACCAAAAACCCTAACCTTATCCCTTATAAAGAACATGTTTTGACATTGCTACCACATTTTGAGAAGACTACCTTCGAGCATTTCCCGCGAGAAGAAAATCAGCTAGCAGATGCTCTAGCCACAATGTCATCTATGTTTAAACTTAATTGGGATAACGAGGCTCCCCAGATCACCATCGAACAAATGGAGGAACCAGTGCACTGTCACGAGATTAATACTGAAGAAGTAGTGGACCAGCCTTGGTTCCACGAAGTCAAGAGGTATCTCGAGGCTCAAGAATATCCAGAAGGAGCTTCAGTCAATGATAAGAAGTTATTAAGAAGATTCTCTGCTAAATTATTTCTTAGTAATGACATTCTCTACAAACGCAACCATGACTCTGTGTTACTTCGATGCATAGACAAGGTTGAAGCTGGAAGGATCATGGCTGAGTTACATGAAGGCACTTTTTGCACCCATTCCAGTGGACATACAATGGAAAAGAAAATCCTACGGGCAATCTATTACTGGTCTACCATAGAAGCAGACTACTATCAACATTCTCGAACCTGCCATAAGTGTCAGATCTATGCTGACAAGATGCACGTACCTCCGGTTCCTCTGAATGCCTTCACGGCTCCTTGGACCTTTGTTATGTGGGGGATTGATATGATTGGGGAAATCAAGCCAACAACCTCCAATGGACAGCGCTTCATCCTAGTGGTTATTGACTATTTTACAAAGTGGGTGGAGGCAGCTTCTTTCGCTTCCGTTACCAAGAATGTTGTCGCCTAGTTCATCAAGCAGAATCTCATATGTCGTTACGGTATCCCAGAGAAGATCATTACAGACAATGGTACAAACTTGAACAATACTATGATCACCGTCTTGTGCGAGCAATTCAAGATCCAGCACCACAATTCTTCTCCTTATCGGCCAAAGATGAATGGTGTTGTCGAAGCTGCGAATAAGAACATTAAAAAGATCATACAGAAAATGACAGTCACATACAAAGACCGGCATGAGATGCTACCATTCGCTCTCCACGGATATTGTACCACAGCTCGCACATCAACCGGGGCAACACCATATTCTCTGGTTTACGGCATGGAGGTTGTCTTGCCTATTGAGGTCCAGATCCCCTCTCTGAGGATTATGAAGGATGCAGGACTGAACAAAGACAATTGGATCCAGACCCGACTTGATCAACTGAACTTGATTGATGAGAAGAGACTTACTGTTGTATGCCATGGTCAAATGTATCAAAAAAAGGATGATCAAGGCTTTCAACAAGAAGGTCAGACGCCAAGTGTATCAAGTTGGAGATCTGGTGATCAAACGCATCATACTGTCACAAGGTGATCCCAGGGGAAAATGGACTCCTACATACGAAGGACTATTTGTAATCAAAAACATTTTCTCTAGTGGGGCAATGATCTTGACTACCATGGATGGCGACGACCTGCCGCATCCTGTGAACACGGACATAATCAAAAGATATTACGCATAAGGGACCTGCTAGGTTGACACACCTAGGAAAAACAAGGGCATCCCGACGAACCAAAAAAGGTTCGAGCAAAAGTTAGGGACAAAAACAAAAAAAAATCTGTACACCCGGCAAGTTGAAAACCCGAAAGGGCGACTTGGGCAAAAAAGGGTATCCCGGTGGACTGAAAACCCGAAAGGGAGGTCCAGGCAAAAGTTAGGGAATTAAAGCGTATGACTATGTCCCGTTGGATCACCTTACGGACAACTTGCAAACTCGACATTTCTGATCAATTCAATCATCTTCAGACGAGGAAACAAATAGACAAGATGCTCAGAGATACAAAGGCCATAGCAAAATGGGAACCCCGTGCGATTATTGCACATAGCTATCTTTTCTTTGAATTAAAATTTTAAATTTTTACAACGGAATTCTCTTACTAGAATGTTTGTCTCATTGTACAAAAATACTTACTCAAAGTCAATACAAATATATCCCTTTGGAAGTGCAAAAACTATCTGTTTTTCTTTACGCTTGTGTTTTGTTTACAAAAACGTCCAATGATTCATTGTTGAACATATGCATTTGAATATAATTACTATTTACAAAGAAACAAAATAAAAGACAATCACTAATGGCTTTAAGAGGTAGGGGAATCTCTCTAAGCTATTTCCATAAATCCCCCACAATTTGCAGTTTAATTCCCAGCGGAACAAGCTTCCAATTATCAATCCCCAGTAGAAGTTGTTCAATTTCTCAGGATTCCACAACAAGATTTTACAAGTAGTACACGACATTTCCCTTACAATAGAGTTTATTTCTCTAAGCAGAAATTCATCAACACTTAGACTTCACAACATGAAGACTTATACTCCATATCCTCAGCAGCTGACAGGGATTTAGTTTCCCCAATACAACAACAATGTAGCAGAATTAGCTCACATGTGCATACATCGCATCCATATATCATAAACATCGATAATGCGGATGCATTATACTATGCATTTCATACAACAGAACATTGCATATTAGCTAACATTTTATCTTTTTCAGGATAAGATTAATCAAATAGCTACCATTAACAATGTTCTAAGTCTTCAGATACAGTTCAGATACGCTCCAGACACGGATGCCATTCTGATACTCATTCAGATCCAACATTCAGATACAATTTAGATACGCTCCAGACACGGATGCCATTATGATACTCATTTAGATCCAACTTCTCAGATACAGTTCAGATACACTCCAGACACGGATGCCATTCTGATACTCATTCAGACTCAACTCTCAGATACAGTTCAGATACGCTCCAGACACGGATGCCATTATGATACTCATTCAGACTCAACTTTCAGATACAGTTCAGATACGCTCCAGACACGGATGCCATTCTGATACTCATTTAGACTCAACTTTCAGATATAGTTCAGATACGCTCTAGACACAGATTCCATTCTGATAATCATTCAAAATTAGCTCCCAGATACAGTTCAGATACGCTCCAGACACGGAAGCCATTCTGATACTCATTCTTTCGGCCTACAAATTACAATACAAAAAATCACTTTTGGATGGCATATTTAAGCTCATCTCCTACATCTTTCTATCACCTCTCCAAATGGAATCTTTAAGCCCATTCCCTCAACCATCACATCACCGAGTGCAAATTTCTGGGCACTCTAGTGTCCAATCATCTTCCACCTTCGAGTCACGATTGGCAAAACATGTCAATCTAACTCTTCAGACTTAAGACGATTGAACAGGGGCAGCTGTTGTTCCCCAAAATTTTCCCTCTCATTTATCTAGAATTTTCTCACAAGATCTCCTTGGACTCAAAACTGCACTAGGGTTTGATCAGCTCAAGGCACCTCCTTGTGCACTGATGACAAAAAATTAGGGTTTGAGATTACACAAGGATTTTTGAACTTTCAATGCTTCATATGACTTTCATGGATCATTATGGACCCCCAAGATTACTCATGACAAGTTTCAAGCCTTAGATCACACTTTTGATCAGTCAATTGAGCAGTTGACCTATAAATCAGTTGTATTGGGAAAAAAGTCAACTATGGCCAATTTATAGTCAAACTTCATTATTTTGTATCCACATCAACAATTTAAACTCGTATGTATCATTTGGTCAAGTTTGGACCATAATTCCTCAAGAAATTTGATCAAATCTCCAAAAGGGCAAAATGGTCAAAATTAGGGGTTTGAATGGGAAAGGGCAATTTCTGATTTTTGACCTAGCAAATGGTCAATTATTTTAAGGCATGATATCAAGATTCCAATTTCATCATTTTTACCTAATGACATGATTCAAAACATTGCAAATCCATTGGATTGACAGATGAATTTTGCAGTCAACTGATCAAAAGTCAATTGTATACTGAAAAGTCAAACTTTGACTTTTTGGTCAAATTTAAGCACCAAAGATCACAATTCATCAAAACATGTCAAAATAGGAAACTTATTCATCAATAAATCAAGATATCAAGATTTCATTTTGAAAAGTCAAAATTTCTAAGCTTAAAATTTTTTCTAAGTGTCAAAATTTCTTATTTTTTCATTATGATGCAAGATGATTCAAAAGAAACTTCCAACATGAAAGTTATAGATATCCATGAAATCTACAACTTTTCTTCACACAAATGCTTCCAAAATTGCTTGGATCTCAAGTTATAATTTTATGAATACATGCTCATGAACTAAAAAAGACTTATTGAAATTTTGCCCTAGTTAGGCAGATTTTTTGACCTAACTTCATGGAAAATTTTCACATAGTTCCAAGGGGAATATTAAAAATAAATTCAAATATGGATTGTATAGCACATTTAAAGCTTTCCAAAATGTCCAAGAACTCCTTGAGATCATTCTTGAGTAGGTAGAATCGAAGAGATGAAGTTAGGGTTTTGTCACTTGAATTACAAGCCATTTTTTATGAACACATGAACCAAATCCATGCTAGGTTGCATAATCCTTGCTTTGCAGGCCTCAAACTTGTTTGTCACTCCATAATTAAATGCTTACACAACTATTAGGGCTTTGATCCAAGCAATTGATCTATTATCCAAGTTGCATTTCCATTAATGGCACAAAGTTAACATTGCCATTCTTGTAAAGCAAGCTTTTTGCATAAAGTTCACATTGAGCCTCTAACTTGTTCCCTCTGATCACACTCCATACACAAATTCAGAAGCAAGCTTAATTAAAGCATAACCACTCTATCTTAGCAAGTACACAAGACTTTGAAACTTTTTTTGTCAAGAAATCACATGTTTAGCTTAAGGATGCAAATTTGAATTCTGATCAACTAGAGCATCCCAAACTTGTTGCTTATAAATAGAGTCACTATTTGTGTGCTAGAACATGAGTTTGAACACCCTGAAATACACCAAAACTATCTCAAATTAGAAATTGCCAAAAAAACTCCATTGTTGCACAGTTTCTGACCTTGAACCTCAAACTCACATTTCCCTCGTGCGTTTCTTGGCCTTTTAGTTTCTAAAGCTTCCTTGCATAAAGAGTAACTCATCCCTGTACCTATTTCACTTCTGTAACACCATTTTCCTTGTCTTCCATAACCAAAAACAGAGCATCACAATTGGACTTCTCCAGACCATTCCAGCCACCCTCAGGTCAAGCCAGCCATTGCATTAGCTTCCTAGCGGTCCAAGGAAGCTAACCTGATCATCAACACTGCCTGAAACAAGATCAAATCCATTTCACGATTTCCAGTTTTGAGGTATTTTTCTTGAACTTCTATCTCATTACTTAGGCATTGTTATGCTTGCATTTGTGAAGATAAAATGTAGACATCATTGCCCTGAAGTTGTACATGTCCATAGATTTCATTTATTTTGATTGAGCTAGGAGAATTTTGAGTTTGAACTTTCTGAAATATTTAGGTCGAAATTTGGTACTGTTAAAAATTCTCATTCATCTTTGATTTATAGTTTATGATATTTATATGGTTGGATTCGTGTGACAAAATGGAGCAATTTTCATGTTTACATTTTTGCAAATGGTTGAGAAATTAGCAAGTTACAAATCCTTTGGCTGGAGGTTGAAGATGAAGTACAGTCAGGGCGTGTTTTGTGTTATGTATTTATCATTTCATATAAGTTAACAGATGTATAGCCACCCTAATGGTAAAGCACGCGCCTGTTAACCAATGGGACCTGGGTTCGAGCCTTAGTGGTACCCTTTTGCCCATTTTTTCATATTTTGTGACTTTCTAACATTTTTTTGCAGGCGCTGGGACCTTTTGGCCTGGTATTGTTTTTATTTTTGCTAGCTGACCTCCCTGTAGGCTGTTTACACCCCTGACCCAATTTATTTTATTTTCTTATTTTTATTTTATTTGTTTTTCTTAATTATTTTTCACTAATATTAAAAATCATAAAAAAAAATAGATCTTCATTATAATTTAGTTTATTTTATTTTCTCTCACAAAAAATATTTTTATTAACTATACTTATTTTATTTTTTTACAAATCACCTTGCAAATTTAATTTAAACTAGGTTAATATTTATTTTTCTTTTACACCTATTAAAATATATTATTTTTAATATAAAAAAGACTAAAAATATTTCATGATGCCATAAATATTTTCAAGACAAAAATACCAAAAAATACTTTTTCTAAACTTATTTTCTTTTAATCAACTAAATAGAATTAGGGTTTTATTCAAAATCTTTTCTTAATAAATTTAAAATTAATTAATTATTTTCTTTAAATTAATTAGGTTAAAACAATTTCCCTCTTTCTCATGAAAATCAAACAAGGATCCATTTTCTTTATATTTTGCATTTTTGTGCACTTATTCATTTTGTACATTACTTATTTTAACTCCTTGCACATTGATACCCATTCAATTTGGTTGTAATAGATTAAATAAGTTTACATTCTTGCAATCCCTATTCAATTTGTACACCCCCTCCCCACAAATGTTGTAATAGCATAGTAAATTTTAATTTCCTCAATTTATCGCTTTATATACAATTGCTAGTAATTAGGGTTTGTATGGAATGATTAAAATCAATCAAATAGAAAACCCTAACTCAAGACAAAAATAAACATGAAAATAATACACTTGCACACAAGCATCCCTGGAGTTATCCCACTTGGTTGCCTTATACAAAATGACCATATTACGCATGTAAGGTTATGATACGGTGGGAGAACTGACTTGAGGTTTTGTGTTTGTTTTCGCAAATGTTTCAGTTGAGCAAGAGTCGCCACCGACTTTTTATTTTATCCTAAGGAAAGGTTAAAAAGCACAGCAAAAACCTTTGAGATGTTTTCTTGGGTTCGGGGAGTAGATTATAGAAAGGGAAGGTATTAGCACCCCTTCTATCCATGGTTATCCATGGGCTCTTAGTTACTTGCTTAGATCACTTGCCTTGCATTTTCAATTGTTTGAAATGGTGCTTTCAATTGTTTGAAATGGTGCTTTGTGTGTGGGTTTGAAAATATTTTGAAAAGAGGCCATTTATTGTGGCAACCTTTGTAATGATCCATGTTTGAATATATACAAAGGTGTACTTATCTTTTGAAAAGTTTTCAATGTTTTTTGAAAGTTGTTTTGAAAGTGTGGTGTGATGTGTGTTTTGAAAAATGGCAAGGATTGTTTTGCAAGATTTAGTCAAGTAACCAAGAGCTATCTACCTTAAATTTCTCAAAGATCTTTCCTATGTTTTAACCCTTTTAACAATTTTGTTCCACCATTGTATTTGGTGGACAATCTTGTGTTAGGATGTTAACGGGACGGACGCGGGTCATCGTTTAGACCATGATTGCAATGGTGCCAAGTGTCTTTGACAATTCTTCTTTAAGGGACTTGATCATTTTTTAGGCAACTTTCGAAAGCGTCATCGAGGGACTATGATCATTTGATTTGTCTTGTTTTGCCAAAGAAACTCAACATGCAACATGGCCCATTATTGAAGGCAACAAGTGGAGTAACCCTAGGGGTGTAAGTGTGATTGGTGTTGTCCATTTTCATGCTTTTTTGTCTTTGAATTAGGTCAAGCTATTTGTTATTTGATTTTTGCATACAAACCCTAAGTCTATCATGGCATATTTAGAAAGCTTTAAAATGCGGAAATTAAAGTCCTAAATTATTACAACATAATTATGGGATGGGGGGTACAAATGTTCAAATGGGAGATATTTAGCAAGAAATTTAAATCTAAGCTATTACAATCCAAATGGGATATAGAAGTTATTTATTTGTACAATAATTGAATAAATACAATAAATATGCAAAATGCACAAAAGTGATTTTTATATGTATGTAAAAGTATTTTTCATGTGACATATAAACAAAAATAAAAAGGATTAATTTTTGGGTATTTTCATGGTTTAGGGCAAAACCCTAATTTTGCAAATAAATGGTATTTATTATTTATATCATATACAATATTTATTAAATATGCAAAAAATAAATAAAAGAGAAGTATATTTGTAAAAAAGTAATTTTTGAAGTTAAATATTAATAAAAATAAAAATGTATTATTTTTGTATTTTTATCCTAAATATTCTAATAAATATATAAGTATTTATATTATGTATTAAATATATTAAATTTATACAAAAATAAAATATTTATTATTTACAAAAAAAAAAGTATATTTTTTTAGAAAATGTTTCCAAAAAGTAAATAAAAAATAATAACTAAAAAATATATTTTGTATTATTATTTTTTAATGTTTTAAACAAATAGTATTATATTTATTGATATATGTAACTAAATGAAACAAATAAATATCAAATAAAAATGCAAAAAATGTGAGAAAAATATTTTTAGTGTTTTTTTCATGCTTGAATAAAAATATAAAATCAGAATCAAAAAGAAAAAATCAAAAATGACAAATATATCACACAATGGGCCAGGGGGTGCAATTGTAAAAAGATGGTGTAAACAGAAAAACAAAGCCAGACCCAGCCCAAGGAGGCTTGTCTTTAACCTCCAGCCAATTTCAAACAAAAACGCGCGTTTTCTCTTGTACCTGCTATCTCTTGATCCTTTGATTTTCAACAAAAACTTACAACAAAATTATTATAGAGCATTATGTCACGATTCTAAACATATAAAGAAGTTGATCTAACTCTCAGAAATGAGAGAGAATTTCTTCTCCCCCAATTCCTGATCTAACTTTTTTTCTAATGTTCAGGTTCCAAATTCTCTTAACACACACAATATAAATGAAAAGTGAGGATACAGGTAGCTTCAGGGCCATGAGTAGGACATAACTTCTTCACAAACCTAAGCCTAGATATGCTTGGATAGAGAGATAGAAGTTCAAACTTTTACCTGTTCAGCTTGAATCGTGTACAACAATGGAGACACTTTCAATGCAGTGTGAGGACTTGTACAGCTTGCTTGAAGTTCAGGGATGCTTCTCCAACCTCTAGCTTGCTCTGAAACTAGCTGAATCGAGCTATAGAAGTTCACTTGCAAAGTTGAAAACTGAAAATGGAAAATGATGTTAGGGATGTTACAGTTTGTGTTCAATGATTGGGATAGCTTCAGTGGGTGATATGGAACATGTTTGAACTCCCTTTGGCCAAAGTGCACGAGTGGAAAGGTTTATAGAAGTCAAGTTGCAGAAGGGACTCTGTTTTTTGCAGTAGGATGATGTTTCTGTGAATGAGGAGGTATTGAAGGTGGTTAGGTCGTGCCTTAGGTCAGTTATGATGTATGGAAAGTGTTTACAAACTTTGTTTTGGCTAGTTGTTACAGGAATGAGAGATTGGTATGTGTTTGCAAGATTTCTTCTATGTGAAGCAAGGAAATGTGTTCTTGGATATAAACCAGTACAATGCCCCAATCTATGTTGCACCTCTTGTTATTGAAACTTGTAACTTGTATATTTGATTTGGCTTCAGAGATATGGCCCCATGCCTCTTGGATTTGGAACTTGACATAAAGTGTAACTTTATCAAAAATGGCTAAAATGCTTTTTCTAATTATGGATTAATCTAACATGTATTTCCCAAATGAATGAAATAACATCTTGGCACAATGGTTTAGCATTGAATTATTGAGTAAGAAATGGATTAGAGGCCTGTAACATAGCTTGTGCAAGCTGACTTGAAAAATGCAAAGTGTTATGAACATGAAATTGGCCATGAACAAAGTGACTTTTGCCTAACTTCACAAATTCGATTCTCCCTAACCACAAGGGTGTTTGAGGAGTTCTTGGACAATTTGGAAAGCTTGGAATGTGTACTACAACCCATCTTTGTAATTCAAATTGAAATTCCAAGTGGAAGCATGTGAAAAGTGGCCATGAAGTTAGGCAAAAATCCTGCCTAAAATAGGTCAAAAATTTTCTAAGTTAAGAATGTTTTGCACCCCTATTCCAAAAATTATAACTTGAGCTATAAGCTTCTTTTGAGAAAACTTTGTGAATCAAAGTTTTAGATTTTGCAATAGACTACAACTTTCATGTTTTGAGTTTTGCTTGAATCAAATTTCATCTTGATGAAAAAATGGGGGCAAAGTTAGGAAAAAATTAGGAAATTTTATAACTTAAAAAATTTCTAAATTATGAAATTCCTTCATTTCAAACCCTAATTTGTAATTTTTGATTTCTTGATGAACAAGTTTCATAATTTGACATGTTTTGATGAAAAATGAATCTTGACACTTGATTTTGACCAAAAAGTCAAAGTTTGACTTTTCAGTATACAGTCAAATTTTGATCAGTTGACTGGAAAATTCACCTGTCAATCTTGTGCATTTGGGATCTTTTGAACTTTTTGAATGTGTTAAGACCATTCCATTGAGTCCTTGAGTCCATATGTGAGCTTGAATTGCCATTGGTTAGGTTAAACAGTCAAAAATTACCTTTGTGCAGTCAAAACCCTAAAAATGACCATTTTGCCCTTTTGGTGATCTGATCAAATTTCTTGTGGAATTGTGATCCAAACTTGATCAAATGGTACATATGAGTTCATAATGTTGATGTGGGTCAAAAAGCATGAGGTTTGACTGTCAATTGACCACAGTTGACTTTTTTCCCCAATACAGCTGATTTTTAGGTCAACTGTCCAATTGACTGGACAAAGATTGGAATCAAGGCTTGAAACTTGGTATGGCTAAACTTGTGAGTCCAACATGAAGCATGAAAGTCATCTTGGGCATTTTAGGTCAAAACATCTTTTTGTAAACTCAAACCCTAATTTGGGTCAACAGTGCAAGGAGGAGTCTTGAGCAGAGCAAACCCTAACTTGATCTTGAGCTCCAAGGGTCTTGTGGTGAGAAAATATTGATGAAATGGGAGGGAAAATTTTGGGGTACAACAGTTGCCCCTGTTCAATCTTCTTAGACCTGAGGATGTAGATTGGCTTGCGTGCCTTTCGTGATCCGAAGGTGGAAGATGATTCAACACTAAAGTGCCCAGAAATTTGCACTCGCATAGTGGAGTATCAGCAATGTGATGTCGGGAATGGGCTTATAGATTCCATTTGGAAGAGATGATCGCGTAAGAGATTCTTTAGCGAGAACTTGCGTATTTTGAGAAAGGAAGATGGTTTCCTGGCCTGTTACAGGTGTTGATCTTCAAACTCTTCATACATATATGCCCTGGCTAGGTACAAGTATCAAATATACAATTAGTTGCTCACAGACGTGCCCTGGATAGATACAGGAATCGAATCCGGAACTTCCAAAGGTTGCTTACAGACGTGCCCTGGCTGGATACAGGTATCAAATCTCTAAACTATTCATGCAGATATGCCCTGGCTAGATACAGGTGTCGAACCCACAATCAAATACTCACAGATATGCCCTGGCTGGATACAGGAAACGAATCTGGAAATTGTCGTCTACAAATATGCCCTGGCTGGATACAGGTATCGAATCTGGAAATTGTCGTCTACAGATATGCCCTGGATGGATGCAGGTATTGAATCTGTAATTTGTCGTCTACAGATATGCCTTGGCTGGATGCAGGTATCGAATCTGGAATTTGTCGTCTACAGATATGCCCTGGCTGGATACAGGTATCGAATCTGGAATTTATCGTCTACAGATATGCCCTGGCTGGATACAGGAACCGAATCTGGAATTTGTCGTCTTCAGATATGCCCTGGCTGGATACAGGAATCGAATCTGTAATTTGTGATAGTTGATAGTAATCATCTTTGGATTGACCTTTTCCTGAAAAGGCAAAACATTAGTGGTATGCAATGTCATGATGCATGAGATGCCTGATGTCATGATGTTCTCAAAATGAGATTGTGTGGTATGATGCGTATATGCATGCGTCATGGTGTATGATAATGCGATGAATGTATGTGAATGTGTTTTCGACTAGGAAAATAAATCCTTGACGAAGGCCGGGAAATTAAATCCTGGGCTGATGTCGAAGAATAGAGTTCTTCGCTTCCGCTGGGGATGATGGTTGCAAGAATAAACCAGTAGGAGAAGATGACTATGTCGGGGAATAAACTTGTTGGAGAGATTACTCTACGGGGGAATTACTCTGTGGGAAGAGATACTTCGCTGAGGTTTTGATGAGAGCTCCGCTGGGGATTCCACTGATGAGTTATGTTGGGGAATTTGATGAACTCCACTGGGGATAGGAAGAACTTTTCCGAGGACGATCTTTCCGTGGTAATTAGCTAAGGATAACCCAGTTATACCCTGGTGGGGAAATAACCTTTGAATAAAGTCGGGGAGAGACGTATGTACTCTGCAAGGGATAAGCTTCCAGAATCTACTGGGGATAAGCTTCTAAAATCTACGGGGGAGATTGATTCAACTCTCCTGGGGAAACTTTTGGACTGCACTAGGGAAGTGGCTCCACCGGGGTGTCTGTATTCCGCCGGGGAACAATCTTATATTAAGACTGCCGGGGATGCTTGCTTAGGAACATCTGTATACTCCGCTGGGGAATGTTGAGATCTTCTGGGGGTACCGAACTTCCTTAAGGCTGACAGTAGATTAACTCTGCCTGGGGAGAGTGTTGCTGACTTACTGGAGATATTGTGACTTTTTAGGGATGATGGGAGGCCAACTCTGTTTGGGGCGAGTATTGCTGTATCTTGTCTTACTCTCGGGGAGTGAAGGTTTCTTGGTTACATTCTTCAGCCGAACCTACCTTGGTACCTTGGTGGACAGAGCAACTAGACCGCTTAGACAATTATTATTGCTCCTGTTTCTGATGTCACCTGTAATTAGTCCTTTGTTTCGCATGCAAATATTCATGATTAGCAATTAATGTCAAATGCATATATCAAAAATGAACATTGGACGTTCTTTGCAAAACAAAACAGAAAAAGGAAAAAATGATGGGTAATTTGTCTGAAAAATTGAACTTGTATTGATTTTGAAATTTGCCTGTAAATAGGTGTTTTGTGTACAGGAGGCTGACGTCCTAGTAAGAGAACGCCGCTGAGCAAAATAGAGTTTATACAATTTTGTGAAAAGGAAACAAAACAGCTATGTGAAAAATAATCCCACTGGGTTCCAACTTTGCTACCGCCTTTATGTCTTCAAGCGTCTCATCACTTTGCTGCTTAGTTGAAGATGAAGCTGATTGATTGGCAATGTCTGAACCCGATAGTTCATGTCGAATTCTGGATGCAAGGTGATCCAATGAGACATAGTATTACGCTTTATCCCTAACTTTTGCCTGGACCGCCCTTTCGGGTTTTCAGTCCACCGGGATACCCATTTTTGCCCAAGCCGCCTTTTCAGGTTTTCGACTTGCCGGGTGTACAGATTTCTTCATTTCATCCCTTATTTTTACCCGAACCCTTTTGGCTCGCCGGGAAGCCCTTATTTTTTCCTAGGTGTGTCAACCTAGCGGGTCTTTAATTCATGCGTAGTATCTTTTTACTATGTCTGCATTGGCAGGGTGAGGAAGGTCGTCACCATCCATGGTGGTTAGAATCATAGCTCCTCCTGAGAAGATATGTTTAACCACAAATGGCCCTTCGTACGTAGGGGTCCATTTGCCCCTGGGATCACTTTGAGGGAGAATGATGCGCTTGATTACCAGGTCTTCGACTTGATACTCTTGTCGTCTGACCTTCTTGTTAAATGCCCTGATCATCCGTTTTTGGTACGTCTAACCATGACAAATAGCAGTGAGTCTCTTTTCGTCAATTAGGTTTAATTGATCAAGTCGAGTCTGGATCCAGTCATCTTCGCTCAAACCTGCATCCTTCATTATCCGGAGAGAGGGTATCTGGACTTTAATAGGCAAGACTGCCTCCATGCCATAGACCAAGGAGAAGGGAGTTGCCCCTGTTGACGTCCGTGCTGAGGTACGGTATCCATGAAGAGCAGATGGTAACATTTCGTGCCAATCTTTGTAGGTCACTGTCATCTTCTGCACAATCTTCTTGATATTCTTATTCGTTGCTTCTACAGCCCCATTCATCTTCGGTTGATAGGGAGAAGAGTTGTGGTGCTGTATCTTGAATTGCTCGCAGATCTCAGTGATCATCTTGTTGTTAAGATTGGTACCATTATCCGTAATGATCCTCTCAGGTACACCGTAGCGGCAGATCAAGTTATGCCGAATGAACCGTGCCACGACGTTCTTGGTTACGGTAGCATAGGAAGCTGCTTCGACCCACTTTGTGAAGTAATCAATCGCTACCAAGATGAAGCGATGCCCGTTGGATGCCGTAGGTCTGATTTCGCCGATCATATCAATGCCCCACATTGCAAAAGGCCAAGGTGCTATCAAGACGTTCAGAGGAACCGGAGGAATGTGCACCTTATCAGCATAGATCTGGAATTTATGACAAGTTCGAGAATGCTGATAACAGTCGGCTTCCATTATGGACCAGAAATATCCTGCCCGAAGGATTTTCTTTGCCATGGTATGTCCACTGGAATGTGTTCCGAAGGTGCCTTCATGTAGCTCTGCCATGATCCTTTCTGCTTCAGTCTTATCCACACAACGCAGTAAGGTTGAATCATGGTTTCGCTTGTAGAGAATGTCGTTGCTGAGGAAGAACTTTGCCGCAAACCTTCTCAGGAACTTCTTGTCATTAACGGATGCGCCTTCGGGGTATTCTTGAGCTTCAAGGTACCTCTTCACTTCATGATACCAGGGTTTTTCTATTACCTCTTTGGTCTCGAGATCACAGCAATGTGCAGGTTCGTCCAACTTCCAGATAATGATCCGGGGAGCCTCGTTGTCTCATTTGACTTTGAACATAAAAGACATCGTAGCCAACGCGTCCGCTAACTGATTCTCCTCTCTTGGGAAGTGTTCAAAGGATATCTCTTCGAAGTGGGGAATCAACGTCATCACATACTCCTTGTAAGGAATAAGATTTGGGTGTTTCGTATCCCACTCGCCTTTGATCTGATTGATCACGAGAGCGGAATCTCCGAAGACACTCAGAAATTTGATCCTTAAGTCAATTACAGCTTGAAGACCCGTGATACATGCTTCATACTCTGCCATGTTGTTGGTGCAGTTGAAACATAGTCGGGTAGTGAGTGGAGTATGAGTACCTTTAGGGGATATGATCACAGCGCCGATACCATTACCCAAAGCGTTCGAGGCTCCGTCAAAGTTCATATACCATCGGGATCCTTCCTCAGGTCCTTCATCCGGTCCAGGTACGTCACTACCATGATATCCTCGTCTGGAAATTCAAAGTTCATTGACTGGTAATCGTCCACTGCCTGGTGTGCCAAATGGTCTGCCAATACGCTTCCCTTGATTGCTTTTTGAGTCGTGTATTGGATGTCATATTCTGTCAAGATCATCTGCCATCTTGCTATTCTTCCGGACAAGGCGGGCTTTTCAAATATATACTTGATTGGATCCATTTTTGAAATCAATAGAGTGGTGTGAGTCAACATATACTGTCTCATCCGGCGAGCAGCCCAAACCAAAGCGCAACAAGTTTTCTCGAGCAGTGAGTATCGGGTCTCACAGTCGGTAGACTTTTTGCTAAGGTAATAAATGGTGTGTTCTTTTTGGCCAGAGTCGTCATGCTGCCCCAGCACACACCCCATCGAGTTGTCCAGTACTGTCAAGTATAAGATTAGAGGTCTCCCTTCAACCGGCGGCATAAGAATGGGTGGTTCTTAGAGATACTCTTTGATTCTTTAGAAAGCGGCCTGACATTCGTCGTTCCAACGTACTACTTAATTTTTCTTCAGCAGCTTGAAGATTGGTTCACAGGTAGCAGTTAGATGCGAGATGAATCGGGCAATGTAGTTCAACCGTCCTAGAAAGCCTCTGACTTCTTTCTATGTCTTGGGAGTTGGCATCTCTTGTATGGATTTCACTTTGGCAGGGTCCACTTGAATACCTTTATCGCTTACAACGAAGCCTAGCAATTTTCCAGATCTCACCCCAAAGGTGCACTTGTTTGGGTTCAACCTCAGTTTGTACAGCTTCATACGGTCAAACAACTTTCGTAGATGGTCAAGGTGCTCCTCCTCAGTTTGGGACCTTGCAATCATATCGTCGACATATACTTCTATCTCGTGATGGATCATGTCATGAAACAATGCAACCATGGCACGTTGGTAGGTTGCCCCAGCATTTTTCAACCCAAAAGGCATGACCTTGTAGCAAAAGGTGCCCCACTGAGTAACAAAAGTGGTCTTCTCCATGTCTTCAGGAGCCATCTTGATCTGATTATAACCGGAGAAGTCGTCCATGAAGGAGAATATTTTATGCTGAGCAGTGTTGTCAACCAGAACATCGATATGAGGCAGAGGGAAATCATCCTTAGGGCTCGCCCTGTTCAAATCCCTGTAATCAACACACATTCGGACCTTACCATCCTTCTTCGGCACTGGAACCACGTTGGAAATCCACTGAGGGTAAGAAGTCACTGCTAGAAACCCGACATCAAATTGTTTCATAACCTCAACTTTGATTTTCTCGGACATTTCTGGACGCATACGACGGACCTTTTGTTTTACCGGAGGGCATTCTTCCTTGGTAGGCAGGTGATGAACCACAATGTCGGTATCCAACCCAGGCATGTCTTCATAAGACCAGGCAAAGATTTCCACATAGTCATGCAGCATCTGAATCAACCGTTGTTTCACACTGAGCTCTAAATTGGCACCAATCTTGACTTCCTTTCTATCTGTCTCAGTACCCAGATTTACCGTTTCCACTGGCTCTTCATGTTGCTGAATGGCCCTCTCTTCCTGGAGTAGCAGTCTTGCAAGCTCAACAGGCACTTCGCAATCATCTTCACCTTCGTCTTCGGCTAAGTTGATCGGATTTTCGAAGTCATAACTGGCAGTAGCAGAGTCGTTACTAGTGAGATCCAGAGTGGATTGGAACCTGTATAGGTGAGTGTGTGTAAATATAGTTGTTTTGCAATATATAATAAAGAAAGACAAAGAGCGCAAGAATTGAAATGTAAAAACGTCCAATGCTTTCATTAATGATATATGAGAGTGACAAACAAAAGCCCTCACAAATGAAGCCACGGTGCCCCGGGTAAGACACCGGGCCATAAAGTTTCAAAATATTGTCTGTTACAAATTCAAAACAAAAGAGTTCATTACTGAGTGATAAAAGTAATAGGAGTGAAGTCTTTGGAAGTCCAGTTGCTTGGTCCACCGTTGGTCGTTGGGTAGATCCAGCTGTCGAATTCAGATTCCTCCATGTTGTCTTCAATAGCATTTACTCCCGGGTTGGTGATGAACACAGGAGGTCCTCCAATCCTTGCCTTACAAACAGCCCTCTGAGCCTCTGCAGTGAAACCCAGGCCAAACTTGTCGGTTTTTGGAGTGAAATCAGGAAGTCGGCCCCAGTTTGCGCACTCACCCTTCTTAATAACAGCCCGGGCATCCTTTAAAGAAGCCATCTTCAAAGGAGAGTCTTCTACAGTCACAGTCTCTGCTGACGCCAGTGTCTGAGGCACCTCTTCAAAGTGTTGAAAGGGGGTTTCAATGAACTCCCCATCCATTTCTATGTACCGGAATGAGTTGAGGTGGCTGACCATGTATTCTTCTTCCCCCTGAACTGTAACAATCTTCCCTCTGACCGGGTACTTAAGCTTCTGATGTAATGTGGAGGTCACCGCTCCAGCCTTGTGGATCCATGGACGACCCAGTAAACAAGAATAGGATGGACGAATGTCCATCACATAGAAAGTAGAATCAAAAACTTGAGAACCAACCCTGATTGGAATGTCAACTTCCCCATGTACCATCCTCTTCGACCCGTCAAAGGCTCGGACAACAATGTTACTAGGTTTGAGCTCTAAACCCTCACAATCCAGCCTGTCTAGGGCTTTCTTGGGTAATACGTTCAATGAAGAACCGGTGTCTACCAACACATGGGCAAGAGTAGTGCCCCTACATTCAATGGAGACATGCAGTGCGTCGTCATGGTTCTTTCCTTTGGCATTCAGATCGGCGTCAGAGAAGCCCAACCCATTATCGGCAGTCAAGTTGGCCACACAATCGGTAAATTGATCAGCAGACGTTTCTTGTGGCACATGGGCCGTCTTCAGGAAGGAAATCAGGGCCTTGGCATGGGCCTCTGAACACAACAACTGTGATAGCATAGAAATCTTTGATGGGGTGTGCCCCAGCTGCTCAACTACGTTGAAATCACTCTTCTTAATGATCTTGAGAATCTCTTCCATCTCTTGCTGGGAAGCTTCAACATTGGTTGACTTTGGTGCCTCCGTTAGGGCAGGCAAATCAGTAGCAATCCCTTTGCCCCGAGCGTCAGATGACTCGGCAGCAGGGGTAGAAACAGGAACTTGATCAGGAAGAGAAGCAGGCACATTTGCAGGTGTGATGACAAGGGGTCTCTGAATAGCTGGTGGCGCAATATCTGGTGAGAACAGCCTACCACTGCGAGTAACTTTAGCAGGCCCGGTGATGTTACTAACGCCGGTACTAGTATCAAACTCTTGCTTAACTCCAAGCACATAAACATCTGCGCTATAGTGCCACGGGACAGCTTTGTCAGATGTATAAGGGAGGGGCCCCAGAACAGTGATGATGATAGGAGCAATCTTCTGAGTGGACATAATTTTGACAGGCTTCTTTGAAGGAGCCTTAGGAGGTTTGTTGAAAATAGTGATGATAGAAACTTCTTCAGCGGGGATAGCAGGAACAGCAATCTTCTCGAACAAGATCTCTTTGCTATCCATCAGGTTTTGGATGTCTGACTTCAGCAAAGGACAACCAGCAGGTGAAACTGAACATAGAAGGCAACCTTTACTACATCCCGGAAATAAACCGGCTAGCAACAGGTTCCTTTTGACAGTCGACAGTGGAGTAACAATCTCATCCACAGAGGCTACATACGGGTCTTCTTCCACAACATTCACTCCATGCTGGGGCATGGGAGCAGTCACAACATTGGGCCTTTTGGGCACCTCAAATTGTATTTCTTTAGCATCAATAAGGTCCTGAACCTTATTCCTCAGAGCCCAACAATCGTCCGTAGTATGCCCCGGGCTATCAGAGTGATAAGCGCAACGGGCGTTGGGGTTGTACTTTGGAGAAGCTGTGTTCACTACCTTCGGAGCTTCCTTGACAATTACCAGATTGGTTGACAGTAGTTGCGGCAAAATCTGAGACAGGGTCATACTGAGCCGAGTGTACTGCCTTTTGGGTCTCTCACCCCTTGGTTGGTTATATTGCTGAGGAGCA
Organism: Vicia faba; assembly: GCA_948472305.1. Taxonomy (NCBI): domain Eukaryota; kingdom Viridiplantae; phylum Streptophyta; class Magnoliopsida; order Fabales; family Fabaceae; genus Vicia; species Vicia faba. The sequence goes on along the minus strand of OX451735.1, from coordinate 1,284,577,127 downwards.
GCAGCAGGCTTTGAAATTACCAACGCGTTGACAGCTTGGCGGCGTTCTGGTTTGTTCTGTCTCCTTGGACCATAAACAGCACTAGCTTCCTTCTTGAAGGGCTTCTTTTCAGTACTCGAGGAGGCATATTTCTGTATCTTCCCCGACTTGATACCAGCTTCTATTCTCTCACCGGTTAAGATCAGATCTGTAAACCCAGCAGAAGAATTCCCAATCAGATGGTTGAAGAATGGACCGGACAGGGTCCCTAAGAACATGTCGACAAGCTCATGGTCAGTCAGTGGTGGCTGCACCCTGCCAGCCAGGTCTCTCCACTTTTGCGCATACTCCTTGAATCCTTCGCCCGTCCCTAATGACATACCCTGGAGTTGGGTACGTGTGGGAGCGAGGTCGGAATTGTACTGATACTGTTTATAAAATGTAGTAGCCAAGTCTTCCCAGTTTCGAATACTGGCTCCATCCAACTGATAGAACCATTCGAGTTGAGCCCCTGAAAGGCTATCCTGAAAGAAATGGATCCATAGGTTCTTGTCTGAAGTGTAAGGTTGGATCTTCCTTACATATGATCTGAGATGCATCTTCGGGCAGGACAGCCCGTCATATCTTGCAAAAATTGGCACTTTAAACTTCGGGGGGATCACAATTCTAGCAACTAATCCCAAATCTTCGAAATCTAAGCTGGGAACTCTCTGCAGCTCCATAGCTGCCAACCTGTCTTCCAAGCTCTTGTACTTGTCTTCGGCGGGCGGGTATTGTTGCTCTGAGTAGTCTTCGTCTTCTTCAGCCTCTTCCTCTTCAACTTCGGATTCGGAAGGTACCGCAGCCCCTTTGCCTTTACTGGTTCCCTCTTCAGAAGTAGGGGGGTAATTCAAGAACTCTTCTGGCTTCACCCTCAAACCTTCTTCCCAGGGTAGCCACCCCGACTCTTTTCTTCTTCTTTTTCACTTTCTCTTTGTTCCCAAGCAGGGCTTTTAGATCCTCCTGACCCTTTGCCAAGGTCATCAGGAGGTGTTGAAACTATGAGTTTTGAGACTGCAAATCCTTGACCGTCTGTTCGAGATCCATCTTACTAAAATAAACAGCAGAAAGATAAGGAAACCTGGTGTGGAGACCTGCTTATGCGCATGATGAATGATATGTTTATTTATGCAATGCATTCAAGGATTTAGAAAATTCAAAATTGTTGCAAACAAAAAGAACACGTGTCATATTAATAAGAAGAAATTTTGTCAGTACATAAATGCCCCATGGGTCAAATATTACAAAAACTTCTCAAGGTAAAAAGACGTTGCGCATCCTCTTTGGTGCGATGTATGTGTTGAGGGTCTCTTCCTCATGGAGTCAGCGGGTAAGCTCCAAAACCTTCTTCTCGCTGGCGTAGAAGCTGGCTTCAAAAGTATTCCGTTCCTCCTTGAGTTGGATCCAACTCTTCTGCATCTCCCCCCACGATGTTGGCATGTCAGGATATAGGATGGTGTAGGGAACCTCTCCTTCCTTAACGGGCTCTTTAATCACAGGGAGAACATGAGGGTAAGGCATCATTAGACTCTGGGCTCGGGTTCGTACCCACTTGAGATAAGGCTCAAGAGGGATGGAGTTCTTGTGCCCCGGTGTCTTGTTGTCTACCTTGTTAGGCATCCTCCAAGCTCTGATGAATCTTTGGCGAAGTCCTTGCGCATCGTTGTCAAAGTCAAAAACTAGGTCAAGAATCAACATGTCATGAGGGTCATCCCTCCGTGCATATCCAAATTGTCTCAAAGCTAGACAAGGGTTGTAGGTAATTCCTCCTCTAATGCCAAGTAATGGAACATTAGGGAACTCTCCACAATGATCGACGATGATGAAATTTTATCTGGACCGAGAACACCAATGCACATCAGAGTGAGTGAGGGTCACCAATCATTGTGACCACCTTAAGCCTTGGTCATTCTTCAAAACAGATTGTGGAAGGTGCGAAATAAACCACCTTGCAAGGAGAGGAGTACAGCACATGAGAACACCCCTCTTTCTCATTGTTCGTGTGTAAAATGAATGGAGGATGTCTCCAAGCAATGTTGGTATTGGATTTCTGGATAAGAAGATCTTGACGGTGTTAACATCTACAAGCTGGTCAAGATTTGGGAACAAGACCAACCCATAAATGAGGAGTGCCACAATTTCTCCAAAGGCTTGTAGATCCAATGAACTCCAACACTCTTGTGCCTTCTCAAACAAGAATTTTGCCAAGAAGCCTTTGACACCGCTTCTAGTTTCCCAATGCCCCTTGATGTCAGATGGTTGCAAGTGTAGTGCTTGAGCAACATCTTCAGGCTTTGGTTCTTTTTCCGTACCGTTGTAGGGTAGTTGATTAAGAATAGGAATTCTCAAGAGTTGAGAAAATTCCTCCAAAGTGGGCACCAATTGGTAGTCGGGGAATGTGAAACAGTGGTGAAGGGGGTCAAAGAACTGGAACAACACCTTTACCATGTCCTCTTCAATGCTAGTGTTGACTAGGATGAGCAGTCTACCATGTCTTTCACTGAAGGGAGAGCTTTCTGGAATTCTGGATGTGAGCTCCTTGAGCTGAGGAGGGATTCTCACAAGGTTTACTTGGATAGTTTTCCTGCGAAGAATTTCCATGACCTACAAAACAAGAACAAAGTTGAAGATCTAAACCCTTGAAATGGTTAGTGGATGCATATGATGCTTTATGATGTTCATGATGTATGCACAAAACACATGTACAAGCAATTCACACAAAACCCTAGTTTCAGGCTTGCATGGGGTTTCATAGGTAAGTACCCTCTTGAGTGTAGTTGGCTTAAAAACCTGTCCTATAAATAGTAACCGGGTTCTAAGGAGCTCAATATCATTGGATTGTTTTCCATGTTCATTGTTTTGGTTTAGCCACTTAACTAGCGACCAAAAAATTCCAAGAAAACAATCCTCAATGAGTGTAGTATCGAGTATCTACCAACTTTGGACTGCACCAAAGTCGGTCATCTCACTACCCCTAATAAAAGGCCAAGATGGTCAAGTAAGGTTCTAGGTCATTAGTGCTTAGTGACATCACTCAGCGGCCCTACTCTCCTTGATTGAACTCAAGGGTTACCGGTACTCACAAATATGTCGCACTAATATAGCTATTGCTTCAACCGTGTCGGTATACCCCGCACAATTTCCACAACGTATTGCTATCTATGAATGTTTCCCCAAATCCGGGTGTAGGATTTCAAGCCCAAACAAGAGAACCAAGATATAAAGCAATCAAAGCAAACAATTAGTCATGCAAGAGGGTGATCTAAGCCCTAAGGTTACTCCACTTTTAAAGAATTCCCCAGCAGAGTCGCCAGTTCTGTGATACGGTGGGAGAACTGACTTGAGGTTTTGCGTTTGTTTTCGCAAATGTTTCGGTTGAGCAAGAGTCGTCACCGACTTTTTATTTTATCCTAAGGAAAGGTTAAAAAGCACAGCAAAAACCTTTGAGATGTTTTCTTGGGTTCGGGGAGCAGATTATAGAAAGGGAAGGTATTAGCACCCCTTCTATCCATGGTTATCCATGGGCTCTTAGTTACTTGCTTAGATCACTTGCCTTGCATTTTCAATTGTTTGAAATGGTGCTTTCAATTGTTTGAAATGGTGCTTTGTGTGTGGGTTTGAAAATGTTTTGAAAAGAGGCCATTTGTTGTGGCAACCTTTGTAATGATCCATGTTTGAATGTATACAAAGGTGTACTTATCTTTTGAAAAGTTTTCAATGTTTTTTGAAAGTTGTTTTGAAAGTGTGTTGTGATGTGTGTTTTGAAAAATGGCAAGGATTGTTTTGCAAGATTTAGTCAAGTAACCAAGAGCTATCTACCTTAAATTTCTCAAAGATCTTTCCTATGTTTTAACCCTTTTAACAATTTTGTTCCACCATTGTATTTGGTGGACAATCTTGTGTTAGGATGTTAACGGGACGGGTGCGGGTCATCGTTTAGACCATGATTGCAATGGTGCCAAGTGTCTTTGACAATTCTTCTTTAAGGGACTTGATCATTTTTTAGGTAACTTTCAAAAGCGTCATCGAGGGACTATGATCATTTGATTTGTCTTGTTTTGCCAAAGAAACTCAACATGCAACATGGCCCATTATTGAAGGCAACAAGTGGAGTAACCCTAGGGGTGCAAGTGTGATTGGTGTTGTCCATTTTCATGCTTTTTTGTCTTTGAATTAGGTCAAGCTATTTGTTATTTGATTTTTGCATACAAACCCTAAGTCTATCATGGCATATTTAGAAAGCTTTAAAATGCGGAAATTAAAGTCCTAAATTATTACAACATAATTATGGGATGGGGGTACAAATGTTCAAATGGGGTATGTTTAGCAAGAAATTTAAACCTAAGCTATTACAATCCAAATGGGATATACAAGTTATTTATTTGTACAATAATTGAATAAATACAATAAATATGCAAAATGCACAAAAGTGATTTTTATATGTATGTAAAAGTATTTTTCATGTGACATATAAACAAAAATAAAAAGGATTAATTTTTGGGTATTTTCATGGTTTAGGGCAAAACCCCAATTTTGCAAATAAATGGTATTTATTATTTATATCATATACAATATTTATTAAATATGCAAAAAATAAATAAAAGAGAAGTATATTTGTAAAAAAGTAATTTTTGAAGTTAAATATTAATAAAAATAAAAATGTATTATTTTTGTATTTTTATCCTAAATATTCTAATAAATATATAAGTATTTATATTATGTATTAAATATATTAAATTTATACAAAAATAAAATATTTATTATTTAAAAAAAATGTATATTTTTTTAGAAAATGTTTCCAAAAAGTAAATAAAAAATAATAACTAAAAAATATATTTTGTATTATTATTTTTTAATGTTTTAAACAAATAGTATTATATTTATTTATATATGTAACTAAATGAAACAAATAAATATCAAATAAAAATGCAAAAAATGTGAGAAAACTATTTTTAGTGTTTTTTCATTCTTGAATAAAAATATAAAATCAGAATCAAAAAGAAAAAATCAAAAATGACAAATATATCACACAATGGGCCAGGGGGGTGCAATTGTAAAAAGATGGTGTAAACAGAAAAACAAAGCCAGGCCCAGCCCAAGGAGGCTTGTCTTCAACCTCCAGCCAATTTCAAACAAAAACGTGTGTTTTCTCTTGTACCTGCTATCTCTTGATCCTTTGATTTTCAACAAAAACTTACAACAACAATGTTATAGAGCATCATGTCATGATTCTAAACATATAAAGAAGTTGATCTAACTCTCAGAAATGAGAGAGAATTTCTTCTCCCCCAATTCCTGACCTAACTTTTTTTCTAATGTTCAGGTTCCAAATTCTCTTAATACACACAATATAAATGAAAAGTGAGGATACAGGTAGCTTCAGGGCCATGAGTAGGACATAACTTCTTCACAAACCTAAGCGTAGATATGCTTGGATAGAGAGATAGAAGTTCAAACTTTTACTTGTTCAGATTGAATCGTGTACAACAATGGAGACACTTTCAATGCAGTGTGAGGACTTGTACAGCTTGCTTGAAGTTCAGGGATGCTTCTCCAACCTCTAGCTTGCTCTGAAACTAGCTGAATCGAGCTATAGAAGTTCACTTGCAAAGTTGAAAACTGAAAATGGCAAATGATGTTAGGGATGTTACAATTTGTGTTCAATGCTTGGGATAGCTTCAGTGGGTGATATGGAACATGTTTGAACTCCCTTTGGCTAAAGTGCACGAGTGGAAAGGTTTATAGAAGTCAAGTTGCAGAAGGGACTCTGTTTTTTGCAGTAGGATGGTGTTTCTGTGAATGAGGAGGTATTGAAGGTGGTTAGGTCGTGCCTTAGGTCAGTTATGATGTATGGAAAGTGTTTACAAACTTTGTTTTGGCTAGTTGTTACAGGAATGAGAGATTGGTATGTGTTTGCAAGATTTCTTCTATGTGAAGCAAGGAAATGTGTTCTTGGATATAAACCAGTACAATGCCCCAATCTATGTTGCACCTCTTGTTATTGAAACTTGTAACTTGTAGATTTGATTTGGCTTCAGAGATATGGCCCCATGCCTCTTGGATTTGGAACTTGACATAAAGTGTAACTTTATCAAAAATGGCTAAAATGCTTTTTCTAATTATGGATTAATCTAACATGTATTGCCCAAATGAATGAAATAACATCTTGGCACAATGGTTTAGCATTGAATTATTGAGTAAGAAAGGGATTAGAGGCCTGTAACATAGCTTGTGCAAGCTGACTTGAAAAATGCAAAGTGTTATGAACATGAAATTGGCCATGAACAAAGTGACTTTTGCCTAACTTCACAAATTCGATTCTCCCTAACCACAAGGGTGTTTGAGGAGTTCTTGGATAATTTGGAAAGCTTGGAATGTTTACTACAATCCATCTTTGTAAATAAAATTGAAATTCCAAGTGGAAGCATGTGAAAAGTAGCCATGAAGTTAGGCAAAAATCCTGCCTAAAATAGGTCAAAAATTTTCTAAGTTAAGAATGTTTTGCACCCCTATTCCAAAAATTATAACTTGAGCTACAAGCTTCTTTTGAGAAAACTTTGTGAATCAAAGTTGTAGATTTCGAAATAGAATACAACTTTCATGTTTTGAGTTTTGGTTGAATCAAATTGCATCTTGATGAAAAAATGGGGCAAAGTTAGGACAAAATTAGGAAATTTTATAACTTAGAAAATTTCTAAATTATGAAATTCCTTCTTTTCAAACCCTAATTTGTAATTTTTGATTTCTTGATGAACAAGTTTCATAATTTGACATGTTTTGATGAAAAATGAATCTTGACACTTGATTTTGACCAAAAAGTCAAAGTTTGACTTTTCAGTATACAGTCAAATTTTGTTCAGTTGACTGGAAAATTCATCTGTCAATCTTGTGCATTTGGGATCTTTTGAACTTTTTGAATGTGTCAAGACCATGCCATTGAGTCCTTGAGTCCATATGTGAGCTTGAATTGCCATTGGTTAGGTTAAACAGTCAAAAATTGCCTTTGTGCAGTCAAAACCCTAAAAATGACCATTTTGCCCTTTTGGTGATCTGATCAAATTTCTTGTGGAATTGTGATCCAAACTTGATCAAATGGTCCATATGAGTTCATAATGTTGATGTGGGTCAAAAATCATGAGGTTTGACTGTCAATTGACCACAGTTGACTTTTTTCCCCAATACAGCTGATTTATAGGTCAACTGTCCAATTGACTGGGCAAAGATTGGAATCAAGGTTTGAAACTTGGTATGGCTAAACTTGTGAGTCCAACATGAAGCATGAAAGTCATCTTGGGAATTTTAGGTCAAAACATCTTTGTGTAAACTCAAACCCTAATTTGGGTCAACAGTGCACGGAGGAGTCTTGAGCAGAGCAAACCCTAACTTGATATTGATGAAATGGGAGGGAAAATTTTGGGGTACAACAAAGGTATCTTAGCAAAAACAAGCAAATAAAAGATCACAGTCCCTCGATGACGCTATCTAAGTTGCCTTACAAATGATCTTAGTCCCTAAAAAATAATGCTAAGATACCTTGCAACATTGCTAATCATGGCTATAAGACGACCCACGCCCGTCCCGTTTACATCCAAAGATAGGGTTGCTTACCAAATCAATGGTAAAACAACAATGTCAAAGGAAAAGAAAATGAACAAGACAGACATTTGAGTAGGTAGATTTCTCCTAATTACTTGCTCAATTTCAAACAAATATCCTTGCTATTTTCAAAACAAACACATACACTTTCAAACATCTTACAAAATTGAAAACATTTTCAAAAGATCAAACATCTTTGTATATATTCTTACGAACGATAATCATTACAAAGATTGCCTAAACAATGGCCTCTTTACAAAATACTTTCAAAAACCGCACAAAGCACATTTTCAAACAAAAGCAAGTGATCTAGCAAGTAACTAAGAGCCCATGGAAAACCATGGATGAAAGGGGTGCTAATACATTCCCTTTTCATAATCTACCCCCTGAACTCAAGAAACAATCTCAAAGGTCTTTCCTATGCTTTTTCACCTTTCCTTTTGGATAAAAGAAAAGTCGGTGGCGACTCTTGCTAACCGTAACATTTACGATCAAACACAAAACCTGCAAGTCAGTCCTCCCACCATATCATAAATATCAAACCCGAAAGTTACTCTGTCTAACAGGTACCAGGGCAGAAACAACTTTGGAGCACAGTCATCAGTACATACGACTTTATAACATCTACACTTCCCATAGAGTAAAGGTAATCAAAGCATTGATATCAGCTTTCCCATAACACGGAGTAATCTCCCCATCCAGGGTCTTTCAGAAACCTGACGGCTATATCCCCCCAGCCGAATTTTATAATCGCGAGCGGATTATCATAATTTTATCTCCCAAGTAGAGTTTATTCCCCTGAATATAGAAGCTCAATCCCTGACATAGCCTATTACTTCAGCTACGGAAATTCACCTTCCAAACTATTCCCCACAGATTTATCCTCAAGCAGAGTCTCTCCCTGACATAATATTCACAGATAACAAGGAATAAATCTCCAGTACAGTCATTTCCATTCACCATCCCCAACGGAAGTAGAAGAAACACAATTATCTACAACAGTCAGGAATGCTATACCCTCCAGCATCCGTCAGGGATTTATTTTCCCAGACTCGGACATGCCCCCAATAGCATTTCATGTACATACATCATAACATGCGCATACATATCATATACAACATAATCTCATTTATTTTGAGAACATCATCTCATAATGCATTTCATGAATCACACATATAATTAATTAACCCTGTTATCTTTTCGGGAAAGACAATTATCACCAACAATTCTAGCAGTTATACATGTCATATCTACAGACAACCAAGGGAAAATCACTTCCTGAAGATCAAACGTGTCAAATAATCTATATAACCAAATGAAGTAACTCTACTATCTAGGTTCCTTCTCATAGCCCTATTATCCAGGCTTTCATATCGAAGTAACCCTACTATCCAAGTTCCTTCTCATAGCCCTACTATCTAGGCTCTCATTCCGAAGTAACCCTACTATCCAGGTTCCTTCTCATAGCCCTACTATTCAGGCTCTCATCCCGAAGTACCCCTACTATCCAGGTTCCTTCTCATATCCCTACTATCCATGCTTTCATCTCGAAGTAACCCTACTATCCAGGTTCCTTCTTATAACCCTACTATTCAGGTTCCTTTTTATAGCCATACTATCCAGGCTCTCATCCTGAAGTAACCCTACTATCCAGGTTCCTTCTCATAGCCCTATTATCTAGGCTCTCTTCCCAAAGTAACCCTACTATCCAGGTTCCTTCTCATAGCCCTACTATTCAGGCTTTCATCTCGAAGTAACCCTACTATCCAGGTTCCTTCTCATAGCCCTACTATCCAGGATCTCATACCGAAGTAACCCTACTATTCAGGTTCCTTCTCATAGCCCTACTATCCAGGCTTTCATCTCGAAGTAACCCTACTATCCAGGTTCCTTCTCATAGCCCTACTATCCAGGCTCTCATCCCGAAGTAACCCTACTATCCAGGTTCCTTCTCATAGCCCTACTATCCAGGCCCTAATCCCGAAGTAACCCTACTATCCAGGTTCCTTCTCATAGCCCTACTATCCAGGCTTTTATCTCGAAGTAACCCTACTATCCAGGCTTTCATCTCGAAGTAACCCTACTATCCAGGTTCCTTCTCATAGTCCTACTATCCGGGCTCTCATCTCGAAGTAACCCTACTATCCAGGTTCCTTCTCATAGCCCTATTATCCAGACCCTCATCCCGAAGTAACCCTATTATTCAGGTTCTTTCTCATAGCCCTACTATCGAGGCTTTCATCTCGAAGTAACCCTACTATCCAGGTTCCTTCTCATAGCCCTACTATCCAGGCTTTCATTTCGAAGTAACCCTACTATCCAGGTTCCTTCTCATAGCCCTACTATCCAGGCTTTCATTTCGAAGTAACCCTACTATCCAGGTTCCTTCTCATAGCCCTACTATCCAGGCCCTAATCCCGAAGTAACCCTACTATCCAGGTTCCTTCTCATAGCCCTACTATCCAGGCTTTTATCTCGAAGTAACCCTACTATCCAGGCTTTCATCTCGAAGTAACCCTACTATCCAGGTTCCTTCTCATAGCCCTACTATTCAGGCTTTCATCTCGAAGTAACCCTACTATCCAGGTTCCTTCTCATAGCCCTACTATCCAGGATCTCATACCGAAGTAACCCTACTATTCAGGTTCCTTCTCATAGCCCTATTATCCAGGCTTTCATCTCGAAGTAACCCTACTATCCAGGTTCCTTCTCATAGCCCTACTATCCAGGCTCTCGTCCCGAAGTAACCCTACTATCCAGGTTCCTTCTCATAGCCCTACTATCCAGGCCCTAATCCCGAAGTAACCCTACTATCCAGGTTCCTTCTCATAGCCCTACTATCCAGGCTTTTATCTCGAAGTAACCCTACTATCCAGGCTTTCATCTCGAAGTAACCCTACTATCCAGGTTCCTTCTCATAGTCCTACTATCCGGGCTCTCATCTCGAAGTAACCCTACTATCCAGGTTCCTTCTCATAGCCCTATTATCCAGACCCTCATCCCGAAGTAACCCTACTATTCAGGTTCCTTCTCATAGCCCTACTATCGAGGCTTTCATCTCGAAGTAACCCTACTATCCAGGTTCCTTCTCATAGCCCTACTATCCAGGCTTTCATTTCGAAGTAACCCTACGACCCATGTTCCTTCCCATAAGCCCTACTATCCAGGCTTTCATCTCGAAGTAACCCTACTATCCAGGTTCCTTCCCATAAGCCCTAATATCTAGGCTTTTACCTCGAAGTAACCCTACAACCCAGGTTCCTTCCCATAAGCCCTACTATCCAGGCTTTCACCTCGAAGTAACCCTACTATCTAGGTTCCTTCCTATAAGCCCTACTATCCAGGTTCCTTCCCATAAGCCCTACTGTGATTCGGTGGGAGAACTGGCTTGAGGTTTTGCGTTTTATCGCAAATGTTGCGGTTAGCAAGAGTCGCCACCGACTTTTCTTTTATCCCAAAGGAAAGGTGAAAAAAGCACAGGAAAGACCTTTGAGATGTTTCTTGAGTTCGGGGGGTAGATTATGAAAAGGTAAGGTATTAGCACCCTTTTTATCCATGGTTTTCCATGGGCTCTTAGTTACTTGCTAGATCACTTGCTTTTGTTTGAAAATGTGCTTTGTGTGGTTTTGAAAATATTTTGTAAAAGAGGCCATTGTTTAGACAATCTTTGTAATGATTCTTGTTCGTAAGAATGTATACAAAGATGTTTGTCTTTTGAAAATGTTTGTAAGATATTTTTTAAATGTGTGTGTTTGTTTTGGAAAATAGCAAGGATAGTTGTTTGAAAATAGAGCAAGTAACTAGAAGTAATCTACCTACTCAAATTTCTTTCTTATGCATTTTCTATTCCTTTGACATTGTTGTCTTACCATTGATTTGGTAAGCAACCCTATCTTTGGATGTAAACGGGGCGGGCGCGGGTCATCGTATAACCATGATTAGCAATATTTGCAAAGTATCTTAGTATTTTTGAGGGACCAAGATCATTTTATAAGGCAACCTTGAATAGCGTCATTGAGGGACTATGATCTTATATTTGTTTGTTTTGTCAAGATACTTCGCATGTATAACATAGCTATTTTATAAGGCAACCAAGTGGAGAAACCCTAAGGATGCTTGTGTGCAAATGTGTTATTTTCATGCTTTGATTTTGTCTTGCATTTAGGGTTTTCTATTTGATTTGTTTTGATCTTACCATACAAACCCTAATTACTAACATGGCATGTAAAGCGGTAAATTGCGTAATGTAAAAATTACTAAGCTATTACGACAATTTATGGGAAGGGGGAATACAAATTTGAATGGGGATTTGCAAGAATATAAATCTAAATAAGTTATTACAACCAAATCGAATTTATACGAATATTGGAATAAAACAATACAATATTTAAATATGCAATATTATGTATATGCAAGAAAAGATTTTGTTTTGTTTTTTGTGTGAAAATAAATTTTAACCTAATCCTAAAAATATAAGGAAAAGAAATTAATTCTTAAAAAAAGTTTTAACCCTAATTTCTAGTTTGAAAGAAAATAAGGTTCTTATATATTATTATTGTGTATTTGTGTATTTAAAATAATAAATAATATTTTATGAAAATATTTAGTTTTTTATATGTTAAAATAAATATTTACAAATATATATAAAAATATAAAAGAAAAGATAAGAATATATCTAAATTCATTATTTTTTTACAAATTTATTTAAGAAAAATGACTAGTATATATTGAAAATAAAATATATTTTTCATTTGAAAATAAAATAAAATAAAATAAAAATGCAATATTATCATATTTATATTTTTTAGGATTTTATGTATTAAAAAATATTTAATAAAAAAATAATAATAAATAAAATAAATAAAAAATATGAAAATAAATGGGCCAGGGGGGTATCCTGAGCAATCACATGGTGAATGTTACAAAAAAAACAAGGCCCGGCACGGAGGCCCAATCCTGCAAAACAAACCAAAAACTGAAAATGGAAAAATGTGAAAAAAACAAAAGGTAGCGCCAAGGTTTGAACCTAGGACATGGGTCTCACCAGCGCGCTACCTTGCCACTGGGGTGGCTATACATCCGTTGATTAATGTGAAACAAAAATAACATAACATGAAACGCTTCCATGGCCCTGTACTTCGTCTTCTTCCTCTAGCCAGCCAGATGCTCTGTAACTTTCTCATTTCTCCATCAAAATGAAAACTCATAACATAAATGTTGTAGCATTTTGTCTCACAATTCTAACCATATAAATCATGTAAGCTAACAATCAAAGATCAAAGTGAATTTTAAAAGCCCTAAATCTAAACCTAATTTTTACAGGAATTTGAACTTCAAAATTCTCTCAACTCAGGCCAAATAAATGCAAGATATATACATGTACAACTTCGTAGCAATGAGGTCTACATTGTTTATTCACAAATCGTGGCCAATGGATGCCTGTATGAAGAGATAGAAGTTGATATTTTTACCTCTTTCAGTTGAAATCATGGATGGAGTTGGAGTAAGTTTTATGAAGGCCTGATGATTTCTTGAGTTTGCTTGAACCTCCCTGAGTGTGTTCCAATCCTTGCCTTGCTTTGGAAGTGTCTGAAACTCTCTATCCAAGTCAACCTACAAGCTTTGAAAACAGAAATGGTAGATGATGGAGAAGGAGTTACAGTACAGGGATGAGGGTCTGGATCAGTTAGATATCAAGTAGGTAAAATGTTTTGATGGTTAAGACTTGAAACGCACGAGCCAAATGAGGGATTGCTATGCTTATGCAAAAACTGCAAGTTTTGACAATTTTTTGGTGAAAGGGAGTTTGGGAGTGTTTCAGGCCTCTAGCAATCGTGTTTTATGTTGTAATGTGTTTGTATATTAGTATGGAGAAGGTTTAAAGTCAGCTCTCCAAAAGATTTGTGTGTTCTAGCCTTTTGGCCACCTTTCTTCCTTTTGAAGCAAAGTGAAAAGACAAGGCTTTACATGCCTGTATTGGCTTGCTTAGGGTTGGTATTTTTTATATACAAGTTGCCTTAGGTATGTGGTACTTATATGTGCAAAGGAGACAGGTTCAATGCTCAAGATTTGTAAAGTTTGCAAAAGTGGAGCTTTTTCAAAATGGCAATGGCCACTTTATGGCATTTATGGAATTACAACTTGGGTAAAGATTCTAGGGCTTGGATTAAAGCTTTGTCAACTGAGTAAGCATTAAATTATGGAGTAAGAAACAAGTTTGGGACCTGTAAAGCATGGATTAGGCAGCATAGGTACTGATTTTAAAATTGTTCTTCATGAGATGGCTTGAATCAAAAGTGAGAAATTGCCAAATTTCTCTCTTCGATTCTCCCTACTTAAAAATGATCTTGAGGAGTTCTTGGACATTTTGGAAATCTTGCAATGTGCTCTATAACTTATCTTTGAAATGAATTTCAAGACCTCTCTTGTAACTAGGTGAAAATTTGCCATGAAGTTGGGTCTAAAACCTGCCTAAATTAGGGAAACATTTCACTAAGTTATCTAGTTCATGAGCATGTATTCATAAATTTATATCTTGAGATCCAAGAATCTTTAGGGAAAATTGTGTGAATAAAATTTGTAGATTTCATGGAGGTCTACAACTTTCATGTTGGGAACTTCCTTTGAATCATCTTGTATCATGTGAAAAAATGGCCTAAAGTTGAGAAAAATAAGAAATTTTCTATACTTAGAAAATTTTCTAAGTTAAGAAAATTTTCAATTTTAAACACTAATCTTCAATCCTTGATTTCTTGATGAACAAGTTTCACATTTTGACATGTTTTGATAAATTGTGACCCTTGGCATTTGATTTTGACCAAAAAGTTAAAGTTTGACTTTTCAGTGTACAATTGACTTTTGATCAGTTGACTGCAAACTTCATCTGTCTATCAATGAAATTGAAATGTTTTGAACCATGTAATTAGATCAAGATGATGCCATTGAATCCTTGGAATCATGCTTCAACTCAAATGGTCAATTGCTAGGTCAAAAAAATCAGAAATTGCCCTTCCTTAGTCAAAACCCTAATTTTGACCATTTCCCCCTTTTGATGATTTGATCAAATTTCTTGAGGAATTGTAATCCAAACTTGATAAAATGATACATGTGATCGGTGGATCTGGAACTGACTGTTTAACGCTGGTTCACGAAATGTCGCGGAAGCAAGAGTCGCCACCGTCTTTTATTTTCTCCAAATGGAAAGGACAAAAGCACAGAAAAATTCCTTATAGAGATTGCTCTCGGTTCGGGAGGTAGGTTATAGAAAGGGAAGGTGTTAGCACCCTTTCTATCCATGGTTATCCATGGGCTCTTAGATACTCGCTCATTTGTGTTTTCAAAAATGGTTTGTTTGCTTTTCAACTGTGGGTTTTAAAAAGTTTCTTTGAAAATTTCAGTTCGACTCTTGTATCGGTCCTCAAGAGTGTTTGAAAAATGCTTTCGAAAGCTTTTTGAAAATGTGTCAGTGTGAAAAGTATTTTTGAATTTGTTTTGAAATTAGAGCAAGTATCTAGAGTCATCTACCTACCCTAAGGAATTCGTCTGTGTAAATGTCCTTTAAAGTAGTGCCATCCCACCATTGAGAGGTAGGTAGCACCACCGTTGGAGGTGTTCGGGTCAATTCGAGTTTGTAGGGACATGGTGATCACCAGAGCAATGGGAAGACACCTTAGAAGCTACCCTCATGCCAGGTTCCTGGATCATGAGGACTTACTAAGACATCCTCTACTCGACGATCACCTTTTGAGGCAAGGCAACAGTGAGGCGTACCCTAGGGGTGGTGTGTGCGATTTGTGTGTCGTTTTCATTTGCATTTATCTTGTCATGTTAAAGTGATCTACGCTTGATTTTATTTGTCCATTCATTCTTGCATGCTTTGTGTAACAGTTAAAAGTTGCGAGGAAAAGTAAATCTAAAGCTATTACAAAAGGCGCGGGTCCACATCGCCAAAATTAACCAGGACCCGATTTGACGGAAAAATAAATAAAGTAAAAGAATTAAAAGTGCGAGCAATTATTTACAAGGCTTTGGGAGAGGTACATAATTATTTGAGCAAAATAAAATAAATATGCGAAATTAAACAATTAAGTCGAAAGGAGGGCGTTGGACCCTTTTGCAAAAATTAAATTACATGATGAAATTAATTAATTAATTAAAGAAAGACTTGTTTTTGGTATTTTTATATATTTTAGGATTTAATAAAAAAAAAAGAATTAATTAAAATTAACTACTAACCCTAATTATATTTTATTTTAATTTATTAAGAAATATGTTGAATTTTAACCTAATTTAAACCTAAGTTATTTTCATGCAAATTTAATTATAAATATTATTATAAGAAAGAAAAATTAAAAAGGAATAAAAAACATTAATTAAACCTAATTCTACTTCTTTTTAGATCTTTTATTAAAGATATTAAAATTAAACCCTAATTTATATTAAATTCAATTATATACATTTATTTACAAGAAAATATTAAAATAAAATATTTATTATGTTTTTTGTCTTTTCTGATTTTTTATGATGTTTTGTATTTTTATAAAAATAATTAATTGATTCAAAACAATAAAGAGAATAAAATAATAATTGAAAAAATAAAATATGAGGAAAATATAAAGAATTTGCAAACCAGGGGGGTTTCAGACCCCAATATGGAGGTTGAAGTTTGAGAGATCTGGCCCATTTATTTGGGTCCATTTGACTTTGGCCAGACACATGCAGGTGCGTTGACTAGGGCGTTCTGTGTTCCTCAATCCTGAGCCTTTGACCTGACTCCATGGGACGCGTGGCTGGCTTGATAAAGAGGTGCATCATGGTCTCCAACGCAAGCGCTACACATGAACGTTAGAGGAAAAATAATATTGAGATTATTGAAGACCTGGGTTTCGAACCCAGGTCATTGATATTGCCAACGCGTGTTCCTTCCACTGAGCCATCCCAAACATATTTAATATATAATAGCAAATAAATAATATAAAAGGAAACAAAGGAGTTAGTGGGTCCGCGCGCGAAATTCAAACCAACGTATCACACACTGCCACGAGTTCATCTTCTTCACGTTCCTGAAAACATAAAAGAACAGGCAACGGTTTTTGGGACGTTCTCTTAGGCATGCTATTAGAAAATAGCGATTAGGCCTGTGTCATTCAGAAATTGGGCGCGATGGGTGGTTCAAGATCGTCTTCATGCTCTGAGTTGAATGGTGTAACTCATGTGTTCCAATTTTTCCTTGTCTTGAAATCCCCAATTTTGAGGTCCTGCAAACCCTAGAATACAAGCATGGCATAATCGTATATAGCATGTAAAAATATAATTAAACGCATTGGTTAGCTTCAGAACTTCACAAGGAATGTAAATCAATAATTAGAATGCCATGAGAATGCCTAGAAGTTAGAATACGATCATGATTTTTTCTCTGTACAGGGCGGCCGTGTTCTCACGTTTCTTGATGTCAAAGTCTTTGGTTTTGATCCAAATCTCTTCCTTTAATCCTCAGCAAGCTAATGGAACAAGTTTCGTGCCTTGAATCAACCTGCAAAAGGGTTTTCAGTTTTGACTTTCTTAACAAAAAATTCAAGTTTTGCAAATGCTTTTGGGTGCAGCTTAGTCTCTATCCTGATTAGGGTTGTGTTCTAGCATTTGTAGTGAGTGCATTAGGTCACAAAAAGTAGCACAAATCCAATGCATTCATGGCTTTTGAAAATTTGATTCTTTAAGATTTTTTCATATCTTTTTCCATGCAATCTTGTGTCAATTATGATCAATTTGCTCCAAATCTTTCCCTATTTGATTTTACACGAATTATTGAGTCTAAAACATGTAT
Source organism: Vicia faba (assembly GCA_948472305.1). Taxonomy (NCBI): domain Eukaryota; kingdom Viridiplantae; phylum Streptophyta; class Magnoliopsida; order Fabales; family Fabaceae; genus Vicia; species Vicia faba. The sequence continues at coordinate 1,284,559,690 of OX451735.1, read as the reverse complement.
AAAAAGATTGGTTAGGGTGAGTTAAATATTTTTCATATATTTAAATGATTTAAATGAATTAATATAAATAAAAATTCAAATAAATAAATAAAAAATGAGAAAATACTTCCCTTTGGGCCAAGTGGTCGTGCACATGCTTGGAATGATGAATTATGGAAGAAAAATGGGCCCATTAGCAATTTTAGGTCATTTGAAGTAATGTTGATTTTTCAAAATATCCAAAAATTTCCCAACTTCCACAAGGCATAACTTGCTCAATTTTTAAGATTTTCACATGTTCTTGGACATTTTGGAAAGGTCTTTGAGTCCTCTAACCAATGTCTATGGTCCCATGTCATTTTGATTTACCAATCTCAAGTTATGGCCTTTGACTTAAAGTCCCTTTTTGTTGACTTTTGAAAATGACCTATAATGTTGAAATTGATAACTTTTTGTGAGAGCATTTCTTGGACTTGAAGTATGAAGATGAGTTGTAGGAAATGTCTTTCTCTTCAAAATGAGCTTTGGATGGAATTTTTCTGATAATCCATGTGAAAGTTATGCCCTGGTCAATTTCAGTTGACTTTTTCAACTGTCCAAATAAGGAAACTTTTTGCATTTTGATGATTTCTGAGCCAAATTTTGAGAATCATGATCAAGCATTGATCAAATGATGTTTGTGGCTTCAAAATGATATGTTGACCAAAAATTTGAACTTTTGACTGTCAAATGACCATTTTGCCCCTACAGTTGACTGTAGTGCAATTAGGGTTTTTGACTGTGCAATTTTGAGCTGAATGCCTTGAAACTTGATATGAGGATACTTGTCCATATTTGTAGGCATGTGAGACTTAATTGGGCCTTTGAAAACTTCATTTTCTTGATTAGAATCCAAACCCTAGTTTTGACTGTATAGGAGACCTTTGCACTGTGCAACCCTTGGGGAATTTTGTGACTTGGCTTGGCAATTTCTTGAAGAATATGGGAGGGCAAATTTTGGGGTACAACAGTTGCCCCTGTTCAATCTTCTTAGACCTGAGGATGCAGATTGGCGGACGTGCCTTTCGTAATCCGAGGGTAGAAGATGATTGAACACTAGAGTGCCCAGAAATTTGCGCTTACACAGTAGCAGTGATGGTGGAATGGGCTTATAGATGCCATTTATAGGTTAATGGATAGGATGATGGGCTTATAGATGCCATCTGGATGTTGATTGCGTAAGAGATTCCTTAGCGAGAACCTGCATACCTGCAAAAGAAACAATGAGTACCTGACACGTTGCAGGAGCTGATTTCAGATGCTTGATATAGATATGTCCTGACTGGTTACAGGAGCTGGATCTGGAGCTTCAAATGATGATGAATGAACCAGGGATGGTTACTAACTTGCATGAATGGTAAGAGAACTTTGGGTGATTTTAACTTCAACAACGCTCGTTGAGAAAAATCTTAGCGGGAATTACCATCTTTGCAGTATCGGGAAGAGAACCATAGGCAGTCATAGTCTGAAAGGGAATCACCTCACTCACCGTCGGAGAGGGAACTATAGGAAATCACAATCTGAAAGGACTTATCACCTCACTCACCGTCGGAGAGGGAACTATCTGGAAAGGAGTTATCACCTCACTCACCGTCGGAGAGGGAACTATCTGGAAAGAAATTATCACCTCACTCACCGTCGAAGAGGGAAACATCTGAAAAGGACTTACCACCTCACTCACCGTCGGAGAGGGAACCATAGGAGACTATCACCTCACTCACCGTCGGAGAGGGAAACATCTGAAAAGGAATTATCACCTCACTCACCGTCGGAGAGGGAACAATAGGAGATTATCACCTCACTCACCGTCGGAGAGGGAAACATCTGAAAAGGACTTACCACCTCACTCGCCGTCGGAGAGGGAACCATAGGAGACTATCACCTCACACTCACCGTCGGAGAGGGAAACATCTGAAAAGGACTTACCACCTCACTCGCCGTCGGAGAGGGAACCATAGGAGACTATCACCTCACACTCACCGTCGGAGAGGGAAACATCTGAAAAGGACTTACCACCTCACTCACCGTCGGAGAGGGAACCATAGGAGACTATCACCTCACACTCACCGTCGGAGAGGGAAACATCTGAAAAGGACTTACCACCTCACTCACCGTCGGAGAGGGAACCATAGGAGACTATCACCTCACACTCACCGTCGGAGAGGGAAACATCTGAAAAGGACTTACCACCTCACTCACCGTCGGAGAGGGAACCATAGGAGACTATCACCTCACACACCGTTGGAGAGGGAAACATCTGAAAAGGACTGATTGCCTCACTCACCGTCGGAGAGGGAACCGCTTGAAAAGGAATGATCGCCTCACTCGCCGTCGGAGAGGGAACCATCTGAGATAATTTCTACTGAGTCTTCATCAGAAAAATCTGTTGGGAGTCGATTTAACTGGACTAGAGAAGGCCTGGGAATATGTTTGAGAATTTTAACTGCATCTTTCCTGAAAGGTAAAGGTCAGTCATATGCAATGCATGATATGGATCAAGCAATGATGCTCTCAACATAAATGAGATTTGTATGATATAATGCGTCTATGCATGCTATAATGATGTATGTGATGTTTTATGAATGTATGTTTTCGTCTGAGGAAAATAAATCCTTGGCGGGTGCCGGGAAGTCGCTCCTGGGCTGATATTGAAGAATAAGCTTTTGATTCCGCTGGGGATGGTAACTGCAAGAATATCGGTAGGAGAAGATGACTCCGTTGCGGAATAAACTTGGCAAATAGAAGATTCTGCGGGGAGAAAAGATACTCTAGCGACCATGCTGGGCAGCAATACTCTGTGGGAAGAGGGATGCCTTGCTGAGTGTTGATAATAATTTGCTGGGGATAAGGAGACTTCGTCGAGGACGCTCTTTCCGTGGCTTTTGGCTGAGGATAACCCAGTTATATCCTGTTAAGGAAATAACTCTTTAAATCAAGCCGGACGACGTGTTCGTGCTCTGTGAGGGGATAAGCTTCCAGAATCTACTGGGGATAAGCTTATTGCTTGGGGAGATAAATTCCAACTTTCCTGGGGAATCAGATTGGACTCTTCTGGGGAAGTTTGAATTGCATCGGGGAAGTGACTCTTTTGACTATTGATATACCGCCGGGGAACAATCTTTAGACCAAGACTGTCGGGGATGCTTGTATTGCTGCTGGGGAAGTATTGAGATCTACGGGAGGATACTCAATTTCCTTGAGACTTTATAACTCTGCTTGGAGAGAGTGCACTGATTTGCTTACTCTCTGGGGAATTAAGATGTACTGGTTATGTTTTTTAGCTGAACCTATCTTGGTACCTTGGAGGATAGAACAATTGGATCGCTCAGACAACTCTTTATTGCCCCTGTTTCTAGTGTCACCTGTAATTAATCCCTTTGTTTCGTATGCAAATATTTATGAGTTAGCAAATTATTATCAATGCATATACCATAAATTGAACCTTGGACGTTCTTTGCAAAACAAAACAGAAAAAGAAAACACTTGGCACGTTTAATTGAAAATATATTTGTATTGATTTTTGAATGGCCTGAAAATAGGCGTTTTGTGTACAAGAGGCTGACGTCCTAGTAAGAGGGACGTCGCCGAACAAGAGAGTTTATACAAATTTTGTACAAAATAAAACAGCTGTGTGAAGTGAATGATCCCACTGGGTTTCAACTCTGCTATTGCCTTTATAACTCCGAGCGTCTCATCACTTGATGACCTTGGTTGAAGGTGAAGCTGACTGATCGATGCCGTCTGAACTTGATGTAGATACCGGATTCTGGATGCAAAGTGATCAATGAGACATAGTATTACGCTTTATCCTTAATTTTTGCCTGGACTGCCCTTTCGGGTTTTCAGTCCACCGGGATACCCATTTTTGCCCAAGCCGCCTTTTCAGGTTTTCGACTTGCCGGGTGTACAGATTTTTTTTCATTTCATCCCTTCATTTTGCCCGAACCCTTTTGGTTCGACGGGAAGCCCTAATTTTTGCCTAGGCATGTCAGCCTAGCGGGTCTTTTTTATGCGTAGTATCTTTTTACTATGTCTGCATTGGCGGGGTGAGGAAGGTCGTCACCATCCATATTGGTTAATATCATTGCTCCTCCTGAGAACACATGTTTAACCACAAATGGCCCTTCGTACGTAGGGGTCCATTTGCCCCTTGGATCACTCTGAGGAAGGATGATTCTCTTGATTACCAGATCCCCAACTCGATATTCCTGTGGTCTGACCTTTTTGTTAAATGCCCTGATCATCCGTTTCTGATACGTCTGACCATGGCAGATAGCAGCAAGTCTCTTTTCATCAATGAGGTTGAGCTGATCAAGTCGTGTCTGGATCCAATCATCTTCGTTCAGATTTGCATCCTTCATTATCCGGAGAGAGGGTATCTGCACTTCGATCGGTAAGACTGCCTCCATACCATAAACCAGAGAAAAAGGAGTTGCCCCGGTTGACGTCCTAGCTGAAGTACGGTACCCATGCAAAGCGAACGGTAACATCTCGTGCCAATCTTTGTAAGTCACTGTCATCTTCTGCACGATTTTCTTGATGTTCTTATTTGCTGCTTCTACAGCCCCATTCATCTTCGGTCTGTAAGGGGAAGAATTGTGGTGCTGTATCTTGAACTGCTCGCAGAGCTCAGCAATCATCTTATTGTTCAGGTTGGTACCGTTGTCTGTAATAATCCGCTCAGGGACGTCGTACCGACAGATCAGGTTGTGCCGAATGAACCGTGCCACAACAGTCTTGGTTACCGTAGCATAGGATGCTGCCTCGACCCACTTCGTGAAATAATCAATCGCCACTAGGATGAAGCGATGCCCATTAGATGTCGTAGGTTTAATCTCGCCGATCATGTCTATGCCCCACATTGCAAACGGCCAAGGCGCAGTCAGAACATTCAGGGGAACCGGAGGAACATGCACCTTGTCTGCATAAATCTGGCACTTGTGGCATGTCCTGGAATGTTGGTAACAGTCAGCTTCCATTGTGGACCAGTAATATCCTGCCCGTAGGATTTTCTTAGCCATAGTGTGTCCACTGGAATGTGTACCAAAGGTCCCTTTATGTAGCTCTTCCATGATTCTTTCTGCTTCAGTCTTATCCACACAACGCAGTAAGGTTGAATCATGGTTTCGCTTGTACAAGATGCCGTTGCTAAGGAAGAACTTTGCTGCGAACCTTCTCAGGAACTTCTTATCATTGATGGATGCACCTTCAGGGTATTCCTGAGCTTCCAGATATCTTTTTACTTCATGGTACCAAGGCTTCTCAGTCACCAATTCAGTTTCGAGATCACAACAGTATGCCGGTTCGTCCAGTTTCCAGATGATGATTCGGGGAGCCTCATTATCCCATTTGACCTTGAACATTGAAGACATTGTAGCTAACGCGTCCGCTAACTGATTCTCTTCTCTTGGAAAGTGCTCAAAGGTTATCTCTGTAAAGTGGGGGATCAAGGTTAACACACATTCTCTGTAAGGAATCAAGTTTGGATGTTTCGTATCCCACTCTCATTTGATCTGATTGATCACAAGAGCGGAATCTCCGAAGACACTTAGAAATTTGATCCTTAGGTCGATCGCAGCTTGAAGACCCATGATGCACGCCTCATACTCCGCCATGTTGTTGGTACAGTTGAAACACAGCCGGGCAGTGAGTGGAGTATGAGTACCTTGTGGAGATATGATTATGGCGCCGATACCGTTTCCCAAAGCGTTGGAGGCTCCGTCAAAGTGCATAGACCATCGGGATCCTGGTTCAGGTCCTTCATCCGGTCCAGGTACTTCACAATCAGTTACTATCATGATGCTTTCATCCGGAAACTCGAAGTTCATTGACTGATAATCATCTACGGCCTGATGTGCCAAGTGGTCTGCCAATACACTTCCCTTGATGGCTTTCTGGGTTGTATACTAAATGTCGTATTCCGTCAAGATCATTTGCCATCTTGCAATTCTCCCAGACAGAGCAGGCTTTTCGAATATGTACTTTATAGGATCCATTTTTGAGATCAACAAGGTAGTGTGAGTCAGCATATACTGTCTCAGCCGGCGAGCAGCCCATACCAAAGCGCAGCAAGTTTTCTCAAGCAGTGAGTATCGGGTCTCACAGTCGGTAAACTTTTTGCTAAGGTAATAAATGGCATGCTCTTTTCGGCCAGACTCGTCATGCTGCCCCAGCACACACCCCATTGAGTTGTCAAGCACTGTCAGGTATAGTATCAGAGGTCTCCCTTCAACCGGTGGCATAAGGATAGGTGGTTCTTGGAGATACTCCTTGATTTTGTCGAAAGCAGCCTGACATTCATCGTTCCAACGTACTACCTGATCTTTCTTCAGCAGCTTGAAGATTGGCTCACAGGTAGCAGTCAGATGTGAGATGAATCGAGCGATGTAATTCAGGCGTCCTAAAAAGCCTCTGACCTCCTTCTCTGTCTTAGGAACCGGCATCTCTTGAATAGCTTTGACCTTAGCAGGGTCCACTTGAATTCCTTTATCACTGACCACGAAGCCTAGCAATTTTCCAGATCTTACCCCGAAGGTGCACTTGTTCGGGTTCAATCTCAGCTTGTACAATTTCAACTGGTCAAACAACTTCTGCAGATGATCTAGGTGCTCTTCCTCAGTCTGGGACCTTGCGATCATGTCGTCAACATATACTTCTATCTCATGATGAATCATGTCATGAAATAAAGCAACCATGGCACGTTGGTAGGTTGCCCCAGCGTTCTTTAGCCCGAATGGCATGACCTTGTAGCAGAAGGTGCCCCACTGAGTAACAAATGTAGTCTTTTCCATGTCTTCAGGTGCCATCTTGATCTGATTGTAACCTGAAAAACCATCCATGAAAGAGAACACCTTGTGCTGAGCTGTATTATCAACAAGGACATCAATGTGAGGTAGGGGAAATTATCCTTTGGGCTGGCTCTGTTCAGATCCCTATAGTCGACACACATTCTGACCTTACCGTCCTTCTTAGGTACCGGCACCACATTAGCAACCCACTGAGGGTAAGAAGTCACTGCAAGGAACCCAGCATCAAATTGTTTCATGACCTCGGCTTTAATCTTCTCAAACATCTCTGGACGCATCCGAAGGGCCTTTTGCTTAACTGGAGGGCAGGCTTCCCTAGTTGGCAAGTGATGGACCATAATATCTGTATCCAACCCGGGCATGTCTTCGTAGGACCAGGCAAAGATCTCCATATAATCCTGCAGCATCTTGGTTAACCGTTGCTTCACGCTGAGCTCTAGGTTGGCACCAATCTTTACCTCTTTCCTGTCTGCCTCAGTACCCAAGTTTATTGTTTCCACTGGCTCTTCATGGGGTTGAATTGCCCTCTCTTCCTGAAGCAACAGTCTTGCAAGCTCGCCAGGCACTTCGCAATCCTCTTCACCTTCGTCTTCGGCTAAGTTGATCGGATTTTCGAAGTCATAATTGGCAGTAGCAGAATTGTTATCAGTGAGATCCAGAGTGGATTGAAACCTGTATGAGTGAGTGTGTGTGTAAATACAGCTGTTTTGAAAATTATGTAAAGGAAAAGAAAGACAGAAAAGGAACACAATATTTGCAATGCGGAAATACGTCCAAGATTTTCATTATGATATATGAAATGACAATTTATATGCCCTCACAAATGAAACCACGGTGCCTCGGGTAAGACACCGGGCCATAAAGTTTATTTATTGTTTATTACAAAATAACAAAACATAGGAATTCATTACTCAGTAATAAGAGAAACAGGGAGATTGTCTTTTGCGCTCCAATTGTTAAGTCCACCGTCGGTTGCCGGGTAGATCCAGCTATCAAACTCAGCTTCATCAACTTCCTCTTCGTCCCCAATAGCATTTACTCCATGAGCAGGCAGGGGAGTTGTCACTACATTAGGCTTCTCAGATGCCTCAAACTGTACCTCCTTGGCGTCAATAAGGTCCTGCAGCTTGTTCTTTAATGCCCAACAGTCATCAGTAGAGTGTCCCGGGCTATCTGAATGGTAAGCACAACGAGCGTTCGGGTTGAACTTAGGAGATGCAGTATTGGGGAACTTTGGAGCTTCCCTGACAGTCACTAGGTTAGTTGCGAGCAACTGTGGCAGGATCTGCGATAGGGTCATGCTTAACCGGGTAAACTCCCTCCGGGGTCTTTCAGCCCTTTGAGGATTGTTCGGCCGAGGAGCGGCAGCAGGCTTAGCAATCATCACCGCACTGACAGATTGGCGGTGCTCAGGTCTCTGTGATTTCCTGGAACCATATACGGCACTAGACTCCTTCTTGAATGGTTTCTTTTCCGAACTAGACGATGCACCTTTCGGAATCTTCCCAGACTTCAACCCAGCTTCAATTCTCTCTCCAGTCAGAATCAAATCAGTGAACCCAGCAGAAGAATTCCCAATGAGATGGTTGAAGAATGGCCCAGATAGGGTCCCCAAGAACATGTCTACCAACTCCCGATCAGTCAATGGTGGCTGTACCCTGCCAGCCAGGTCTCTCCACTTCTGAGCGTACTCCTTAAAACCTTCGCTTGCACCTAACGACATACCCTGAAGTTGGGTACGTGTGGGGGCAAGGTCGGCATTATATTGATACTGCTTGTAGAAAGCAGTAGCCAACTCCTCCCAGTTACGAACCTTGGTCCCATCCAGCTGATAGAACCATTCGAGATGAGTCCCTGAAAGACTCTCCTGGAAGAAGTGGATCCATAAATTCTTATCCGCAGAGTACGGCTGAATTTTCCGAACATAGGACCTCAGATGCAGCTTGGGACAAGACGCCCCGTCATACTTAGAGAAGGAGGGTGCTTTGAACTTGTGGGGGATGGTCACACCAGTTGACAAACCCAGATCTCCGAAATCCAGCCCAGGTACCTGTTGAACTTCCATAGCCTTCAACCTATCCTCCAGTTGCTTGTATCTGTCGTCTGCAGGAGGGTACTGCTCTTCATCAAAATCTGTCTCGTTGTCGGAGACTACCGGACTAGGAACCCTTGCTTCTGCCTGAGGAGAATTCTTGTCAACAGAAGAACCAGCCTCTTCCTGTTGCAGAGTGTTATTAAACCTTCGGCCCGAGTTGAACAGAACAGTTCTTCTCTTCTTCTTCTTCTCCTTCTTCAGGAGCATAGCCTTCAGTTCTTCTTGGCCTTGAGCCAGACCCTTGATTAATTCCTGGAATTGTGCATTTTGCACCTGAAGAGCCTTGATGGAAGTCTCAGTTGATGAAGATTCGTGATTCATGATGCTGAAATAAACAGCGAAGAACAGTAAGCAACCTGAAAAGAGGAAAAACCTGCTATGCACATGATGTATGAAATGCGTATGCAATGCATTCAAGGGTTCGAAAGTTCAAATTTGTTGTAGACAAAAAGAAACACACGTTATCATTAAGGAAATCATTGTTTAATACATCAAGGCCTCATGGGCAAAAGTACAAAAATCAAATCAATCCCAAAATACACTGCGCATCCTCTTTGGGGCTATGTAGGTGTTGAGATTCCTCTCCTCATGCAACAGGCGGGTGAGCTCCAAGACCTTCTTTTCACTGGCATGTAGACTAGTCTCAAGAGAATTCCGCTCTTCCTTAAGTTGGATCCAGCTCTTCTGCATCTCTTCCCAGGATGTGGGCATATCAGGGTGCTGAATAATGTAGGACACTTCCCCTTCCAAGACAGGCTCTTTGATCACTGGGAGCATATGAGGATAGGGCATCACTAGCTTCTGGGAGCGAGCTCGTACCCACTTGAGATAAGGTTCCAACGGGATGGAATTCCTGTGCCCCAGTGTCTTGCTGTCTATCCTACTTGGCATCCTCCAGGCTCTGATAAATCTCTGGCGAAGTCCTTGAGTATCGTTGTCGAAGTCAAAAACTATGTCAGGAATTAACATGTCATGAGGACCATCCCTCCGAGCATAACCAAACTGTCTCCAAGCCAGGCATGGGCTGTAAGTAATACCTCCTCTGATTCCAAGTAAAGGAACATTAGGGTACTCCCAGCAACGATCAATGATAGTGACATCTTCTCTGGACCTAGGGCACCAATGTATATCAGCATGTGTAAGAGTCATCAACCGCTGTGACCATCTCAAACCCCGCTCATTCTTCAAGGCTGATTGTGGAAGGTGCGAAATAAACCACCTTCCCAGGAGAGGAGTGCAACACATAAGGACACCTCTTTTTCTCATGGTTCGAGTGTAACATGAGTGAAGGATGTCCCCCAGCAATGTAGGTATAGGATTCCTGGACATAAAGATCTGGACAGCACTGATATCAATAAGCTGATCTGGGTTAGGGAACAACACCAAACCATAGACAAGGAGGGCCACAACCTCTTCAAAAGCTTGCAAGTCAAGGGAGTTCCAACATTCATGGGCCTTTTCAAACAGAAATCTGGCTAAGAACCCTTTGATACCACTTCTAACTTCCCAATGTCCCTTGAGGTCAGATGACTGTAGGTGCAAGGCTTTAGCAATCTCTTCAAGCTTAGGTTCCTTTTCTGTACCGTTGAAGGGCAGCTGATCAAGGATAGGGATCTTCAGGAGCCGGGAGAACTCCTCCAATATAGGTACCAACTGATAATCCAAGAAGGTGAAACAGTGATGCAGAGGGTCAAAGAATTGGAACAGGACCTTTATCATATCTTCCTCAATGTTGGTGTTGACCAAGCTGATGAGGCTTCCATGCCTTTCACTGAAGGACGAGTTCTCGGGAATCCTGGATATAAGCTCCTTAAGCTGAGGAGGGACCCTTACAAGACTGACTTGAATTGTCTTTCTACGAACAGTTTCCATGTCCTACAAAACAAGAACAAAGATGAAAATCTGAACCCCTGAAATGGTTAGTCAATGCATATGATGCTGGATGATGTCATGATGCTATGATTAAGCACACCACAGATATTTACAAAGACAAACATGTAAGGCACACAAGGCACACAAGACAAGCCCTTAAGGTTTAAGGCCAGCATGGGGTCTGGATAGTACCCTCTTGAAGTTGGTGGGTTCAACCTGCCCTATTAGAAGTAACCGGGTTCTAAGGTTCCCAATATCACGGGATTGCTTTCATTGTTCATCGTTTCGATTTAGCCACTGAACTGGCGACCGAAATATTCCAGGAAAGCAACCCTCAATTGAGTGTAGTATCGAGTATCAACCAACCTCGGACTGCACCAAAGTCAGTTATCTCACTACCCTAAAGAGGCCAAGATAGTTCAATTAAGGTTCCTAAGGTCTGTTGATGCTTCACGACACCACGCGGAGGCCCCGTACTCTCCTTGACTGAACTCAAGGGTTACCGGTACACACCAAAGTGCCACATCAACGTAGCAGACTGTTTCAACCATGTCGGTATACCCCGCACAGTTCCCTCACAGCCTTGTTGCTACTTTCTAAGAAGGTATCCCCCAGATCCGGGTTTAGGATCTATAGAACTCCCATGCAACCCACAATTTAAAGCACACAAGGAAAACAATTGAAAACATAGTTATGAACTACCCTAAGGTACACCTCACTTTAAAAATAGTCCCCAGCAGAGTCGCCAGTTCTGTGATCGGTGGATCTGGAACTGACTGTTTAACGCTGGTTCGCGAAATGTCGCGGAAGCAAGAGTCGCCACCGTCTTTTATTTTCTCCAAATGGAAAGGACAAAAGCACAGAAAAATTCCTTATAGAGATTGCTCTCGGTTCGGGAGGTAGGTTATAGAAAGGGAAGGTGTTAGCACCCTTTCTATCCATGGTTATCCATGGGCTCTTAGATACTCGCTCATTTGTGTTTTCAAAAATGGTTTGTTTGCTTTTCAACTGTGGGTTTTAAAAAGTTTCTTTGAAAATTTCAGTTCGACTCTTATATCGGTCCTCAAGAGTGTTTGAAAAATGCTTTCGAAAGCTTTTTGAAAATGTGTCGGTGTGAAAAGTATTTTTGAATTTGTTTTGAAATTAGAGCAAGTATCTAGAGTCAGCTACCTACCATAAGGAATTCATCTGTGTAAATGTCCTTTAAAGTAGTGCCATCCCACCATTGAGAGGTAGGTAGCACCACCGTTGGAGGTGTTCGGGTCAATTCGAGTTTGTAGGGACATGGTGATCACCAGAGCAATGGGAAGACACCTTAGAAGCTACCCTCATGCCAGGTTCCCGGATCATGAGGACTTACTAAGACATCCTCTACTCGACGATCACCTTTCGAGGCAAGGCAACAGTGAGGCGTACCCTAGGGGTGGTGTGTGCGATTTATGTGTCGTTTTCATTTGCATTTATCTTGTCATGTTAAAGTGATCTACGCTTGATTTTATTTGTCCATTCATTCTTGCATGCTTTGTGTAACAGTTAAAAGTTGCGAGGAAAAGTAAATCTAAAGCTATTACAAAAGGCGCGGGTCCACATCGCCAAAATTAACCAGGACCCGATTTGACGGAAAAATAAATAAAGTAAAAGAATTAAAAGTGCGAGCAATTATTTACAAGGCTTTGGGAGAGGTACATAATTATTTGAGCAAAATAAAATAAATATGCGAAATTAAACAATTAAGTCGAAAGGAGGGCGTTGGACCCTTTTGCAAAAATTAAATTACATGATGAAATTAATTAATTAATTAAAGAAAGACTTGTTTTTGGTATTTTTATATATTTTAGGATTTAATAAAAAAAAAAGAATTAATTAAAATTAACTACTAACCCTAATTATATTTTATTTTAATTTATTAAGAAATATGTTGAATTTTAACCTAATTTAAACCTAAGTTATTTTCATGCAAATTTAATTATAAATATTATTATAAGAAAGAAAAATTAAAAAGGAATAAAAAACATTAATTAAACCTAATTCTACTTCTTTTTAGATTTTTTATTAAAGATATTAAAATTAAACCCTAATTTATATTAAATTCAATTATATACATTTATTTACAAGAAAATATTAAAATAAAATATTTATTATGTTTTTTGTCTTTTCTGATTTTTTATGATGTTTTGTATTTTTATAAAAATAATTAATTGATTCAAAACAATAAAGAGAATAAAATAATAATTGAAAAAATAAAATATGAGGAAAATATAAAGAATTTGCAAACCAGGGGGGTTTCAGACCCCAATATGGAGGTTGAATTTTGAGAGATCTTGCCCATTTATTTGGGTCCATTTGACTTTGGCCAGACACATGCAGGTGCGTTGACTAGGGCGTTCTGTGTTCCTCAATCCTGAGCCTTTGACCTGACTCCATGGGACGCGTGGCTGGCTTGATGAAGAGGTGCATCATGGTCTCCAACGCAAGCGCTACACATGAACGTTAGAGGAAAAATAATATTGAGATTATTGAAGACCTGGGTTTCGAACCCAGGTCATTGATATTGCCAACGCGTGTTCCTTCCACTGAGCCATCCCAAACATATTTAATATATAATAGCAAATAAATAATATAAAAGGAAACAAAGGAGTTAGTGGGTCCGCGCGCGAAATTCAAACCAACGTATCACACACTGCCACGAGTTCATCTTCTTCACGTTCCTGAAAACATAAAAGAATAGGCAACGGTTTTTGGGACGTTCTCTTAGGCATGCTATTAGAAAATAACGATTAGGCCTGTGTCATTCAGAAATTGGGCGCGATGGGTGGTTCAAGATCGTCTTCATGCGCTGAGTTGAATGGTGTAACTCATGTGTTCCAATTTTTCCTTGTCTTGAAATCCCCAATTTTGAGGTCCTGCAAACCCTAGAATACAAGCATGGCATAATCGTATATAGCATGTAAAAATATAATTAAACGCATTGGTTAGCTTCAGAACTTCACAAGGAATGTAAATCAATAATTAGAATGCCATGAGAATGCCTAGAAGTTAGAATACGATCATGATTTTTTCTCTGTACAGGGCGGCCGTGTTCTCACGTTTCTTGATGTCAAAGTCTTTGGTTTTGATCCAAATCTCTTCCTTTAATCCTCAGCAAGCTAATGGAACAAGTTCCGTGCCTTGAATCAACCTGCAAAAGGGTTTTCAGTTTTGACTTTCTTAACAAAAAATTCAAGTTTTGCAAATGCTTTTGGGCGCAGCTTAGTCTCTATCCTGATTAGGGTTGTGTTCTAGCATTTGTAGTGAGTGCATTAGGTCACAAAAAGTAGCACAAATCCAATGCATTCATGGCTTTTGAAAATTTGATTCTTTAAGATTTTTTCATATCTTTTTCCATGCAATCTTGTGTCAATTATGATCAATTTGCTCCAAATCTTTCCCTATTTGATTTTACACGAATTATTGAGTCTAAAACATGTATAAAAAGATTGGTTAGGGTGAGTTAAATATTTTTCATATATTTAAATGATTTAAATGAATTAATATAAATAAAAATTCAAATAAATAAATAAAAAATGAGAAAATACTTCCCTTTGGGCCAAGTGGTCGTGCACATTCTTGGAATGATGAATTATGGAAGAAAAATGGGCCCATTAGCAATTTTAGGTCATTTGAAGTAATGTTGATTTTTCAAAATATCCAAAAATTTCCTAACTTCCACAAGGCATAACTTGCTCAATTTTTAAGATTTTCACATGTTCTTGGACATTTTGGAAAGGTCTTTGAGTCCTATAACCAATGTCTTTGGTCCCATGTCATTTTGATTTACCAATCTCAAGTTATGGCCTTTGACTTAAAGTCCCTTTTTGTTGACTTTTGAAAATGACCTATAATGTTGAAATTGATAACTTTTTGTGAGAGCATTTCTTGGACTTGAAGTATGAAGATGAGTTGTAGTAAATGTCTTTCTCTTCAAAATGAGCTTTGAATGGAATTTTTCTGATAATCCATGTGAAAGTTATGCCCTGGTCAATTTCAGTTGACTTTTTCAACTGTCCAAATAAGGAAACTTTTTGCATTTTGATGATTTCTGAGCCAAATTTTAAGAATCATGATCAAGCATTGATCAAATGATGTTTGTGGCTTCAAAATGATATGTTGACCAAAAATTTGAACTTTTGACTGTCAAATGACCATTTTGCCCCTACAGTTGACTGTAGTGCAATTAGGGTTTTTGACTGTGCAATTTTGAGCTGAATGCCTTGAAACTTGATATGAGGATACTTGTCCATATTTGTAGGCATGTGAGACTTAATTGGGCCTTTGAAAACTTCATTTTCTTGATTAGAATCCAAACCCTAGTTTTGACTGTATAGGAGACCTTTGCACTGTGCAACCCTTGGGGAATTTTGTGACTTGGCTTGGCAATTTCTTGAAGAATATGGGAGGGCAAATTTTGGGGTACAACAATACACATGAGTCTAGAATGTTGATGTGGATCAAAAAATTATGAAGTTTGACTATAAATTGGCCGTGGTTGACTTTTCCCCAATACAGTTGATTTTTAGGTCAACTGTCCAATTGACTAATCAAAAATGTGGTTCAAGGCTTGAAACTTGTCATGAGTGATCTTAGGGGTCCATAATGATACTTGAAAGTCATATGAAGCATTGATAGTCCAAAAATACTTGTGCAATCCCAACCCCTAATTTTAGGTTATCAGTGCATGATGAGATGTCTTGAGCAGGTCAAACCCTAATCCAGTCTTGAGTCAAAGAGATCTTGTGGGAAAAGTCTTGATAAATGAGAGGGAAAACTTTGGGGTACAACACCTACTATCCAGGATTTCACCTCGAAGTAACCCTACGACCCATGTTCCTTTCCATAAGCCCTACTATCCAGGCTTGCATCTTGAAGTAACCCTACTGTGATACGGTGGGAGAACTGACTTGAGGTTTTGCATTTGTATTCACACTTGTTCGGTTTAGCAAGAGTCGCCACCGACTTTTTATTTATCCTAAGGAAAGGTCAAAAAGCACAGGAAAGACCTTTGAGATGTTTTCGTGGGTTCGGGGGGTAGATTATGAAAAGGGAAGGTGCTAGCACCCTTTTCATCCATGGTTATCCATGGGCTCTTAGTTACTTGTTTTAGATCACTTGCCTTGATTTTCAATTGTGTGAAATGGTGTTTTGTGTATGTGGTTTTGAAAATGTTTTGAAAAAGATGCCTTGTCTAGGCAACCATTGTAACAATTCTTTACTCGAATGTTTTACAAAGGTGTTTTGTCTTTTTGAAAAGATATTTCAAGGTTTTTGAAAGTTGTTTTGAAAGTTGTGTTGTGGAGTGTGTTTTGAAAAATGGCAAGTGTGTTTTGCAAGTTGGTCAACTAACCAAAAGCTATCTACCCTAAATTTCTCAAAGATCTTTCTCATGTTTTAACCCTTTTAACAGTGTTGTTTCACCATTGTATTTGATGAACAACCTTGCGTTAGGATGTTAACGGGACAGGCGCGATTCATCGTATACAATCATTGAAGGCAACTTATGAGACGCTCTAGCAATTTTTGTAAGGGACGAGATCGTTTTATCGAAGGCAACATCGAGGGTCATCGAGGGACCACGATCTTTGTTTATCGAAGGGACATTTTGCTAGAGTGGCTCGTACTCGAGGGACATGATTGCATTTTTTCGAGGCAACATGCGAGGTTACCCTAGAGGTGCAAGTGTGAATTGTGTATTGATTTTCATGCATTTGTTTTTGTATTAGGTTATCTAGCGGTTGATTTTGAATCTTTGCATGCAAACCCTAATTACTATACAGTATATAGAAAGCGATAAATTGCGGGAATTTAAAGTTTAAGCTATTACAAATAAGTATCCGGGGATGGGGGTACAAATATTTACAAATGGGAATGAGTCTTGTCAGAATAGTAGTGTCCAAATATTATTTACAACCAAATCGAATCGCATTCTCAATGTAAAATATAATCAAAGTATAAGAATCAAAGATAAACAAAAATATTATGTCATGCATATAATTATTTACAAATGATGCAAGTTAAGTATTATTATTTATTTTTGTGTTTTTGTTAATATTATATAAACAAAAGGTTTAATAATAGAAAAGTATTTAACTTTAAAAAAACTATTTTTTTATGTATTTTAAGTGTAACAAAAAAAGTATTGTTAAAAATCTTAACATGAAAAATTAATAAGCTATTTTTATTTAACAAGAAAGAAATAGGAGTTAAGTTATAAAAAAAACAAAGTGATGAAAATGTTAGCATTAATTTGTAGACATGAGAATAATAGAAAGAAAATTAAATGGGCCTAAAAGGGTGTCTTTGGCCCAAGAAAACAAAATAAAAACAAAAAAATATAAGATAAGAAGAAAAAACAGGGGGGGTAAGACGCTAGGATGTTTGGGCTTAAGGGTTCATTCTGTTGGGGACAGGCCTAACGCGTTTTGACAATTTTTCTTAGGGTTGGGACTGGTTTTGTTCAGAATTAGGGATACATAGTTTGGCTTAGAACGACGCCGCTCCCTTCTTCTTCTTCGTCTTTCTCGTTCTCAAACGAAGGCCATTGATGCTCCCTCTACACCTCAGCTGCCAGAGCGCCACCGTCTATCTCCCTCTCTCCATGGTCGTGCAAGGCAGTGATGAGAAAAGGTAACGATTTCTGTTTTAGGGTTTTGGATTTTAGTCTTGCATGCTTTATTTTTGTATGTTCTGATCTTTATGTGTTACATGTTTATGTGAGGTGTGTAAAAAGGGAGAAGGAATTACTACCTTTAGAGAGGAGATGGAGGAGGACGGCGGCGCTTCTCAGGTGGCCAAGAGACGGAGAGACGGGGTGATGTGCTTGCTGGCCTCCCTGGTACTTTGTATCTTGCTTTATATGTTTTATGATGAATCTTTTCTGAAAACACGACTTTTAGTTCTCTCTTCTTCTTCTGATTGTCGGCCTCTGAGTATTTGAATGCTTATTTTTTGATGAAGATGCTTGCTTGTTCCTCTTCTGCTTGCTTGCCTTGTTGTTGTTGTTACTTCTGGCTTTTTTCAATGATGATTATTCTGAGATTGCTTTTCCTCTCTCTTTTGGCTTTGATTCTGAGTTGGTGTTTTGCTACTGTTGCTACTGATGTGTTGATGTTGGCCCTATGATGAAGTTGTTCTGAGGGCTTTTTGGCTTGAATGCTTGCTTGTTGTATAGTTTGTTGGGGTTTAGGCTTTGACAGGCTTGTTGGAGTTTAGGATTTGAAAGGCTTGTGTTTTATCTTGAAGCAGGCTTTTGGATGAACAAGCTTTTAGGCTTGCTTCTGTTATGTTTTTGACAGGCTTTTTGATTGCTTGTTTGTACAGTATTGAAACAGGTTTGAAGTTTGGTAACTTTGGCTTTGAAAGGTTACAGGTTATGCAGTTATATGTTTGAGTTGGTTTTGTGTGGATGCAGGCAAGCTTGGAAGCAGGCTTGTTTTGAAACAGGCTTGAGGCAAGCAGGTTTATGGATCCTGAGTTTGTTCAGGTTTTAGGCAGGTTGCAAGGCTTGAGGCATGCTTTGGTTTGCTTGCCTCTGTAACAGGTTTTGAGGGCTTATGGTAGTTTCTGTAACAGGTTTGAGGGCTGTAAGGCTTGAGGTTACAGGCTTATTGGCTTGTATTTGCTTCAAGGCTTGTGTTTTATGCAGGCCTGAGGTATTATATGTTTACAGTTCTTTGGTCTATTTTTCTATGTGTTCTGCCCTCTCCTCTTCACAGTGTTGATCTGTTATATTTATTTGTCTTAAGCCTGCCCACTGTAAGCCTCTACTTCTCTCTCTC
The DNA here is from genome assembly GCA_948472305.1 of Vicia faba. Taxonomy (NCBI): domain Eukaryota; kingdom Viridiplantae; phylum Streptophyta; class Magnoliopsida; order Fabales; family Fabaceae; genus Vicia; species Vicia faba. The sequence goes on along the minus strand of OX451735.1, from coordinate 1,284,541,088 downwards.
TTTTCTCTCTCTCCAGAAAAGTATATTTAATTACTTAAACTGTACTTTCTGTTCTGAAAAGGTTTTTGGCCTGGAAAATGATGAATAAAAAATGCTTTTACAAGTTGGCTTGCATTTTGTCTTTCCTCTGCATCTCTTCTTACCTCCAGATTTTCTGCATTGCTTTTGATATCTTGTTAACAGCCTTTTGACAGTTTCTTTGGACAGCTTGTTAGACATCTCTTTTTGACAGTTTGACAGCTTTGCACTTTTGACAATTTGGTTTGCCTAGTTTGATAGTGTAATTCAGTTTGAACTTTGTAATTGTTTGGCATATTCAATTTGTCCATGTGCAGTTTGTTTGAATTTGTGCACCTTTGTATTTGATTAATTCATGCTTGCAAACATTTAATTTCCCTCTTTGTGAACCAAGAAGAGACATCTTCTTGCGATTTGCAGAGAGGATGAACAAACTGATTCCGGCCAAAATCTTTAATGATGAGTTTTAATTATCTGTCTAAGAATCCCTTTTTTTAATTCATCTGTGTTGACTTCTTTCTTCTCTTTTTGTAGGTAAATATCAGTTGAGCAAAGGATGCGACAGTAGAAGATGAAGACTTCAAGAGATTTAGGATATAGTTTTATTTTATCTTTAATCATTGTAATAAATGTCATTGTAACACTAAATAAATTTACTGTATCAACTAAACATTTGTAACAACAATTAAAAATGAATTAAAAAAAACCTTTGTCAGTTAATCTCTTTTATTTCTTTTGCACTTGTTTATTTAATTACTTAAATTTCTTGAATTATAATAATTGGAAATTATCCAATAATTTTAACTTAGAAATTATAAATAATCAATAAACGCCCGGCTTTTCGAATAACCAAAAGCATTGCACAGTTAAACAACAAACGTCCATATGTCCTTTTTCTCACTGATCAAACTTAAACTTCAAACTTTCAATCAGAAGCCTCAACCCATATCCCAGAGTCAATTGAAAAGAACTGTAGAATTAATTCCTTCTGAGAATGCGCGCGCAAACCCTAATTCTGGATTTATTGTCAAAGAAACGTCCGCCTGATCAAACCCTGAGCCAAATTCAACCAAACCCTAACAATCTGCTTGAACTGATTCAAAATCAATAGAAACCCTAATTTTTTTGACTGATAAGAAAAGTCTGTTAGACCGATTCTTGAGCCAATTTGAAAAATCAGGAAAAGCCCGAAGCTGTGATTTCTTTGTGAAAAAGGGGAGGGCAAATTTTGGGGTACAACAGTTGCCCCTGTTCAATCTTCTTGAACCTAAAGAGTTAGATTGGCAAGTTTGTCGTTCGCGACTCGAAGGTAAAAGGAGATTGGACACTAGAGTGCCCAAAAAATCTGCACTCGGTGATGTGATTGAGGGAATGGGCTTAAAGATGCCATTTGGAGATGGGCTTAAAGATGCCACCTGGAAATTGTTGGTAGGAGGATGGGCTTAGAGATGCCATCTGAATGTGATTGTATCTTGTTGGAGATGGGCTTGTAGATGCCATCCAAGAATGTTTGTTGTAGGTGAAAGAAATGAGTATCAGAAAGGTGTCCCTGTTTTGGAACATCTCTGAACTGGGGATCTGAATAAGCAATGAATTGACATCCATGTTTGGAATCATCCGTAAACTGTTTTCAGTAGTTGAATCTGAACAAGCGATAGATTAACATCCGTGTTAGGAGAATCCGTAAACCATTTTCAGAAGTCTTGGGATTGAGCAAGGAACCAGTGTAGGGTTGCCTAATGATGAGTCCGTGTAAAACTGCATCTTAGAAAGAAGGAACCGGTGTAGGGTTGCCTCATTATGGTCAAGTAGATAATTGTCCTGTCTGGTTTCAGGTATTGATCTCTGACCTGAGAAAGAAAGATAGTTTTCCTGGCTTGTTACAGGTATTGATCTTCAATCTCTACAGGTATTGTGATGTCGGGAATGGGCTTACAGATGCCATTGAGAAATGATTGTTGAATTGATTTTGGATGAGTGACAGAATTACATCCGAATCTGGATCGTATCCGGACTGTATTTGAATGAATCTCGAATAAGTATCAGAATGTCGCCATATCTGGGTCACATCTGAACTGTCTCTGGAAGGAATCTGGAATAAGTATCAGAATGTCTCCATGTCTGGGTCACATCTGAACTGTCTCTGGAAGGAATCTGGAATAAGTATCAGAATGTCGCCATGTCTGGGTCACATCTAAACTGTCTCTGGAAGGAATATGGAATAAGTATCAGAATGTCGCCATGTCTGCGTCACATCTGAACTGTCTCTGGAAGGAATCTGGAATAAGTATCAAAATGTCGCCATGTCTGGGTCACATCTGAACTGTCTCTGGAAGGAATCTGGAATAAGTATCAGAATGTCGCCATGTATGGGTCACATCTGAACTATCTCTAGAAGGAATCTCGGAAGATGATGATCTTTGTCTGTTGATTGATCTTTCCTGAAAAGGTAAAGAGTTAGTTGTATGCAATGTCATGATGTAATGAATTGTACTTCATCAATGTTTATGATATGAATGGATGCGCATGTAAGCTGAGTAGCTGTCTTGCTGAGGAAGACGGATCCTGGGTAATGAAATCTTTGACTGCTGCTGGGGAAAGTAAATCCTTGACTGCTGTAGGGGATTGTTGGAAATGAGAAGTCCTGGAACCACTGTTGGGGGATCAGGAGCTTGGGTTGTATGTCAATCTACTGGGGATTCCTGTCTTGAGGAGATCTTCACTGGGGAATATTTGAATATCCTATGAGGAACTGAGAATGAGAGTCTTCATTCTACTTGGGGAATTAAGAATTTTGTGGGGAATAAGTATCAGAATGTCGCCATATCTGGGTCACATCTGAACTGTCTCTAGAAGGAAATCTGGAATAAGTATCGGAATGTCGCCAAATCTGGGTCACATCTGAACTATCTCTAGAAGGAAATTTGGAATAAGTATTGGAATGTCGCCAAATCTGGGTCACATCTGAACTATCTCTAGAAGGAAATCTGGAATAAGTATCGGAATATCGCCAAATCTGGGTCACATCTGAACTATCTCTAGAAGGAAATCTGGAATAAGTATCGGAATGTCACCAAATCTGGGTCACATCTGAACTATCTCTAGAAGGAAATCTGGAATAAGTATCGGAATGTCGCCAAATCTGGGTCACATCTGAACTATCTCTAGAAGGAAATCTGGAATAAGTATCAGAATATCGCCAAATCTGGGTCACATCTGAACTATCTCTAGAAGGAAATCTGGAATAAGTATCGGAATGTCGCCAAATCTGGGTCACATCTGAACTATCTCTAGAAGGAAATCTGGAATAAGTATCAGAATGTCGCCAAATCTGGGTCACATTTGAACTATCTCTAGAAGGAAATCTGGAATAAGTATCGGAATGCCGCCAAATCTGGGTCACATCTGAACTATCTCTAGAAGGAAATCTGGATTAAGTATTGGAATGTCGCCAAATCTGGGTCGCATCTGAACTATCTCTAGAAGGAAATCTGGAATAAGTATCGGAATGTCGCCAAATCTGGGTCACATCTGAACTATCTCTTGAAGGAAATCTGGAATAAGTATCAGAATGTCGCCAAATCTAGGTCACATCTGAACTATATCTAGAAGGAAATCTGGAATAAGTATCGGAATGTCGCCAAATCTAGGTCACATCTGAACTATCTCTAGAAGGAAATCTGGAATAAGTATCAGAATGTCGCCGTATCTGGGTCACATCTGAACTGTCTCTAGAAGGAAATCTCAGAAGGTGATGATCTTGATTTTGTTAAGGGTCAGAAATTGGGAGTATACCAATCTTCTGAGGTTTTAAGGATGAGAGTCTTCATTCTTGAGGGTCAGAAATTGGGAGTATACCAATCTTCTGAGGTGATGAGAATCTTCATTCTGTTAACGGTCAGAAACTGGGAGTATACCAATATTCTGAGGTTTTAAGGATGAGAGTCTTCATTCTTGAGGGTCAGAAATTGAGAGTATACCAATCTTATGAGGTGATTAGAATCTTCATTCTGTTAACGGTCATAAACTGGGAGTATACCAATCTTCTGAGGTTTTAAGGATGAGAGTGTTCATTCTTGAGAGAAACATATTTTTAGGAGCTTCAATTGTCCGTTATTCTGTTGGTGGTTGTAACTTCCAGCAGGTGTTGAAGGAAATTTTGAACGCTCTTGAATTCCAGCAGGTGATGAAGGAATTTTTTATGATGACCGCAACTTCCAGAAGGAAATTTTGAACGCTCTTGAGATTGACATTCGAATGCCCCAAGTGATGGTGACGGAGACTTGCCCCAGGTTAATCTGTAATTGAGAGATTTGTTGAAATCTTGACTGGACTGCCCCAGGTTAACTGAACTTTGAAAGATCTGTTGAAATCTTGACTGGACTGCCCCAGGTTAATTGAACTTTGAAAGATTTGTTGAAATCTTGACTGGACTGCCCCAGGTTAATTGAACTTTGAAAGATTTGTTGAAATCTTGACTGGACTGCCCCAGGTGTGCTGGATAGTGACATGTCATGCCCCCTTGCTGATAGGAGATTTGTCAAGGGAAGTGTCGTCCTTTTTGAAGTAATTTTGTTCACTGAGAGAGATTTCGTTCATCGGATATTCGTTGTGTGAATTTCTCCGCTGTCAAACAAATAGCCAAATGCAAACAATGATATTCAGGTAATGCAAAGTTTATGTCTGTCTCGAAGTTTTGAAAAATGCGTTTTTTAGCAGAAAACTTTTTATAAGACAAAATCAACACAAGATTTAGAGCAAAGCCTTACAAGAGTCAGGATACCTTTTGTAACAGTATGCTTTCGAACTAACCCATGCTTCAATTAGGACTTTTGAAGGGTTGTAATGTGGCTTGGTTCACGGTTTAAGAAACAAAGGATAAAGGCTCAAAGTATATTTGTACCCACCCGCTCTTCGTGATGTCCTTCAATCCTAGACTCAGTTAATTGTGCGTCGAACTCTATTCGAATTTGGAACGACTTTTTTTTTGTGATGGTTCACACCAGTTTATGGAAGGCAGTCATCATCTCCCTTTTTTTTTGCAACATTTTTCATGTTGTTGAGGATTTGTAATGACCTCGTTCTTTTGATTTGTTATCCCTAACTTTTGCCTGACTGTTCCTGTTTTCGAGATTATAGTCAGCGGGACGCCCCAGCTTTCTTAAGCCTCCTTTGTAGGTTTTGGCTCAGTGGGCTTTTTTCTTTTGAGAGATTAACTGCCTATGTGATAGGGAACCATCACTGTCTTTTTGATTCCAAAGGAATGCTTTTTTTTTTCTTTTTTTTTTTGATGTCGTTCGTTGTATTACGAACTGAGAGTTTGCGACTTCAATGCGCATCTTTTTTTTTGGATTAACTGAGAGACTACCCTGCCCCAGGTTTAATCAAAGGTTTCAATTTGTTTAGAACAGAAAACTCCTACTTCTTTGGCTCGAAGGGGTTGACTAGGGATTATCTTCCTTATAACTCCAGTGTTTAAGATTTGAAAGAAATGTTTGTACATCGTCAGCAAGGTCTTTTCAAAAGCATATCGTATGTGATTATGGTATTATTTCGTCATCCTCCCTCTAAAGGCTTGTAGCTTTTGCAAGAGTTAAATGTCATAAAGAAAGTAGAAAGCATAGTTCAAGAATAGTGAAAACGAATGGATGAATTCAAGACAAACATATGCAATGCATTAATGAAACAGAGTCTGACATCAACAGATAATTGTTTGAATAACAAAATAAATTACAACTTGAAAATTCAAAAGGAACAAAAGTCTCTCAGTTCGAACTTTGTCATTTCATGTGGAGAAACCCTTAACGGAAGATTTTCATCTCGCCATCTGGCATGAATTTCAGCACTCCATTGTCAATCAAGTCTTGGATCTTGTTCTTCAAGGCCCAACAGTCATCGGTGTCATGTCCCAGACTATAGGAGTGGTATGCACAAAATGCGTCAGGATGATAGCTAGGAGCAGAGGTATTGGGATTCCGGATAGGATCCCTTAAAGCAGTCAGATTGACTTCCAACAGGCGTTCCAGTATTAGAGATGATGGTATGTAAGTCTCAGTGAATTGTCTTCCAGACGTATTTTGCTTACGTTGATTACCCTGTTGACGTTGATGAGGTTGTTGACGGGCTTGTGACCCTGAAGCAAGTTGAGGAGCTTTTCCCTTGTCTTCTTGTCTCAAAGGGGGTTGAACGATGACTTGATCTTCAACCTTAGGTGTTTGCCCCACTTGGTTATTTTGAAGCAGCTTGTTGACGAGGACCCTGAGCTCTTCTTGTCTTTGAGCTAAGTCTTGGATGAGAGCCATCTGGCCCACCAGCTGTCCCATCATCTGGATCTTCATGGTTCCCAGCTCAATCTGAAGTCCTTCCAACTGATCATTCCTGATGCCTCCTGGATTCCCCAGGACCATTCCCATTGTGATGAGAGCTTTTATCTCTTCTTGCCCCTGGGATAGGTTCAAGAACATCTCTTGAAGTTGAGCGTTTTGAGCCTGGATGCCCTTGATAGTCTGCTCTAGAGCCATCTCTACTGAAATAAACAGTAGGAGAATAAGGAAACCTGAAAAGGAAAACCTATTATGATGCAATGCATGATATATGGATGCATGTTTTCAAGAATCTCTTGGGGTAAACATAAGAAAAATGTTAGAATTTTGATCAACATCTTTGACTGGAGAACTTCGTATCGGTGGATGTCTTTCCACGAGAATCAAGATCACTATGTCAAGTGGGTCATAGCCCCTGATTCAAGTTGTTGCACTTGATCTTTGATGGCATTTGATTAGAGGAGAAACCTCTTGCCCCTTGGTAGACGTCTGGTTCAACATGACCCTGCATCAAAAGACCCTCGAGATCCTTGAAATGGTTATTGAAAATGCTATGGTATGATGTTATGATGTTATGTACATGTATGCAAAAGTAAGTAAGTGTATATACAGGTAATCATATTCACACAAAGCAAACAAGTCCTTAGGTTTAGGCTTGCATGGGGTTCGTAGGTAAGTACCCTCTTGAGGTTAGTTGGCTCATCCTGTCCTAAAATAGAAACCGGGTTCTAAGGAGCTCAATATCACTGGATTATTTTTTGTGTTCATTGTTTTGGTTTAGCCACTTAACTAGCGACCAAAATATTCCAAGAAAATAACCCTCAATGAGTGTAGTATCGAGTATCTACCAACTTCGGACTGCACCAAAGTCAGTCATCTCACTACCCCTAAAAAGGCCAAGATAGTCAAGTAAGGTTCTAAGAGTTCGTTAGTGCTTCATGACATCACTCAGCGGCCCCGTATTCTCCTTGACTACTCAAGGGCTACCGGTACCCACAAATATGTTACACTAACATAGCTACTGCTTCAACCGTGTCAGTATACCCCGCACAGTTCCCTCACAGTTTATTGCTATTTACCTAAAAAGGTGCCCCCAAATCCGGGTGTAGGATTTAAACAAACCCAAGCAAGGACCCAAAAAAGTAAAGCAATCAAAGCAATCAAAGCAAGTATGTAAAGGTGATCTAAAACCCTAAGGTAACCCCACTTTTAGAAATACTCCCCAGCAGAGTCGCCAGTTCTGTGATACGGTGGGAGAACTGACTTGAGGTTTTGCGTTTGTATTCGCACTTGTTCGGTTTAGCAAGAGTCGCCACCGACTTTTTATTTATCATAAGGAAAGGTCAAAAAGCACAGGAAAGACCTTTGAGATGTTTTCGTGGGTTCGGGGGGTAGATTATGAAAAGGGAAGGTGCTAGCACCCTTTTCATCCATGGTTATCCATGGGCTCTTAGTTACTTGTTTTAGATCACTTGCCTTGATTTTCAATTGTGTGAAGTGGTGTTTTTGTGTATGTGGTTTTGAAAATGTTTTGAAAAAGATGCCTTTTCTAGGCAACCATTGTAACAATTCTTTACTCGAATGTTTTACAAAGGTGTTTTGTCTTTTTGAAAAGATATTTCAAGGTTTTTGAAAGTTGTTTTGAAAGTTGTGTTGTGGAGTGTGTTTTGAAAAATGGCAAGTGTGTTTTGCAAGTTGGTCAAGTAACCAAGAGCTATCTACCCTAAATTTCTCAAAGATCTTTCTCATGTTTTAACCCTTTTAACAGTGTTGTTTCACCATTGTATTTGATGAACAACCTTGCGCTAGGATGTTAACGGGACAGGCGCGGGTCATCGTATACAATCATTGAAGGCAACTTGTGAGACGCTCTAAAACTTTTTGTAAGGGACGAGATCGTTTTATCGAAGGCAACATCGAGGGTCATTGAGGGACCACGATCTTTGTTTATCGAAGGGACATTTTGCTAGAGTGGCTCGTACTCGAGGGACATGATTGCATTTTTTTGAGGCAACAGGCGAGGTTACCCTAGAGGTGCAAGTGTGAATTGTGTATTGATTTTCATGCATCTGTTTTTGTATTAGGTTATCTAGCGGTTGATTTTGAATCTTCGCATGCAAACCCTAATTACTATACAGTATATAGAAAGCGATAAATTGCGGAAATTTAAAGTCTAAGCTATTACAAATAAGTATCCGGGGATGGGGGTACAAATATTTACAAATGGGGATGAGTCTTGTCAGAATAGCAGTGTCCAAATATTATTTACAACCAAATCGAATCGCATTCTCAATGTAAAATATAATCAAAGTATAAGAATCAAAGATAAACAAAAATATTGTGTCATGCATATAATTATTTACAAATGATGCAAGTTAAGTATTATTATTTATTTTTGTGTTTTTGTTAATATTATATAAACAAAAGGTTTAATAATAGAAAAGTATTTAACTTAAAAAAAACTATTTTTTTATGTATTTTAAGTGTAATAAAAAAAGTATTGTTAAAAATCTTAATATAAAAAATTAATACACTATTTTTATTTAACAAGAAAGAAATAGGAGTTAAGTTATAAAAAAAACAAAGTGATGAAAATGTTAGCATTAATTTGTAGACATGAGAAAAATAGAAAGAAAATTAAATGGGCCTAAAAGGGTGTGTTTGGCCCAAGAAAACAAAATAAAAACAAAAAAATATAAGATAAGAAGAAAAAACAGGGGGGGTAAGACGCCAGAATGTTTGGGCTTAAGGGTTCATTCTGTTGGGGACAGGCCCAACGCATTTTGACAATTTTTCTTAGGGTTGGGACTGGTTTTGTTCAGAATTAGGGATATAGAGTTTGGCTTAGAACGGCTCCGCTCCCTTCTTCTTCGTCGTCTTTCTCGTTCTCAAACGAAGGCCATTGATGCTCCCTCTACACCTCAGCTGCCAGAGCGCCACCGTCTATCTCCCTCTCTCCATGGTCGTGCAAGGCAGTGATGAGAAAAGGTAACGATTTCTGTTTTAGGGTTTTGGATTTTAGTCTTGCATGCTTTATTTTTGTATGTTCTGATCTTTATGTGTTACATGTTTATGTGAGGTGTGTAAAAAGGGAGAAGGAATTACTACCTTTGGAGAGGAGATGGAGGAGGACGGCAGCGCTTCTTAGGTGGCCAAGAGGCGGAGAGACGCGGCGATGTGCTTGCTGGCCTCCCTGGTACTTTGTATCTTGCTTTATATGTTTTATGATGAATCTTTTCTGAAAACACGACTTTTAGTTCTCTCTTCTTCTTCTGATTGTCGGCCTCTGTGTATTTGAATGCTTATTTTTTGATGAAGATGCTTGCTTGTTCCTCTTCTGCTTGCTTGCCTTGTTGTTGTTGTTACTTCTGGCTTTTTTCAATGATGATTATTATGAGATTGCTTTTCCTCTCTCTTTTGGCTTTGATTCTGAGTTGGTGTTTTGCTACTGCTGCTACTGATATGTTGATGTTGGCCCTATGATGAAGTTGTTCTGAGGGCTTTTTGGCTTGAATGCTTGCTTGTTGTACAGTTTGTTGGGGTTTAGGCTTTGACAGGCTTGTTGGAGTTTAGGCTTTGAAAGGCTTGTGTTTTAGCTTGAAGCAGGCTTTTGGATGAACAAACTTTTAGGCTTGCTTCTGTTATATTTTTGACAGGCTTTTTGATTGCTTGTTTGTACAGTATTGAAACAGGTTTGAAGTTTTGTAACTTTGGCTTTGAAAGGTTACAGGTTATGCAGTTATATGTTTGAGTTGGTTTTGTGTGGATGCAGGCAAGCTTGGAAGCAGGCTTGTTTTGAAACAGGCTTGAGGCAAGCAGGTTTCTGGATCCTGAGTGTGATCGGTGGAAATAGAACTGACTGTTTCGGAATGCTGGTTCGCAAAATGTCGCGGTAAGCAAGAGTCACCATCGTCTTTTATTTTCTCCAACAAGGAAAGGACAAAAGCACAGCAAAATTCCTTTTCGAGATATTTCTCGGGTTCGGGAGGTAGATTATAGAAAGGGAAGGTGTTAGCACCCTTTCTATCTGTGGTTATCCACGGGCTCTTAGGTACTTTCTCACTATGTTTTCAAAATGTTTTGCTTTTCTTGTGTTTGTGGGTTTTGAAAAGAGTTTTGTTTGAAAACTTCGATTTGACTCTTGTATCTGTCCTCAAGAGTGTATGAAGTGTTTGTTGAAAACTTTGTTTGAAAGTGTAAGTGCGAAAAGTTGTTTTTGTTTTGAAAGAGCAAGTACCTGAGAACCTCTACCTACTCAAAATAAATTAAGTTGTGTAAATGTCCTTTAGACAGTACTATCCCACTATTGAGAATTAGGTAGCACCGTCGTTGGAGTTTTCGGGTCAATTTGATTATAGGGACATGTGGTCACTAAAGCAATGGTAGGACGCCTTAGCGGTAACCCTAATGTCTTAGATCGTTTTATCCGAGGAAACCGTTTCGAGGCAACTTAGATCTTTAGACAGGAGGGCGACCTCTAAAACACCCTATACTCAATGACCACGTCGAGGCAACCAAGTAAGGCGTACCCTAAGAGTGATTTTATTTTAAGAGAGATCTTGACATACATAGCCTAGTTAGCATACATCTAGCAGTCCAAAAATACTTGTGCAATCCCAAACCCTAATTTTATGTTATCTTTGTACATGTTATGGTGAGCTACGATTGATTTTATTTTAAGAGAGATCTTGACATACATAGCCTAGTTAGCATACATCTAGCAGTTAATAGTTTGCGGAAAATCAATCTACGCTATTACAAGGCGTCGGGTATTTACATCGCCAAAAACAAACCCTTGAAAAAGTAAATTGCGGAAAATAAATGAAAGCGATAAAAAGTCCTAATTAAAGCTATTACATCCTCGGAGAAAATACATAAATATGGATAAAAAATTAATAAAACAAACATACGCGCGAGAGAAAATTGAATCAGAGAGTCTTTAGGGTTTTGACCCTTTTTTGAGAAAGAAAGAGGTTTTTAGTTATTTTGCATTTAATTAAATTACACCTAGACTAATTAATTAAAAGAAATATTTTTGGTTTTTTAATGTTTTAAGGAAATAAAAACAAAAGGATTAAAATTGTCAAAAAAAACCTAATTCTATATTGATTTTATTTATTGCAAAAATGTTTAAATTAACCTAATTAAAACTAAATTAGTTAATTATATTAGTGTTTATTTACAAAAATAATTAATTAATTTTAACAAATAAAAATATTATGTTTTCTGAATTTATTATGAAAAATTAATTTGGGTTAATTAAGTAGTAATAATAATAATAATAATAATAATTAAGTGCAAAATATAAAAGAGGAAAATAAAAGAAAATAACCCAGGGGGTGTTGGCCCAATTAGGAGGTGTCTTTGGAATTTTGTGGACCATTAATCTCAAGCCTGTTTGACTTTCCAGGATTCCCTGCATGCTCATTGACTGGGGAGTATAGTGATCTCCCACTCATATCCACTGGATTTACGCCTGAAGCCACATGGCGCATTGATGTTTGAGATGTATGGTGGACTACTTTTGGAGATCTGCATGTGAATATGTACAAGAAAATAATAACAAGAATTTTGGGGGACCTGGGATTCGAACCCAGGTCCCAGCGCTCACATGCCAATGCCTTAACCACTCCACTACGTTGCTTCAACTGTTAGTAAAATAAGTGGTGATTATTATATTAACAAACAAACAAATGTGCCTGAAAACAAAATAAAAGCGCGCGATTTTCAAAGGAGCCAATAGTATGCTAACACCTCATCATCTTCTTCGTTCGTTCCTGCATAATAAACATTAGATAGCGGGGGTTTTTAACCCCCACTATACGCTTGCACGAAAAATAGTGATTAGCACCACAGGGTATATAAATATTTCGCGAAGGGTGGATTACATTCGTTTGGGTCTAACGATCTCAACCATGTGTCTTACAAGTCCTAATTTTGCCTGGTTCAGAAAGCCCTAATTCAAAGCTTGGAAACCCTAGAAAATCGTTCATGGCATCTTTTGATTTAGGGTGTTATAGCTCAATTAAATTATGCCATTAGCTTCATATGATCCCTAGCAACACAAATCAATCAAGAAAACACGTTAAATATGCATGATTTAAGAGTTACGATTATGGATAAAGAAGGCAAACCGTGGAACTGTAATGAACGATTCCTTGAGCTTTGGCACTGGAATTTGATTGCAACACGTTTCTGGAACCTCCTACAATGTGTTTGAATGATCAAAAACCCTTGAATCAACCTAGAATGCCAAAATCAGTTTTCAATTTTCTTGGATATTTCTTGAATTGGCTATTGTTTTTTCTGCAGCTTTTTCACGTCCTTTGATCATGGTTTGCTTGCATATGTATAAGAGAATGGAATTAGGTCAAAAGCTTGGGCAAAAATCCATTGTAATGATGATTGAATCTTTGATTGGAAATCAAATATTTTTGAATCTTCATGATTGGAAAATGTTGCCAATTTTGGATTTTTTGATATCTTTGACTTGTGCACGAAATTGCCAGCATGATTAGGTCCTATTTGCTTCACAAAAAGATTTAAAAACCAAATCTTGCATTTTCCTACAATTTAAATTAATGAAATGAATTAATATTAATTAAAAATCCAATTAATCCATAAAAATAAGAAAATAAATTCAATTAAGCTTGATGGGTCGTGCATAGGTCATGGATGAAGTTTCAAGAAGATATTTGAGGCCCATTAGCAACAATGAGGTGTTTTGAGCAAAGTTGACTTTTGCAAATTCATAAAAATTTCCCAACTTCTCTAATGCACAACTTGCTCAATTTTGATCATATGACCATGTTCTTGGACATTTTGGAAAGCTCTTGAAGTCCTATAACCAATGCCTTTGGTCCCATGTCATTTGGATTTACCAATATCAAGTTATGGCCTTTGACTTAAAGTGTACATTTGTTGACTTTTGAAATTGACCTATAATGTCAAAATTGGTAACTTCTTGTGAGAGCATTTCTTGAACTTGGAGTGTGAAGATGGATTGTAGGAAATGGCATCCTCTTCAAAATTAGTATTGGATGGGATTTTTCTGATGAACCATGAAAAAGTTATGCCCTGGTCAAGATACAGTTGACTTTTCTATTGTCCAAAAATAGTAACTTTTTGCATCTTGATGATTTTTTAGCCATTCTTGTGGAATCATGATCAAGGCTTGATCAAATGATGATTGTGGACTCAAAATTAGATGTTGACCAAAAATTCTGACTTTTGACTGTAAAATTACCATTTTGCCCTTGTAGTTGACTGTAGATCAAATGGAGCTTTTGACTGCAAATTGGCACTGTGAGTCTTGAAACTTGGCATGTAGGTGCTTGAGAATGTATATGGGCCTATGAGACTTGATTGAACCATTGAAAACCCAAAATTCCTTGAAAGAACCAAAACCCTAATTTCAGCTATCTTAGGAGGTGGTTTGATTGTACAACCCTTGAGCCATTTTAAACAATTTGAGGATTATTCTTTGATAAATCTTGAGGAATATGGGAGGGCAAATTTTGGGGTACAACATTGAGTTTGTTCCGGTTTTATGCAGGTTGCAAGGCTTGAGGCAAGCTTTGGTTTGCTTGCCTCTGTAACAGGTTTTGAGGGCTTATGGTAGTTTCTGTAACAGGTTTGAGGGCTGCAAGGCTTGAGGTTACAGGCTTATTGGCTTGTATTTGCTTCAAGGCTTGTGTTTTATGCAGGCCTGAGGTATTATATGTTTACAGTTCTTTGGTCTATTTTTCTATGTGTTCTGCCCTCTCCTCTTCACAGTGTTGATTTGTTATATTTATTTGTCTTAAGCCTGCCCACTGTAAGCCTCTACTTCTCTCTCTCTTTTCTCTCTCTCTCTCTCCAGAAAAGTATATTTAATTACTTAAACTGTACTTTCTGTTCTGAAAAGGTTTTTGGCCTGGAAAATGATGAATAAAAAATGTTTTTACAAGTTGGCTTGCATTTTGTCTTTCCTCTGCATCTCTTCTTACCTCCAGATTTTCTGCATTGCTTTTGATATCTTGTTAACAGCCTTTTGACAGTTTCTTTGGACAACTTGGTTGACATCTCTTTTTGACAGTTTGACAGCTTTGCACTTTTGACAATTTGGTTTGCCTAGTTTGATAGTGTAATTCAGTTTGAACTTTGTAATTGTTTGGCATATTCAATTTGTCCATGTGCAGTTTGTTTGAATTTGTGCACCTTTGTATTTGATTAATTCATGCTTGCAAACATTTAATTTCCCTCTTTGTGAACCAAGAAGAGACATCTTCTTGCGATTTGCAGAGAGGATGAACAAACTGATTCCGGCCAAAATCTTTAATGATGAGTTTTAATTATCTGTCTGAGAATCCCTTTTTTTAATTCATCTGTGTTGACTTCTTCCTTCTCTTTTTGCAGGTAAATATCAGTTGAGCAAAGGATGCGACAGTAGAAGATGAAGACTTCAAGAGATTTAGGATATAGTTTTATTTTATCTTTAATCATTGTAATAAATGTCACTGTAACACTAAATAAATTTACTGTATCAAATAAACATTTGTAACAACAATTAAAAATGAATGAAAAAAAACCTTTGTCAGTTAATCTCTTTTATTTCTTCTGCACTTGTTTATTTAATTACTTAAATTTCTTGAATTATAATAATTGGAAATTATCCAATTATTTTAACTTAGAAATTATAAATAATCAATAAACGCCCGACGTTTCGAATAACCAAAAGCATTGCACAGTTAAACAACAAACGTCCATATGTCCTTTATCTCACTGATCAAACTTAAACTTCAAACTTTCAATCAGAAGCCTCAAGCCATATCCCAGAGTCAATTGAAAAGAACTGTAGAATTAATTCCTTCTGAGAATGCGCGCGCAAACCCTAATTCTGGATTTATTGTCAAAGAAACGTCCGCCTGATCAAACCCTGAGCCAAATTCAACCAAACCCTAACAATCTGCTTGAACTGATTCAAAATCAATAGAAACCCTAATTTTGTTTGACTGATAAGAAAAGTCTGTTTGACCGATTCTTGAGCCAATTTGAAAAATCAGGAAAAGCCCGAAGCTGTGATTTCTTTGTGAAAAAGGGGAGAGCAAATTTTGGGGTACAACACCTACTATCTAAGTTCCTTCTCATAGCCCTAGTATCCAGGCTTGCATCTCGAAGTAACCCTACTATCCAGGTTCCTTCTCATAGCCCTACTATCCAGGCTTTCATTTCGAAGTAACCCTACGACCCAAGTTCCTTCTCATAAGCCCTACTATCTAGGATTTCATTTCGAAGCAACCCTACGACCCGGGTTTCTTCTCTCTCATCTCCAGACAACAGTTTATAACACTGTAAGAACCGGACCCAACTAGATGCAGTTAATTTCACATTTCCCCAGAAAGTCATTTTGCAGCCTGGACCCTGACCAAATATGCAGTTTACTTCCACCTCCTCAATCAGGAGTTAACTCCCCAATAGAGTAATGGACAACTGAAGCTCCTATACTCTATTTTCCAAGACGTAAATAAACATTCCCCAGCGAAGTCCTCCTCAACGGCAGGTACAGGAATTCTCGCAAAGGAACCTCTTATGCAACTGATATCTTTTCTGGATGGCATCTTTAAGCCCATCTCCGACGATTATCTATCGACTTCTAAATGGGATCTGTAATCCCATTCCCAATACCACCAATCAGTATTACTTCATACGAGTGCAAATTTATGGGCACTCTAGTGTTCAATCATCTTCTACCTTCAGATCACGAAAGGCGGACCAGCCAATCTACATCCTCAGGTTTAAGAATATTGAACAAGGGCAGCTGTTGTACCCAAAAAATTTCTCTCTCATTTTACTCTACATATGTTCATTGAGATCCTCAATTTCCTCAAGGATGCCCAAGAGTTGACCAGACAAATTCT
This sequence comes from Vicia faba, assembly GCA_948472305.1. Lineage (NCBI taxonomy): Eukaryota > Viridiplantae > Streptophyta > Magnoliopsida > Fabales > Fabaceae > Vicia > Vicia faba. The sequence continues at coordinate 1,284,524,848 of OX451735.1, read as the reverse complement.
CTCCTAAAGCAATGAACCATCAACCAGGGTTTCCATTTTCATCAAGATAGGTGAGCTCTAAAGGCCTCGTATGCTCTCCATAGTCATAATATCTTCTCAAGATCATCCATGCGAAGTTTCATGCCTTTCACAAGAAGTTTGCTCAGTCAACTGCTCAGATGCTTGAAAATCAACTATATTAGGTCAAAAGTCAACAGGGGCCCACATACAGTTAAACTTCAAGATTTTTGGTCAAACATTAACACTTTGAAGTGATATGCATCATTTGATCAAGGTTTGATCATGATTCCCCAAGGAATGCTCCTAATTCATCAAAACTAAAAAATTGCTAAATTAGGGTTTCTTAGGAAAAGTCAACCAAACTTTGACCAAGCATAACTTTCTCATACTTTATCAGAAATTTCTCATCCAAGGCTCATTTTTAAGAGAATCCAATTCCCTACAACTCATCTTCATCCCTCAAGGTCAATAAATGCACTCATGAAAAGATATAAATTCAGACATTATAGGTCATTTCAAAAAGTCAACAAAAACACTATTTGGATCAAAGCTTCTTACATGAACATGGAAGATTCAATTGAGATGAAACCAAAGAGGTTGCTTATAAGACATCCTAAGCTTTCTAAAAAGTCCAAGATCATCACCATGAGATAAAATTTGAGAAAGTCATGGCTTGCCCAAGTTGGGAGAAGTTTGGAAATTTCAAGAATGGTGCACTGAGCAAATTTGGATTTTTGAGTCAATGGCCTAGCTTTTTAAGGTTCAAACATCTTCCTAAGGTTATAGAGGACCTTTAATATTATTTTTTCATGACCTTGTATTTTCTACCTATTTTTTACATATTTATTTTAATTTATTTCAAATAAATGTAAAATAAATTGTATAAATTATTTGGAAATGGGTGCTAAAATGACCAGATACATTCAAGCAAGATAAGACATGTTTTGACAAAATTGGAAGGCCTTGAATATGTTTGATTTTTGTTGGGAAACATTGAGTTATGATCATGATTCTTTCTCTTTAATGGTGTTTCCTCACTCCACACTATATATACACCATGTTAGCAAGCCTAACTCAAGCCCATATAGCCTGGAGAACCCTTGCCACTTTGCAAAAAAATCACAAAAGTTGTCCAGTTGAAAATTCAATTTCCAGCCTCCACTACTCCAAACCAAGATTTCTAGTCTATTCCTGGAGGCTCCCTGAATCTATTCCAATCATTTTTTAGCCTTGGAACGCATCAGAACACAACAACCAAGTCATACGGTTTGCATCTTATTTTCATTTTTATTTGTTTAATTCATGCACTATAAACACTTTATAATCATGCATTACTCACCATGCTCGTATTTGCAAGCTATCTATGTGGTTTGATTTGATGTTTGGCGCAGGGATTGGATATCACCATTGTTAGGGTTCCAAGCTAAAATTGGAATTTCTGGATTTAGCAAAAATTAGGTCTAACCAAGGGGCTCGTGGTGCTCAGGAGGTTGAGGATAACTCATCCATGGCCTTACCATAAATTTATTATGCGTGTTGTTGTTGTTTTGAATGCAGGATTTTTAGTGACGGATAAAAAACTGTCGCTATAGGGACACTGATCTAAAACGACGGACAAAGGTGGAAGGCAATTACGTGGCAGCCTCCCAATGGCTCGTATGAATCAGCGCGCCATTTTTTTATTTCTATAATATTGTCCTTTTTTTAATATATTATTATTGGATAATTTCATACAACGAATGACCATCCAGCTCAGTTGGTAGAAAAGCGCTTTGTGAAGGGAATGGATATGGGTTCGAGTCCCAGGTCCATCATTTTATTTTTCTAACAATTATAGATTACAAATCCAGTGTATGCTAGTTACGCAAGCCTAGTGTGTGCTCTCCAAATCATAGCCATCGGATCTTGATCAATCTAGATCAAGAGGCTTCAAACGTGCAAGCATACCATATGCTCTTGAGGTTGATCCTCACTGAATCAAGGCAGCTGATAGGCTTCTCCTAAATGGGCCAAACGTTTTTAGCAAATACCCCCCCCCCCCCCCCCCCCCCCCCATATTTGCTCTTGACAGCCAAGCCCATTTTCTATAATTTTGTTATTTCTTTTCTTATTTTTTTCTTTCTTTAGTTATTATTTATTAGTTTTCAAAAATCTTTTTTTTAATAATGATAAAAAAATCAATAAATAAATAAATAAATAAATAGATTTAGGTTTTTATAAAATTAATTCAATTAATTAATTATTTTTAATTTCATTTTATTAACTTAAAATCAATTAGACTTAGGTCTATTTTAATTTGAATTGTTTTTCTTAATAAAAATATAAAAAGAATTTAGAATTAGGTTAACTTTGCTTCAAATTTATTTTCTTAACTTAAGTTTAGATTTTAGATTATTTCGTTTTTTCTAACAAATTAATAAACAATCAAAAAATATTTTATTATTTACTTAGAATACTTTTTTATGTTTTTCTTCTTAGATGTTTGATCTCGTCTTGCGCGTGTTATTTTATTTCTCGAATTTTTTTTATATATAATGTAATTGATTATGGGATGTAATAGGCTAGGTTTAAAAAAAATTTGTTTTTGTTTTGTACCTTTTATGTAAATGTCCCAAAGCCATGTAATAACGTAGATTTACAATTCTCACGCTTTATATTTTTGTATATATTAATTGTTAGTAATTAGACATGTATGATAAGACTGTAAATTAAAAAGTTAGTTCACCTAAAAAAAAGACAAAAATAACTGAATCAAACACACTTGCACATGCTCACTCCTAGGGTTTACCCTGCTTGGTTGCCTCGGAGAATAACGGTCGTGTCCCTCGAACGTAGGGATACCTTAGCAATGACCCGCGATTCAAAATTATCATAAAGATCATAGTCCCTATTTATCCCTCGAGTTGCCTACGAATTGATCTTATGACGATAGTCCTTTCGAAATGCTAAGGTATCTTTACTTGTTGCCTTCAAGGACAATTTCGTCCCTTCGAACGTCCTTTTACAAATCCAACGGCGGAGCTACCTACTCCTTAATAGTAGGATAGCGTTGTCTAAAGGAAACAAAAATGAACAAACTTTTTTCGAGTAGGTAGAAATCTTAAGTGCTTGCTCAAAATAAAAACTTTTCACACAAACACTTTCAAAAACAGTTTTCAAAACAACTTCGTCACACTCTTGAGGACAGATACAAGGGTTACCACGAAGTTAAACAAAAACTTTTCAAAACACACACAAGCAATTTTCAAAATGAGCAAGTACCTAAGAGCCCATGGAAAACCATGGATAGAAAAAGTGCTAACACATTCTCTTTCTATAATCTACCCTCCGTACTCAGAAATATCTCGAAAAATGTTTTTTCTGTTCTTTTTCTTTTTCCGTTGTGGGATGAAATAAAAGTCGGTGACGACTCTTGTTTACCACACATTTGCGAATATAAAACGCAAACCAATATTAACAGTCAGTTCTGTCACCGTATCACACCAGTGATAACCCTATATACTTGAATGGAAGAGACTCTAGTTTATAGTGATTAAAATTCTCAACAAAGTCTAAAAAACAGGAACCACGTTAACTCTAATGTGACTATTTTTTGCAAAATTAACCCAAAAATCCAAGACTAGCTCAAAACGGATAGCGTTAATTTAAACAAATGATATTCATTCTAACATGTAGTCATCAATACTATATGTCTTTGCTGTAATAAATTACTTAAGTGATTTATTTATAATTTATTCTTGCAACTTCTACAAGCAATATTTTAAGAAAATGGATAATCGAATTATTAAAAAATACCTCTCCAATATTGTAAAAGGCATATTTCAGACGGTTTCAATTTGAATATTTTAATTTGAATTTTTTAATAAGGAATTAGAATGTCTATTTAATTTCACTTTTCTAATGTTTTAAAATTTTATTAGTAGCTTTATATCTCTATATATATTTATTGATTTGATTGATTCTTTTCACTTCATATCCATTTCTTGCTAGATAATTAAACCGAACATTCTGTCCAATTGATTTTCTCATTCATCGGTGGTATATTTATTATTTTGCCCCTTGGTGACAAATTAAGCTACAACTTATAAGTTGACATATATACCCTTTCTCCACTTACATTTAACAAATTTTATCCTCATTATTTGGTTTAACCCTAATAAAGATGGAACTTCAATTTGTTGTTTTTGTAATGTTTGTTATTGTTGCTTCTTCATCTTGTTTATGTGTTAGATTAACATCAGATGATTTAAGTCACAGCTTCAATGTTCTTGACTATGGTGCAGTTGGGAATGGCAAAAATGAAGAATCAAGGGTATGTGTTCTCTCATTTTAAAAATGACATTGTATAACAAATTTGTAAAATGCACATGTCTTTTAAAAATAGATTACATGTACCAATTTGTAATGAGGAAATTAAGTTATGATTAAAATGTATTTTTGAGTTCATTTATTATTTATTTACTAACTAGTGGAATATTATAATTAAAGGCTTTTATGGATGCATGGAAAGATGCTTGTAGTGCAATTTATGAGAGTTCAACACTTGTTATACCCAAAGAAAAAACCTTCATGTTGCAGCCAATGTGGTTTATGGGTCCTTGCAACTCTCCAACTATTTATGTAAAGGTAATAAAAATGATATTTCAATAATAAATTTGACTCCTAACCACATCATTAATTGTTTAGTCTTATTTTTCTCCTAATAAAGATGAAATTATTTTTGTATTGTTGAATTTTGGTAGCTTGAGGGAACTATCATAGCCCCAAACAATATTGAGGATTGGAAATGGCCCAATGAGAATGATAGAGGCTCATGGATACGTTTCTCAGAGATAAATGGTCTTGTTATTTATGGAGGTGGACTCATTGATGGCAATGGTGCTCCATGGTGGGATTGCTATTCTAATGCTATGTGTGAAAGTGAAAATCCAACGGTAAGTTTTAAGATATTTTAAGGTAAAATATATTCGTAACAGGATATTTTATCAAAAGTACGTTGTGAATGCATTTTATTTTAAAATATACAATCGAAAATTTGATTTCGATTGTATATAAATTAAATTCTTTTCTTAATTGTTGGTGAGATTATGAAAATGGATTAGAGAGTGAGCATTTTAAAAATATCAAAAAATTGTATTTGAAAATTTTGAAAAAATTTCAATTTTTTTTCAATTTTTTTTTTCAAAAACTTCATAATATCTTCTTCAATATTTTTTTATGGATTGAAATGGAATCATAAAACACAAAAGTAAAGAGGCTTTAATATATCAACTTTGAAATTTAGATTGAAATCTTATTAGAGAATTTATCTATATGATTGATAATAACTTGTGCAGGCTCTTCATTTTCATGCATGTGAAAATCTAATTATAAGGGGATTGACTCATATCAACAGCCCAAGAAATCATATAAGTTTAAACATGTGTCATGGCTCTCGAATCTCTAAATTATATATTATTGCGCCAAATGGAAGCCCTAACACGGATGGTATTGACATTGCTGAATCAACCAATGTCATCATTGAAAATTCGAAGATTGAAACTGGTAACACACAAAAAAAAAATTGTATGAATATTTAAATCAAATTGTTACACACAGATTTCTTTTAGAAATATATTTCTATCTCGGTCATTAATTTGAGTATTTTACTGAATAAATCATGAAAGGGTTAGGGTGGGAGATTTATGAGTTGGGTTTAAGGTAGACGATGATGTCTTTTGCTTGGACGGAGGAGCAAGTGACCGAGTGTTGTTATTTGTTGGAAAACTTTGTATTATAATATAGTTTAATTTAGTGTTAGGTGTGGATCTTAGATCATGATACTGGGTATAAAGTGAAAGGAGATTGCCCTGTTCTTACTCATGTATACTAGATTGACTCCGAGCCAATTTAAGACTGAGTGTGGATCCTAAACCTTGAGACTGGGTATACCGTGAAAAGAGACTACCATGTTCAAACTCATGCAAACCTGATTGATTCGAAGTCAATTCAATAGATTCTTTAGAATAAAATTGTGTCTCAAAAAATTTTTTTGTTTGTGTGGAAGCTTTTCAATTACATAATTTAGAATAAAGATAATCAAGCTAAGAGATAAATTACACAGGCTGCCTTGGTAGGATGTGCAAAGGGTTGCAATGAAAAGGAGAATATCCAACATTTATTTTTGGAACATGAATTCTTTGTTCAAATTTGGTCTAACTTTCTAAAATAGAGGGAAATTTCATGTGTTCCCCCTAATATACTATATGTTCATACTCTTCAATTTTACAAAACCACTTATTTAGGAGGAGACTTGTTAGTGTTTTCAAGTAATTTGGTTGAGTAGCATTAGTTATTTGAAAAGATAGAAATTTACGAACTTTCAACAATAAAGAATTGTCTCTTTCACTTTTGTTGGAAAAGATTAAAAGTTTTTCTTAGTGGTGGCTGAAAGGTAAAAGACAAAAGGTTTTTTATATAATTACTTGGTGGTTTACCTTCGTGTCTATAGATTATTTTACTAGTAACTTTGTTTTATTTTGTTGTTTTTTCTATTATGTGACTTTGTAACTTGTATTCTATTTTCACGATAGCAATTTCTTATATTTGATTGATTTTATTATATATATATATATATATATATATATATATATATATATATATATATATATATATATATATATATATATATATATATATATATATATATATATATATATATATATATATATATATATATATATATATATATATATATATATATATATATATATATATATATATATATATATATATATATATATATATATATATATATATATATATATATATATATATATGCCAAACTAACTATTTTTGTTTTGATCATTATCTTATTTAAGGTGATGATTGTATTGCAATTAATCACGGTTCCACATCGATTGATATCGTTGGCATTTTTTGTGGACCTGGCCATGGCATAAGGTTAGTTCTAAGTTAATTTTTTTGATTTCAACAATAATTAGTAAGTAAGTCTTATGGACAATAATAAATTATTTTGGGATGAGGTGATGATTATAATAGTGTTGGGAGCCTAGGAAGAAATGGAGCTGAAGAATCGGTGGAAAAGATTTATGTGCGAAATTGCACCTTTAACAGAACAACAAATGGAGCAAGAATCAAGACATGGATGGTAAAATTTAATTTTCTATATGGTGATATAAAGACTCCTTCTAATATTCACTAAATTCCACAAGAATATTAACCTTCATTAAATATTCGTCGGAAACTTTATAATATATCATGATAATCCAAAATACAATAAAAATTAAAATATAATTTGTATTAGAGGCATCAAATATATATTCCTATCACTCAAATTGTAATTATAACGCACTTTAACATTTTGTATGTTGTTTTTAAATTAGGGAGGAAATGGGTATGCAAGAAAAGTGACATTTGAGGATATCATACTTATTGAAGCTAACAATCCAGTGATTATTGATCAAGAATATAATCCATATGATAGTTTATATGGTTGTGGTGTTAAAGTGAGTGATGTAACTTTTCGCAACATAAGAGGAACATCCATTTCTAAACATGCAATTCAATTACATTGTGATGGATCCATAAGTTGCACAAACATTATACTAGAAGGGATTAACATAACATCTTCAATAGGAGAGGAAGTTCACGCATCATGCAAAAATGTAAATGGGATATGTACTTCATGTATTCCATATGTTCCATGTCTTTCTCAGGAATGACCAAATTTTTGTGACAATTTGAGTTATGTGTTTATTCATAGCTAATGTAGGATTTAACTTAAGCTTTTTTTTCTTCTCCAACTACATTGTGTTGGATCCATAAGTTGCACAAACATTATACTAGAAGGGATTAACATAACATCTTGAATAGGAGAGGAAGTTCATGCATCAGGCAAAAATGTAAATGGGATATGTACTTCATGTATTTCATATGTTCCATGTCTTTCTCGGGAATGACCAAATTTTTGTGACAATTTGAGTTATGTGTTTCTTCATAGTTAATGTAGGGTTTAACTTAAACTTTTTTTCTTTTCCAACTACATTGTGTTGGATCCATAAGTTGCACAAACATTATACTAGAAGGGATTAACATAACATCTTGAATAGGAGAGGAAGTCCATGCATCATACAAAAATGTAAATGGGATATGTACTTTATGTATTCCATATGTTTCATGTCTTTCTCAGAAATGACCAAATTTTTGTGACAATTTGAGTTATGTGTTTCTTTATAGCTAATGTAGGGTTTAACTTACGCTTTTTTTTTTCTTCTCCAACTACATTGTGTTGGATCCATAAGTTATACAAACATTATACTAGAAGGAATTAACATAACATCTTCAATAGAAGAGAAAGTTAACGCATCATGCAAAAATATAACTGGGATATGCACTTCATGTATCCCATATGTTCCATGTCTTTCTCAAGAGTGCCACATTTTTGTGGCAATTTGGGACCATGTCTTTCTTGATAGCTAATGTTCCAAGTCTTTCTCTATGTATCTCACTAACTCATGATTGATTAGTATGGTCTAAGTATTCCTCTATTAATCATAACTGTTTGAATTTTTAATATTGTTGTTAAAATTATTTATGACATTTAACGATTGCTAACATAAAGATTAAAGTCTAATACAAATATTCATGAGATTTTGACATTTAGCTCTCATTCTCATTGATATAAATAATTATTTTTATCTTAATTTGGTGTTGTGTTATATTTATATAAACTTTTATGGTGCGTGGGTGATAATTATTGGCTAAGACATGTGTTAACGAATATTCTCTCTGTCACAATGTATTATCTTTCTTATTTTTATTTGTCTCAAATTATTTATTCTTTTAGAATTTTAATGTGATATTTATTATATTTTTTACTAACTTACCCTTATTTATTATATTTTAATTTATATAATTATTTTATTATTTATTAATAAAATTATTTTAATAAATAAGATTCATTTTATTATTGAAATCAACTGAATCAATCATTATTTTAAAACATATGAAAATCTCAAAAATAAGACATATTATAAAACGGAAGAAATAGAAAATATATTTTATTTATTTTAAAGAATATGTCAGATATATAGATGAAATTTATGAGGTGATACAAAATTTTATTTTATTATATTAATAAATGTCTGTTTGTACATGTTACATGATGTCATTTACTGTGTTTAATTTATATTGATATCAGTTAAGTAAATTTAATATTATTTATTCTCTGTGATAATTATTGTAGTTGAGAGTGTAAAATTAAAAAAAAAAACTGTTATATTTCAATATGTCATTTTTAATTTGATTAGAATGTATTTTAATGTAGGGTCATATATTATTTACATGAGGAGAATTTAACTTGACATGTGTTTATATGTATGAATAAAATAATTTGAGATATTTTCTTCAATTATAAAATTTTATTTAATTATTTTATTATAATAAATTAAATAATTTTTAAAATAAATACATTAATATGTTTACTTTTAATTTGGCCAAAATATATCTTATTGTGGGGACATACATATAATATTTATATTTGATGAATTTGACTTGATGTATATGCATAAATCATATATGTATGAATGTATTAGAGATGTTTTATTTAGTTGTAAGACAATAAATAATTTTTGATATATATATATATATATATATATATATATATATATATATATATATATATATATATATATATATATATATATATATATATATATATATATATATATATATATATATATATATATATATATATATATATATATATATATATATATATATATATATATATAAGTGGAATTGAAATATTATTTAAAAATAATTTTAACATTTATTTATATATCTTTTAAGTATTTGATAGAATCATAAAACATTTGAGATATCATAATTTATTACACGTGATATTTGTGAATTAGTCATTATATTAGCATAATATGACAATGTTTAATAAAGTTGATCATATGAGAATAAATATTTATGTGGATTTATTTGTTCACATTTTATTGAGTTAATGTGCAATGAATTGGAGTACACTTATGTGTTTGACTGATTGAAATTTTTGATACTTTATTGTTTCTATTGTGTATATAAACTTTCAATTTATTGAAAGGTTAGAGTTTAATTTATTTAATGAGTAATGTGAAAATATTCCTATGATGATTTTTAATCATATAAATATTTGAAAAGAATATGTGATTGTAATATTATTTTGAGTTGATGGACCATTGTATTAAATTAATACAATGTTGACATTTAATTATGTTTCAAATGAAAATAATATATAAGTTTATATATTTTTATCTGATAAAAAGTTATCCCTTAAAAGTCATTCAAGTAAACCTGCATAATAGAAATTTATATAATAGATTTATGTTTATCATCATTGACAGTATTGTCATTTGAATATCATTCAAATAGACATGTATAGTAAATTTATAAGATGATTTATTTATATTTTTATTGAGATAATATTTTCGGTGGAAGTGATGTCGCTTAGATGTCTAAGCAGACCCGTATAAAGTGAGACCAAATTTATTATTATATACTTGAGTATATGAGATTGATTGACTTAGAGACGTTTTAGTCACTATTTATTTATGGGAGAAAATATGTGTTTTTCCTAATTTGTGTATAAAATAGCTACTGAATAAAGAGGTAATATACTATATTTATGTGATGTCTGATCAAAGTGATCTTAGTCGATCCTTTGACAAAATTCCTAGGAAGAAATTGATTTGTGAACACATCGAGGGGAATTTGACTTAAGGAAATTGAAACTAACAAGTGATGAGAACCTAACCTTTTGTAAGAATAAGAAGTGTTTCAACATATGGCCTTGGGATTTTGATGATAACTTTATATGTTATCTTAGAGAACAATTGTATACATTAATGGTTTTGTTCTAGTGTGTAGCTGCTGCTATAATATTCTGACTCTGGTACAAGGCATGTGACGTCATCAGGTTCTGAACATACATTCCGAAAGAAAATATATGGTTATGTGTTATAGATTGAAGTCAAGGTTCTGAATCTATCTTCTACAACGTGTCTAAGGAACGTTAGTACAAGAAGTTTTGATCGTGACTTTGTGGTTAAGCTTTGGATGCCTTCTAAAGCTTTGCTTCTATGTGTTACAAGTTCTGAAGATTATGAAGACGAGGTTCTGCTGAACAAGTTCTGATGATCTAAAGAAAAGCAAGTTCTTACAACCAAATGTTGAAGACTCTGAAGACAAATTATGTGTGACAAGTTCTGAAGACTCCAAGATTTAGGTTCTAAGACTTAAGAGTGAATCTTCTATAATAAGCTTCAAAGTTCAACATTCAAATATCTGAAGCCTCTGAAGATAAGAAGAAAGTTCAAATGGTTAACATGTGATGTTATGAAAAAGGTACATAAAGTGTTTGTGACCTCTACCCTCTAGGGTGACGTAAGGACAATCCTTTATATTGTTTCATCAACCACTCTCATTGTGACCGTTGGGAACAAACAACTGGATTTACAACTATCTTTCTTTACTTAACGGATCTCTGTATACAAGCTTAATAGAAAAATATTATTCAGAGGAAAGGCGGAAAGCTATCATTGAACAGTGATAGGATACAAAAATATTATTTTATACTGTCTAAACTCTTACACCTTATTCTATCCGTTGGGAACTAACCGTTGGTGCAGGAAAAGTCCTTTTTATCCTCACAACGTCTCTCTCTATCAAAGGTTATAAATGAAGATTGAAGATTCAAAGAAAAGTTGTCGTTTGCCATTGGCCATCAAGCTTCATCATGTGAAAGGAAAGCAGTGGATGCTGAAGATGTTAAAACTGCAATGCTACACATTGTGAAGACTATCAAATAAGATAGAAAAGAAAGAAATAATATTTCAACAAGATGCTATTCAAATATCATCATATACATCTTGGATGAAACAGAAGAAGCAAGGAGTTGTTGCTCGTAGCTTGCTCAACAAAAAGATGAAGAAGAACACTACAAGATGCTACTCAACTTCTGATCATATACATATTTGTAGAATATTGTAATGAACACTAGAGTTGTTGGTCGTATAGTGTTTCTGTTCATATCTCATCATGTAAATTATTTTAACATTTGAGTTGTTTCTCGAAGAAGTGTTAAACAATATGTTCTTAAAACACTTGTGTAATCTGCTTAGAAGAAGTATTCGTGTAAACACAAGATCACCATCAACTGTTGTTGATTAATTCCTTGGTAGATGATAAGTGCAGATTGTAGTTATTTCTGTATATACTTTTTGTTGCACTTATCGACTTTTTGTTGTTAATATCATTGAATAAACCGACTTTTGTGTAAATACGTTTAGTGTGTGTTTATTTGTGTTTTTTATGTACATAGTGTATCGTTTGATGTGTTTCCATCCATTTTGTAGGTATTTGTTGAAAATTTGGAGCATTGAGGAATAAGGTGTCGAAGGAACGACTCCGGATGCGCGTTTTCGAAATAAAAGACCAATTTTGGGACATTCTGTCCAGAAGAGCCCACTTAGCGCGCAGAGGCCGCTAAGCGCGAGTGGCGCTCATCGCATTTTGTAGCATTCTGCTTGCGTTTGAAAATTTGGCAGAACCAATGTTTTGAAGCCCGCTTAGTGTGGATAGCGCGCTTAGGTCGACTTGATGTGTAAAATAGCATACGGATGATCCGAGGTAGATTTCTCTTCGACCGGTGCTGACAGACCGATAGATCTATGGTTCATTTCTCTTCATCTTTGTGTATTCTCTATTGGTTGAGTTTGTATGTATATTTTCTTTGAACTGATGTATATTTGTCGCCCTTGGCGTTATATTAAACTTGCTTTATGAATCTTTGTTGATTGTGGTCCTAGATTTTTGCTTTGTGCTAGGGATTTGAGTTGTTATAAATATATACTGCTTAGATTCTTATCTAGGATGATTATCTGTTAGTTTCTGAACTCTAGAGATAGATTTAGAGCTGAAATCTACTTGGGTATCATAGCTTAATGCCTCGGTGTTGTTTGTGTCGCTCTAAGAGATCGTCGATACAGGAGAGCACAATTGACTTATAAGTTGTTGAGGTGGTTGAGAGATTGCTACTGAGGTGATGCAGTCAGCCTCTCAATTTTGGTTAGAAATGACTTAGGTTGTGAGTGATACGTAGTGACATTTATAAATGTTGTAGGTTGAGTATAACAGGTCTATAGGTTTAAGCCTGTGAGAAGTAGTATATACGCATGCTTGATAAGTTATTCCTTTTTCCATTTTATACATTTATTTTATGTTAATACATTTTCTTTCAACCTATTTAACTCTAAACTCATAATCGCGGGAAATTTGTCGAACGACGAATTAATAACCAATCTTTGTGGACACGATATGATATAACCTAAATATCACCTGGTAAATTAATAACTTATTTTTTGCTTGCTACTCTACAACAACAACAAAATGGCGTCGTTGTCGAGGACTGGTCCTATTGTTTTCGCGTTGCTATAATTCTTTTGTTTTTGAGTTTTGTAATTAATGTATATGTTGTATAGAAATTGTACATTGACTTTTATATGATACTTGTGCATATATGTGTTTTTCTTTGTTTTCACGTATTATTGTAAATTGTCTCATTCTCGTAACGTTTGTTGTATGGATTGTTAGGACACTTTTTTTAGGTTTGTGCGATGTGACAATATCATGGCATGACGAGAGGAGGATACTAGCTCGCACAATAAAAGTGTCGAGCTTACAACGTAAAACAAGCATGTTTTGTTTGTATTCGTTTTTGTTATATGTGACTTCTGTTTTAACAAGTTGAAATTGGACTTGTTTTAAATTTTCAAAATTTCATTTTTCAACTTGTTAATTCACTTTCAATCGTTTGTTTCGTTATGTAGATTTGTGTTTTTCCGCAAGCTTGTCGTGTTTAGCTTGAGTAAGTTTGTATGTTGTAAATATTTTGTGAATTGAGGTTGTGTAGGTGATTGTGGAGCTGCATATCAGCTGCACAAGATGTTGTTGTCCTGGTTCTGCATCTAGTGTGGCGTGCTAAGCGCGCTCTGCTGTGCAGAACCCGTGAACTCTTTTTAATTTTTCTCTTGATTTTCCTTTTTCCAACTTCCACTTAGGCTTTAAATAGTAAATAATATTAATATTTTTAATTCTTCCTTTTGTTGTTTGGACTCAATTTTGGTTCGATAGCTTGAAGTCACTTTTGGTGATTTTCCAAGTTTGAGTGTTTCAACTTGCGAATGCGTGGTAATGATTTTGTTAAAGTTTTGTTCATGTTCGAGGTATGTGTTTATCTCTTTCTATACTTTAGCTTATTCATGATACTTAGACTTTTTGCAATTTTTATGCCATTCATTCTTTTGTATACTTGTTCATTTGTGAATCACTTTAGTTCCTACCCTTTTTGTGAGGTAGCTTTCCATTGTTCACATATGTTGGAGACCACAACTCTTGTTTTAACTGGATTTTATTATGCTTAATCTTTTTTTTGTGTTGATTGTATGAAATCTTGAACATGATCAAGGCATTTTTTTTCCATTTTGAGCACAACTACCTTGGCCAAATAGTCAATTCACCTTGTGAGTATATGATCATTAGTAACCCTTTTGAGCTTTTTTATCGATATCCATGTTGTTTTTTCTAAATGCCTGTCTATGAGTGTTTAGTTTCTCTTTTTGCATGGATGTTGATTTGTTGTTTTCTTGAACCCTCAACCATTGTTTTGGTTTGAATTTTACCCCGCCTTAGAAAGTATAGATTATTCACTTTAATGTATGGTTTAATTCAAGTTTGGGATAAAAATGATTGTGTATTTATTGGTTGATTTCTATGAGGCTGGAAAAAAAGTGAAAAAGAAAGAAGAGAAAAAGAATAAAAAAAATGAAAAAAGCTTTGAAAAAGAAAAACAAAAAGAGTTTGAAATAATGTTGTGTTAATAAGTGATGTGTGTTTGGTGTGACACTTGGGATGAAGAAGAAGTTTGATTAAAATTCTATTATTTGAAACTTTGGTGAATTTATCACTCCCTTAGGTTTAGGTAAGTTTTTTTTCCGATTAGCCTTAAGAATTATCCCTTGTTTGTTCACCCGACCACGCTACAACCTTGAAAATCCCTTGAGATTCTTGCTTTTATATTTTCAATGTAAATTTTTGGATGAATGTATAATTTAGTCTATTGTTTGCAAGATTGTTGGATGAGTGAAAATACCCCCATTTTTGTGTGTTTCTCATCTACAAATGATTGTGTTTGCTAGGTGTGATTCATTTGTGAACTAGTATTGTTTTAGAATGTTTGGCAAAAAAAATTGCATTTAGCATTTGTTTCATGTTTATGTTATTGTCGTAGTTTAGTGGTAAGTATGTTTCTTCGTGTGTACTGTTTTTCAATTGAGCCATTGCATTTGTTTTCTGTTTTTAAAACTTGTTGATTCATTATGCTTTGGTTTATTAATTTTGGTTCTTTGAGTAGTTTGACCTTGTTTCAGGATAAACAAGTTCAAGTTGGAGAGAGTTTGATAAGTGCAAATCATAGTTATTTTTGTATATACTTTTTGTTGCACTTATCGACTTTTTATTGTAAATATCGTTGAATAAACCTGAATTTTAAGTAAATACGTTTAGTTTATGTTTATTTGTGTTTTTATGTACATAGTGTATTGTTTGATGTTTTTCCATTCATTTTGTAGGCATTTTATTGCATTTTGGAGAATTTAGGAATAAGGTGTTGAAGGCATGGTTCCGTGTTGTACCCCAAAATTTGTCCTCTCATTTATCAAGATTTTCCTCACAAGACTTCTTGGACTAAAGACAAGATTAGGGTTTGGTCAGCTCAAGACACCTCCTATTGCACTGATGACTTGAAATTCAGGTTTGAGTTTGCACCAGGATTTTTGGACCATCAATGCTTCATATGACTTTCATACACCATATTGGACCCCTAAGATTGCTCATACCAAGTTTCAACCCTTAAATCACATTTTTGCCCAGTCAATTGGACAGTTGACCTAAAAATCAGCTGTATTGGGGAAAAAGTCAACCATGGCCAATTTATAGTCAAACTTCATAATTTTTGATCCACAACAACATTTTAAACTCCTATGTACCATTTGATCAATTTTGGATCACAACTCCTCAAGAAATTTGATCAAATCATCAAAAGGGCAAAATGGTAAAAATTAGGGTTTTGACTGAGAAAGGACAATTTCTGATTTTTAACCTTGCCAATGACCAATTGGTTTTAAACATGATTTCAAGGACACAATGGCATCATCTTGACCTAATCACATGGTTCAAAAGATCTCAAGTACATAGGATTGACAGATGAATTTTGCAGCCAATTGATCAAAAGTCAACTGTATACTGAAAAGTCAAACGTTAACTTTTTGGTCAAAATAAAGTGCCAAGGGTCATAATTCATCAAGACATGTCAAAATGTGAAACTTGTTGGCCAATAAACCTAAAATTTCATATTAGTGTTTTAATTTGAAAATTTTCATAACTTTGAATTTTTCTAAGTATGGAAAATTTCTTATTTTTTCCCAACTTTTCCCAACTTTTTCACCATGATGAAATTTGATTTAAAGAAAACTTCCAACATGAGAGTTGTAGTCCTCCATGAAATCTACAACTTTGTTTCACAAAGTTTTCCCAAATAATGCTTGGATCTCAAGTTATGATTTTGTGAATAGGGGTCCATAAACTAAATAACTTAGTGAAATTTTGCCCTAGTTTAGGCAGGTTTTTTACCTAACTTCATGGCAACTTTTCACCTAGTTCCAAGAGGTATCTCAAGTTTCATTTCAAAGATAGATTGTAAATCATGTTGCAAGCTTTCCAAAATGTCCAAGAACTCTCCAAGATCATTTGTGGTTAGGGAGAATCGAAGAAGTGAAAATGGTATTTTATCACTTTTGTTCAAGCCATTTTCACAATGCACCAACTTGCAAATCAGATCCTAGCATGCTTGTACCTTGCATTACAGGTCCTAATCTTTTCTACACTCCATAATTAAATTCAAACTCATTGGATAATGGCTTTATTTTGACCTTTGGAGCATTGTACAAGAGTTTATTCCATTAATGGCATAAAGGGCATATTGCCATTTTCATAAAGCAAGCTTTTTGCAACTTTACAATTCTTGAGCCATGGACCTGTTTCTTTTGTGCAAGCATTGTCCACAGATATCAAGCATTGTTCACCAACTCTCTTCAGCCTACAAGTAAGCAAGTACAAGCCTTTTGCATAGTCACTTCAACTTTTCTTTAAATTCAAGCAAATTGGCAAAAAGGATCAGAACTTGCACATCTGTTAAAGGGAGGGCTTGGCATAATTATAAACAACTTCACAAACTTGTTACAAGCAGAAAACACGAATACACAATATTCAAAACTCTCCCAAACAGAAAAACCACATTTCTGCCCAAAACAGGGCAGCTTCTGCAAAACACTCGCCAACTTAAAATTTGCTCGTGCGTTTTGCTTTGTAACACTTCAAACATCTTCCCTACATCACATCCAAACTATCCAAGTCCTTGTCCTGGTTCTGTAAGCCCTATTTCAGACATCACCATTCTCACTTTGGAAGGTTGCAGCTTGACTTCTACAGGGAGTTTCAAGCATCCTCAAGGCAAGCTGGGCATTGAAAAAGCTTGAGGGAACTCAAGGAAGCTCACACGATCTTCAGGCCTCACTCAAAGTCCCCACATTACCATATCCAAACTCAGCTGAACAAGGTATTTTTCAAAACTCTATCTCTCTATTTAGGAATCCTCAAGCTTTGATTTGTGAAGCAAAGATGTAGTCCTCAACATGGTGAAGTTGTACATATGCATACTTTTCATTTATATTAACTGAGCTAAGAGTATTTGATTGTTGAACATGCTGAAAAAATTAGGTCAAGAATTAGGGCCACTGAAATTCTCCATGGTCTTTTAGAGTTAGGTCATGAAATTTATATCACTGGAATCGTGAGATCATAAGCTACATTTTTTGTGTTATGAGTTTTTGATTTTATGCAAGCTAGAGCAAGATACAGGTTTGAAGTAAAAACGTGCGCGTTTGGATGAGGCTGGAGGACAGGGATGAAGTCCTGGGCCTGGCGCGCCTTGGGCCTGTTTGTTCTACTATCCACACCCCCTGATCCACTATTTGCACCCCCTGACTTATTATTTTATATTTTTGTATTTTCTTACATATTTTTATTTTTTGTGCTTGCATTCATTTTTTCTAATGATAAAAAATACCCAAAAATATTTTCTTAATTTTTTGCATTTTTATTTTATTTTTTTGCATAAAATATTGATTATTTTAAATAGAATAGAAATTACTTTCTTAAAATAAATAATAAACACATTTAAAAATATCATACATTTTTTTATTATTCATACACATAAAATATTATTTCCACATATATTTTAATTTTTAATATTTGTAAATGATTTTATTTATTTTTCTTGTACATAAATGGATAAAATAAATAATAAGAAACATATATTTTCTTTAATAAAAAACTAGGTTTTTCACCCTTTCAAAAAATAATAATATTATTTTTTTCTTATTTTTAGGACTTAAATAATTTTATTTTTACATACATAAAATAAATACAAAAACATTTTGAATCCATACATTTTTTTGCATATTTAAATATTGTATATTTATTTATTTATTATACAATAATTCAATTGGGTTGTAATAATTTTTAGGGTTTTATTTTGAGCAATATCCCCCATTCAAAACTTGTATCCCCCCTCCCATAATATTTTTGTAATAGCTTAGATTTATTTTACGCAATTTATCGCATTATACATGTTTAGTAAAATTAGGGTTTGTATGATAAGATAAAATCAAACAAATAGACATGACCTAATACAAGACAAATGCATGTAAAATGATAACACATTGTACACAAGCACCCTTAGGGTTTCACCCACTTGGTTGCCTAAACAAATGGCCATGGTATGCATGCAAAGTATCTTAGCAAAACAAAACAAAACAAAACAAAACAAAACAAAACAAAAGATCATAGTCCCTTGATGACGCTAGACAAGGTTGCCTAAAAACAAATGATCTTAGTCCCTCAAAATGCTAAAGATACTTGGCAACATTGCTATCATGGTCATATGATGACCCACGCCCGTTCCGTTTAAACATCCAAAGATAGGATTGTTTACCAAATCAATGGTAAATCAACAATGTCAAAGGAATAAAAATGCACAAGAAAGACTTTTGAGTAGGTAGATATGCTTCTAGTTACTTGATCAATTTGCAAACAATCCTTGCTATTTTCAAAACAAACACACACATTTCAAAACATTTCCAAACAACTTTCAAAACATTGAAATATTTTTTAAAATACAAACATCTTTGTATACATTCTTACGAACGAGAATCATTACAAAGATTGCCTAAACAAAGTCATCTTTTCAAAATACTTTCAAAACCACACAAAGCACCATTTCAAACAATTTCAAAACCAAAGTAAGTGATCTAAACAAGTAACTAAGAGCCCATGGAAAACCATGGATGAAAAGGGTGCTAATACCTTCCCTTTTCATAATCTACCCCCCGAACTCAAGAAAATATCTCAAAGGTCTTTCCTGTGCTTTTTTACCTTTCCTTTTGGATAAAATAAAAGTCGGTGGCGACTCTTGCTAAACCGCGACATTTGCGATGAAACGCAAAACCTCAAGTCAGTTCTCTCACCGTATTACAGAACTGGCGACTCTGTTGGGGAAAAATCATAAAAGTGGGGTTACCTTAGGGTTTAGATCACCTTTATTTGCTTACAATTTCTTGACTTGTTTGCTTTACACTTTGGTTCTATTGTTTGGGTTTGAATCCTCTACCCGGATTTGGGAAACATTCATAGGTAAATAGCAATACGTTGTGGAAATTGTGTGGGGTATACCGACACGGTCTAAGCAATAGCTATGTTAGTGTGACATATTTGTGGGTACCGGTAGCCTTTGAGTCAATCAAAGAGAATACGGGGCCGCTGAGTGATGTCATGAAGCACTAACGAACTTCTAGAACCTTTACTTGACCAACTTGGCCTTTTAGGATGTAGTGAGATGACCGGCTTTGGTGCAGTCCGAAGTTGGTAGATACTCGATACTACACTCATTGAGGGTTGGTTCCTTGGAATATTTCGGTCGCCAGTAAAGAGGCTGAATTGAAACAATGAACAAGGAAACAATCCAGTGATATTGAGCTCCTTAGAACCCGGTTACTATTTCTAGGACAGGTTGAGCCAACTAAACTTCAAGAGGATACTTACCTATGAAACCCCATGTAAGCCTAAACTAGGGACTTGTGTGATTTGCTTGTACATATATACTTGTGTATAACATCATGGACATCATGAAGCATCATATGCATCCACTAACCATTTCAAGGATTTTGGAATTTCATCTTTGTCCCTGTTTTGTAGGTTATGGATTCACTTCGCAGGAAAACTATCCAAGTCAACCTTGTAAGAATTCCTCCACAACTCAAGGAGCTAGCTTCAAGGATTCCTGAGAATTCTCCATTCACCGAGAGGCATGGTCGTCTTCTCAACTTAGTCACTTCCAACACAGAGGAAGACATGATAAAAGTTCTTTTCCAGTTCTTTGACCCTTTGCACCACTGCTTCACATTTCCTGACTACCAGCTTGTGCCCACTTTGAAAGAATTCTCTCAACTCTTGAGGATTCCTATTCTCAATCAACTACCCTTCAACGGTACAGAAAGAGATCCAAAGCCAGAAGAGATTGCTCAAGCCTTGCACTTGCACTCATTTGATGTCACAACCCATTGGGAAACTAGAAGTGGTGTCAAAGGCTTCTTGGCAAAATTCTTGTTTGAGAAGGCCCAAAGTTGCTGGAACTCTTTGGACTTACAAGCTTTTGAGGAGATTGTAGCTCTTTTCATCTATGGGATGGTCTTGTTCCCTAATCCTGATCAACTCGTAGATGTGAGTGCTGTCAAAATTTTCATGTCTCGCAACCCGGTGCCTACATTGCTTGGGGATATCCTACACTCTTTTCACACTCGTACAATGAGGAAAAAAGGTGTTCTCATGTGTTGCACTCCTCTACTGGCAATATGGTTTATTTCTCATCTTCCCTAATCAGTCTTGAATAATGAGCAAGGTTTGAGGTGGTCACAAAGGTTGATGACTCTTACACATTCAGATATTCATTGGTGTTCTCGATCTAAAGAGAATGTTATCATCGTCGACCGTTGTGGGGAATTCCCTAATGTCCCTATACTTGGCATTAGGGGAGGCATCACCTACAACCCCTACTTGGCTCTAAGATAATTTGGTTATGCCCGAAGGGATGGCCCACATGATATATTAATTCAAGGCTTGGTTTTTGACTTCGACAACGACGATCAAGGACTCCGACAAAGGTTCATCTGAGCTTGGAAGATGCCAAACAAGATGGACAATAAGACTTTGGGACACAAGAATTCCATCCTTGTTGAGCCTTACCTCAAGTGGGTACGAACCCGTGCCCAAAGTCTTATGATGCCTTACCCCTCCATTCTCCTCGTGATTATAGAGCCTGTTAAGGAAGGAGAGGTTCCATACACCCTCCTACATCCTGACATGCCAACATCACTCAAAGATCTGCAAAGGAGTTGGATACAGCTAAAGGGAGAACACGATACTTTCGAAGCCCAATTCTATGCAAGCGAGAATAAGGTTTTAGAACTCACTCGGTTACTTCACGAAGAGCAGACTCTCAACACCTACATTCCACCAAAGAGGATGCGCAACGTTTTTTTATCTTAGAATTTTGTATTATTTTGCCCAAGGGGAATTGATGTACTAACAATTCTATCTTATTAATATGACGTGTGTTCTTTTTTGTTTTAAAACAAATTTGAATTTCTGAATCCTTGAATGCATTGCATGAATACATATCTTTCATCATAAGCATAAACAAGTCTTCACACCAAGTTTCCTCATCTCTCTGCTGTTTATTTTAGCAAGATGGATATTGAACAAACGGTCAAAGATTTGCAAGCTCAGAATTCACAATTTCAACAGCTACTCTTGACCTTGGCCAAGGGGCAGGAGGAGCTCAAGACTCTGCTAGAGAAAGAGAAAGAGAAAAAGAAGAAGAAGCGAGCCGGTGTGGTTATCATGGGCAGAAGGTTTGAAGGACAAGCCAGAAGGACCTTGGAATTTCCATCAACCTCTGAGGAAGGGGAAAGAAAAGGTAAAGAAACGATAGTGCCATCAGATTCTGAAGCAGAAGAAGAGGAGGATGAGGACTACTCAGAACAACATACCCTCCAGCCGATGACAAATACAAAAATATGGAAGAGCGTCTAGCTGCTATGGAGATACAAAGAGTACCGGGGCTGGACTTTGAAGAGTTAGGGTTGGTATCTGGAATTGTAATCCCTCCTAAGTTTAAAGTGCCACTGTTTGCTAAGTATGAGGGGGTGTCTTGTCCCAAGATGCACCTACGATCTTATGTCAGGAAGATACAGCCACATTCAGCAGACAAAGACTTGTGGGTTCACTTTTTCCAGGACAGTTTGTCGGGAATGCAGCTTGATTGGTTCTACCAGTTGGAGAGTTCTGATGTGCATAATTGGGAAGACTTGGCAGCCTCCTTCTATAAACAATATCAATACAACCCCGACTTGGCACCAACCCGTACTCAACTCCAGGGTATGGCCATGGTGTCCAATGAGGGCTTCAAAGACTACGCCCAAAAGTGGAGGGATTTAGCCGGAAGGGTGCAACCACCATTATCTGAAAGGGAGCTAGTGGACATGTTCTTGGGGACTCTGTCAGGTCCTTTCTTTAATCACCTGATTGGAAGCTCCTCTGCAGGCTTCACTGAATTGATTTTAACTGGCGAGAGGATAGAAGCCGGTATAAGAAGCAGGAAAATTTAGAAAGATGCGTCTACCTCTGCTGCTGCCAAAAAGCCCTTCACGGGAAAGAAAGAAGTGTCTGCTGTCTATGCTCAGAGGAATCAGGGAAGAACCGAGCACCGACCAACGGTGGGGGCTGTTATGATTCAAAAGTCTGCATCATACCAGCCAAGAAACAATCAGCCTAGAAATGATCAGTCGAGGAATAACCAGGAAAGGGTGGAAAGGCCTGTAAGGCAATTCACCAAGATAAACATGACTCCTGCTCAAGTCATACCACATCTTTTGAAGTTGAACTTGGCCATGCTAAAAGAGGCCCCTAAAAATCCTAATACTTCATCTCCACACTACCATCTGAATGCCAGGTGCGCTTACCATTCAGAAAGTCCAGGGCACGACACCAACAACTGTTGGGCTCTGAAGAACAAGATTTAAGATCTGATCAATGTAAAGGAAGTTGAATTTGAAGCTCCTGAAAAACCAAATGTTATCTCCACTCCAATGCCTAGGCATGGACACAATGCTAGTGTTATGGAAGAAGATCTGTTTGTTTCTACTGTGGATAAACTGTTAACTCCTCTCCTAACCATCAAGTTGAATTTGTTAAAAGCCGGGGTGTTCCCAAGTTGTGATAAAGATTTCTGTATTTGCCTATCCTCCTCATTTGACTGTCCTCTGTTGAAGAAAGGTATCCAACAACTGATTGATAACCAGGAAATTTTGTTTGAGAAAGCTCTTATTTCATCCATTCCAGTTTCAGAAGTTTCAATAATAACCATATACGCTAATCCTTCTAGGGTTCCTAAAAAACCCGTTAGGATTACATCCGCTCCTATGACTACTCTGTTGAAGATAACAATGCCTGGGCCTGCCCCATACAAATCAGATAAAATGGTACCATGGAACTATGGTGGAGAAATCTACTACCATGGTGTCAAACAGATTGAACAGACTGCCGAAGATGAGAGATCTGAAGAAGACAATTCCTACATCAGTAACATTGCTGGCACAAGCAAAATTACTCGTAGTGGAAGAATTTTCTCTCTAGAGATTGCGCCACCAAAGGCAGTCTCTGGACCCGTTCCGAAGATTACAGTTGTACCAGTGATTACACCTGCAAGTGTACCCACCAATAATGACAATACAATTCCTATCCCTACTTCCACTGCTGAGAATAAAGGAAAGAATGTTCAAGAGGAGCCTGTCTTGACGAAGGCTCAATCACTATTTATTCCAGAGACATCCAAGAAGGAGATGGAAGAAATCCTGAGGATAAGTAAGAAGAGTGATTATGATATGGTAGAATAACTGGGGCAGACCCCCTCTAAAATCTCTATGTTAGCCCTGCTTCTGTGCTCTGAGGCACATGCTAAAGCTTTGGTCAAGTTTCTGAAGACAGCGTACGTGCTGCAAGAGACTTCGGCTGATCAATTCCAGAAGTGTGTGGCCAGTTTAACAGCTGACAATGGCCTGAGTTTCTCCGATGCTGACTTGACCTCCAAAGGGAGAAAACATAACGACGCACTACATGTCTCGTTGGAGTGTAGGGGAACCACCCTAGCTCATGTTTTGGTTGATACTGGATCATCTCTGAATGTCTTGCCAAAGAAAGCCCTGGATAGACTGGATTGTGAAGGCCTAACCCTGAAACCCAGTAATATAATTGTGAGAGCATTTGACGGCTCTAAAAGGATGGTCCATGGGGAGGTGGACATCCCGATCAAAGTGGGTACTCAGAAGTTCAATTCAACATTCTACGTGATGGACATCCATCCTTCTTACTCTTGCCTGTTGGGACGTCCCTGGATTCACAATGCTGATGCGGTCACCTCGACTTTGCATCAGATGCTAAAGTACCCTGTCCAAGGGAAGATCATAACTGTCCATGGTGAAGAGGAATACATGATTAGTCATCTAAATTCTTTATGATATGTAGAATTGGATGGCGAATTCATTGAGACCCCTTTCCAACATTTTGAAGAAGTTTCTCCTGAAATAGCGGCAACCAAGGCGGTATCCTCAGCTCCTGTGATCACAAGACCTGTACCTCGGATGTCTTCTCTAAAGGATGCAAGGGCAGTAGTGGAAGAAGGCGGATCCACTATCTGGGGGAAGCTTCCCGACTTTCCTTTCAAATCAGACAAATTCGGCTTAGGGTTCACCTCAACTACTCAGAAGGACGTGCGCCGCGCCCGTGCCGGAGGGCCACCCGTGAAGATCAGCCACCAAGGGGTTAATGCGCTAGAGGACAGGGAAGAAGACGACAACTTGGAAGACTAGATTTTTCCTACTGTTGGCGGAGGACTGTGCAACTGGGAAGCAAAAGACTTTGTTCTGATTACTTTGATACCGCAGTAATTTATCTTTTCCATTTCTGTTGGATCTGTAATAATTCACAAACAATTCGTACTTTTTCAGCCTTGTGTCTTACCCGAGGCACATAGGTCCATTTGTAAGGGTTCTTATTTCATTTTCATATGTCATTTCAATGAATCATGGACGCTTTTCATATATAAACCTTTTGTGCTCATTGTCTTTCTTTTACATTTTGTTGTTTTAAGATGGCTATATCCTTACACACACCCACACTTACAAATGCAGGTACCTTTCCATTCCGGAACCCATTGGTAACGATACTGCTATAGCCTTCATTGACTCTGAAGATCTGATCTACCAAGCCGAATACGAAGGTGAGGAAGATTGTGAGGTGCTAGGGGAATTGGCCATATTACTGCAACAAGAGGAAAGAGCTATTCTGCCTCATAAGGAGCTGTTGGATACAATCAACTTGGGTACTGACGAAGACAAGAAGGAAATCAGAGTGGGTGCCAATCTAGAGCCGAGTGTCAAGGAGCGCTTAATTCAGCTATTGCATGAGTATGTTGAGATCTTCTCCTGGTCATACGAAGACATGTCGGGACTTGATACAGACATTGTGGTACACCGTCTACCCACAAGAGAAAAATGTCCACCAGTGAAACAGAAATTCCGCCGCATGAGACCTGACATGTCAGAGAAGATCAAAGCAGAAGTTATGAAGCAGTTCAATGCTGGACTTCTGGCTGTTACTTCCTATCCTCAATGGGTTGCTAACATTGTGCTCGTGCCTAAGAAGTACGACAAAGTAAGAATGTGCGTGGATTATAGAGATTTAAACAGGGCCAGCCCTAAAGATGATTTTCCGCTTCCGCACATCGACATCCTAGTTGACAATACAGCTCAACACAAAGTATTTTCTTTCATTAACGGATTCTCAGGTTATAACCAGATCAAAATGGCACCTGAGGACATGGAGAAAACAACTTTTGTTACACAGTGGGGTACGTTCTGCTACAAAGTGATGCCATTCGGACTGAAGAATGTCGGGGCAACCTATCAACGCGCCATGGTAGCTTTGTTTCATGATATGATACATCATGAGATAGAGGTCTACGTAGATGACATGATAGCCCGATCACAAACAGAAGAAGAACACCTTGATCACTTGCAAAAGCTGTTTGTCAGGTTGAAGGAGTACAAGCTACGGTTGAATCCAAACAAGTGCACATTCGGAGTCCGGTCCGGTAAACTCTTGGGTTTCATTATCAACAACAAAGGCATCGAGGTTGATCCTGCCAAAGTCAAAGCTATACAAGAAATGCCTGCTCCTCGCACTGAGAAGGAGGTTATAGGTTTTTTGGGATGCCTAAACTACATTGCTAGGTTCATTTCTCACCTAACATCTACTTGTGAACCAATCTTCAAGTTGTTGAAGAAAGATCAGGTAGTTAGATGGAATGATGACTGTCAAATTGCTTTCGATAAAATCAAGGAGTATTTGCTAGAGCCTCCTATCTTGATGTCGCCCGTCGAAGGAAGACCGCTAATCATGTATCTGACCATTTTGGATAACTCAATAGGGTGTGTACTGGGGCAGCATGACGAGTCTGGCCGAAAAGAGCATGCCATTTATTACCTTAGCAAAAAGTTTACCGACTGTGAAACCAGATATTCACTGCTCGAGAAAACTTGTTGCGCTTTGGTATGGGCTGCTCCCCGGCTAAGGCAGTATATGTTGACTCATACCACTTTGCTGATATCTAAGATGGATCTGATCAAATACATCTTCGAGAAGCCTGCTTTGTCTGGAAGGATAGCTAGATGGTAGATGATCCTAACAGAGCATGACATACAATACACGGCCCAAAAAGCTATAAAGGGTAGTGTGCTAGCTGATCATCTAGCCCATCAAGCTGTAGAAGATTATCAATCCATGAAGTTTGACTTCCCTGACGAAGACATTATGACATTGGACAACATTGAAGAGAACAGACCATGTGACGGACCTAAACAAGGATCCCGATGGACCCTGTACTTTGATGGGGCCTCCAATGCGCTTGGTAACGGTATCGGTGTTGTGCTTATATCTCCAGAAGGTTGCCATACTCCTTTCACCGCCAGACTTTGCTTCAACTGTACGAACAACATGGTAGAGTATGAAGCTTGCAATTTGGACTCAAGGCTGCCATAGACTTGGGAATCAAATCTTTGATTGTGTTTGGGGACTCAGCTTTGGTCATCAGTCAGATCAAAGGAGAGTGGGACACTAAGCATCCAAACCTCATCCATTACAAAGAACATGTCTTGACATTGTTACCACATTTCGAGAAGATTACCTTCGAGCACTTCCCGCGAGAAGAAAATCAGCTAGCAGATGCTCTAGCTACAATGTCATCCATGTTTAAACTTAACTGGGATAATGAGGCTCCCCAAATCACCATTGAACGAATGGACGAACCTGCACATTGTCACGAGATTAATATCAAGGAAGTAGTGGACCAGCTGTGGTTTCATGAAGTCAAAAGGTATCTCGAGGCGCAAGAATACCCTGAAGGAGCTTCAGTCAATGACAAAAAGTTCTTAAGGAGATTCTCAGCTAAGTTCTTCCTAAGTAATGGCATCTTATACAAGCGCAATCATGATTCTATTCTGCTCCGTTGTGTGGACAAACTTAAAGCTGAAAGGATTATGGCTGAATTGCATGAAGGTACCTTTGGCACTCACTCTAGCGGGTATACGATGGCTAAAAAGATTTTAAGGGCAGGCTATTACTGGTCTACCATGGAAGTTGACTGCTATCAACACTCCCGAACATGCCATAAATGTCAAATCTATGCAGACAAGGTCCACGTGCCTCCAGTTCCTCTAAATGTCTTAATAACTCCTTGGCCCTTCGCTATGTGGGGAATTGACATGATTGGAGAGATCAAGCCTATGGCATCCAATGGACACCGCTTCATTCTGGTGGCCATTGATTATTTCACCAAGTGGGTCGAAGCAGCTTCCTTCGCATCCGTAACTAAGAATGTTGTTGCCCTCTTCATCAAACAAAATCTCATTTGCCGGTACGGTATCCTCGAAAGGATCATCACTGATAACGGTACAAACCTTAACAATACTATGATCATCGCCTTGTGCGAGCAGTTCAAGATTCAACATCATAATTCATCTCCCTATCGACCAAAGATGAACGGTGCTGTCGAAGTTGCGAACAAGAATATCAAGAAGATCATACAAAAGATGACAATCACCTACAAGGACTGGCATGAAATGTTACTGTTTTCTCTTCACGGGTATCATACCACGGCACGCACATCAACTGGGGCAACACCCTATTCTTTAGTTTATAGCATGGAAGCTGTCTTGCCTATCGAGGTTCAGATTCCCTCTTTGAGAATCATGAAAGATGCTGGTTTGAGTGAAGACGATTAGATTCAAACCCGACATGATTAGTTGAACTTAATTGACGAGAAGAGACTTACTGTTGTTTGTCATGGTCAGACGTATCAGAAATGGATGATCAAGGCTTTCAACAAAAAAGTCAGACGCCAGACCTATCAAGTTGGAGATCTAGTGATCAAGCGCATCATCTTGCGACAAAGTGATCCCAGGGGCAAATGGACTCCTACTTACGAAGGACCATTTGTAATCAAAAACATATTTTCTAGTGGGGCAATGATCTTAACCACCATGGATGGCGACGACCTTCTGCACCCTGCGAACGCAGATATAGTCAAAAGATACTACGCATAAATGACCCGCTAGGTTGACACACCTAGGCAAAATAAGGGCATCCCGGTGAATAGAAAACCCAAAAGTGCGGTTCAGGCAAAAATTAGGGATAAAACAAAAAAATCTGTACACCCGGCAAGTTAAAAACCCGAAAGGGCGACTTGGGAAAAAAAAGGGTTTCCCGGTGGACTGAAAACCCGAAAGGGCGGTCCAGGCAAAAGTTAGGGAACTAAAGCGTATGACTATGTCTCGTCGGATCACTTTAAGGACAATCTCTTCACTGACAAATATGGAGCTTCTGATTAATCCAATCATCTTTGGACGAAGCGACGAATGGATAAGATATTGAGAGATACGAAGGCTATAGCAGAATGGGAACCCCATGGGATTTTTTTACACATAGCTATCTTTCTTTGTATAAATTTTTCTCATTTTTTATGACACTATCCTCTTACTAGGATGACTGTCTCCTTTGTACTCAAATACTTATTCAAAGTAAATACAAAGATACCTCTTTAAAAGTGCAGAAAACTATTTGTCCTTTTCTCTTTACACTTGTGTTTTTATGTGCAAAAACGTCCAATGATTAATTAATGAACATATGCATTTGAACATAATTACTGTTTACAAATAAACAGGATGAAAAAGAACAATTACTGACAGGTTAAAAGGATAGGAAAACGTCTTTCAGCTATTTCATGAGCAATCCCTACAGTACATCATCTAGATCCCCAACGGAACTAAAATTTCAAATTCTTGACCCCCATCAGAGTTAAAACTTCAAACTCCCAATCCCCAGCGGAGAAAAAACTTTGAATTACAGATCCCTAGCGGAGATGAAACCTTCTTCCCCAGTCGAGTCAAGATTTCCAACTACCAATCCCCAGTGGAGACCATCCGGTTTCTCCAAATTCCCCAGCAAGTTGTCTTGAAATCTGGAAATCAACCAAGATAACAGTTAACTTCTGTCTCCCCCCAACCTAGGATAACTTCCCAGTAGAGTGGCCGACAACCCAAACTCCTGAACCTACTCTCCAGCAGTAAGCCTTCTTCCCCACAGAATTTGCATTACTCCCCAACAAAATAAGTGTGATACGGTGGGAGAACTGACTGTGGTTTTGCGTTTGTTTTCGCAAATGTTTCGGTTGAGCAAGAGTCGCCACCGACTTTTTATTTTATCCTAAGGAAAGGTTTAAAAAGCACAGCAAAAACCTTTGAGATTTTTCTTGGGTTCGGGGAGTAGATTATAGAAAGGGAAGGTATTAGCACCCTTTCTATCCATGGTTATCCATGGGCTCTTAGTTACTTGCTTAGATCACTTGCCTTTTTCAATTGTTTGAAATGGTGCTTTGTGTGTGTGTGTTTTGAAAATGCTTCGAAAAGAGGCCAATGTGGTGGAAACCTTTGTAATGATCCATGTTGGGATGCATACAAAGGTGTATGTCTTTTGAAAAGGTTTTCATTTGTTTTCGAAAGTTGTTTTGAAAGTGTTGTGAGGTGTGGTTTAAAAACAGGCAAGTGTTTTTGTTTTGCAAGTTGACAAGTACTTAAGAGCGATCTACCCTAAAGTTCTCAAAGATTTTTGTTATGTTTTTAACCCTTTTAACAATTTTGTTCCACCATTGTATTTGGTGGACAATCTTGTGTTAGGATGTGAAAGGGACAGGCGCGGGTCGTCGTTTAGACCATAGTTGCAATGGTGCCAAGTATCTTTGGGCAATTTTTCTTTAAGGGACTTGATCATTTGAGTTATTTGTTTTGCCCAAAGAGACCTAACATGCAATATGGCCCAATTTTTGAAAGGCAACAAGTGGATGTAACCCTAGGGGTGTTAGTGTGCAAGTGTGTTTTATTGCATACAAGAGTTTTTTTCTTTGAATTAGGTTTTTCTATTTCATTGATTTTATCTTGCCATACATGTCCTAATTACTAGCAATAAGAAGCGGAAATATAAAATCCTACGCTATTACAACAATTAGGGGAGGGGGATACACATTTGTACATGGGGGGTTCAACGAGAAAAATAGACAAAAAAGAAAATAGCAAAAAACAAGATATATAGAGAGAGAGAGAGGGAGCCCGCGCGCTGCTGGGAGGTCATCCGAAGTTCTGACTCAGCTCCGCTGCCAGATGATCAACCTGTTAGTGAAACTGGATGAGTTAGAACTTCTGACTCTGGCACCTGCAAAACAGAACCTTGTTAGTGGGGAAATCAGAAGTTCTGATTTCCCTGCGCTGCAAGACAGAAGTTTGTTAGTGGAGAAACCAGAAGTTCTGATTCTGCTGAAAAGGCAATAACTCTCAGAGGTTCTGATATCATTGACAGCAAAACAGGCTTCGGATGTGCTAACGTCAAAGTCAGCACTTGGCTTTTCCCTGTACTAATCAGAACATCTGCAATTCTGTTGTTATTCCACAAAACAGGAAACATATTTGGAACAGATCCAGCAAATAGCAAAAATGTTTCAGAGGTCAGAATCACCAAGGTCACAGGCAAGTCCTATACTGGCTCAGAACGTTCTGAGGTATGAAAATCCTCAGAACATAAACAGCAATAACATGAATATTTACATTATGTTACTTGAATATGCACAGCTGATGATGCTTAACAGTGTGGTGAGGGTCAGCAGGTGCTTACCTGACTGTTTGAAAAGTTGGTGAGTGAAAGTTTAGCTTTTGGTTCTGGTTCTGGGGGTGTTCTGGACAGATTTGAAAAGGGGAAGTAAAGGTGTATACGTGTGTAGGGCCAGAAGTTTGGAAAGAGTGTTTTTGGTTTACAGAAAAGAACTGGATATTTGATGAAGTTAAAGGTGAGAAACTCAAAGTTTATGGAACAAAACTGGAGATTTTGGCAGAGTTTCAGAATGCTGTGTTGCTAGGAGTTATGTTTCTCTCTTAGCAATTTTCTGTTTCTTTTCTTGAACGTCTTTGGCAGTGGTGAAGACTCTCTATTTATAGGCAAAGTTCTTGTGGATGCCTAGAACATTTAAGGCGCCAACAGAGTTTGAATTTGTTCTTTGACAGAAATTCCTGGGAAGTTGTGATACAGATAGCTTTCAGCCTAGGTTGTAGCAGCAGGCGTAGATTGGGGAGAAGTGACCTCTGAAGTGGGCGGTGGCGTGAAGACCCATGCCAGAATCTGTGCAAAAGCGTTTTCCAAGCCACACGTGAATGCTCAGGAGTGGTTGGAAGCATTAATGGGCATTAAATGGTGACAAGACCTGTCAATACCAACATTCTGGTAATGGAAACCAGCGTTGAACCAGCAGCGTAAACCATGCTTTGGCCTTGGCTACCTGTTGTCTTAGTAAGCTCTAGAGATTCTCCTGGTTTTCTGGTACGTTCCTTGGATTTGCTTCTGGACAATCTGGACTTAGAGATTCTGTATCAGTATAACACCCACTCTTCTGATCTTTCATCTTCTGATTTCAACCTGTTCTGAAGGAGCCTTCAGACTTCCCTGCTTCTCTTGCATTCCTTTAGAAAATTCTGACTGGGCTTGTGTAACTGCTGAAGGGGCATGTTCTGTTTGAGGCTTACATTCTGAACCACGTTTACAACTTCTGATTGAACTGATGTAGCTGCTGAAGGGGCAACTTCTGACCACGCTGAGCCAAGCTTGCAACTTCTGACCGTCTTCACCTGGAATGGGTCCAGAAGTTCTGAAGCGCTGATTTTTCTAAAAACACTTATTTTAAAGAAACATTCTAAGCACTTAGAATTTGATTTTTCTCAAGATAAAAGCGTTGCTTCTGGAGTTCGTGAGATCATCTTGCTTTTGTAAGTGGCTTGCTTGGGCAAAAGGATAACTCAGGGCTTGGATTTGTTTCAGGGGGACCTTGAAAAATCCAAGATGGTTTCCTGAAGAAAGGGAGGGCAAATTTTGGGGTACAACAGTTGCCCCTGTTCAATCTTCTTGAACCTGAAGAGTTAGATTGACAAGTTTGCCTTTCGCGACTCGAAGGTAAAAGGAGATTGGACACTAGAGTGCCCGAAAATTTGCACTCGCATGTTGGAGTATCAGCGAATGTGATGGCGGGAATGGGCCTATGGATGCCATTTGGAGAGGTGGTGGATAGGGAGATGGGCTTATAGATGCCATCTGGAGATGTGACAGAACTTTTTCAGGAATGGGCTTACAGATGCCATTTGGAAGTGTTTGATCGCACAAGAGATTCCTTAGCGAGAACTTTATGTATCTGAGAAAGGAAGATGTTTTCCTGGCTTGTTACAGGTGTTTGATCTTTAATCTCCTTATGCAGATATGCCCTGGCAGGATACAGGTATCGAATCTATAAATGTTGTCAATAGATATGCCCTGGCTGGATACAGGAATCGAATCTTCGAATTCTTCAGACGTGCCCTGGCTAGATACAGGAATCGAGTCTGGAAATGTGTTCAACAGATATGCCCTGGCTGGATGCAGGAATCGAATCTGGAAATGTTGTAGATAGATATGCCCTGGCTAGATACAGGAATCGAATCTTCGAACTCTTCAGATGTGCCCTGGCTAGATACAGGAATCGAGTCTGGAAATGTGGTCAACAGATATGCCCTGGCTGGATGCAGGAATCAAATCTGGAAATGTTGTAGATAGATATGCCCTGGCTAGATACAGGAATCGAATCTTCGAACTCTTCAGACGTGCCCTGGCTAGATACAGGAATCGAGTCTGGAAACTGATCACTCTCAGATATGCCCTGGCTAGATACAGGAGTCGAATCCGGAATTTGTGACAGTTGAAGGTAGTTGTCTTTGGGATTGTCTTTTTCCCTGAAAAGGCAAAAACATAAGTTGTACGCAATGTCATGATGTATGATATGCATGATGTTCAACATGAGATAGTGTTGTATGCACTTTATCATGTATGTAAGCGAGATGTATGAAAGTGTGAAATTTTTATGAATGTAACTTCGTCTTAGGAAAATAAATCTTTGACGATCGGCCGGGGAGTTGCCCTGTGGCCGAGATACTTTGCTGAAGTTTTGATGAGAGGCCTGCTGAGGGCTTTAATGATGGATCCCGCTGGGGATAATGATGATAAACTCTGTTGGGGATACCAAAGATAAACTCCGCTGGGGATACCAAAGATAAACTCCGCTGGGGATACCAAAGATAAACTCCGCTGGGGATTGAAAGAACTTTGTTGGGGGCGATCTTCCGTGGAGATTAGCTGAGGATAACCCAGTTATAAGCCCTTGTGAGGAATAACTCTGAATAAAGCTCGGGAGAGATGTCTGTATTCGGCAGGGAACAAGCTTCCAGAATCTACTGGGGATAAGCTTTAAGACCTGCCGGGGAACGTTGTGCCTTTTCAGGATCGACGGGGAATCAACTCAGCTTGGGGAAAGTATTGCTGAATCTTGTCTTACTCTGCGGGGCGTTGAGATGATTTGGTCACATTCTTCAGTCGAATCTACCTTGGTACCTTGGCGGACAAAGCAAATAGACTGCATCAGACAACCTTACATTGCCCTTGTTTCTGATTTCACCTGTAATTGATCTTTTGCAAACATTTTAATGTCAAATGCATATATCAAAAATGAACATTGGACGTTCTTCGCAAGACAAAACAGAAAAAGGAAAAAAACAATGGCAACTTGTATGGACAAGTGAATTTTTATTGATTTGAACTTTGCCTGTGAATAGGCGTTTCTGTACAAGAAGCTGACATCCTAGTAAGAGGATGCCGCTGAATAATCACAGAGTTTACAATTTTTTGGAAAGAAAACAAAACAGCTATGTGAACAATCCCACTGGGTTCCAACTCTGCTATTGCCTTTATGTCTCCAAGCGTCTCATCACTTTGATGCCTAGTTGAAAATGAAGCTGATTGGTCGATGCCGAAATCTGAGCCAGATAGCTGATGCCGAATTCCGGATGCGAAGTGATCCAATGAGACATAGTGTTACGCTTTATCCCTAACTTTTGCCTGGACCGCCCTTTCTGGTTTTCAGTCCACCGGGATACCCATTTTTGCCCAAGTCGCCCTTTCGGGTTTTCAACTTGCCGGGTGTACAGTTTTTTTTTCATTTCATCCCTTATTTTTGCCCGAACCCTTTTGGTTCGCTGGGAAGCCCTTATTTTTGCCTAGGTATGTCAACCTAGCGGGTCTTTTATTCATGCGTAGTATCTTTTCACTATGTCTGTATTGGCGGGGTGAGGGAGGTCGTCACCATCCATGGTGGTTAGGATCATGGCTCCTCCTGAGAAAACATGTTTAACCACAAATGGCCCTTCGTACGTAGGGGTCCATTTGCCCCTAGGATCATTTTGAGGAAGGATGATACGCTTGATTACCAGGTCTCCAACCTGATACTCTTGTGGTCTGACCTTCTTGTTAAATGCCCTGATCATTCGTTTTTGATACGTCTGACCATGACAGATAGCGGTGAGCCTCTTTTCGTCAATCAGGTTTAATTGATCAAGTCGAGTCTGGATCCAGTCATCTTCATTTAAGTCTGCATCTTTCATTATCCGGAGAGAAGGTATCTGGACTTCAATGTGCAAGACTGTCTCCATGCCATAGACCAAGGAGAAAGGAGTTGCCCCGGTTGACGTCCTCGCTAAGGTACGGTACCCGTGAAGAGCAAACGGTAACATCTCGTGCCAATCTTTATAGGTCACTATCATCTTCTGCACAATTTTCTTAATATTCTTATTAGCTGCCTCTACAGCCCCATTCATCTTTGGCCGATAGGGAGAAGAATTGTGGTGTTGTATCTTGAATTGTTCGCAGAGTTCAGTGATTATTTTGTTATTGAGATTGGTACCATTGTCCGTAATGATTCTTTCCGGGACACCGTACCGACAGATCAGATTATGCCGGATAAAACGTGCCACGACGCTCTTGGTTACCATCGCGTAGGAAGCTGCCTCAACCCATTTTGTGAAGTAATCGATCACTACCAAGATGAAGCGATGCCCGTTGGATGCCGTCGGTCGGATCTCACCGATCATATCAATGCCCCACATTGCAAAAGGCCAAGGTGCCTTCAGGATGTTCAGAGGAACGGGAGGAATATGCACCTTGTCAGCATAGATCTGGAATTTGTGACAAGTTCGAGAGTGTTGGTAACAATTGCCTTCCATTGTGGACCAGAAATACCCTGCTCGAAGGATTTTCTTTGCCATGGTGTGTCCACTGGAATGTGTCCCAAATGTACCTTCATGCAGTTCTATCATGATCTTCTCTGCTTCAGCCTTATCCACACAACGTAGTAGAGTTGAATCATGGTTCCGTTTGTAGAGGATGACGTTGCTGAGGAAGAATTTTGCCGCAAACCTCCTCATGAACTTCTTGTCATTGACAGATGCACCTTCAGGGTATTCCTGAGCTTCTAAGTACCTTTTCACCTCATGATACCAGGGTTTTTCAGTTGCCTTCTCGGCCTCGAGGTCGCAGCAGTATGCCGGTTCGTCCAACTTCCAGATAATGATCCGGGGAGCCTCATTGTCCCATTTAACTTTGAACATTGAAGACATCGTAGCCAGTGCGTCCGCTAGCTGATTCTCCTCTCTTGGGAAGTGCTCAAAAGTTATTTCTTCAAATTGGGGAAGCAAGGTTGACACATACTCCTTGTAAGGAATAAGATTTGGGTGTTTCGTATCCCACTCGCCTTTGATCTGATTGATCACGAGAGCGGAATCTCCGAAGACACTCAGGAATTTGATCCTTAAATCGATTGTAGCTTGTAGACCCATGATACATGCCTCATATTCTGCCATGTTGTTGGTGCAGTTGAAACATAATCGGGCGGTGAGTGGAGTATGCGTTCCTTTGGGAGATATGATTACAGCGCCGATGCCGTTACCCAAAGCATTGGAGGCTCCGTCAAAATGCATAGACCATCGGGATCCTTCCTCAGGTCCTTCATCCGGTCCAGGTATTTCACAGTCAGTTACCACCATGATGTCTTCGTCCGGAAAATCAAAGTTCAATGATTGGTAATCGTCCACAGGTTGGTGTGCCAAATGATCTGCCAGTACACTTCCTTTAATTGCTTTCTGAGTTGTATACTAGATATCATATTCTGTCAAGATCATTTTCCATCTCGCTATTCTACCAGACAGAGCGGGCTTTTCGAATATGTACTTGATGGGATCCATTTTTGAAATCAATAGAGTAGTGTGAGTCAGCATATACTGTCTCAGCCGGCGAGCAGCCCATACTAGAGCGCAGCAAGTTTTCTCAAGCAGTGAGTAATGAGACTCACAGTCGGTAAACTTTTTGCTCAAGTAATAAATAGCGTGCTCTTTTCGGCCAGACTCGTCATGCTGTCCCAGCACACACCCCATTGAATTGTCAAGTACTGTCAAATATAGTATCAGAGGTCTTCCTTCCACTGGAGGCATAAGAATGGGTGGCTCTTGGAGATATTCCTTTATCTTTTCAAAGGCAGCCTGACATTCATCGTTCCAACGTACTACTTGATCTTTCTTCAGTAATTTGAAGATTGGCTCACAAGTAGCAGTCAGGTGTGAGATGAATCGGGCAATGTAATTCAGTCGTCCTAGGAAGCCTCTGACTTCTTTCTCTGTCTTTGGAGTTGGCATCTCTTGTATGGCTTTTACCTTGGCAGGGTCCACCTGGATACCTTTATCACTTACAATGAAACCCAGCAATTTTCCGGACCTCACCCCAAAGGTGCATTTCTTGGGATTCAACCTCAGCTTATATAATTTCAGTCGGTCAAATAGCTTCCTCAGATGATCAAGGTGCTCCTCCTCAGTTTGAGACCTTGCAATCATGTCATCAACGTATACCTCAATCTCATGATGGATCATATCATGCAATAAAGCAACCATGGCACGTTGATAGGTTGCCCCAGCATTTTTCAATCCGAATGGCATGACCTTGTAACAGAAGGTGCCCCACTGAGTTACAAAGGTAGTCTTTTCCATATCTTCCGGGGCCATCTTGATTTGATTATACCCTGAAAAACCGTCCATGAAGGAGAAAACCTTATGTTGAGCAGTATTGTCAACGAGAACGTCAATGTGAGGTAGAGGAAAATCATCCTTGGGGCTTGCCCTGTTTAAATCCCTGTAGTCAACACACATTCTGACTTTACCGTCCTTCTTCGGCACTGGCACCACATTGGCAACCCACTGAGGGTAGGAAGTTACTTCTAGAAATCCGGCATCGAATTGCTTCATAACCTCGGCCTTGATCTTTTCAGACATCTCTGGGCGCATGCGGCGAACCTTTTGCTTTACCGGAGGGCAGTCTTCCTTAGTCGGCAGGTGATGAACTACAATGTCGGCATCCAAACCAGGCATGTCTTCATAGGACCAAGAAAATATCTCCATGTAATCCTGTAGCATCTGGATCAATCGTTGCTTCACGCTGAGCTCTAGATTAGCCCCAATCTTGACCTCTTTCCTATCTGTCTCAGTACCCAGGTTAATTGTTTCCACCGGCTCTTCATGTGGTTGAATAGCCCTCTCTTCCTGGAGTAGCAGTCTTGCGAGTTCACCAGGCACTTCGCAATCATCTTCACCTTCGTCTTCGGCCAAGTTGATCGGATTCTCGAAGTCATAACTGGCGGTAGCAGAGCTGTTACCAGTGAGATCCAGAGTGGATTGAAACCTGTATAAGTGAGTGTGTGTAAATATAGCTGTTTTGCAATATATAACACAGAGAGAAAAAGAGCACAAGATTTGAAATGCAACAAACGTCCAATGTTTTGATTGATGATATATGGAAATGTCATACAAAAAGCCCTCACAAATGGAGCTACGATGCCCCGGGTAGGACACCGAGCCAATAAAAGTTTTAACACATTGTTTGTTACAAATTGAAAATCAAAAGAGTTAATTACTGCATGACAAATGTGATAGGTGTAAAATCCTTTTCCGTCCAGTTGCTTGATCTGTTGCTGGTAGTCGGGTAGATCCAACTGTCAAACTCTGCTTCCTCTACATCCTCCTCAATAGCATTCACCCTTGGAATGGTGATAAACAATGGAGTTTTTCTGATCTTTTCCTTGTGCACAGCCTTCTGAGCCTCTGCAGTAAAGCCCAGCCCGAACTTGTCGTTCTTTTGAGTGAAGTCAGGAAGCTGACCCCAGTTTGCACAATTGCCTTTCTCGATTACAGCCCGGGCATCCTTCAAAGATGCCATCTTCAACGGGAAGTCTTCTTCAACTACTGCTTCAGCTGATGCCAAAATTGGAGGTACCTCCTCAAAATGCTGAAAGGGGGTTTCAATAAACTCCCCGTCCATCTCGATATACCGGAATGAATTCAAGTGACTAACCATGTATTCCTCCTCACCCTGCATGGTAACAATCTTCCCTTTGACAGGGTATTTGAGTTTTTGGTGTAGAGTGGAGGTTACCGCCCCAGCCTTGTGAATCCAGGGTCGACCCAATAAGCAGGAGTAAGACAGACGAATATCCATTACATAGAACGTTGAGTCGAAGACTTGGGAACCCACACGAATAGGAATGTTTACTTCACCGTGCACCATCCTCTTAGAACCGTCGAAGGCTCTAACAATGATGTTACTAGGTTTCAACTCCAGCCCCTCACAATCCAAGCGGTCCAATGCCTTCTTGGGCAAAACATTCAGGGAAGAACCGGTATCCACTAGCACGTGTGCGAGAGTAGTGCCCCTGCATTCTAGGGAAACATGCAGGGCATCATTGTGACTTTTCCCTTTGGGGGTGAGGTCAGCATCCGAGAACCCCAATCCATTGTCAGCTATCAGATTAGCCACACAGTCAGTGAATTGATCCGCGGGGGTCTCCTGCGGCACATGGGCCGTTTTCAGAAATGAAATCAGGGCTTTTGCATGGGCCTCTGAGCATAGCAGCAATGATAGCATAGATATTTTGGAGGGAGTATGCCCCAACTGTTCAACAATGTTAAAGTCACTCTTTTTGATGATTTTAAGAATTTCCTCCATTTCTTGTTGGGAGGCTTCTACAACAGTCTTTTTTGGTGCCTCCGTCCTGGCAGGCAAATCGGTAGCAACTTCTTTGCCCCGAGTATCAGAGGACCCGGCGGCAGTAGTAGACATAGGAACTTGAATTGGAACATGCACACTTGCGGGTGTGATGGTGAGAGGTTTTCGGATAACTGGCGGTGCAATGTCAGGCGAGAAGAGC
The DNA here is from genome assembly GCA_948472305.1 of Vicia faba. Taxonomy (NCBI): domain Eukaryota; kingdom Viridiplantae; phylum Streptophyta; class Magnoliopsida; order Fabales; family Fabaceae; genus Vicia; species Vicia faba. Next base: position 1,284,484,818 of record OX451735.1, on the reverse strand, counting down.
CTGCCACTGCGGGTAATCTTGGCGGGACCAGTGATGTTACTGATACTGGTATTGGTGTTGGACTCCTGCTTCACCCCAAGCACATATACGTCGGCTCCATAATGCCATGGGACCACTTTATCAGACTCATAGGGGAGAGGCCCCGGAACAGTAATAGTAATGGGTGCAACAGACATAATTCAGACTGGTTTCTTCATGGGAGCTTTGGTAGGATTGTAAATTGTGACAACAGATATTTCTTCAACGGAAACAAACGGAACAACAGCTTTCTTGAACAGAATTTCCTTGCTATCCATCAGGCTTTGGATGCCTAATTTCAGCAGTGAACAACCGGTAGGGATAACAACACACATGAGGCAACCCTTACTACAACCCAGAAATAAACCTGCTAGTAGTAAGTTCCTCTTAACAGTTAACAGAGGGGTAGCAACATCATTCACTGAAACAGCATACAACTCTTCTTCAATGGCATTTACTCTATGCTGGGGCATAGGAGCAGTTACAACATTCGGTCTTTCAGGCGCTTCAAACTGAATTTCCTTCACGTCGATAAGGTCTTGCACCTTATTTCTCAAGGCCGAGCAATCATCAGTAGTATGCCCAGGGCTATCAGAATGATAAGCGCAACGGGCATTTGGGTTATATTTAGGAGATGCAGTATTCACGACCTTTGGAGCCTCTTTGATGGTCACCAAGTTGGTTGATAACAGTTGTGGTAAGATTTGTGACAGGGTCATACTCAGCCGAGTATACTGCCTCTTGGGCCTTTCACCTCTTTGTTGATTGTACTGCTGAGGAGCAGCAACAGGTTTTGAAATGACCAAGGCATTGACAGCTTGGCGGCTTTCTGGCTTGACTTGTCTTCTAGGACCATAGACGGCACTTGCTTCTTTCTTAAAAGGCCTCTTCTCAGTACCTGCAGCAACACCCTTCTGAATCTTTCCTGACTTGATGCCAGCTTCTATTCTTTCGCCCGTTAAGATCAAATCGGTAAACCCTGTGGAAGAGTTACCAATCAGATGATTGAAAAATGGCCCAGATAGGGTCCCCAGAAACATATCAACAAGCTCACGATCGGTTAAAGGAGGCTGCACCCTGCCAGCCAAATCCCTCCATTTTTGTGCGTACTCTTTGAATCCTTCGCCTGTTCCTAACGACATACCCTGAAGTTGGGTACGAGTAGGGGCAAGGTCAGAATTGTATTGGTATTGTTTGTAAAGCGGTGGCCAAATCTTCCCAATTTCGAACACTGGTTCCCTCTAGCTGATAAAACCACTCCAACTGAGCTCCAAAAAGACTGTCTTGAAAGAAATGAATCCAAAGGTTTTTATCTGCCGTATAGGGTTGAATTTTTCTCACGTAGGACCTGAGATTCATTTTGGGACAGGACATCCCATCATACCTCACAAACACTGGCACTTTGAATTTTGGGGGAATCACGATCCCGGCAACCAAACCCAAGTCTTCAAAATCCAAACCCGGTACTCTTTGTAGCTCCATGGCGGCCAACCTGTCTTCTAGCCCTTTGTATTTATCATCAGCTGGAGGGTATTGCTTATCGGTATAATCTTCATCCTCTTCGACCTCCTCCTCTTCCGCATCAGACTCGGAAGGTACCGCAGCCCCACCTCCTTTGCTGGTTCCTTCATCAGAGATAGGAGGAAATTCAAGCACTCTCCGAGCTTCTCCGTCAAATCTTCTCCCCAAAGTAGCCATCCCGAGTCTCTTTTTCTTCTTTTTTACTGGGTCTTTATTCCCCAATTGAGTCTTGATATCCTCCTGACCCTTAGCCAAGGTCATCAGGAGTTGCTGGAACTGTGCATTCTGAGCTTGTAGGTCTTTGACTGTTTGCTCGAGATCCATCCTGCTGACATAAACAGCAGACAGATAAGGGAACCTGGAGTGAGACCTGCTTATGCACATGATGAATGGTATGCTTATGTATGCAATGCATTCAAGGATTTAGGACATTCAAAATTGTTTCAGACAAAGAAGAACGCACGTCATATTAATAAGAAGAAATTTGTTAGTACCTAAATGCCCCATGGGCCAAATATTACAAAATAACTTCTCAAGGTAAAAAGACATTGCGCATCCTCTTTGGTGCGAAGTAGGTGTTGAGGGCCTCTTGCTCATGGAGTTGGCGGGTAAGCTCTAGAACCTTCTTCTCACTGGCGTAGAAGCTAGCTTCAAAAGTATTTCGTTCCTCCTTGAGATGGATCCAACTTTTCTGCATTTCCTCCCACGATGTAGGCATGTCTGGATGTAAGATGGTGTAGGGAACCTCTCCTTCATTGACGGGCTCTTTAATCACAGGGAGAATATGAGGATAAGGCATCATCAAACTTTGGGCTCGGGCTCGTACCCACTTGAGATAGGGCTCAAGAGGGATGGAATTCTTGTGTCCCAGAGTCTTGCTGTCAACCTTGTTGAGTTTTCCCCAAGCTCTGATGAATCTTTGGCGAAGTCCTTGCGCATCGTTGTCGAAGTCAAAAACTAGGCCAGGAATCAACATGTCATGAGGGCCATCCCTCCATGCATATCCAAATTGCCTCAAATCTAGGCAAGGGTTGTAGGTGATACCTCCTCTGATTCCAAGTAAAGGAACATTAGGAAATTCTTCGCAACGATCAACGATGATGACATTTTCTCTGGATCGAGAACACCAATGTACATCAGAGTGAGTAAGAGTCATCAACCGTTGGGACCACCTTGAGCCTTGGTCGTTCTTCAAGACAGATTGTGGAAGTTGTGAAATAAACCACCTTGCAAGGAGAGGAGTACAACACATGAGAACACCCCTCTTTCTCATTGTTCGTGTGTAAAATGAGTGAAGGATGTCCCCAAGCAATGTTGGTATTGGATTTCTGGACAAGAAGATTTTGACGGCATTGACATCTACCAATTGGTCGGGATTTGGGAACAAGACCAACCCATAGATAAGGAGTGCCACAACTTCTTCAAAGGCTTGTAGGTCCAATGAATTCCAACATTCTTGTGCCTTCTCAAACAAGAATTTTGCTAAGAATCCTTTGACGCCGCTTCTGGTTTCCCAATGCCCCTTGATGTCGGATGGTTGTAGATGTAATGCTCGAGCAACATCTTCCGGCTTTGGTTCCTTTTCCGTACCGTTGAAAGGTAGTTGATTAAGGATAGGAATTCTCAGGAGTTGAGAAAACTCCTCCAAAGTGGGCACCAACTGGTAATCGAGGAAAGTGAAACAGTGGTGAAGAGGGTCAAAGAACTGGAATAGCACTTTTATCATGTCTTCTTCAATGTTGGTGTTGACTAGGCTGAGCAGTCTACCGTGTCTTTCACTGAAGGATGAGCTTTCCGGAATTCTTAAGGTGAGCTCCTTGAGTTGAGGAGAGATTCTCACAAGGTTGACTTGAATGGTTTTTCTGCGAGGAACTTCCATGACCTACAAAACAGGAACAAAGATGAAGATCCAAAACCCTTGAAATGGTTAGTGAATGCATATGATGTTTTATGATGTCCATGATGTATGTACAAAACATATGTACAAGCAAATCACACCAAACCCTAGTTTCAGGCTTGCATGAGGTTTCATAGGTAAGTACCCTCTTGAGTGTAGTTGGCTTAAAAACCTGTCCTATAAATAGTAACCGGGTTCTAAGGAGCTCAATATCACAGGATTGTTTTCATTGTTCATTGTTTTGGTTTAGCCACTTAACTAGCGACCAAAATATTCCAAGAAAACAACCCTCAATGAGTGTAGTATCGAGTATCTACCAACTTCGGACTGCACCAAAGCCGGTCATCTCACTACCCCTAATAAAAGGCCAAGATGGTCAAGTAAGGTTCTAGGTCATTAGTGCTTAGTGACATCACTCAGCGGCCCCGTACTCTCCTTGATTGAACTCAAGGGTTACCGGTACTCACAAATATGTCGCACTAATATAGCTATTGCTTCGACCGTGTCGGTATACCCCGCACAGTTTCCACAACGTATTGCTATCTATGAATGTTTCCCAAAATCCGGGTGTAGGATTGCAAACCCAAACAATAGAGCCAAGATATAAAGCAAACAATTAGTCATGCAAGAGGGTGATCTAAGCCCTAAGGTTACTCCACTTTTAAAAATGTCCCCAGCAGATTCGCCAGTTCTGTGATACGGTGGGAGAACTGACTGTGGTTTTGCGTTTGTTTTCGCAAATGTTTCGGTTGAGCAAGAGTCGCCACCGACTTTTTATTTTATCCTAAGGAAAGGTTTAAAAAGCACAGCAAAAACCTTTGAGATTTTTCTTGGGTTCGGGGAGTAGATTATAGAAAGGGAAGGTATTAGCACCCTTTCTATCCATGGTTATCCATGGGCTCTTAGTTACTTGCTTAGATCACTTGCCTTTTTCAATTGTTTGAAATGGTGCTTTGTGTGTGTGTGTTTTGAAAATGCTTCGAAAAGAGGCCAATGTGGTGGCAACCTTTGTAATGATCCATGTTGGGATGTATACAAAGGTGTATGTCTTTTGAAAAGGTTTTCATTTGTTTTAAAAAGTTGTTTTGAAAGTGTTGTGAGGTGTGGTTTAAAAACAGGCAAGTGTTTTTGTTTTGCAAGTTGACAAGTACTTAAGAGCGATCTACCCTAAAGTTCTCAAAGATTTTTGTTATGTTTTTAACCCTTTTAACAATTTTGTTCCACCATTGTATTTGGTGGACAATCTTGTGTTAGGATGTGAAAGGGACTTGATCATTTGAGTTATCTTTTTTGCCCAAAGAGACCTAACATGCAATATGGCCCAATTTTTGAAAGGCAACAAGTGGATGTAACCCTAGGGGTGTTAGTGTGCAAGTGTGTTTTATTGCATACAAGAGTTTTTTTTCTTTGAATTAGGTTTTTCTATTTCATTGATTTTATCTTGCCATACATGTCCTAATTACTAGCAATAAGAAGCGGAAATATAAAATCCTACGCTATTACAACAATTAGGGGAGGGGGATACACATTTGTACATGGGGGGTTCAACGAGAAAAATAGACAAAAAAGAAAATAGCAAAAAACAAGATATATAGAGAGAGAGAGAGGGAGCCCGCGCGCTGCTGGGAGGTCATCAGAAGTTCTGACTCAGCTCCGCTGCCAGATGATCAACCTGTTAGTGAAACTGGATGAGTCAGAACTTCTGACTCTGGCACCTGCAAAACAGAACCTTGTTAGTGGGGAAATCAGAAGTTCTGATTTCCCTGCGCTGCAAGACAGAAGTTTGTTAGTGGAGAAACCAGAAGTTCTGATTCTGTTGAAAAGGCAATAACTCTCAGAGGTTCTGATATCATTGACAACAAAACAGGCTTCGGATGTGCTAACGTCAAAGTCAGCACTTGGCTTTTCCCTGTACTAATCAGAACATCTGCAATTCTGTTGTTATTCCACAAAACAGGAAACATATTTGGAACAGATCCAGCAAATAGCAAAAATGTTTCAGAGGTCAGAATCACCAAGGTCACAGGCAAGTCCTATACTAGCTCAGAACGTTCTGAGGTATGAAAATCCTCAGAACATAAACAACAATAACATGAATATTTACATTATGTTACTTGAATATGCACAGCTGATGATGCTTAACAGTGTGGTGAGGGTCAGCAGGTGCTTACCTGACTGTTTGGAAAAGTTGGTGAGTGAAAGTTTAGCTTTTGGTTCTGGTTCTGGGGGTGTTCTGGACAGATTTGAAAAGGGGAAGTAAAGGTGTATACGTGTGTAGGGCCAGAAGTTTGGAAAGAGTGTTTTTGGTTTACAGAAAAGAACTGGATATTTGATGAAGTTGAAGGTGAGAAACTCAAAGTTTATGGAACAAAACTGGAGATTTTGGCAGAGTTTCAGAATGCTGTGTTGCTAGGAGTTATGTTTCTCTCTTAGCAATTTTCTGTTTCTTTTCTTGAACGTCTTTGGCAGTGTGAAGACTCTCTATTTATAGGCAAAGTTCTTGTGGATGCCTAGAACATTTAAGGCGCCAATAGAGTTTGAATTTGTTCTTTGACAGAAATTCCTGGGAAGTTGTGATACAGATAGCTTTCAGCCTAGGTTGCAGCAGCAGGCGTAGATTGGGGAGAAGTGACCTCTGAAGTGGGCGGTGGCGTGAAGACCCATGCCAGAATCTGTGCAAAAGCGTTTTCCAAGCCACACGTGAATGCTCAGGAGTGGTTGGAAGCATTAATGGGCATTAAATGGTGACAAGACCTGTCAATACCAACATTCTGGTAATGGAAACCAGCGTTAAACCAGCAGCGTAAACCATGCTTTGGCCTTGGCTACCTGTTGTCTTAGTAAGCTTTGGAGATTCTCCTGGTTTTCTGGTACGTTCCTTGGATTTGCTTCTGGAAAATCTGGACTTAGAGATTCTGTATCAGTATAACACCCACTCTTCTGATCTTTCATCTTCTGATTTCAACATGTTCTGAAGGAGCCTTCAGACTTCCCTGCTTCTCTTGCATTCCTTTAGCAAATTCTGAATGGGCTTGTGTAACTGCTGAAGGGGCATGTTCTGTTTGAGGCTTACATTCTGAACCACGTTTACAACTTCTGATTGAACTGATGTAGCTGCTGAAGGGGAAACTTCTGACCACGCTGAGCCAAGCTTGCAACTTCTGACCGTCTTCACCTGGAATGGGTCCAGAAGTTCTGAAGCGCTGATTTTTCTAAAAACACTTATTTTAAAGAAACATTCTAAGCACTTAGAATTTGATTTTTCTCAAGATAAAAGCGTTGCTTCTAGAGTTCGTGAGATCATCTTGCTTTTGTAAGTGGCTTGCTTGGGCAAAAGGATAACTCAGGGCTTGGATTTGTTTCAGGGGGACCTTGAAAAATCCAAGATGGTTTCCTGAAGAAAGGGAGGGCAAATTTTGGGGTACAACAATAAGGATTCTCATTCTCAATTCCCCAATGAAGTCGCCGAAGTTTTCATTACTCTCCAACAGAATGGAGATTCTCATTCTTAATTCCCCGCAGAAGTCATCAGAGTTTCCCCTATTCCCCAGCAAAATAAGGATTCCCATTGAGTAACCCCCAGTAGAAGTCATCAAAATTCTCTGGATTTCACAAGCAGATTACTCAAGCTGTATATGGAATTGCTCGCAACAGAATTTTTGTCAATACTCCAATTTCAAGACTTGAAGGATCTCTATATCCCCAGTGAAGTCACTTAGGATTTCTCATCCTCCGCAGTCAAGGATTTATTTTTCCCCGGCAGCAGTCAAGGATTTTATTATCCCCAACTGTCAAGGATTTATTTTCCTCAGCAATACAGCAAACCAGCTTACATGCGCATATATTACATCCATATATCATAAACATTGATAAAACACATATATTGCATCATACATTTCATGCAACATAACTTTGTGTTTCAGCTAACGTTTTACCCTTTTCAGGATAAAATTAACAGGCTACCATTAACAGTATACAATCATGATACAGTACAAATACACTCTAGACACGGAAGTCATTTTGTCACTTATTCAGATTTCAGATACGCTCCAGATACGGATGCCATCCTGATACTTATTCAGATTTCAACTATCAAACACAGTACAGATACACTCTAGACACGGAAGTCATTATGTCACTTATTCAGATTCTAGTTCAGATACGCTCCAGACACGGATGCCATTCTGGCCCTTATCCAGTTTTCTGATTCAGATACAGTACAGATACACTCCATACACGGAAGTCATTCTGTAACTTATTCAGACCTCAACTTCATGATACAGTCCATATACGCTCCAGACACGGTTGCTATTCTGTCATTTATTCTGATTTTCCCCAGCTTAGATACGCTCTAGACACGGATGCCATTCTGTCGCTTATTCAGATTGCAAATTCAGATACAATACAGATACACTCCAGACACGGAAGTCATTCTATTATTCATTCAAATTCAAGTTTAGTCACAGCTCGGATACGCTCCAGACACGGCTGCTATTCCTTTGCTCATACAGATTCAGTCTCCAGATACGGTTCAGATACGTTCCAGATGCGGACACCATTCTGATACTCATCCTCTTGACTTACAACAAACATTCTTGGATGGCATCTACAAGCCCATCTCCAACAAGATTCTATCACCTCTCCAAATGACATCTTTAAGCCCATTCCCTCAACTACACTTTAACGAGTGCAAATTTATGGGCACTCTAGTGTCCAATCATCTTTTACCTTCGAGTCACGAATGGCAAAGCTGGCCAATCTAAATCTCCAGGTTCAAGAAGATTGAACAGGGGCAGCTATTGTACCCCAAAATTTTCCCTCTCATTTATTAAGATTTTCCTCACAAGACTTCTTGGACTCAAGACAAGATTAGGGTTTGGTCAACTCAAGACACCTCCTCTTGCACTGATGACTTGAAATTAGAGTTTGAGTTTGCACAAGGATTTTTGGATCATCAATGCTTCATGTGACTTTCATACACCATCTTGGACCCCTAAGATTTCTCATACCAAGTTTCAAGCCTTGAATCACATTTTTGCCCAGTCAATTGGACAGTTGACCTAAAAATCAGCTGTATTGGGGAAAAAGTCAACCACGGCCAATTTATAGTCAAACTTAATAATTTTTGATCCACAACAACATTTTAAACTCCTATGTACCATTTGATCAAGTTTGGATCACAACTCCTCAAGAAATTTGATCAAATCATCAAAAGGGCAAAATGGTCAAAATTAGGGTTTTGATTGAGAAATGGCAATTTCTGATTTTTAACCTAGCCAATGACCAATTGGTTTTAAACATGATTTTAAGGACTCAATGGAATCATCTTGACCTAATCAAATTGTTCAAAAGATCTCAAGTACATAGGATTGACAGATGAATTTTACAGTCAACTAATCAAAAGTCAACTGTACACTGAAAAGTCAAACTTTAACTTTTTGGTCAAAATCAAGTGCCAAGGGTCATAATTCATCAAGACATGTCAAAATGTGAAACTTGTTGGCCAAGAAACATAAAATTTCAAATTAGTGTTTTAATTTGAAATTTTTCATAACTTTGAATTTTTCTAAGTATGGAAAATTTCTTATTTTTTCCCAAGTTTTCCCAACTTTTTCACCATGATGCAATTGGATTCAAAGAAAACTTCCAACATGAAAGTTGTAGTCCTCCATGAAATCTAATAATTTTTTTCACAAAGTTTTCCCAAATAATGCTTGAATCTCAAGTTATGATTTTGTGAATAGGGGTCCATAAACTAAATAACTTAGTGAAATTTTGCCTTAGTTTAGGCAGGTTTTTGACCTAACTTCATGGCAACTTTTCACATAGTTTCAAGAGGTATCTCAAGTTGAATTTCAAAGATGGATTTTAGAGCATGTTGCAAGCTTTCCAAAATGTCCAAGAACTCTCCAAGATCATTTGTGGTTAGGGAGAATCGAAGAAGAGAAACTGACATTTTATCACTTTTGTTCAAGCCATTTTCACAATGCACCAACTTGCAAATCAGATCCTAGCATGCTTGTACCTTGCATTACAGGTCCTAATCCTTTCTACACTCCACAATTAAATGCAAACTCATTGGATAATGGATTTATTTTGACCTTTGGAGCATTGTACAGGAGTTTATTCCATTAATGGCATAAAGGGCACATTGCCATTTTCATAAAGCAAGCTTTTTGCAACTTTACAATTCTTGAGCCATGGACCTGTTTCTTTTATGCAAGCATTGTCCACAGATATCAAGCATTGTTCACCAACTCTCTGCAGCTTACAAGCAAGCAAGTACAAGCCTTTTGCATAGTCACTTCAACTTTTCTTCAAATGCAAGAAAATTGGCAAAAGGGATCAGAACTTGCACATCTGTTAAAGGGAGGGCTTATCATCATTCTAAACAACTTCACAAACTTGTTACAAGCAGAAAACACGAATACACAACATTCAAAACTCTCCCAAATAGAAAATCCACATTTCTGCCCAAAACAGAGCAGCTTCTGCAAAACACTTGCCAACTTAAAATTTGCTCGTGCGTTTTGCTTTGTAACACTTCAAACATCTTCCCTACATCACATCTAAAATATCCAAGTCCTTGTCCTGGTTCTGTAAGCCCTATTTCAGACATCACCATTCTCACTTTGGAAGGTCGCAGCTTGACTTCTACAGGGAGTTTCAAGCATCCTCAAGGAAAGCTGGGCATTGGAAAAGCTTGAGGGAACTTCAAGAAAGCTCACACGATCTTCAGGCCTCACTCAAAGTCCCCATATTTCCATATCCAAACTCAGGTGAACAAGGTATTTTTCAAAACTCTCTCTCTCTATTTAGGAATCCTCAAGCTTTGATTTATGAAGCAAAGATGTAGTCCTCAACATGGTGAAGCTGTACATATGCATACTTTCCATTTATATTAACTGAGCTAAGAGTATTTGATTATTGAACATGTTGAAAAAATTAGGTCAGGAATTAGGGCCACTGAAATTCTCCCTGGTCTTTTAGAGTTAGGTCATGAATTTTATATCACTGGAATCGTGAGATCATAAGCTACATTTTTTGTGTTATGAGTTTTTTATTTTATGCAAGCTAGAGCAAGATACATGTTTTAAGCAAAAACGCACGCGTTTGGGAGAGGCTGGGGGACAGGGATGAAGTCCTGGGCCTGACGCGCCTTGGGCCTGTTTGTTCTACTTTCCACACCCCCTGATCCACTATTTGCACCCCCGACTTATTATTTTATATTTTTGTATTTTCTTGCATATTTTTATTTTTTGTGCTTGCATTCATTTTTTCTAATGATAAAAAATATCCAAAAATATTTTCTTAATTTTTTGCATTTTTATTTTATTTTTTATCTTATTTTTTTGCATAAAATATTGATTATTTTAAATAGAATAAAAATTATTTTCTTAAAATAAATAATAAACACATTTAAAAATATCATACATTTTTATTTTTATTATTCATACACATAAAATATTATTTCCACATATATTTTAATTTTTAATATTTGTAAATAATTTTATTTATTTTTCTTGTACATAAATAGATAAAATAAATAATAAGAAACATATATTTTCTTTAATCAAAAACTAGGGTTTTTCACCCTTTCAAAAAATAATAATATTATTTTTTCCTTATTTTTAGGACTTAAATAATTTTATTTTTACATACATAAAATAAATACAAAAACATTTTGCATCCATACATTTTATTGCATATTTAAATACTGTATATTTATTTATTTATTGTACAATAATTCAATTGGGTTGTAATAATTTTTAGGGTTTTATTTTGAGCAATATCCCCCATTCAAAACTTGTATCCCCCTCTCATAAGATTGTTATAATAGCTTAGATTTACTTTACGCAATTTATCGCGTTATACATGTTTAGTAAAATTAGGGTTTGTATGATAAGACAAAATCAAACAAATAGACATGACCTAATACAAGACAAATGCATGTAAAATGACAACACATTGCACACAAGCACCCTTAGGGTTTCACCCACTTGGTTGCCTAAACAAATGGCCATGGTATGCATACAAAGTATCTTAGCAAAACAAAACAAAACAAAACAAAACAAAACAAAAGATCATAGTATCTCGATGACGCTAGACAAGGTTGCCTAAAAATAAATGATCTTAGTCCCTCAAAATGCTAAAGATACTTGGCAATATTGCTATCATGGTCATACGATGACCCACGTCCGTTCCGTTTAAACATCCAAAGATAGGATTATTTACCAAATCAATGGTAAATCAACAATGTCAAAGGAATAAAAATGCACAAGAAAGACTTTTGAGTAGGTAGATATGCTTCTAGTTACTTGATCAATTTGCAAACAGTCCTTGCTATTTTCAAAACAAACACACACATTTCAAAACATTTCCAAACAACTTTCAAAATATTGAAACATTTTTCAAAAGACACACATCTTTGCATACATTCTTACGAACGAGAATCATTACAAAGATTGCCTAAAGAAAGGCCTCTTTTCAAAATACTTTCAAAACCACACAAAGCACCATTTCAAACAATTTCAAAAGCAAAGCAAGTGATCTAAACAAGTAACTAAGAGACCATGGAAAACCATGGATGAAAAGGGTGCTAATACCTTCCCTTTTCATAATCTACCCCCCGAACTTAAGAAAACATCTCAAAGGTCTTTCCTGTGCTTTTTCACCTTTCCTTTTGGATAAAATAAAAGTCGGTGTCGACTCTTGCTAAACCGCGACATTTGCGACGAAACGCAAAACCTCAAGTCAGTTCTCCCACCGTATCAAACTTCGGATGCGCGTTTTCATTATAAAAGACCAGTTTTGGGACATTTTGTCCAAAAGATCCAGCTTAGCTAGAGTGATGCTCAGCGTATTTTGTAGCGTGCTAGTTGCGCTTGGAAATTTGGCAGAACCAATGTTTTGAAGCCCTCTTAGCGAGGATAACGCGCTTAATGCGGTTTAGGTCGGTTTGATGTGTAAAATAAGCAAATCGCGCTTAGCGCGCTAGGCCCGCTTAGCTCGGTATACTGGGATTTTTTTTATAACTTTCATTTCAGCTCATTTTTAGGGATGGTTTTGGGGAAGTTTTTGATCCCAAATCCATCAATTTGTAAATTTTGTTAGGATTAGCTTAGATAACAACTATGGAGCTTGCATACGGATGATCCGGGGTGGATTGCTCTTCGACCGGAATTGACAAACCGGTAGATCTGTGGTTCATTTCTATTCCTCTTTGTGTATTCTCTATTGGTTGGGTTTGTATTTATATTTTCTTTGAACTGATGTATATTTGTCGCCCTTGGCGTTATATTAAACTTTCTTTACGAATCTTTGTGGATTGTGGTCCTAGATTTTTTCTCTGTGCTAGGGATTTGAGTTGTTATAGACATATGCTGCTTAGATTTTTATCTAGGATGATTATCTGTTAGTTTCTGAACTCTAGATATAGATTTAGAGCTGACATCTACTTGGGTATCAGAGCTTAATGCCTCTGTGTTATTTGTGTCGCTCTAAGAGATCATCGATACAGGCGAGCATGGTTGACTTCTGTGTGTTGTTGAGGTGGTTGAGAGATTGCTACCGAGGTAATGTAGTAGGCCTCTCAAATTTGGTTAGAAATGACTTAGGTTGTGAGTGATACATAGTGACATTGATGAATATTGTAGGTTGAGTATAACATGTCTATAGGTTTAAGTCTGTGAGACGTAGTATATATGCATGCTTGATAAGTTATTCTTTTTTCCTTTTTATACATTTATTTTCTATTAATACATTTTCTTTCAACCAATTTAACCCCAAACTCATAAACGCGAGAAATTTGTCGAACGATGAATCAATAACAAATCTACGTGGACACGATGCGATATAACCTAAATATCACCCAGTAAATTAATAACTTACTTTTTGCTTTCCCTCTACAGCAGAAACATGAGACTTGGTGAAAATTGAATCTAAAGAAGATAATGATTGCGATCATTATGGGAAATCCTGAAAGGAGTTCTTGCAGGATCAGATTCTGTTAGGTCAATGGTAGCCGTATCTCAAAGGGGACCGACTGAGTGAAGGTCATACTCTTGAGAGATCACTGATGGATATCATTAAAAGGAAATCCTGGTAGGGGATCTTGAGGAATCAAATTCTATCAGGTCAATTATTGTTATATTCATTAAATTGGATCACTGAACATATCATTGGAAAGTTCCTCGAGAGACTGAGTAAAGGTTTGATCTCAAGAAGACAATGACTGTTGGTCATTGTGGGAAATTAAAATAGGAGATCTTAATGGATCATATTCTATTGGTTCAATGAATGTTATATCTGGTTGGATCAGTGAATGTGTCATTGTTTGTTAGTCAATGGAAGTTGCCCGTGCAAGTATAATCAATTTGGTTATAATGGATTAAGTTCTTGGATAAGGCGAAATTATCCTTGCGGGGGTGGATATGAGTAGCCTAGTTAACAAAAAACCTGGATAAATTACCTGTGCCACTTTATCTTCATTGTCTTTATAACTATTATCATTTGAGTGCTTATATTTTCTAAAGGGGAATGTTTTCTGTGAACATAATTCAACCCCCCCTTTCTTGTGTTTTCTCTACCTTCAATTGGTATCAGAGCTCAGCTCTATTATTGATTTAAGTTCAAACACTTAACCGTGTAGAGAGATCCAGTTAGAGAAAATTCTATAGCTTCCTTCTACTCAAATGATAGAAATTATTTTCTGATTTAAAACCCGTCTTGTAGAGGATTTAAAACTATTGGCAAGAATCAGAAAATATGAAGACAAAATCCCTAAAATAAGTTCTCAAGATTCTGAAGGCTCAAGTACCTAATGGAAAGGGAATTTATCTTCTCATTCAACATAAGTTCTCCATCAGTAGAAAAGGATTAAATCAACGTCATCCCAAGAAGATTCATCAAGTGATTTGAAAGGATTAACACTTCTCTCAAAAGTATAAACATGATTGAGGATTATTCAAAGACTTCACCTTCTGAAGAAATGTTCATGGGTTTAGTGTTAGTGATGGCACTCATTTCATTTGAAAGAAGCATCTCAACATAAAGAATGGAGTCTAAAGATATAAGAAGAATACAACATAAAGGAAAATCAGAAACAAGCTCAATAATGAAGGTAAACTTGCCTCAAGAAAATATACCAGGTCAGAGTTTACTTGCTTATGAAGTATATTTTGTTTTTATTAATTGATTTTTCTTTATTAGCAATAAATAGATAAAATATCTCTCTATGTCTGGTATAATAATTGTTGATATCCTCAATCTATTAGAAGTGATCCAAGGAGAAACTATCTTAGTTTTAAGATCTAGTCCAACCCTTAATATTTGAAAAAGGTAAGTGCTTTAAATAGGTTATCTTTCAAATCCACCTGATGATTGATGTGATTAGTTGGAAAAGTATAATAGTCTTAAGAGTAGGTAAAAATCCTTTCTCCTTACCCATTGTCAGTTTTTCACTCTTCTCAAGGAGTAATAATATTTTCAAGTCAAAAACTTTATCTCTCTCTCCTCTCACTCTAATCGCACTCCACCTCCCAAATATCTCGCTAGTCTTAGCCCCAAATCCTCAAAATCCTAAAAATCTCTGTTTGTGTTCGCATTTGTTCGTCTTCAAAAATGTGTTCTAAAAAATCATCTGCTGGCTCTTCATCCCATCCAGATCAAAGGGGTACCAACTTTCCTGAACTTAAATGCTCCATTCCTACATCTCAGTTACGGGTCTTATCTAAACCCGTAGTTAACTTTGAAAATCTCAAGGAAAATGGGTATGATCTCTCTTTAGATGTTTCCTTTGAAGGATGTGAAACCTTCTTTGAAATTCTAAAAGGTCATACCTTTCCTGATTTAGTAAAATGGTTATGTGTTATGGCAAATGAATCAAGACAAGAGATCACAAAAAACATTGTTGGAATGCCAGTCGTGATTTCTGTAAAATCTATTGCACAACTACTTAATCATGACGGGATTGGATTAAAGTGTTGCAGCTTAAACAACATGTGTATTAGAAGGAAACAAAGAATGAATGTTTCCTCCATAATCTTCTTGGAAAAGAAGAGTTCCAAGATGTTAAAGGATCTTCATCCTTCTCTCAATATCTGGGGAAGAATGACTTTAGAATGCATTTATCAGAAACCTCTCACCAATAAACTGGACTTAATCGATAATGATTTAAAATAAATCTTATCCAACCTGACATCAATAAGAAACGTTAATCTTCCCTTCATTATTTTCAAGCATTTGAGATATGCTATCAACTGCTTCAGAAGCCATGAAAAGAGTCTTATCATATGGATACCCTTAGGAAGACTCATCACTGCTCTCTTAATCATCTATGGATTAGTTGATTCCCTTGTTGTATTAAACATGCATGAGTACCTGACCCCACGATCTAGAATACTCTTTAATGGAATAAATTTAAGATCCATGTGAAGGTGTGTAAAACACAAGAAAAGGGGGGGGGGGTGAATTTGGATTTTAAAACAAAAACTTTTCTTTAAAAATATTTCCCTTTAAGGTAAAATCCTTTTTCCTTCACTCTTGATAATAACAATAAGTAAGAACAAGAAGTAAACAAAAATTTATGTTTATACTAGTTCACTTGAATATTATTAAGCTAGTCTAGTCCATCCGCCAAGGTGATTTCGCCTCACTCAATCGAGGACTTAATTCACTATAACCAAACTGATTACAATTTGCACAAGCTACCCGCAAGTAACTAACAACCTCTAAGACTCACAAGTCCTAGACTTCTTAAGGATACTGACCTACCCGGTCTCTTAAGGAATATCAAACAATAATTAACCTGATTATTACAATGCACAAGCTACCCACAAGTGACTAACAACCTCTAAACCTCGAACGTCCTAGACTTCTTAAGGATACAGACCTACCCGGTCCCTTAAGGAAAATCAAACAACCGTTTAAATACAAGTTTTGTTTACAAGAGTATTACTTCTACATAAGATGAATATGTAAACTATTTTAAGAACAATGACAAAAAAAATTTCAAAAGCTATGAACAACGCTTTTTGCGTGGATATTTTGTTGAATTGGCAACTTTCTCTCTTAGTCTTTAAGCCTTTATATAGCCAATAAAATAATGTATCCGTTGAGGGGTACTCTTGGGATTTCCAGAAACATTGAAAGCTTGAACAGTAACATGGGGGACAAGATCGTGCGACGCGTTCGCCCTTTCATGGTAGTGGAATGAAATGTTGATTGTACCATGTACTATTTGTACCACATTAACATTATCTTCTTTTATTCTGCACTTTAGAGGCTTCTGCGAGCATGAGTTTAGAAGCGAGAACATGACACAAGGTCATCATAACTTCAAGTCTTTAGAGTCTTCAGAACTGCGTCTTTAGAGTCTTCAGCACTTGGTTGTGAGAACCTTTTCTTGGAACCTTGGGTCTTTAGAACTTCAAGTCTTTAGAATCTTTAGAACTTTTGTCTTTAGAGTCTTCAGCACTTGGTCTTTAGAACCCTTATCTTTAGAACCTTGGGTCTTTAGAAACTTGAGTCTTTAGCATCTGGGCTTGAGTAGAAACTTATTTCTTCAGATCTCATGATTGTTTCTTTAGAACCAGCTGTCTTCAGAAACATGAGTCTTCAGCATCTGGACTTAAGTAGTAATTTCTGTCTTCAAATCTTCTGACTAGTTTCTTTAGACAAACATCAGAGCTTACACTTCAGATCCTTCTGGAGTGTATTTCTACTGTTCAACATAACTTGTGTAGCTCATAATAGGAACAAATTCTATTCTAATGTCTTGGCCTTACCATCCATCAGAAGAAGAACCTGTTTGTTAAGTACTCGACAATAACAAACATTAGAGTATCAAAACTGTTCATACAAACATACTCATTTGTTATCATCAAAACTCGGATAATATTTCATAACCAAATCTTGTTCTTATAATCTCCCCCTTTTTGATGATGACAAAACTATATATTTTGATGACACAATTTTTTTCATATAATCAGAAAAAAGTGAAAATAGAAAGGTAAGGAATACTTATCCTTTTTATGATACTCCCCCTGAGTCAATGACTTGATGAAGATTAAATATCCTGACTTTGAACCATTTGAGTAAAATTCCCCCTGGTTCCAATAGATCAGATATCGAGATCTTGAGCGTCTTGACTCTGGATGCCAATGGAAAATTAAGATCTTGATGCCAATAGAATAATTGAGATCTTGATTTCTTAGAACTTCTTCTTATTGAATCTTAACTTTAGATGCCAATGAGAATGAAATCAAATTGAAATATTTGAAACTTTAATGTCACTAAGACAACTTCCAGATTTTCAAAACATATCTTCAGAGGTAGACATAAGTCTTGCATAGTATTTTATGATATTTTTTAATCAAAGTTCTCATTTCTTGAAAAAGAAAAACAATTCTAACAGAAACAAAAGTTTTGCTGGGTTAGAATGTAAGCAGCTCTTTTATGAGAATATTTACCAGAACTTGATTATTTAAATCAAAATTATGTTCATTTAATTACTCCTCCTTTTTGTTAAATCAAAAAGGTAATTATGTGTGAAAAACATAAAGACCAGAAGAAATAACAAGAAAAGATAAGAAGTTTCATTGATATTCGAAGGAGATTACAACAGAAGAAGAAATCAAGACTGTGAAAGCTATCTAAACTTCAAACACATCACAACTCTCATCAAATAGAGCATTACCTCTGACGAACGAATTTCTTTGAACAATTTCAATTATACCCGCTAACTCAAACAGTTCAGACAATACACGTTCATACGAAATGAATGACTTGTGAGAGTTCATGGATGCTAGGATTGATAGCTTCAGATGATTGAATATTATTGTCGAAAGATGAATTGGAATATTCTTGTGAAGGAAATAGAGAAGACACATATCCCCAGTAAAAACTTTATCAAGATCTTCTCCTCTTGGATGAAGATTTTTCAACAAGAACTGAAACCAAATTTTTGCAAGTGGTTTCAAATGATCTGAATTAAGGGGCTCATATCTAAATGAAGAGTTAGGAAAATTTTAAAACATGTCAACATTCATGCAAGAGTTGGGTAAATGTTGACACTGGATGGCTTCATCGATGAAGGAGCGAGTGATGGTAATCAGAATGCCAAAGATGTAAGAATGGATGGAGTTTTCATCAGGACTAACAGAAACATGAAGCCAAAAGTTCTTCAAGGGGTTAGCATAAATAGGATCTCTCAGCATTATTGTATACCCCGACCATCCTTGATTTTCAATAAACCAGTTGATGAAACCATCGCCGGACACATAGTTAGGTCTTTTCTCTTTGATTACCTTGAGAAGATTTTCATCTCCTTTAAAGGTTCTAACAACCATGATGTACAAACAAGCTTGAAGAGAAGATACGGTAGAAGATGATACAAGGATTAGGACTTGATGAATGACTACAGATGAGAGGAGATATAAATAGATAGTCAAGTAGTTCACAAGTTAAGACGATTGAAACACTCAAATGATGTCATGGACTGCTAAAAGAAGGAAATGAAAAGAGAAGTAGATCAAACTTTAAGATGAAAAAACACAAAAAAATTTAATTAGAACACGACAGAGAATATTAGACAAAGGCATGGGGTATGACATGAAACGACTGTTCCCAAGACATAGTGAAAAGGAGTAGTTAAATAAATGTAATCATGATTAATCAATTTCGAGAAAAATAATTGCTCGTGCATGACCTAGGTAGAGTGCGATAGACACTAATTCTATTTAGGTAATGCGTTAGATATTCTCAGCATCTGGAAAACCACGAAGATTTCCATCTGATCAAGAACATTTCTGACCGAAACATCTTCTGACGTCTGAGATAAAATAAATTAGAAGTCTTTTGTGTAAGTTAGAATTTTATCCCTTCAGACTACGACTAAAACACGTTTGATTCTAATGACATCTTACTCTATACATAGACCCATTTTCAGATTCTTTAGAATAAACAAAAATATATCTTCAGCTAAGAGTTTTATAAAAATATCAGCCCACTGATGGTCTGTATCTATGAATTTCAAAGATATGATCCCTTTTTTAACATAGTATCTAATAAAATGATGTTTGATTTCTATGTGTTTAGCCCTAAAGTGTAGGATATGATTCTTACTTAAGCAAATAACAACAGTATTGTCATAGAAGTTAGGAATGTTACTCTCGTAAATCTGATAATCTTCTAGCTGATTCTTCATCCATAACATCTGAGTACTGCATAATGCTGATGAAATGTATTCTGCTTCTGTTGTTAAAAGAGCAATTGTTGATTGCCTCTTGCTTGACCATGAGATTAGATTCTTGCCTAGAAACTGAAAATTTCCACAGAAGTACTCTTCCTCTCTAGCTGATCTCCCCGTAGTCTGCATCACAAAAACCAGAAAGAGAATACTCTGATGATTTCTCATACATCAAGTCAAGATTAGAGGTTCCTTTTAGATAATTTAAAATTCTCTTAACAAAAGTTAAATGAGGTTCCCTAGAATCAGATTGGAATTTAACGCAAAGATGAACATTGAATAAGATATCAGGTCTAGATGCAATCAGATACAGAAGAGAGTCTATCATACCACGATAGAGCTTCTGACAAACCTTTCCATTAAGAGAACCTATTATACCATGATTGGAATCGTATATATGTACTTTCATTGAGAGATTTGAAATTATCAAAATCAAATGACATGAAGTTTATCTTTTATTTAACTAGTTTTTTTTTTTGTTTTTCTCTAGTTTAGAAATTTATAGTTTTTTTTTAAGTTTATTAAGATTCTGTTTTAGCTTCTTAACACTTCACCTCCACGGACTTCCTCGATCCTGATTGAATTATCAAGGACACATGAACAATCTTGAAGTAAAAAATACATATTTTCCACACTTTGAGTAAAAAAAAATTCAATCTATTTTTTTCACTATCCAATTGATATTGCAATTGATTCAATAAACAAATCATATCTTATAATTGATTTGTCCCTAACATATCATCGTAATCAACTATCAAAGATATTTTAATGAGATAAAGAGAGTTTGAAAAACTTGAAGAAGGATGAAAAAATGTTCAATTGAAATTATGATGGAAAATAAGTATTAATGTGAAAGTGAAAATTTAAAATTTAAAAAGTTTTAATAACATGATTCAAATGACCTTTTTTTTTTAACTTTTGATAGGATTCAAATCATCCTACTTCAAACTTACGGAAAAATTAATGTGTGATTCAAAAAATGAAATAGTGTATGTCCAATTACATTCACCATTTTTCTTTTCAAATGAGTGATTTCATAGCGTAATTCAGATCAGGTGAAAGTGTGATTTAAATCACATGCACCAGACACTTTTGCAATTGTATGATCTTGTATCTAACAGTGTGATTCTAATAACTCTAAATAAAGACTTCAAATACCTTCTAATAAAATTATTTAATTCAAATCATTAAGGAACCATGATTTAAATCAAACACTCTATATATTTTACCACTCATAGATATATAAAAAACATTTTTTTTAAGAGTTCTCGTATGACTCATGATACGAGTGAATTGTATTTACATTTGACTCATGAGTTAATATGTCAAACTGATAAATTCACGCTAAAACTACAACTAGATTTAGGGTTGCAAAAGGAAACTTAAACATAAAAACAACAATCAGATTTTTCATTATCCTCTCAAAAGCCAAAATATTACAATAAATAGTAGGGTTTGGCTACTGCTAGATGGGCCATGGGTCAACTAAAAGACATAACAACTATTGTAAAATTAAATAATAATTTATAAGCACTTTTATTTTAACAATAATAGTTTTTAAGTAAAATAGATGAGTGTCTTTGTCTGATGGGTTTTTGCATTTTCGTATCAATACTCTGGGGCCCAAAAAGAACCTTGTACTCAAGGTTCAGAGGAGAGTGATTTGGGCTAGGTGTCATCAATATTGGGCCGGATCCAGAAGCCAAAGAGTTATTTAGGATTGAACTTGATAGAAGAAATAAAAATGCAGTCATAGGATTGGAACACGTGGTGGAGTGAGTGGGACGCGTGGGGAGAGGATTATATGGAGAAGTGCGCTAAACTATAGAAACATGAGTTAAATCAGGCACACGTGGGGATAACTATCACGTGAAATAGGAGATAAGGGTAAACTCTTAGATGAAATACAATTACTTTTCATAAGCTTCATAGATTCATTTTTCTTTCCCAAGCGTGTCTAAGCCAATTTCTCTCTTCCCTTTCTCTGAACAACAACTTTATTATTTTCATCTTGGATCAATGGTGCAATAGAGTCAGAGAGAATGGTAAAAGAAGTTGAATCCTGGTCAAGAAGTAAAGGTGGATTTTGGTTAACTTCTTCAAAGAGTGGATATTGTAGATCTGGAAAAGGGCGAAAATCTTTTTACATGTTGGATCTGAAGTAAGGTTTGAGCAAGGAAACATGAACCATAGGGTGTACACGCAAAGAAGAAGGTAGATCCAAAAGGTAAGCAAATTTTCCAATTCGTTTGATGATTTTGAACGGACCGAAATAACACTATGCTAATTTCTGAGAACTTCTTTTGATAACAGTTTCCTGGCGATATAGTTGCAAGCGTAAGATGACAAGATCACCAACTTGAAAGGTGGAAACTATGCGTTTCTGGTTGGCTTGTTTCTCCATTTGTATCCTACTTTTTCTTAAATTTTCTTTCAACTGTAGGACGATATTCTGTCTGTTGCAGGGAAAAAGCTAATGAGTCATCTGTCACGATGGCTACCAAATAATCATGAAGATGAGGAGGGTCATGACCATGGTGTTAGAATAAGATTTGGTTCTACAATACTATCTCTGAGTTTTGATGATAACAAATAAGTATGTTTGTGTTGTACCCCAAAATTTGCCCTTTCACTTATCAAGAATTTGCTCACAAGATCTCCCTTGACTCAAAACTGCACTAGGATTTGATCAGCTCAAGACACCTCCTTAAGCACTGATGACCAAAATTAGGGTTTGAGTTTTCACAAGGATTTTTGAACTTCCAATGCCCCATATGATTTTCATGGATCATTATGGACCCCCAAGATTACTCATGTCAAGTTTCAAGCTGTAGATCACACTTTTCCTCAGTCAATTGAGCAGTTGACCTAAAAATCAACTGTACTAGGGAAAAAGTCAACGGTGGTCAATTTACAGTCAAACTTCATAATTTTTTATCCACATCAACATTTTAGACTCATATGTATCATTTTATCAAGTTTGTACCATAATTCCTCAAGAAATTTGATCAAATCTCCAAAATGGCAAAATGGTCAAAATTAAGGTTTTGACTGGGAAAGGGCAATTTCTGATTTTTGACCTAGAAAGTGATCAATTTGTTTAAGGCATGATCTCAAGAGTCCAATTTCATCATTTTGACCTAATGACATGGCTCAAAACATTGCTCAAATCTAAAGGATTGACAGATAAATTTTCAGTCAACTAACCAAAAGTCAATTGTATACTGAAAAGTCAAACTTTGACTTTTTGGTCAAATTCAAATTCCAAAGATCACAATTCATCCAAACATGTCAATATATGAAGTTTATTCATCATGAAATCAAAAAGTCAAGATTTCATTTTGAAAAGTCAAAATTTCTAAACTTAGAAATTTTTCTAAGTGTTGGAAATTTCTTATTTTTCTCATACTTTTGAGCAAAATTTTCACCATGATGCAAGATGATTCAAAATAAACTTCCAACATTAAAGTTGTAGATATCCATGAAATCTAAAACTTTGATTCACACAACTTCTTCCAAAAGTGCTTGGATCTCAAGTTATAATTTTAAGAATATGTGGTCATGAAACAAAACACTTAATGAAATTTTGCCCTAATTTGGTCAGGATTTTGACCCAACTTCATGGAACTTTTTCATATAGCTCCAAGGGTAATATTCAAAATCAATTCAAAGATGGGTTTTAGAACACATTTCAATATTTCCAAAATGTCCAGGAACTCCTTGAGATCATTTTTGAGTAGGGAGAATCGAAGAGATGAAGTTAGGGTTTTGTCACTTGATTTACAAGGCATTTTGTGATGAACAAAATTCAAATTCAAAGATATGCTGCATAACCTCTACTTTGTAGGCCTCAAACTTGTTAGGCACTCCATAATTAATTTCTTGCACAACTGTTAGAGGTCTCATTTCAAGCATTTAATGCATGGACATGCTTTATATCCATTTTTGGAAGAAAGTGTACATTGCCATTTTGATAAAGTGCTTTTTTTTTGCACACAACTTGTTCTTAAGCCTTGCACTTCTTCTCTTCTGATCACACAAGTGTTATAACTCATAAGAAATGGTTTAGACACTTACAATCACCCAGCCCATGCTTGTACCTCACATTGAAACTTGGTTTCCCTCTTTTCTTCAAAATCAAGTAACCTAGCCAAAAGCTAAAAAACTTGTACTTCTGATTGTCCAGTGCACTCAAGACCTTTTGCTTATACATAGACAAACTATTTACCACAAATACACGAATGCTCAAGCCCCGAAAACAGCTAGAACTCATAATCACCAAAAACACTCTAAAACTTGTCATTTCTGAGTTTTGAAGCCAATCTTCAAATCTACTCGTGCGTTTCTTGGCCTTTTGTTTTCAAAAGCTTCTAAACAACATACACAGACAATCCCAACACTTGCAGCATCACTGTAACACCTCTATCATCATCCACTATTTTCAAAAACAGAGCTTTGCACTTGGACTTCTCCAGAACTCCCCAGGCCCTTTCATCTCAAGCTAAGCATTCCATTAGCTTCCTGGGAACTTGAGGAAGCTAACCCAACCATTGGAACTCCCTGAAAGCTGCTCAAACTCCAAACCCGATACCCTCTTGCAAGGTAATTTTTCTAACTTTGGAACTTTTCATACATGAATCATCAATGATTTATTTGTGAATAAAACATGTAGATATCATTTCCCTAAAGCTAACCATGTTCATAGTTTCCATTAATTTTGCTTGAGCTTAGAGAATTTTAAAATTGAAGTTTTTGAGATTTTTAGGGTTCAGATTAGGGCCAATAAAATTCATGATTATCTTTGATCTATAGTTTTAATGCTTTACATTTTTGAAACCGTGAGGAAATTTGCTACAAGTTTCATGTTTACAGTTTTCACTTTTGATGAGAAATGAACAAGTTACAGTTGGTCTGGCTGGAGGTTGAAGATGAAGTAATAAGGGCGCGTTTTGTATCATATATTTATTGATTTGCTTATGTTAACGGATGTATAGCCACCCCAGTGGTAGAAGCACGCGCTTGTAACCTTTGGGACCTGTGTTCGAGCCCCAGTGCTACCCTTTTGATTTTTCATATTTTTGCATTCTGACTTTGTTTTTTTTTGGATAGGCGTTGGGCTTCTTTGGGCCTGGTTTGTTTTTGTTTTTGCTAGCTAACCCTTGTGGACTATTTGCGCCCCTGGTGCTATTTTATTTTCTTTTTTATTTCATTTTATTTTCTTAAATATTTTTCCTAATTCTAAAAAATCATAAAAAAATACAAAAATAATAGATTTATATTTTGACTTAGTTTATTTTATTTTTCTCACAAAAAATATTTTATTTAACTATACTTTATTTATTTTTACTAACTAGTCTTGTAAATTTAATTTAAAACTAGGTTATTATTTATTTTCTTTTACACCAATTAAAATATATTTATTTTAATATAAAAAAGGCCAAAAATATTTTATAATACTATAATTTATTTTCTTACAAAAATACCAAAAATACTTTTCTTACAAACCTATTTTCTTTTAATCAATTAATAGATTTAGGGTTTTGTTTAAAATCTTTTCTTAATAAATTTAGGTTTAATTAATTATTCTCTTTTAATTAATTAGGTTAAAACAAAACCTCTTTTCTCTAAAAAAATTCAAACAAAAATATTCATTCTCTTCACATTTACATTCTTGAACATTTATTCATTTTTGTACACTATTGATTTCAATTCTTGTACAAATTCAATTTGGTTGTAATAGATTAATTATATTTATATTGTTGCAATTCCCATTTACAATTTGTACACCCCCTCCTACAAATATTGTAATAGCGTAGTAACTTTAAATTCCACAATTTATCGCTTTATATACAAATGTTAGTAATTAGGGTTTGTATGAAAAGACTAAAGCCAATACTTAGAAAACCCTAATTCAAGACAAAATCAAGCATGAAAACAACACACTTGCACACAAGCACCCCTAGGGTAATTCCACTTGGTTGCCTTTACAAAATGGCCATATTACGCATGTGAGGTATCTTAGAAAAAAAACAAGTAAAATACAAGATCATAGTCCCTCGATGACGCTATATAAGTTGCCTTTCACATGATCTTAGTCCCTAAAAAAGAATGCTAAGATACCTTGCAACATTGCTAATAGTGGTTATACGATGACCCACGCTTGTCCCGTTTACATCCAAAGATAGGGTTACTTACCAAATCAATGGTAAGATAACAATGTCAAAGGAAAAGAAAATGAACAAGAAATACTTTTGAGTAGGTAGAATGCTCCTAATTACTTGCTCAATTTCAAACAAAACATCCTTGCTATTTTCAAAACAAACACCTACACTTTCAAAACATCTTACAAACTTGTAAACATTTTCAAAAGATCAAACACTTTGTATACATTCTTACGAACGATAATCATTACAAGGTTCGCCTAAACAATGGCCTCTTTACAAAATACTTTCAAAAACCACACAAAGCATAATTTCAAACAAAAGCAAGTGATCTAGCAAGTAACTAAGAGCCCATGGAAAACCATGGATGAAAAGGATGCTAATACCTTCCCTTTTCATAATCTACCCCCCGAACTCAAGAAATAATCTCAAAGGTCTTTCCTATGCTTTTTCACCTTTCCTTTTGGATAAAAGAAAAGTCGGTGGCGACTCTTAATAACCGCAACATTTGCAATCAAACGCAAAACCTTCAAGTCAGTTCTTCCACCGTATCACAGAACTGGCGACTCTGCTGGGGAATATTCTAAAAGTGGGATTACCTTAGGGTTAGATCACATCTACTTGCTTTCATTGTTTGACTTGTGTGCTTTACATTATGGTTCTTTGTTTGGGTTTGAATCCTCTACCCGGATTTGGGATACCTTATAGGTAAGTAGCAATACATTGTGGAAACTGTGCGGGGTATACCGACATGGTCTAAGCAATAGCTACCTTAGTGTGACATATTTGTGGGTACCGGTAGCCCTTGAGTTAATCAAGGAGAATACGGGGCCACTGAGTGATGTCATGAAGCACTAATGAACTTTTAGAACCTTTACTTGACCAACTTGGCCTTTAGGACATAGTGAGATGACCGACTTTAGTGCAGTCCGAAGTTAGTAGATACTCGATACTACAATCATTGAGGTTTGGTTTCTTAGGATATTTCGGTCGCCATTAAAGAGGCTTGTGCTGAAACAATGACCAAGGAAACAAACCAGTGATATTTAGCTCCTTAGAACCCGGTTGCAATTGCTAGGACAGGTTTGAGCCAACTAAACTTCAAGAGGGTACTTACCTATGAGACTCCATGAAAGCCTAAACCTAAGGACTTGTTTTCTTTGCTTGTATATACATACTTGTACATAACATCATGGACATCATAACATCATACTCATTCACTAACCATTTCAAGGATTTTTGGATTTATCTTTGTTTCTGTTTTGTAAGATATGGATTCTCTTCGCAAGAAAACTATTCAAGTCAATATTGTGAGGATCCCTCCACAACTTAAAGAGCTAGCTTCAAGGATTCCAGAAAATTCTCCATTCACCGAGAGACATGGTCGCCTCCTCAACTTGGTCACCTCCAACACTGATGAGGACATGATGAAGGTGCTCTTTCAGTTCTTTGACCCCTTACACCATTGCTTCACATTTCCCGATTATCAACTTGTGCCTACTTTGGAAGAATTCTCCCGACTCTTGAGGATTCCCATTCTCAATCAACTACCTTTCAACGGTACGGAAAGAGACCCAAAGCCCGAAGAGATTGCTCAAGCTCTACACTTGCAATCATCTGATATCACAACTCATTGGGAAACAATAAGTGGTGTTAAGGGTTTCCTAGTAAAGTTCTTGTTTGAGAAAGCCCAAAACTGTTGGAACTCTTTGGATTTGTAAGACTTTGAGGAAATTGTGGCTCTCCTCATCTATGGGATGGTTTTGTTTCCAAATCCTGACCAACTCATAGATGTGAACACCGCCAAAATCTTCATATCCGGCAACCCGATGCCTACATTGCTAGGGGACATCCTACATTCTTTTCACACTCGCACAATGAGGAAAAGAGGTGTCCTTATGTGTTGCACTCCTCTCTTGGAAAGATGGTTTATTTTGCATCTTCCCCAATCTGTATTAAAGAACGAGCAAGGTTCAAGGTGGTCACAAAGGTTGATGACGCTCAAACATTCAGACATTCATTGGTGTTCTCGATCCATAGAGAATATTACTATTATCGACCATTGTGAAGAGTTCCCTAATGTCCCCTTACTTTCCATTAGGGGAGGTATCACCTACAACCCCTGCTTAGCCTTAAGAAAGTTTGGTTACGCCCGAAGGGATGGCCCACATGAAATGCTGATTCAAGGTTTGGTATTTGACTACGAGAACGACGATCAAGGTCTTCGCCAGAGATTTATCCGAGCTTGGGGAATGTTGAACAAGGTAGATAGTAAGACTTTGGGGAACAAGAATTCCGTCCCTCTTGAGCCTTACCTAAAATGAGTACGAACTCGTGCTCAGAGTCTTATGATGTCTTATCCCTCTGTTCTCCTGGTGATCATTGAGCCTGTTACGGAAGGAGATGTTCCATGCATTATCCTACATCCTGACATGCCCACCTCTCTTGAAGACTTACAAAGAGATTGGATACAACTCAAGGGGGGGGGGGGGGCGATATACTTTCGAATCCCAATTCCATGCAAGCGAGAAGAAGGTTTTGGAACTTACTATGCTACTTCATGAGGAGCGGAACCTGAATGCCTACATTGCACCAAAGAGGATGCGAACCACCTTTTTATCTTAGAGTTTTTGTATTATTTTGCCCAAGGAGGAATTGATGTACTCAAACTTTAATTTATTAATATAACGTGTGTTTCCTTTTTGTCTAAAACAAATTTGAATCTTTAAAATCCTTGAAATCATTTCATATGAATTTACCATTCATCATAACATAAGCAGGTTTCTTGTAACAAGTCTCCTCATCTTTCAACTGTTTATTTCAGTAAGATGGATCTCGAGCAAATGGTGAAGGACCTCCAAGCTCAGAATGCACAGTTTCAACAAATGTTCTTAACTCTAGCCAAAGGACAAGAAGAGTTGAAGACCTTGCTAGTGGAAGAGAAGAAAAAGAAGACAAAGAAGATAACCAGAGTTCTAAACATGGGAAGAAGATTCCAAGGACAAACAAGAAGGACCCTAGACTTTGCAACGACATCCGGTGAGAAGGACAATCAAGATAGGAAGGGAAAAGATACAGTTGTCCAGTCAGAGTCAGAAGAGGAAGAGGAAGAAGAAGACTACTCTGAAGAACAATACCCTCCAGCCAACGACAAGTATAAGCATCTAGAAGAACGGTTAAGTGCAATGGAAATCCAAAAATTTCCTGGATTGGACTTTGAGGACTTGGGATTAGTATCGGGGATTGTCATTCCTCCTAAATTCAAAGCACCTGTGTTAGCCAAATATGACGGAGTTTCATGTTCGAAAGTGCATCTCCGGTCTTATGTAAGGAAAATCCAGCCTCATACCGCTGACAAGGATTTATGGGTACACTTCTTTCAAGACAGTCTGTCTGGAACTCAACTTGATTGGTTTTATCAGTTAGAAAGAGCCAATGTTCATAACTGGGAAGATCTTGCTGCAACCTTTTACAAACAATACCAATACAATGCTGATCTTGCACCCACCCGTACTCAACTCCAGAGTATGGCCATGGTTTCAAGTGAGGGCTTCAAAGACTATGCGCAAAAACGGAGGGACTTAGCAGGAAGAGTCCAGCCTCCACTATCTGAAAGGGAGTTGGTAGAAATGTTTTTGGGCACCTTGTCTGGTCCCTTCTTTAATCACTTAATTGGGAGTTAATCGGCAGGTTTTACTGAATTCATATTGACCGGAGAAAGGGTAGAAGCCGGGATAAAGAATGGGAAGATTCAAAAAGATGCATCCTATGCTGCTGTAAGGAAACCATTCATTGGAAAGAAAGAAGTGGTTGTTGTATATCCTCAGAGAAATCAAGATAGGGTCAAACGCCGTCCAATGGTGGGGGCTATTATGATTCCTAAACCTGCGCCGGATCAGCAAAGAAACAACCAACCAAGAATGGAAAGACCAGTCATACAGTTCACCCGAATTAATACGACACTATCTCAAGTATTGCCATATTTGTTAAGATCCAACCTAGTGACTTTGAAAGAAGCTCCAAAGAATCCTAACACAACCTCTCCTCACTATCATCCTAATACCCGCTGTACATACCATTCTGAGAGTCCCGACCATGACACTAACAACTGTTGGTCTCTAAAGAACAAAGTACAAGACCTTCTTGAAGCCAAAGAGATTGAATTCGATGCGCTAGAAAATCCCAATGTCATTTTTGCCCCTATGCCCAAACACGTCCATAATACTAACACCATTGAGGAGGATGTGTTTGTTACTTCAGTTAATGAACTTGTGACCCCAATCCTGACTATCAAAAAGAACTTGTTGATTGCCGGTGTATTCTCGGGCTGTGATGAAAGTTGTCATTTCTGTTTGTCCTCACCAACCAGCTGTCCTTTGTTGAAAGTAGGCGTTCAGTGCCTAATAGACAACAAGGAAATTTTGTTCGAAAAGACTTCTGTTCCACCTGTTTCTTATAATGATGTTTCCATCATTACCATTTCCGCCAATTCTTCCAGGGTCTCCACCAAAAGACCCGTTAGAATTACACCAATTCTAAAAGTAGCTCCGTTGATAATTACAATGCCCAGACCAATCCCGTATTCGTCAGACAAAACCGTCCCATGGAATTATGGAGGGGATGTCTACTACCATGGTATCAAGCAAGATTGGCCAGCTGCTGAAGATTCAAGTTCTGAGAAAGTTGACTCTGATATCAGTAATATTGTAGGGACTAGTAAGATTACCCGAAGTGGAAGGGCTTTCTCTCCAGAAATTGCTCCTCCAAAAGCTATTTCTAGACCCGTAATCATTCATGTTCTTGTTGCTCCTCCAAAGGTTATTCCCAGTCCTACAATCATCTCTGCTAGTACTCCAACTGACAAAGCTGTTACTATCCCTGTTATCACTCCTACTGACATTCCTGCTATCGAGTCAACCGAGACTCGAGGTAAATGTATTCTGATTGAGCCTGTCCAGACGAAGGCACAGTCAGTAGCTATCCCTGAGACCTCCCGGAAAGAGATGGAGGAAATTCTAAAGATCATAAAAAGAAGCGACTACAATGTAGTCGAGCAACTGGGGAAAACTCCATCAAACATTTCCATGCTGGCTTTATTACTATGTTTCGAGGCTCATGCAAAGGACTTGGTAAAGTTCCTCAAAAATGCCTATGTACCTAGAGATACATCTGCTGATCAGTTCCAAGACCGCGTAGCCAGCATGGCTGCGGATAATGGCTTAGGTTTTTCAGATGCTGGTTTAACGCCAAGAGGAAGGAAGCACAATGAGGCATTGCATGTCTCAGTTGAATGAAGGGGCACAACCTTGGCTCATGTCTTGGTTGACACTGGTTCGTCTATGAATGTGTTGCCTAAAAAGGCTCTTGATAGGCTTGACTATGAAGGATTGACATTGAAACTGAGCAACATAGTAGTGACAGCCTTTGATGGCTCAAAAAGGATGGTGCATGGGGAAGTGGACATCCCCATAAAGGTTGGAAACCAAACATTTGATTCAACTTTTTATGTAATGGATATTCTCCCTTCATATTCCTTCCTACTAGGCCGACCGTGGATCCACAATGCTGGCGCTGTTACTTCTAAGTTGCACCAAATGCTGAAATATCCAATTTAAGGGAAAATCATCACCGTTCATGGGGAAGAAGAATATATGGTCAGCCATCTAAATTCCTTAAGATATGTGGAACTAGATGGTGAATTTATTGAAACTCCATTCCAACACTTTGAAGAAGTCCCGCAAGATGTGGCAGTGACCAAGGCTGTGTCTCAAATTCCCAAGATTACAAGGCCTCCGCTCAAGATGTCGTCTTTAAAGGATGCCAAAGCAGTGATAAAAGAAGGTGGGTGCACTATTTGGGGACAACTCCCAGATATCCCATACAAATCTAACAAATTTGGCCTGGGTTTCGCTTCAGGTGCCCAGAAGGATGTACGCTGCACTCGTGTCGAAGGACCACCCTTGAAGATCATCAACCACCAAGTCAATGTAGTAGAGGATGATGAAGACAGCTACAACCTGGAGGATTGGATTTTCCCAACTGTCACTGGAGGGCTCAACAATTGGGAGGCTAGAGATTTCGTCCCGATCACTTTTATCCCACAATAATTTGTCTTTACATTTTTGTCAGATCTGTAATATTAAAACAATTCAGACTCTTAAAACCTTGTGTCTTACCCAAGGCACAATGGTCCATTTGTATGGGTTATTATCTCATTTCCATATGACATCAATGAATCATGGACGTTTTTGCATACAAACTCTGTGCTCATTGTTTTTCTTTTTACATTTTCATTTCTTTCAAATATAGTTATACTCTTACACACACTCACACTCACAATGCAAGTCTACATCCATTCAGGATCCCATGGGTAACGATTATGCTATGGCCTTTTGTGACTCTGAAAATCTAATCTACCAAGTCGAAGACGAAGGTGATGAAGATTGTGAAGTACCAGGGGAACTCTCCAGGTTACTACAACAAGAAGAGAGGGCCATTCAGCCCCACGAGGAACCACTGGATTCAATCAACCTAGGTACCGAAGAAGACAAAAGAGAAGTCAAGGTGGGTGCCAATCTTGAACCCAGTGTCAAAGAGCGTCTGATTCAGTTGTTGCACGAGTATGTTGAGATTTTTGCCTGGTCGTATGAAGACATGCTAGTACTTGATGCAGATATCGTAGTACATCGTCTACCTACAAAAGAGGATTGTCCACCGGTAAAGCAAAAGGTCCGTCGTATGCGACCTGACATGTTAGAGAAGATTAAAGCTGAAGTCATAAAACAATTCAACACTGGATTCTTGGCCGTCACCTCCTATCTGCAATGGGTTGCCAATATTGTTACCGTGCCCAAAAAGGAAGGCAAGGTACGAATGTGCATAGACTACAGAGATTTGAATAGGGCAAGCCCTAAGGATGATTTCCCACTTCCCGACATTGATATTCTAGTTGACAATACAGCATAACACAAAGTGTTTTCCTTCATGGACGGTTTCTCAGGCTACAACCAAATCAAAATGGTGTCTGAGGACATGGAGAAAACAACCTTTGCCACACAGTAGGGCATATTCAGCTACAAGGTTACGCCATTCGGGCTGAAGAATGCTGGGGCAACCTATCAACGTGCCATGGTAGCCTTATTTCACGACATGATACATCATGAAATAAAGGTCTATGTAGACGACATGATAGCTAGATCTCAAACAGAAGAAGAGCATCTTGATCATTTACAAAAACTGTTTGAGAGACTAAAGAAATACAAGCTGAGGTTGAACCCAAATAAATGCACATTTGGAGTGAGGTCTGGTAAACTCCTAGGCTTTTTCGTCAGCAATAAAGGTATTGAAGTGGATCCCGCCAAGGTGAAAGCGATACAAGAGATGCCTACTCCTTGTACCGAGAAGGAAGTCAGAGGACTCTTGGGACGTTTGAACTACATTTCCAGATTCATTTCTCACATGACCGCTACTTGTGAGTCAATCTTCAAATTACTGAAGAAAGATCAAGTAGTCAAATGGAATGACGAGTGCCAAACTGCTTTAGACAAGATCAAAGAGTACCTGCAAGAGCCTCCTATGTTGATGCCGCCAGTTGAGGGAAGACCATTGATCATGTATCTAACTATTTTGGAAAATTCAATGGGGTGTGTGCTGGGGCAGCGTGACGAGTCTGGCCGAAAAGAGCATTGTTGTACCCCAAAATTTTCTCTCCCATATTCTTCAAGATTTGTCAAGATCAATCTTCAAAAGGTTCAAGATCTCTCAGAAGATTGCACAGTCAAACATCCTCCTAAGCCAGTCAAAATTAGGGTTTTGGTTCTCTCCAGGAATTTGAGGTTTTCAGTGGTCCAATCAAGTCCCATAGGCCTACATATATTGTCAAGCATCTACATGCCAATTTTCAAGACTCACAGCATCAAATTGCACAGTCAAAAGTCCCATTTGCTTCACAATCAACTACATGGGTAAAATGGTCATTTATAGTCAAAAGTCAAAATTTTTGGTCAACATCTTATTTTGAAGCCACAATCATCATTTGATCAAGTCTTGATCATGATTCCACAAGCATGGCTCAAAAATCATCAAGATGCCCAAAGTTGCTATTTTTGGACAGTTGAAAAGTCAACTGTAACTTGACCAGGGCATAACTTTTTCATGATTCATCAGAAAAATCCCATCCAATTTTCATTTTTAAGGGGATGACATTTCCTACAACTCATCTTCACATTCCAAGTCCAAGAAATGCTCTCACAAAAAGTTATCAATTTCTACATTATAGGTCAATTTCAAAAGTCAACAAAAATGCACTTTAAGTCAAAGACCATAACTTGAGATTGGTAAATCCAAATGACATGGGACCAAAGGCATTGGTTATAGGACTTCAAGACCTTTCCAAAATGTCCAAGAACATGTTCATAGGATCAAAATTGAGCAAGATATGCATGGGAGAAGTTGGGAAATTTTTGGGAATTTGCAAAAGTCAACTTTGCCTAAAACACCTTGTTTTTGCTAATGGGCCTCAAATTCCTTCTTGGAACATTGTCCAAGGCCTATGCACGACCCATTGAGCTCAAATTGATTTATTTTATTATTTTTAATTAATTAATTGAATTTTTTATTAATATTAATTCATTTAATTGATTTAAAATGTAGAAAATATAAAGATATGGTTTTCAAATCTTTTTATGAAGCAAATAGGCTCAGGGCAAGCTGGAAAATTCATGCATCAATCAAAGAGACAAAAATCTCCATGTTTGGCAAGTTTTATCAATCAAAAAGATTGAAAATTATTTGATTTCCAATCAAATATTGAAACTTCAATACAAGGGATTTCTTGAGCAAGATTTGACCTAAAACCATTCTCCTATATGTACTGAACCTAAACCTAATC
Source organism: Vicia faba (assembly GCA_948472305.1). Lineage (NCBI taxonomy): Eukaryota > Viridiplantae > Streptophyta > Magnoliopsida > Fabales > Fabaceae > Vicia > Vicia faba. The sequence continues at coordinate 1,284,450,082 of OX451735.1, read as the reverse complement.
ATGCACACGTACAAACTGCTGTAGAAAACCATATGCCATATTGAAAAAAAACCAAGAAAACTCAAAATTGTTTTCAGTGTTCTAGGGCAAACTAAGGACTTTTGTGGATCCAGATACATTGCTGGGAGTCTCCAGAACGCGTTGCAATCAAAACCAAGCTCCAAAGCTCAAGAAACTGCCCAGAACAGATTCACGGTTTAACTTTCTTTCTCATAATTGAAACTCATAATTCCTACATATTTAATGTGATTTTTTGTATGCTTTGCATTGCTAGAACTCAGGTGAAGCTTTTGGTGTGACTCAATTGGATTAAGATGCCCTGAAACGTAAACCACCATTGTTGAATTCTAGGGTTTCCAAGATCTCGAATTAGGGCTTTACAGCATAAGCAAAATTGGACCTTGAGACGCATATGGTTGAATTCGTCAAGGCCAGACGATTCAAACCCAACCCTCGCGAACAATTTCTGATCATCACACGCCTGTTCGCTATTTTTGGGCATGCCATATTGTGGGGGTTAAAAACCCCCGCTATTTGATTTGTTTTTCTGCAGGTTTCAACGAAGAAGACAAGATGTGGAAGCAGGCTATTGGTCTATTCAAATAATATGCGCGCGTTTTAGTTTTACAACATTGGAATTGATTATTGAATATATTAATTATTGGTTGTTTTACTGATGACTAAAGCAAAGTGGTGGAGTGGTTAAGGCAAGCGCGTAATAGGCATTGGGACCTGGGTTCGATTCCCAGGTCCACCCCATATTTGTTTCTTGTTTTGCATAACATAATCATGTGCAGGCGCTTAAAAGCATTCCATCATGTACCTTCAATGGTCAGCGTGCCAAGTGTCATCAACAGCCATCCAAAGGCCACGAGAGGAGGAATACCATGTTCCCCAGTCAAAGCGTGCATAGCCAATTCCCAAAGTCAAAGCAGGCTTACCAACAAATGGGCCAGAATTGCTGGAATAAACCTCCATTTGGGTCCAACACCCCCACTGGTTTCTATTTCTTCTTTATTTTCTTTTTTTTCTCTTTTAATTATAATTCTTATTATTATTATTAACTAATAAATTATTTTTTATAATAAATTCAGATAATCAAAAGATGTAAATATTTTCATTATTTATTATTATTATTTATTAATTATTATTATTTTTGTAAATAAAATGTAAATTAATTAATTTAGTTAAATTAGGTTAACTTTAATCTTTTTTTTTCATAATAAATAAAATAAACTTAGAATTAGGGTTTTCTTGACTTTTAATTTCTTTTTCTTATTTTCATTAAAAACATAAAAATACAAAAAACATTTTTTCTTGTAAATAATTAATTAGTAATTAGGCTTAATTTCATTAATTGCAAAAAAGGGACAAATCTCATTCTTTTCTCAAAAAGGGTCAAAACCCTAAGGACGTCCCGATTAAATTTCTATTCATGCATTATCATTATTTTTGATTGTATTTGATGTAACTGTTTTCGAGAATGTAATAGTTAATTAGAGTTTATCGCTTTCTTTTAATTTCTCGCATTTATTTCAAAACGGGTTATGTTTTTGGCGATGTATAGACCCGCAACTTGTAATAGCGTAGATTTACCTTTCCGCAATTTATTTTCCGCACTCTTAACTGTTAAAAATGCATGAAAGACTTGTATGAATAATAAAATCAATCCGTAGCTCACAAATAACATGCACAAGATAAATATAAACTGAAACAACACACATGCACATGCCACTCCTAGGGTACGCCTCACTGGGTTGCCTCAATGTGGTCGTCAAGTATAGGGTGTTTTAGAGGTCGCCCTCCTGTCTAAAGATCCAGTTGCCTTGAAACGGTTGCCTCGGATAAGAAGGATCTAGGACATTAGGGTTACCGCTAAGGCGTCCTACTATTGCTTCGGTGACCACACTGTCCCTATAATCGAATTGACCCGAATACCTCCAACGATGGTACTACCTACTTCTCAATAGTGGGATAGTACTGTCTAAAGGACTCTTACACAACCTAATTCCTTAGAGTAGGTTGATTTCTCATGGGTACTTGCTCTCTCAAAACAAACAAAACATCTTTTCGCACTCACACTTTTAAAAGGTTTTCAAACAAATTTTTCATACACTCTTAAGGACAGATACAAGAGTTACTTAGAAATTTTTCAAACAAAACTTTTTCAAAACCCACACACATTTGAAAAGCAAACAACTTTTGAAAACATAAGAGCAAGTACCTAAGAGCCCGTGGATAACCACAGATAGAAAGGGTGCTAACACCTTCCCTTTCTATAAATCTACCTCCCGAACCAAAGACATCTCAAAGAAGGAATTTTGCTGTGCTTTTGTCCTTTCCTTGTTGGAGAAAATAAAAGACGGTGGCGACTCTTGCTTACCGCGACATTTCGCGAACCAACTTTTAAACAGTCAGTTCTATTTCCACCGATCACAGAACTGGCGACTCTGCTGGGGATATAATAAGTGAGGTGTACCTTAGGATTAGATCATTCTATGTTTTCAATTGCTTGTTTTGATTGCTTTAATATTGTGGGCCTGTTTTGGGAGTTTCATAGATCCTAACCCGTATCTGGGGGATACCTTTTAGGTAGCAACAAACTGTGAGGGAACTGTGCGGGGTATACCGACACGGTTGAAGCAGTTGCTACATTGATGTGGCACTTTGGTGAGTACAGGTAACCCTTGAGTCAAGTCAAGGAGAGTACGGGGCCGCCGCGTGGTGTCGTGAAGCATCAACTGACCTTAGGAACCTTACTTGACCATCCTGGCCTCTTTAGGGTAGTGAGATGACCGACTTTGGTGCATTCCGAAGTTGGTAGATACTCGATACTACACTCATTGAGGGTTGTTTTCTTGGAATATTTTGATCGCCAGTTCAGTGGCTAAATCAAAACAATGAACATAGAAAACAACCCAATGATATTGAGCTCCTTAGAACCCAGTTACTTTTGATAGGACAGGTTTTTGAGCCCACCAACTTCAAGAGGGTAGTACCCCAAACTTCATGCTGGCCTAAACTCTAAGGGCTATCTGGTGTGACTTGTGTGCCTTATCATGTTTGCCTTTTGTGAATACTTGTGGTGTGTTTTTATCATAACATCATAGCATCATACAGCATCATATGCATTTACTAACCACTTCAAGGGTTCGAATCTTCATCTTTGTTCTTGTTTTGTAGGACATGGAAACTATCCGCAGAAAGACAATTCAGATCAACCTTGTAAGGGTCCCTCCTCAGCTTAAGGAGCTTACATCCAGGATTCCCGAGAACTCTTCCTTCAGTGAAAGGCATGATAGACTCATCAGCTTGGTCAACACCAACATTGAAGAAGATATGATAAAATTTCTCTTCCAGTTCTTTGACCCTTTGCACCACTGTTTTACTTTCCCGGATTATCAATTGGTGCCTACTTTGGAAGAGTTTTCTCAGCTTATGAAGGTTCCCATTCTCAGTCAACTACCCTACAACGGTACGGAAAGGGAACCAAAACTGGAAGAGGTTGCTAAAGCCTTACGTCTACAACCATCTGACATCAAGGGACATTGGGAAGTTAGAAGTGGTATCAAAGGATTCTTGGCAAAGTTCCTGTTTGAGAAGGCCCAAGAATGTTGGAATTCCCTTGACCTACAAGCCTTTGAAGAAGTTGTGGCACTCCTTGTCTATGGGTTGGTGTTGTTCCCGAATCCGGATCAGCTTATAGATATCAATGCTGTTAAGATCTTCATGTCCAGGAATCCTATACCTACGTTGCTTGGGGACATTCTCCACTCATGTTACACTCGAACCATGAGAAAAAGAGGTGTTCTCATGTGCTGCACTCCTCTCCTGGCAAGGTGGTTTATTTTGCACCTTCCACAATCAGTTTTGAAGAACGAGCGGGGTTTGAGATGGTCACAATGGTTAATGACTCTTACACATGCTGATATACATTGGTGTTCTCGGTCCAGAGAAAATGTCACTATCATTGATCATTGCGGAGAGTTTCCTAATGTTCCTTTACTTGGAATTAGAGGGGGAATCACTTACAACCCATGTCTGGCTTTGAGACAATTTGGATATGCTCGGAGGGACGGCCCTCATGACATGTTGATTCCTGACATAGTTTTTGACTTCGACAACAATGCACAAGGACTTCGCCAGAGGTTTATCAGAGCTTGGAGGATGCCTAACAGGGTAGATAGTAAGACACTGGGGCACAAGAACTCCATCCCCCTAGAGCCTTATCTCAAGTGGGTACGAGCCCGCTCCCAGAAGTTGGTGATGCCATACCCTCATGTTCTCCCCGTGATCAGAGAGCCAGTTATGGAAGGAGAGGTTCCGTACACCGTTCAACATCCTGACATGCCCACATCCTGGGAAGAAATGCAGAAGAGCTGGATCCAACTCAAGGAAGAACGGAATTCTCTTGAAACTAGTCTACATGCCAGTGAGAAGAAGGTCTTGGAGCTCACCCGTCTACTGCACGAGGAAAAGACCCTCAACACTTACATCGCACTAAAGAGGATGCGCAGTGTCTTTTGGGATTAATTGTTTTGTAATGTTTTTCCCATGAGGCTCTGATGTACTGAACAAATTATTTCTTAATATAACGTGTGTTCTTTTTTGTCTACAACGAATTTGAACTTTCGAACCCTTGAATGCATTGCATAAATAACATATCATGCATCATGTGCATAACAAGTACTCTTTTTCTACAGGTTGCTTAATCTTCTTCGCTATTTATTTCAGCAATCATCATGAATCCTGAATCATCCAATGAACAAGCTATCAAGGCCCTCCAGGCCCAGAACGCCCAGTTTCAAGAGCTGGTCATGAGCTTAGCCCAGGGACAACAGGAATTGAAGACTCTGCTGTTGAAAAAGAAGAAGAAGAGGACTGTGTTGTTTAACACTGGACGGAGGTTTGGGAATACACTGCAAAATGAGGCTGATCAAGCTACTTCCTCTGTAGGGAAAGACAGTCCCCAAGGGGGAAGGGTTCCTAGTCCTGTGGTCTCCGACAACGAGACGGATTTCAATGATGAACAGTACCCTCCTGCTGAGGACAGGTACAAGCAACTAGAGGACCGTCTGAGTGCCATGGAGATTCAACAGGTGCCTGGGTTGGATTTTGGGGATCTAGGTTTATCTTCTGGGGTGGTGATCCCACACAAGTTCAAGGCACCTTCTTTTGCGAAGTACGACGGGGCATCTTGTCCTAAGCTGCATCTCAGATCATATGTGAGAAGGATCCAACCATATACTGTGGACAAGAACCTATAGATCCATTTCTTCCAGGATAACCTTTCAGGGGCTCAACTTGAATGGTTCTATCAGCTGGATGGAACCAGTATTAGAAACTGGGAGGACTTGGCTACTGAATTTTATAAGCAGTATCAGTACAATACCGACCTCGCTCCTACACGTACCCAACTCCAGGGTATGTCGCTAGGGACGGGTGAATATTTTAAGGAGTACGCGCAAAAGTGGAGAGACTTGGCTGGCAGGGTGCGGCCACCTTTGACTGACCGAGAGCTCGTTGATATGTTCCTAGGGACCCTGTCTGGTCCGTTCTTCAACCATCTGATTGGCAATTCTTCTGCTGGGTTCACAGACCTGATCTTAACTGGAGAAAGGATAGAAGCTGGTATCAAGTCCGGAAAGATACAAAAAGGTGCTTCCTCGAGTTATGAAAAGAAGCTCTTCAAGAAAGAATCTAGTGCTGTGTATGGTTCCAGGAAACAGAATAAACCGGAACGCCGCCAAGCTGTCAACGCGGTGGTAATTTCAAAGCCTGCTGCTGCTCCTCAGCAATACAACCAGCCAAGGGGTGAGAGACCCAAAAGGAAGTACACTCGGCTCAGCATGACCCTGTCTCAGATTTTGCCGCAACTGCTGTCAACCAATCTGGTAACTGTCAAGGAAGCTCCAAAATTTGTGAACACAACCTCTCCGAAGTACAACCCCAACGCCCGTTGCGCTTATCACTCTGATAGCCCGGGGCATTCTACTGATGATTGTTGGGCTCTGAGGAATAAGGTCCAGGACCTTATTGATGCTAAAGAAATACAGTTCGAGGCGCCCGAAAGGCACAATGTTGTGACTGCGCCCATGCCCCAACATGGAGTGAACGTTGTGGAAGAAGACCCGTATGTAGCTTCTATGGATGAGATTGTTACTCTGTTGCTGACTGTCAAAAGGAACCTGTTGCTAGCCGGTTTATTTCCGGGATGTAGTAAAGGTTGCCTTCTATGTTCTGTTTCACCTGCTGGTTGTCCTTTGTTGAAGTCAGGTATCCAAAGCCTGATGGATAATAAAGAGATCTTGTTCGAAAAGATTGCTGTTCCTGCTACCCGTACCGAAGAAATTTCTATTGTCACTATTTTCAACAACCCTCCTAAGGCTCCCTCAAAGAAGCCTGTCAAAATCATGTCTGTTCAGAAGATTGCTCCTATCATCATCACGGTTCCGGGACCCATCCCCTATAAATCTGACAAAGTTGTCCCTTGGTATTATGGGGCAGATGTTTATGTGCTTGGAGTAAAACAAGAGTTTGATACTAGTACCGGTGTCAGCAACATCACCGGGCCTGCCAAGGTTACTCGTAGTGGCAGGCTCTTCTCGCCTGATATTGCACCTCCAGTTATTCAAAGACCTCTTGTCATCACACCTGCCAGTGTGCCTGTTTCCCCTCCTGATCAAGTTTCTACCCCTGCTGCCGAGTCATCTGACGCTCGGGGCAAAGGGATTGCTATTGATATGCCTGCTCAGCCGAAGGCACCAAAGACCACCAATGTTGAAGCTTCCAAGCAAGAGATGGAAGAGATTCTTAAAATTATCAAGAAGAGTGATTTCAATGTAGTTGAGCAGCTGGGGCACACCCCCTCTAAAATTTCTATGCTATCATTGTTGTTGTGTTCAGAGGCCCATGCCAAGGCCCTGATTTCCTTCCTGAAGACGGCCCATGTGCCACAAGAAACGTCTGCTGATCAATTTACTGATTGTGTGGCCAACTTGACTGCTGATAATGGGTTGGGTTTCTCTGATGCTGATCTGACCGCTAAGGGAAAGAACCATAATGACGCCCTGCATGTCTCCATTGAATGCAGGGGCACTACTCTTGCCCATGTGTTGGTAGACACCGGTTCTTCGTTGAACGTACTGCCCAAGAAAGCTTTAGACAGGCTGGATTGTGAAGGTTTAGAGCTCAAGCCAAGTAACATTGTTGTCCGGGCCTTTGACGGGTCGAAAAGGATGGTACATGGCGAAGTTGGCATTCCAATCAGGGTTGGTTCTCAAGTTTTTGATTCTACTTTATATGTGATGGACATCCGACCATCCTATTCTTGTTTGCTGGGTCGCCCTTGGATCCACAAGGCTGGAGCTGTGACCTCCACATTACATCAGAAGCGTAAGTACCCGGTCAGAGGGAAGATTGTTACAGTGTAGGGGGAGGAAGAATATATGGTCAGCCATCTTAACTCGTTCCGGTACATAGAGATGGATGGGGAGTTCATTGAGACCCCCTTTCAACATTTTGAAGAGGTTCCTCAGACACTGGCGTCAGCAGAAGCTGTAACTGAAGAAGATTCTCCTTTGAAGATGGCTTCCTTAAAGGATGCCCGGGCTGTGATTGAGAAGGGTGAGTGTGCAAACTGGGGCCGACTTCCTGATTTTACTCCGAAGATTGACAAATTTGGTTTGGGTTTCACTGCAGAAGCTCAGAGGGCTATTCGTAAGGCAAGGATTGGAAGACCTCCCGTGTTCATCACCAACTCGGGAGTGAATGCTATTGAAGACGATGTAGAGGAATCTGAATTTGACAACTGGATCTACCCAGCGACCAACGATGGACTGAACAACTGGACTGCCAAAGATTTCACACCTATTAATTTTGTCACTCAGTAATGAACTCCTTTGTTTTGAATTTGTAACGAACAATAATTTGAAACTTTATGGCCCGATGTCTTACCTGGGGCACTGTGGCTTCATTTGTGAGGGCTTATTATTTGTCATTTTCATATATCATGAATAAAAACATTGGACGTTTTTCGCATTTCAAATCTTGTGCTCCCTTTCTTTCTTTATATATTGCAAAACAACTATATTTACACACACTCACCCATACAGGTTCCAATCCACTCTGGATCTCACTGGTAACGACTCTGCTACAGCCAGTTATGACTTCGAAAATCCGATCAACTTAGCCGAAGACGAAGGTGAAGATGATTGCCAAGTGCCTGGTGAGCTTGCAAGACTGCTACTCCAGGAAGAGAGGGCCATTCGGCCACATGAAGAGCCAGTGGAAACGGTAAATCTAGGTACTGAGACAGACATAAAGGAAGTCAAGATTAGTGCCAATCTGGAGCTCAGTGTGAAACAACGGTTGATTCAGATGCTGCATGATCATGTGGAAATCTTTGCCTGGTCTTACGAAGACATGCCTTGGTTGGATACTGACATTGTGGTTCATCACCTGCCTACCAAGGAAGAATGCCCTCCGGTAAAACAGAAGGTCCGCCGTATGCGTCCAGAGATGTCCGAGAAAATCAAGGCTGAGGTTATGAAACAATTTGATGCTGGGTTTCTAGCAGTGACTTCTTACCCTCAGTGGGTTGCCAACGTGGTTCCAGTGCCGAAGAAGGATGGTAAGGTCCGAATGTGTGTTGATTACAGGGATTTGAACAGGGCGAGTCCCAAGGATGATTTCCCTTTGCCTCATATCGGCGTTCTGGTTGACAATACTGCTCAGCATAAGGTATTCTCCTTCATGGACGGATTCTCCGGTTATAATCAGATTAAGATGGCTCCTGAAGACATGGAGAAGACCACTTTTGTTACTCAGTGGGGCACCTTTTGCTACAAGGTCATGCCTTTTGGGTTGAAAAACGCTGGGGCAACCTACTAACGTGCCATGGTTGCTTTGTTTCATGACATGATCCATCATGAGATAGAAGTATATGTCGACGATATGATTGCAAGGTCCCAAACTGAGGAGGAATACCTTGACCATCTGCAGAAACTGTTTGACCGTCTGAAGTTGTACAAGCTGAGGTTGAACCCAAACAAGTGCACCTTTGGGGTAAGATCTGGAAAATTGCTAGGCTTCGTCGTAAGTGACAAAGGTATTCAAGTGGACCCTGCCAAGGTGAAAGCCATACAAGAGATGCCAGTTCCCAAGACAGAAAAAGAAGTCAGAGGCTTTCTAGGACGGCTGAACTATATTGCCCGATTCATCTCACATCTAACTGCTACCTGTGAACTAATCTTCAAGCTGCTGAAGAAAGATAAAGTAGTACGTTGGAACGATGAATGTCAGGCCGCTTTCTAAAAAATCAAAGAGTATCTCCAAGAACCACCCATTCTTATGCCACCGGTTGAAGGAAGACCTCTAATCTTATACTTGACAGTACTTGACAGCTCAATGGGGTGTGTGCTGGGGCAACATGACGAGTCTGGCCGAAAAGAGCACGCCATTTATTACCTTAGCAAAAAGTTTACCGACTGTGAGACCTGATACTCACTGCTCGAGAAAACTTGCTGCGCTTTGGTATGGGCTGCTCGCCGGCTGAGACAGTATATGTTGACTCACACTACTCTATTGATTTCTAAAATGGATCCCATCAAGTACATCTTCGAAAAGCCTGCTCTGTCTGGAAGAATAGCAAGATGGCAAATGATCTTGACAGAATATGACATCCAGTACACGACTCAGAAAGCAATCAAGGGAAGTGTATTGGCAGACCATTTGGCACACCAGGCAGTGGACGACTACCAATCTATGAACTTTGAATTTCCAGACGAGGATATCATGGTAGTGACTGATTGTGAAGTACCTGGACCGGATGAAGGACCTGAGGAAGGATCCCGATGGTCTATGCACTTTGACGGAGCCTCAAACGCTTTGGGTAACGGTATTTGCGCTGTGATCATATCCCCTAAAGGAACTCATACCCCACTCACTGCCCGGCTATGTTTCAACTGCACCAACAACATGGCAGAGTATGAAGCATGTATCATGGGTATTCAAGCTGCAATTGACTTAAGGATCAAGTTTCTGAGTGTCTTCGGAGATTTCGCACTCGTGATTAATCAGATCAAAGGAGAGTTGGATACGAAACACCCAAATCTTATTCCTTACAAAGAGTATGTGTTGACATTGATCCCCCATTTCGAAGAGATAACTTTTGAACATTTCCCGAGAGAGGAGAATCAGTTGGCGGACGCGTTGGCTACGATGTATTCTATGTTCAAAGTCAAATGGGACAACGAGGCTCCCCGAATCATTATCTGGAGGTTGGATGAACCTGCACATTGCTGTGATCTTGAGGCTGAAGAGGTAACTGAAAAACCTTGGTATCATGAAGTGAAGAGGTACTTGGAAGCTCAAGAATACCCCAAGGGTGCATTTGTTAATGACAAAAAGTTTCTGAGAAGGTTCGCGGCAAAGTTCTTCCTCAGCAACGACATTCTGTACAAGCGAAACCATGATTCGACCTTACTGCGTTGTGTGGATAAGACTGAAGCAGAAAGGATCATGGCAGAACTGCATGAGGGTACCTTCGGAACACATTCCAGTGGACATACCATGGCAAAGAAAATCCTTCGGGCAGGATATTACTGGTCCATAATGGAAGTTGACTGTTACCAACATTCTCGGACGTGTCACAAATGCCAGATCTATGCTGATAAGGTGCACGTTCCTCCAGTTCCTCTAAACATCTTGATAGCACCTTGGCCTTTTGCAATGTGGGGCATTGATATGATCGGCGATATCAGACCTACGGCATCTAACGAGCATCGCTTCATCCTGGTAGCAATTGATTACTTCACAAAGTGGGTTGAAGCAGCTTCCTTCGCTACCGTAACCAAGAACGTCGTGGCACGGTTCATTCGGCATAACCTGATCTGTCGCTACGGTGTAGTGGAGAGGATCATTACGGACAATGGTACTAATCTTAACAACAAGATGATCACTGAGCTCTGCGAGCAATTCAAGATACAGCACCATAACTCTTCTCCCTACCGGCCGGAGATGAATGGGGCTGTAGAAGCAGTAAATAAGAATATCAAGAAGATTGTGCAGAAAATGACAGTGACATACAAAGATTGGCACGAGATGTTACCGTTCGCTCTTCATGGGTACCGTACCTCAGCGCGGACGTCAACAGGGGCAACACCCTTTTCCTTGGTCTATGGCATGGAAGCAGTCCTACCTATTGAAGTCTAGATACCCTCTCTCCGGATAATGAAGGATGCAGGTTTGAACGAAGATGACTGGATCCAGACTCGGCTTGATCAATTAAACCTAATCGACAAAAAGAGACTCACTGCTATGTGTCATGGTCAGACGCACCAAAATCGGATGATCAAGGCATTTAACAAGAAAGTCAGACGACAAGAGTATCAAGTTGGAGACCTGGTAATCAAGCGCATCATTCTTCCTCAAAGTGATCCCAGAGGCAAATGGACCCCCACGTACGAAGAGCCATTTGTGGTTAAACATATCTTCTCAGGAGGAGCTATGATTCTAACCACCATGGATGGTGACGACCTTCCTCATCCCGCCAATGCAGACATAGTAAAAAGATACTACGCATGAATAAAAGACCCGCTAGGTTGACACACCTAGGCAAAAATAAGGGCTTCCCGGCGAACCAAAAGGGTTCGGGCAAAAATAAGGGATGAAATGAAAATATGTACACCCGGCAAGTCAAAAACCTGAAAAGGCGGCTTGGGCAAAAATGGGTATCCCGGTGGACTGAAAACCCGAAAGGGCGGTCCAGGAAAAAGTTAGGGATAAGCGTAATACTATGTCTCATTAGATCACCTTGCATCCATAATTCGGTATCAACTATCAGGCTCAGACGACACCAATCAGTCAGCTTCATCTTCAACTAAGCAGCCAAGTGATGAGACGCTTGAAGACATAAAGGCGATAGCAGAGTTGGAACCCAGTGGGATTTTTCACATAGCTGTTTTGTTTTATTTTCACAAAAATTGTATAAACTCTATTTTGCTTGGCGGCGTTCTCTTACTAGGACGTCAGCCTCTTGTACGAAAACGCCTATTTACAGGCAAATTCAAAAATCAATACAAATTCACTTTTCAGACAAATTGCCAATTTGTTTTTCCTTTTTCTGTTTTGTTTTGCAAAGAACGTCCAATGATCATTTTTGATATATGCATTTGACACTAATTGCTAACTCATAAATATTTGCATACGAAACAAAGGTTTAATTATAGGTGACATCAGAAACAGGGGCAATAATGAGTTGTCTAAGCGATCTCGTTGCTCTGTCCACCAAGGTACCAAGGTAGGTTCGGCTGAAGAATGTAACCAAGATACCTCCACTCCCCATAGGGTAAGACCAGAATCAACAATACTCTCCCCCAAGCAGAGTTGGTCTCCCATTAGCCCCAAAAGGCGCAGTATCTCCAGCAAGTCAGCGATACTCTCCCCAAGCAGAGTTAGGCTACTGTCAGCATTAAGGAAGTTGGGTATCCCCAAAAAATCTCAATATTCCCCAGCGGAGTATACAGACGTTCCTAAGCAAGCATCCCTGGCAGTCTTAATATAAGATTGTTCCCCGGCGGAATACAGACACCCCAGTGGAGCCATTCCCCCAGTGCAGTCTCAAAAGTTTCCCCAAGAGAGTTGAATCAATCTCCCCAGTAGATTCTGGAAGCTTATCCCCAGTAGATTCTGGAAGCTTGTCCCTTACCGACATCTCTCCCCGACCATGTTCAGAGGTTATTCCCCACTAGAGCTTATAACTGGGTTATCCTCAGCTAATCACAACGGAAATATCGTCCTCGGCGAAGTTCTTCCTATCCCCAGTGGAGTTCATCAAATTCCCCAACATAACTTATCAATGGAATCCCCAGCGGAGTTATCATCAAAATCTCAGCAAATCATCTCTTCCCACAGAGTAATTCCCCGCAGAGTAATCTCTTCAACAAGTTTATTCCCCAACGGAGTCCTCTTCTCCTACCGGTCTATTCTTGCAATCATCATCCCCAGCGGAAACGAAGAACTCTACTCTTCAAACATCAGCCCAGGATTCAACAAACTTCCCGGCATCCGTCAAGGATTTATTTTCCTAGACGAAAATACATTCATAGACATTTCACATTTCATACATCCTGCTTACATACATGATAAAGTGCATACGACACGATCTCATGACATCATGCATTTCATACATCATGACATTGCATACAACTAATGTTTTGCCTTTTCAGGAAAAGGTCAAAGATGATTACTATCAGCTGTCCCAATTCCAGATTCGATTCCTGTATCTAGCCAGGGCATATCTGTGAGTGATTTGATTGTGGATTCGATACCTGTATCTAGCCAGGGCATATCTGCATGAAGAGTTTATAGATTCGATACCTGTATCCAGCCAGGGCATATCTGTAAACGACCTAATTCCGGATTCGATTCCTGTATCTAGCCAGGGAATATCTGTGAGTGATTTGATTGTGGATTCGACACCTGTATCTATCCAGGGCATATCTACATGAAGAGTTTAGAGATTCGATACCTGTATCCAGCCAGGGCATATCTGTAGACGACTAATTCCAGATTCGATACCTGTATCTAGCTAGGGCATATCTGTGAGTGATTTGATTATGGATTCGACACCTGTATCTAGCCAGGGCATATCTACATGAAGAGTTTAGAGATTTGATACCTGTATCCAGCCAGGGCATATCTGTAGACGACCAATTCCAGATTCGATTCCTGTATCTAGCCAGGGCATATCTGTGAGTGATTGATTATAGATTCGATACCTGTATCCAGCCAGGGCATATCTTCATGACGAGTTTAGAGATTCGATACCTGTATCCAGCCAGGGCATATCTGTAGACGACGAGTTCCGGATTCGATACCTGTATCCAGCCAGGGCATATCTGTGAGCAATTGATTGTAGATTCGATACATGTATCTAGCCAGGGCATATCTGCATGAAGAGTTTGAAGATCAACACCTGTAACAGGCCAGGAAACCATCTTTCTTTCTCAGGTACGCAAGTTCTTACTAAGGAATCTCTTACGCGATCAACAATCTCTCGATGGCATCTTTAAGCCCATCTCCACAACTATCCATTACACTTCCAAATGGCATCTATAAGCCCATTCATGAAAAAGTTCTGTCACACCTCCAGATGGCATCTATAAGTCCATCCTCCTATCCATCAGATCTCCAAATGGCATCTGTAAGCCCATTCCCTCCATCATATTGCTGATATCACACTATGTGAGTGCAAATTTCTGGGCACTCTAGTGTTCAATCATCTTCCACCTTCGGATCACGAAAGGCACGCAAGCCAATCTACATCCTCAGGTCTAAGAAGATTGAACAGGGGCAACTGTTTTACCCCAAAATTTTCCCTCCCATATTCTTCAAGATTTGTCAAGATCAATCTTCAAAAGGTTCAAGATCTCTCAGAAGATTGCACAGTCAAACATCCTCCTAAGCCAGTCAAAATTAGGGTTTTGGTTCTCTCCAGGAATTTGAGGTTTTCAGTGGTCCAATCAAGTCCCATAGGCCTACATATATTGTCAAGCATCTACATGCCAAGTTGCAAGACTCACAGCATCAAATTGCACAGTCAAAAGTCCCATTTGCTTCACAATCAACTGCAGGGGTAAAATGGTCATTTTACAGTCAAAAGTCAAAATTTTTGGTCAACATCTTATTTTGAAGCCACAATCATCATTTTATCAAGTCTTGATCATGATTCCACAAGCATGGCTCAAAAATCATCAAGATGCCCAAAGTTGCTATTTTTGGACAGTTGAAAAGTCAACTGTAACTTGACCAGGGCATAACTTTTTCATGGTTCATCAGAAAAATCCCATCCAATGCTAATTTTGAAGGGGATGACATTTCCTACAACTAATATTCACATTCCAAGTCCAAGAAATGCTCTCACAAAAAGTTATCAATTTCTACATTATAGGTCAATTTCAAAAGTCATCAAAAATGCACTTTAAGTCAAAGACCATAACTTGAGATTGGTAAATCCAAATGACATGGGACCAAAGGCATTGGTTAGAGGAATTCAAGACCTTTCCAAAATGTCCAAGAACATGTTCATAGGATCAAAATTGAGCAAGATATGCATGGGAGAAGTTGGGAAATTTTTGGGAATTTGCAAAAGTCAACTTTGCCTAAAACACCTTGTTTTTGCTAATGGGCCTCAAATTCCTTCTTGTAACTTTATCCAAGGCCTATGCACGACCCATTGAGCTCAAATTGATTTACTTTCTTATTTTTAATTAATTAATTGAATTTTTTTATTAATATTAATTCATTTGATTGATTTAAAATGTAGAAAATATAAAGATATGGTTTTCAAATCTTTTTATGAAGCAAATAGGCTCAGGGCAAGCTGGCAAATTCGTGCATCAATCAAAGAGACAAAAATCTCCATGTTTGGCAAGTTTTATCAATCAAAAAGATTGAAAATTATTTGATTTCCAATCAAATATTGAAACTTCAATACAAGGGATTTCTTGAGCAAGATTTGACCTAAAACCATTCTCCTATATGTACTGAACCTAAACCTAATCATGCACACGTACAAACTGCTGCAGAAAACCATATGCCATATTGAAAAAAAAAACCAAGAAAACTCAAAACTGTTTTCAGTGTTCTAGGGCAAACTAAGGACTTTTGTGGATCCAGATACATTGCTGGGAGTCTCCAGAACACGTTGCAATCAAAACCAAGCTCCAAAGCTCAAGAAACTGCCCAGAACAGATTCACGGTTTAACTTTCTTTCTCATAATCGAAACTCATAATTCCTGCATATTTAATGTGATTTTTTGTATGCTTTGCATTGCTAGAACTCAGGTGAAGCTTTTGGTGTGATTCAATTGGATTAAGATGCCCTGAAACGTAAACCACCATTGTTGAATTCTAGGGTTTCCAAGCTCTCGAATTAGGGCTTTACAGCATAAGCAAAATTGGACCTTGAGACGCATATGGTTGAATTCGTCAAGGCCAGACGATTCAAACCCAACCCTCGCGAACAATTTCTGATCATCACACGCCTGTTCGCTATTTTTGGTCATGCCATATTGTGGGGGTTAAAAACCCCCGCTATTTGATTTGTTTTTCTGTAGGTTTCAACGAAGAAGACAAGATGTGGAAGCAGGCTATTGGTCTATTCAAATAATATGCGCGCGTTTTAGTTTTACAACATTGGAATTGATTATTGAATATATTAATTATTGGTTGTTTTACTGATGACTAAAGCAAAGTGGTGGAGTGGTTAAGGCAAGCGCGTAATAAGCATTGGGACCTGGGTTCGATTCCCAGGTCCACCCCATATTTGTTTCTTGTTTTGCATAACATAATCATGTGCAGGCGCTTAAAAGTATTCCATCATGTACCTTCAATGGTCAGCGTGCCAAGTGTCATCAACAGCCATCCAAAGGCCATGAGAGGAGGAATACCATGTTCCACAGTCAAAGTGTGCATAGCCAATTCCCAAAGTCAAAGCAGGCTTACCAACAAATGGGCCAGAATTGCTGGAATAAACCTCCATTTGGGTCCAACACCCCCACTGGTTTCTATTTCTTCTTTTTTTTCTTTCTTTTTTTTCTTTTAATTATAATAATTATTATTATTATTAACTAATAAATTATTTTTTATAATAAATTCAGATAATCAAAAGATGTAAATATTTTCATTATTTATTATTATTATTTATTAATTATTATTATTTTTGTAAATAAAATGTAAATTAATTAATTTAGTTAAATTAGGTTAACTTTAATCTTTTTTTTTTCATAATAAATAAAATAAACTTAGAATTAGGGTTTTCTTGACTTTTAATTTCTTTTTCTTATTTTCATTAAAAACATAAAAATACAAAAAACATTTTTTCTTGTAAATAATTAATTAGTAATTAGGCTTAATTTCATTAATTGCAAAAAAGGGACAAATCTCATTCTTTTCTCAAAAAGGGTCAAAACCCTAAGGACGTCCCGATTAAATTTCTATTCACGCATTATCATTATTTTTTATTGTATTTGATGTAACTGTTTTCGAGAATGTAATAGTTAATTAGGGTTTATCGCTTTCCTTTAATTTCTCGCATTTATTTCAAAACGGGTTATGTTTTTGGCGATGCATAGACCCGCGCCTTGTAATAGCGTAGATTTACCTTTCCACAATTTATTTTCCGCACTCTTAATTGTTAAAAATGCATGAAAGACTTGTATGAATAATAAAATCAATCCGTAGCTCACAAATAACATGCGCAAGATAAATATAAACTGAAACAACACACATGCACATGCCACTCCTAGGGTACACCTCACTCGGTTGCCACGACGTGGTCGTCAAGTATAGGGTGTTTTAGAGGTCGCCCTCCTGTCTAAAGATCCAGTTGCCTCGAAATGGTTGCCTCGGATAAGAAGGATCTAGGACATTAGGGTTACCGCTAAGGTGTCCTACTATTGCTTCGGTGACCACACTGTCCCTATAATCGAATTGACCCGAATACCTCCAACGATGGTACTACCTACTTCTCAATAGTGGGATAGTACTGTCTAAAGGACTCTTACACAGCCTAATTCCATAGAGTAGGTAGATTTCTCATGGGTACTTGCTCTCTCAAAACAAACAAAACATCTTTTTGCACTCACACTTTCAAAAGGTTTTCAAACAATTTTTTCATACACTCTTGAGGACAGATACAAGAGTTACTTAGAAATTTTTCAAACGAAACTTTTTCAAAACCCACACACATTTGAAAAGCAAACAACTTTTGAAAACATAAGAGCAAGTACCTAAGAGCCCGTGGATAACCACGGATAGAAAGGGTGCTAACACCTTCCCTTTCTATAAATCTACCTCCCGAACCGAGAGACATCTCAAAGAAGGAATTTTGCTGTGCTTTTGTCCTTTCCTTGTTGGAGAAAATAAAAGACGGTGGCGACTCTTGCTTACCGCGACATTTTGCGAACCAGCTTTTAAACAGTCAGTTCTATTTCCACCGATCACAAGCATGATATTTATTACCTGAGCAAAAAGTTTACCGACTGTGAAACAAGATATTCACTACCCGAGAAAACTTGCTGCGCTCTGGCATGGGCTGCTCGCCAGCTAAGACAATATATGCTGACCCATACTACCTTGTTGATATCTAAAATGGATCCAATAAAATACATCTTCGAGAAACCTACTCTCTCTGGGAGAATAACGATATGGAAGATGATCCTGACAGAATATGACATACAGTATACTACCTGAAAAGTAATAAAGGGCAGTGTACTAGCTGATCACCTTGCTCACCAAGCTGTAGAAGACTACCAGTTCATGAAGTTCGAATTCCCGGATGAATACATCATGATGGTAAACAACTGTGAAGAATTCAGGCCATATGAAGGACCTGAACAAGGATCCTGATGGACCCTAGTTTTTGATGGGGCCTCCAACGCACTCGACAATGGTATTGGTGTTGTACTCATATCTCCTGAAGCATGTCATACTCCTTTTACTGCAAGACTCTGCTTCAATTGTACAAATAACATGGCGGAATACGAAGCGTGCATTTTTGGTCTCAAAGCTGCCATAGATTTGGGGATCAAATCCTTAAATGTATTGGGGGATTCAGCTTTGGTCATCAGCCATATCAAAGGGGAATGGGACACCAAACACCCTAACCTTATCCCTTACAAAGAACATGTGATGACATTGCTCCCACATTTTGAGAAGATTACCTTCGAGCATTTCCCGCGAGAAGAAAATCAGCTAGCAGACGCACTAGCCACAATGCCATCCATGTTTAAAATTAAATGGGATAACGAGGCTCCCTAGATCACCATTGAACAAATAGACGAACCAGCTCACTGTCACGAGATTAATACTGAAGAAGTAGTGGACCAGCCTTGGTTTCACGAAGTCAAGAGATATCTCGAGGCTCAAGAATATCCGAAAGGAGCTTCAGTCAATGATAAGAAGTTATTAAGGATATTCTCTGCTAAGTTCTTCCTTAGTAATGGCATTCTCTACAAACACAACCATAACTCTGTGTTACTTCAGTGTGTAGACAAGGTTGAAGCAGAAAGGATCATGGTTGAGTTACATGGAGGCACTTTTGGCACCCATTCCAGTGGGAATACGATGGCAAAGAAAATTCTACGGACAGGCTATTACTGGTCTACCATGGAAGAAGATTGCTATCAACACTCTTGAACCTGCCATAAGTGTCAGATCTATGCTGACAAGGTGCACGTACCTCCGATTCCTCTGAATGTCTTGATAGCTCCTTGGCCCTTTGCTATGTGGGGCATAGATATGATTGAGGAAATCAATCCAACAACCTCCAATGGACATCGCTTCATCTTAGTGGCCATTGACTATTTTACAAAGTGGGTTGAGGAAACCTCTTTCGCTTCCATGACCAAGAATGTTGTAGCTCGGTTCATTAAACAGAACCTCATCTGTCGATATGGTATCCCGGAGAGGATCATCATAGACAATGGTACGTATCTAAACAATACTATGATCACTTCTCTGTGCGAGCAATTCAAAATCCAACATCACAATTCTTCCCCTTACCAGCCGAAGATGAATGGTGATGTCGAAGCTGCAAATAAGAACATTAAAAAGATCATACAGAAAATGACAGTCACATATAAAGACTGGCATGAGATTCTACCGTTCTCTCTCCACGGATATCGTATCACAACGTGCACATCAACCGAGGAAACACCTTACTCTCTGGTATATGGCATGGAGGCTGTCTTTCCTATTGAGGTCCAGATCCCATCTCTAAGAATTATGAAGGATGCAGGTTTGAACGAAGAAGATTGGATCCATACTCGACTTGATCAACTGAACTTGATTGATGAGAAAAGGCTTACTGCTGTCTGTCATGGTCAAATGTATCAAAAATGGATGATCGAGGCTTTCAAAAAAAAGGTCAGACGCCAGGTGTATCAAGTTGGGGATCTGGTGATCAAATGCATCATACTGCTGCAAGTTGATCCCAGGGGCAAATGGACTCCTACATACGAAGGACCATTTGTAATTAAAAGCATATTCTTTGGTGGAGCAATGATCTTGACCACCATGGATGGTGATGACCTGCCGCACCCTGTGAACACAGACATAGTCAAAAGATACTATGCATAAGAGACCCGCTAGGTTGACACACCTAGGCAAAACAATAATAAAGAAATCAACACCAAAATGCCAATGTTTGGTATCTTGACTCAGGAGCAAGTAATCACATGCGTGGTCACAAACACCTGTTTAAAGAATTTAAAAAAAATTGAAGATGGTAATGTGTCTTTTGGAGATGCATCGAAAGTGAAGTTCGAAGGAAAGGGTACAATCTGTTACTTACAGAAGGATGGCTTGATTGGATCAATCCAAGATGTTTATTATGTATCAGATCTCAAGACTAACATCTTGAGTTTGGGAAAACTTACAGAAAAAGGGTTTTCGATACTTATAAAAGATCGAATACTACAATTGAATACAAAGTAAGACATCTGATAGCTCGTGTCGAAATGGAGAGAAATCGAATGTACAAACTGAATCTAAGGAACGTTCAAGAGAAATGTCTACATGTTGATATGCAAGACAAATCATCACTATGGCATCTATGCTTTGGTCATCTACATCATGCTGGTTTGAGAAGGTTGGCAAAAAAGAACATGGTGCACAGACTACCAGACATAGATTATGAAGGAAAGTTTTGTGAAGAATGTGTGCTTAGCAAAAAAACAAGAACCTCGTTTCAAAAAGAAGGCAAATTATCAAGCTAAACATATTCTTGAATTGATTCATACCGACATATGTGGGCCAATAACTCCAGAATCTTTCAGTGGCAAAAGGTACTTGATTTCCTTTATCGATGATTTCTCACGAAAGACCTCGATTTATTTCTTGAAAGAAAAGTCTGAAGCATTAGAGGTGTTCAAAAAGTTCAAAGTAATGGTGGAGAAGGCAACCGATAAGCACATCAAAGCAGTTCAATCTGACAGAGGTGGTGAGTACACTTCGACAACCTTTATGAAGAGCAGGGCGTAAGGAGATTCCTAACTGCACCATATTCACCTCAACAAAACAGTATGACTGAAAGAAAGAATCGAACAATTCTTGACATGATTCGACCAATGCTTAATATCAAGAACATATCGAAAGAATTATGGGTAGAAGATGTACAATGTGTCATTTATGTTCAGAATCGATGTCCATATTCGAAGTTAGAAGATAAAATACCACAAGAAGTATGGAGCGGACATAAGCCAACAGTTTCTCATCTCAAAATATTTAGTAGTGCAGCTTATGCACATGTACCAGATCAACAAAGAACGAAACTTGAAGACAAAAGTCAAAAGTACATATTCATTGGGTATGATGAGAAGACAAAAGGGTACAAGCTATTTGATCCCATAAGCAAGAAAGTGATAGTGAGTAGAGACGTCCGAATAAACGAAGCGAGAAAGTGGGACTGGAACAAATCGACAGAAGTTATCGACGAAGCTGAAGAATCATCTATCGCTGTACCAACAAGCACTATAACATAACATAAAAATTCTGAAAATGAAGATGAACCTCTACAACCCAGAATGCGAAGTTTGTGAGATTTGTATGATTCAACAAATGAGGTACACCTTATATGCCTTCTGGAAGATGCTGAAAACATCAATTTCAAAGAATCACTACGAGACAAGAAGTGGAAAAGTGCTATGGACAAAGAGATTAGAGCAATAGACTGCAACAACACTTAGGAGCTAGTTGAGTTGCCAAAAGGTAGTCGACCCATTGGTGTAAATGGATATTCAAGAAAAAGACGAACTCTCAAGGAGAAATAGAATGATACAAAGAGAGACTTATTGCAAAGGGATATAAACAGAAAGCAGGAGTCGACTATGACAAAGTATTTGCACCTGTTGCAAGAATATAGACAATTCAATTGCTCATTTCTCAAGCTGCTCAATTCAAATGGTCGATATTTCAAATGGATATCAAGACATCATTTTTGAATGGTGTACTCGAAGAAGAAGTCTATGTCGAAAAACCACTCGGGTATATAAGGATTGGAGAAGACAAGAAGGTGTTAAAACTGAAGAAACCGCTATATGGGCTAAAGTAAGCACCGTGGACACGGAACACACGTATCGACACATATTTCAAGGAGAATGGGTTCGAGCAATATCCTTATAAACATGCCCTCTATGTGAAGAAAAATGGAAGTAACATATCACTTGTTGCTCTCTATGTCTATGACCTTATTTTTTTAAGCAGTGATGATCAGATGATAGAAGAATTCAAGAGCACAATGACACGTGAATTCGAAATGACAGACTTAAGTCTGATGAGATTCTTTCTTAGGCCTGGAGGTTTGACAAGAAGAAACATGAATCTTTATATCACAGGAAAAATATGCAAAAGAAAGATTGAAAAAATATAAGATGGAAAGCTGTAATCCAACTTCAACGCCAATAGAACCAGGCGCAAAGCTGTCGAAATTTGATGGAGAAGAACGTGTCAAAGTAAGCAAATATCGAAGCTTGGTAGGTAGTCTTCGCTATCTCACATGTACAAGGCCGGACATTTTGTTAAGTATTGGTATTATAAGTCGATTCATGGAGGATCCAGTATATTCACATTAGAAGGCATTAAAACGATTTTTAAGGTACATCCAAGGAACAGTGTTATTTGGAATGTTTTATTCAAGAACAGAAGACTACAAGTTGGTTGGTTACTCTGACAGTGATTGGTGCGGAGATATAGACGATCGAAAAAGCACTTCTGGATATGTGTTTTTCATGGAAAATACCACATTTACTTGGCTTTCTAAAAAACAAACGATAGTAACACTTTCAACATGTGAAGCTGAATATGTAGCAGCATCTTGGTGGGTTTGTCATACAGTATGACTTAGAAGATTGATGAACAAAATAGAGCTAAAATAGGAAGGTGCAACAGTAATACAAGTGGACAACAAATAAGCAATTGAGTTAGCAAAGAATCCAGTAAACCATGAAAGAAGTAAACACATTGACGTTCGCTTCCACTTTATTCGAGAACATGTGAAGGAGGGAAGTGTCGAATTGATGCATGTAGCAAGCAAGGACCAAGCAACAAATATTTTCACAAAATCATTGTCGAAAGGAATTTTCGAAAGAGGCAAGAAATTGATAGGCATGATGAATAGAAGAAACATTTAAGTTTACATAGGAATTTTGTTGAATAAACTTTAATGTTAGAGTTAATAGATTTCTATTAATAAGTTTGTGGAAAGATTTTGAGTTTGTTGTAATTGGAAGACCAAAAAATAGTGACTTATAATAATATTTATTAATGTCATTTATTTTCCTAAAATAACATAAATCTGGAGTCTATATAAAAATCAATATTATATTCTATTTGATAAAAATTATAAAATATTTACTTCTTTTCTAACATGGATTTCCAGATCTATTACACTTGTAACCAAACATTGCCCAAAAAATAATTTAACCACGAATAAATACCATCTAAACTTACAACCATACCCATCACACAATTTTCAATAATGATGAAAAATGGAACTTAATTCCATTGTCAGGAAGTTTGTACAAATGTTCCCATCACAAACCAACTTCTTGCCCTACCTTTTTACTTGTTTCCCGTTGAGGGTGATAACATGGTATGAATAATAGAATAGCTTAGGACTTTAGGTCCAATACATACATGCAAAGTTTTGCATTTCATATACCCATTTGATACATATCTCATTAATGTGAACCCATGTAATTATCCATGACCACACTCATCCATGAGATAGGAACAATTATTAATACAAATAGTCCATTCTTCTATTTGGTCTTGTTGGTAGAAAAAAAGACAAAATTTAAAGATTGTTTATGTTTACTACCGAACCCTAAATTATTCCCCCATCAACTTTAGATTTCACATACCCACAATTTATGAAATTTTAGATGAGTTAGAAGTTGCATCAATTTTCTCTATGATAAATTTATGCTCAAGTTATCATCAAATTTTTGTTGCTTGATATTGAAAAGATATGTATAAATTAATTTTTGAAATTTCTGTTGTCTATTATAAGCAGTGGTGGAGTCAGGAATTTGAGGTCGAGAGATAAATAAAATTTTATTTAATTATTTAATATTTATTTACAAATTTAAATATTTAAAAAATTATATTTTATTATATTTTTTCAACATAAAGTAATGTGGAAATTATTTTATTATTTTTTTTATAAAAAATGTCATTTTAAATCTGATAAATTTGTTTGTATCAATTGATTGTTATATAAGAGTACCAATTTTTAAAAAGAGGCATACAAAATAATTGGTAATCAATTATTTAATAAAAGTTTCATACATAAATAGATGGTATGGTAGAAATGTTAATGGAATTCTCCTACCTAATTTTGGATTCGATTTCTAATTTTGTCATTTCATAATCAATTATGAAATATTTTTCAAAGACATGTTTTTTTTTTCCCTTAAATTTATTTTGGAGTTCATTTCGATCTCGTAAATTTAAATTTTTTTAAAATTTCTCTAACTATTAAAAAAAATAATTTGTTGAAGTTGGGATTCAAACACAAATTCATTAAGTTGCTAGACAACATATCAAATCGTTATACCACTTTACACTTGTTTGTATATCTTACACAATACAATGAATAAATGGAATAAAACTTACCAGATATGTCTTACTACAACTCACAACTTTTATTGCCAATACATCAAATTTTTCAATACCAAGCTCGGAGCCCTGAAAAGGATGGCAAGACCCTGTGACTGCTTAGCACTACAACTCACAATTGATAATGAGTAGTATTTAGATAAGATGTTTGAAAAGTGTATAACTGGTATTTTTTTAATGATATCAACCGCTTTGTCAGCGAGCCAATAAACACCCAATGAATGTTCAAAACGAGAATGTATAGCCCACTACATCAAAAATAAGATTAGACATCACATCTAAGGCAGTGCTTCTTATGAAAATGCTGCTAAAAGTACATTTTAAAAACACAGAAATTTGGTCGTATACCTTAGACAACGGTTTCTAAAAAAGCGCTGCCTAAGGGGGTGAATATGGTTTGATAAAGCACTGCTAAAGGGGGTAGGTACTGAAGTGCTGCCTAAAGGATGGACTTACAAAACGCTTTTTAGAAGCGCTTCCTAAAGGGTGGGCTTAAGCAGCGCTTTGTGAAAGCGCTGCTTAAAGGGGGTTAATGTGAAATTATAAAGCGCTGCTAAAGGGGGTAGATACTGTAGCGCTTTGGAGAAGTGCTGCCTAAAGGGTGGGCTTACAAAGCGCTTCGTTAAAGCACTGCCTAAAGGAGGAGGCATTAAACAGTGCTTTGTTAAAGTGATGCCTAAAGGGGGGATTAAGCAGCGCTTTCTACTACAAGCGCTGACTAAGGGTGGGATTAAGCAGCGCTTTTTCAAAGGGCTGTCTAAAGTCATGTTATAAAAAAAATAAAACACGCGCCCAACATTTCTATTACAGTAACGTTATTATTTTGCCAAAACCCATTTTCATAACAACACAGTTACGAACACAACCCATTTTTCAAGAGTTTTTTCGTTTGATTCTTAACAAAATCGTTGCATCCTTTCTTCAAGGTTCTCATCCTTCTTCCATTCAAGACCGTTTAATCCTTTCTTCCATTCACAACCAATGTTCTCTTCTCCTCTAGGTATGATTTTTGATATATTTGATAATGTTGATATATAATATTGCATTTAGTTTAGTTGATAGTGTTGATAGTGTTGTTTTAGTGTTGATTTAGTGTTGATAATGTTGCATTATGTTGTGTTTTGTATGACATGTGGTTTTTGCATGTAAGGTGTTTGTGAGAATGTCGCAATGAGTTTGGCATGTAAGGTGTTTGTGTAAAAGTCACAATGAATATTGCATGTATTGATTGAGAGAAAGAATGTTCCTATACAATTAATCGAGCTATACATTTTAGTTTGAGAGGTTGTCGTAATAACACTTATAGTGTTGAAATTGAAAGTATAACGGCCGTAATTTAATTAATTATTTAATTAAATTATTTTTGGAATATTTAGTGAAGATGTGTTATGATTAATTGGATTTATTTTATTAAGTAGAGAAATAATATTAGAATTATAATATTATTTGATGTGGGCTTATTTTGAAGGAATAGAAGTAATACGGGGGTGTATTAGTTTTGAGTCCAATAAGAAATAAAGAATAATAAGGTTATTCTATTGTTGTTAGAAATAATAGAGAGAAAGAAGCAGTAGAAGAATAAGGACTGATAAGAAGAACGTGAAGTTGTTGGAAAAGTGGAAAAACGACAGAACGAGAATTCAACCAGAAAATTGTAGAGCGACATCAAAGAGAGGATGAGTCGACACATGCATCCTATGTATCGATACATGCTGTGTGTAAAACTCAGGATGAGTCGATCCAAGAGAGGATGTGTCGACTCATGTTGTGCAATTAGTGCAGTACGCATCGATCCAAGGGGTTTTACATCGACCCATATTGTCTAATTGTCGGTAGATTCAGTTTTAAAGTGCTGTAACATGAGTTTTAGAATGTCGTTTGAGATGTCATTCGAAGCGTTAAATAGCTAACGCGATGAACTTTATTCTATAGGATTAAAATGAAGAGTAGGAAGGATAGCCCTAGTAATCCCAATTAGGACTAGAGTTAATTCCCGTGTTGATCGTTATGTTAGTTTTGTGCAGAATGATGAGGATGAAATGTTTAGAGGCTGCTGTTTGATTTATAACAGTAGGAGTAATGACAGTAATAATGTAAGATTACAGAATAGCAATAAGAGTTACTGTAGTATTAATGTACCACTGAGTTGTTGATGAGAAGTTATTAATGATGTTGTTTTGATAATTTATGATGAATAAATGATGTTTGATGAATAAATGATGTTTGATG
The DNA here is from genome assembly GCA_948472305.1 of Vicia faba. NCBI lineage: Eukaryota > Viridiplantae > Streptophyta > Magnoliopsida > Fabales > Fabaceae > Vicia > Vicia faba. Next base: position 1,284,423,169 of record OX451735.1, on the reverse strand, counting down.
AATTATTATGATGATATGAGATGTTGATGACGCGATGTTGAGATGCTTTAAGATGTAGGCCTTTGGCCAACGATGGTGTTGCATTGAGATGTTGTTAATTTTTGGTGTTGTTATTACATTCATGATTGTGTCGCATACATTGCATATGAGATGGGGCTTATGCTCGTTGAGATGGCATGTATTGGCGAATTTTGAGATGGAGGCTTATGCCTTGTTGATGCCTCTATTAATTGGAAATTTTTTGAGATGGGAGTTCTGCTCCAATGGTACCACATGCATTTGCATAGTATTGAGTCGCATTATATGATTGCATGAAGAAGTGTGTATTGTGGTTGTGATGGTGTATTATTGTTGTGATTATTGTTGATTATGAGATGAGAAATGGTGATGTTATGTGATCTAATTTGATATATTAATTATCATGCGCTTTGTTATATTGTTAGATATCTCACCTCTTCTGTTTGAATGTTGCCCCTATGTTGGTAACGTGCAGGTAATCGAGAGTGAAGGATGTATACCTTCAGTAGTTCGAGTTGGTGTCATTGCTCTGATATGTAACACTCGGGGGATGAATGCTTGCGGTTTTTGATTGTTGATTTTTCAGTTGTTGAACGTTAAGTTGATTATTATTAAATATGTGCTGTTTCGAAGTTATTGTATTGATGATAAAGATGTTATTAAGAATTTCGCTGTGTAGATGTTGAATTATTTAATTAAAGATGTTATGATGATGGTTCACCCGATGTTTTAAAAGTGTTATATAACCACGATGAATGCAATGAATTTCATAGAAGAATTTATGGCATCCCGATTCGTTTACATGAATGATTTTCATAACTCTGATTTATTTATATAATTTGTTGGGGTAGAATTGGGGTGTTCAAAGTTGGTATCAGAGAAAAAGGTTGGTCCGACCTTGTCGTCGAGTCGTAGTTGTCTAACAGTCGAGTATTATTAATTTGAGTTCTAACCGTTATTTATGTTGTAGTGAGAAGTTAAGATGGCTGGAAGGAATGATGCTGCACTTGCTGTTGCTCTAGAAGAAATGGCTCATGTGATGGAAAATCAACTGAATACTGACGGGAATGCTGGATCTCGTAGCTTGGCGACTTTCCAGAGAGAGAATCCACCTACGTTCAAGGGAAAATATGATCCTGACGGAGCATTGGAGTGGTTGAAAGAGATTGAGAGAATCTTCCGTGTGATGGACTGTACTCCAGCGCAGAAGGTTCGTTATGTTACTCATATGCTAGCTGTCGAGGCTGATGACTGGTGGCTAGAGACTTGTCAGAAGTTAGAAGCTGCAGGTGAGAATGTCACTTGGGCTGTGTTCCGTAGAGAATTCCTGAGAAAGTAGTTTCTTGAAGATGTCCGTGGTAAGAAGGAAATTGAGTTCCTTGAGCTGAAGCAAGGGAATATGTCGGTTGTTGAGTATGCTACCAAGTTTACTGAGTTGGCTAAGTTTTATCCGCACTACACTGAGGCAGATGCTGAGTTTTCGAAGTGTATTAAGTTTGAGAACAGGTTGCGCCCGGAGATCAAGAAGGCAGTTGGATACCAGAAGATCCGTGTCTTTGCTGATTTAGTTGATAGTTGAAGGATTTCTGAAGAGGATAATAATGATCATTACAAGATTATCAGTGAGAAGATGGGTAAGCACCAACAGAATCGTGGTAAGCCTTATGATGCCCCAGCTGGTAAAGGTAAGCAAAAAGTTGCTCAGAGTCAGAGGACTAGTGGGGGAGATGCTCCTACTGGTGTGGTTTGCTTTAAGTGTGGAAAAACTGGGCACAAGAGTAATGTGTGCACTACTGAAGTGAAGAGGTGTTTCCGTTGTGGTAAGAACGAACATGTTGTATCTGAGTGTGAACATAAGGATGTGATTTGTTTCAATTGTAGAGAAGAAGGGCATATTGGTAGTCAGTGTCCGAAACCGAAGAGGGCTCAGTCAAGTGGAAAGGTGTTTGCTTTAGTGGAGGATCAGACAGCTGTGGAGGACAGACTTACCAGAGGTACATGTTTCATTAATAGTACTCTTTTAATTACTATTATTGATACTGGTGCTACACATTATTTTATTGCTGCTGATTGTGTTAAAAGATTGGGTCTTATGTTGTCTTCTTTGAATGGAGAAATGGTCGTCGATACTCCATCCAAGGGGTCGGTGACTACTTCTTTTGTGTGTTTGAAGTGTCCCTTGTCGATCTTCGACAGAGACTTTGTTGTTGATTTGGTTTGTTTACTGTTAAGAGGTTTGGATGTGATTTTGGGTATGAACTGGTTAGAGCATAACTTTGTTCATATTAACTGTTATGACAAGTCTGTGAGGTTTTCTACTCTTGAAGAAGAGGAAGATGGTCAATTGTTTGCTAAACAGTTGAGAAAGTTGATGCAAGAGGAAGCATAGATGTTCTCGTTGATGACGTCGCTATCTGTAGAGACTCAAGCTATGATTGAGGGATTGCAGGTGGTGTGTAAATTTCCTGAAGTTTTCCCTGATGAGATTCCTGATGTACCGCCGGAGAGGGAAGTTGAATTTGCAATTGATCTTGTACCTGGTACCAGACCTGTGTCTATGGCACCATATAGGATGTCTACATCTAAATTGTCAGAGTTAAAGAAGCAATTGGAAGAGTTACTTGAGAAGAATTTTGTAAGACCAAGTGTATCGCCGTGGGGTGCTCCAGTGTTGTTAGTAAAGAAGAAGGATGGAAGTATGAGGCTTTGTGTTGATTATATGCAGTTGAATAAAGTGACGATTAAGAACAAGTATCCACTTCCAAGAATATATGACTTGATGGACCAATTGGTGGATGCTCGTGTGTTTAGTAAGATTGATTTGAGGTCGGGTTACCATCAAATTAAAGTGAAGGATGAAGATATTCAGAAGACGGCTTTCAGAATGCGTTATGGACATTACGAGTATTCAGTGATGCCTTTCGGTGTTACTAATGCGCCAGGAGTATTCATGGAATATATGAATCGTATCTTTCATACTTATTTGGATCGGTTCGTAGTGGTGTTCATTGATGATATTTTGATTTACTCTAAGTCAGAAGAAGAGCATGCTGAACACTTAAGAGTAGTATTGCAAGTTTTGAAAGAGAAGAAGTTATATGCGAAGTTGTCCAAGTGTGAATTCTGGTTGAAAGAGGTTAGTTTTCTTGGTCATGTGATTTCAGGTAGTGGCATTGTTGTGGATCCATCGAAGGTTGATGTTGTGTTGCAATGGGAAACTCCGAGTTCAGCTACCGAGATTAGAAGCTTCTTGGGATTAGCTGGTTATTATAGAAGTTTTATCGAAGGGTATTCTAAATTGTCATTTCTGTTGACTAAGTTGACTTGTAAAGGCAGAGCGTTTGTATGGGATGTTCAGTGCAAAGAAATTTTTACGGAATTGAAGAAGAGGTTGACGTCAGCTCCGATTTTAATGTTGCCTAATCCAGGAGTGTCTTTTGTGGTGTATTGTGATGCTTCTAAGATGGGTTTAGGAGGTGTGCTTATGCATAATGGTAAGGTAGTTGCTTATGTGTTAAGGCAGTTGAGGACTCATGAGAATAACTATCCTACGCATGATTTAGAGCTTGCTGCAGTTGTTTTTGTGTTAAAGATTTGGAGGCATTATCTTTATGGTTCTAGATTTGAAGTGTTTAGTGACCATAAGAGCTTAAAGTATTTATTCGATCAGAAAGAGCTGAATATGAGGCAACAAAGATGGTTGGAATTGTTAAAGGATTATGATTTCAATTTGAATTATCATCTAGGAAAAGTGAATGTGGTAGCTGATGCGTTAAGTCGAAAGACTCTACATATGTCAGCAATGATGATTAAAGATTTGGAATTGATTGAGAAGTTCAGAGATATGAGCTTAGTTTGCGAGGTTACTCCGCAGAGTGTTATGTTGGGTATGTTGAAGATTAATAATGAATTTTTAGACAGTATCAGAGAAGCTCAGAAGTTGGATGTGAAACTAGTAAATTTGATGGTTGGGATCGATCAGTCTGAGAATAGTGATTTTAAGTTAGATGCGCAAGGTGTGTTGAGGTTTCGTAACCGAATTTGTATTCCTGATGATGCCGAGATGAAGAAAGTGACACTTTAGGAGAGTCATAGAAGTAAGTTGAGTATTCATCCAGGAGCTACGAAGATGTATCAAGATTTGAAAGGTTTATTTTGGTGGCCTGGGATGAAGAGTGATGTCGCTCAGTTTATGTATGCATGTTTGACTTGTTAGAAGTCGAAAGTTTAACATCAAAAGCCTGCAAGGTTGATGCAACCGTTAGAAGTTCCAGAATGGAAATGGGATAGCATTTCAATGGACTTTGTGACGGGGTTACCTAATACTTTAAGAGGACATGATTCGATTTGGGTGATTGTTGATAGGCTTACGAAGTTAGCTCATTTTATTCCTATTAACATCAATTTTCCACTGTCGAAGTTGGCTGAGATTTACACTAGCGTGATTGTGAAGCTGCATGGTGTTCCTTTGTGCATTGTGTCAGATAGAGATCCAAGATTTACTTCTGATTTTTGGAAGAGTTTGCAAGAAGCGTTGGGTTCTAAGTTGAGGTTAAGTTCAGCGTATCATCCTCAGACAGATGGTCAGACTGAACGGACGATTCAATCGTTGGAAGACTTGTTGAGGGCATGTGTTCTTGAGCAGGGAGGTTCGTGGGATACTTATCTTCCGTTGATAGAGTTCACTTATAATAACATTTACCATTCTATTATTGGGATGGCACCTTTTGAAGCGTTGTATGGTCGGAGATATAGAACTCCGTTATGTTGGCATGAATCTGGTGAAAGTGTAGTACTTGGACCTGAACTTGTTCGTGAGACTACTGAGAAGGTGAAGTTGATTCGAGAAAAGATGAAAGCTTCACAAAGTAGACAGAAGAGTTATCATGACAAGCGAAGGAAGGATTTAGAATTTCAAGCTGGTGACCATGTGTTTTTGAGAGTTACACCTGTGACTGGTGTTGGGCGAGCATTTAAGTCTAAGAAGCTCACTTCTCATTTTATTGGACCGTATCAGATTTCAGAGAGAGTGGGGAATGTTGCCTATAGAGTGGCTTTACCGCCTAATCTTTAGAATTTGCATGATGTGTTTCACGTGTCGCAACTTTGGAAGTACATTTCAGATCCATCTCATGTGATTCATATGGACGATGTGCAAGTACAGGATAATCTTACGGTGGAGAAGATGCCTGTACGGATCGCGGATCATGAAATGAAGACTCTAATGGGAAAAGAGATTGCCTTGGTTAAAGTGGTTTGGCTAGGAGCTGTCAGAGAGAGCATGAGTTGGGAGTTGGAGAGCAAGATGCGAGACTCCTACCCTGAGTTGTTTGATTAATGTAAATTTTCGAGGACGAAAATATTCTAAGTGGGGGAGAGTTGTATCGCCCGTAATTTAATTAATTATTTAATTAAATTATTTTTGGAATATTTAGTGAAGACGTGTTATGATTAATTGGATTTATTTTATTAAGTGGAGAAATAATATTAGAATTATAATATTATTTGATGTGAGCTTATTTTGAAGGAATAGAAGTAATAAGGGGGTGTATTAGTTTTTAGCCCAATAAGGAATAAAGAATAATAGGGTTATTTTATTGTTGTTAGAAATAATAGAGAGAAAGAAGCAGTAGAAGAATAAGGATTAAGAAGAAGAACATGAAGCTGTTGGAAAAGTGGAAAAACGGTAGAACGAGAATTCAACCGGAAAATTGTAGAGCGACCTTCAATCCAAGGTAAGGGTGGGATTCTGACTCTATAATTGGGTTCATGATGATTGGTATGTGGGGTTAGAGGTGATTGTTGTCTCGTTCTTGAATTGAATGAATATGATGTTGTATGATGAGGAATTGATGAATTTTAGATGAATAATGATGTCCCGATGTTGTTTAATCAATGTAGAATCATAGGATAACTATAAGTAATGATTTATCATGATTATATTAAGTTTGTAAGTCTAAAAACATGAATCCCGTAGTGAAAATGCAGAGGAAATCGCAGAATTTATGTAGGAAGGATCAGGATGTGTCGACCTCAAACATGATGTGTCGATACATGAGGGCTTAGAGACTCAGTATGAGTCGACACGAGGAGACTTGCGTCGATACATGAAGGTTTAAAGACTCATGATGAGTCTATACGTAGGATGCATGTGTCGATACATGGTGTGTGTAAAACTCAGGATGAGTCGATCCAAGAGAGGATGCGTCGACTCATGTTGTGCAATTAGTGCAGTACACATCGATCCAAGGGGTTTTGCATCTGTAGCGATAAAAAATGTAGCGGGGTAAATCGGAGATCGAACTATTAATTAATTCGTCTCACAAAAGCAAGAGTCGCCACCGTGCTTTATTATTTCCAAGGGAAAAGGGAAAAGAGCGAAATAAAACCCTAAAATATGCAATGTAAAATAATACTTTAAAAGTAATGAAAATACAAGGCGTTTTTGAAAAGAGGTCTAGAGTTCGGGGGTTGGTTATACAATGGGAAGGTATTAGCACCCAATGTATCTATAGTATTCTATAGGAGCCTTTTGAAATATCTGTTTATTAAAATGTTTGTTTGATTAAAAATAAATTGTTTTGGCCAAAAATGGGTATGGACGAGTTTTTTGAAGATACGAAGACCTAATGTCGAAGTTTTGACTTAAAAGGTGTGAGTTTTTGAAGAAAGTGGATATTTTGGGAAAATTATCCTAAGTTTTCAATGAAATAAAGGTATTCGCGCGATTGGATTTGAGGACATGAAGTCAACAAATTTAATCATTTTTCTCTTGGATTTAGACGTAAACAGAATAACCATGTAAAGACTGAATAATCAAACAGAAAATTAGATAGATAATGATTAAGTAGCTAAGTGATATATAACCACAACAATGATTAAATAACAGACTAAATGGTGTTAACATGCATTTTTTTATTTTTGTTTAATATGTACAAAGCAAGAGAATTTAATTAAAGAAAAGAAAATGTTTTTTTTTAAATTTTCCTATTTTTTTATGTATTTTTTTTAGTATTAATATGCAAATAATAAAATATACTAATGTCTTATACTAATTCATGTATTTTAACTAATCTTTTTATATACAAAGTCTTAATTAATATATAAAAAGTATTGTTCATTAGGAATTAATATAAATAAAATTAATATATTTAAGTAAATTATATATGAAAAAAAAAGGTATATATTATTTAGAATTATAAAAGAAAGGTAAATCAAATCTTGGTTTATGAATGTTTAAAACAAAAGTAAAAGGAAAATTGAATGGGCCAAAGAGTTTTTCAGGGCCCAAACCAAGAACAAACAGAAGCGGGATGGGGGGGGGGGGGGGGGGGGGGGTTTAATGAAATTCGTTTGGGCTTAGGCGTTTCAGAAAGAGTGTGGCCCATTCGTTTCTCAAAATGTTTTTAGGGTTCCTCACACTTTGTTTCAATTGGAAAACTTAGGGTTATAGAAACAGCGTCTCTACTCCTCGTTATTGATTCGTCTTCGTCTTTCTTCTTCTTCTCTCGAGCCAAAATGTCCAGGACAAAGCCCTTTGCCTCAAAGCTGCGAGCGCCACCAACTGCATCTCCTTCTCCCCATGGGTCGCTCGGTGATATGGTGCGAAGGTGACGATCTCGTTCTTTTAATGCGTTAGGGTTTTATGATTTTTGCATGTTATGATTTCACATTCATTTGACTCTGACTTTAGCTTTAACATTGTTGTTTCTGTCAAGGTGTACGAAATGGAAGGAAATAAGTTATATTACCTTGACGGAGGAGGGGAATGAATGGTGGTGGAGGCGCTCAGGTGGCTGGATGGCGAGGAGGCAGTGACGTGAACTTGCTCGGACTCCTGGTTGGTGTATTCTTTGTCTTTTGATTCTTGGTTTGATGATGATTTTGAAAACCCTTATGTGATATTTTTCTTCTTCTCTGTTTTCCCTACTGCCTGCCTTGTATGATTCAATACTTCTTTATCTTCTTCTTCTGTTGACCTTAGTTGCCTGCCTAGGATGAATATTCTCTGAGGCTTTTGAGATGATTTGATTCTTTTCCTCGTTTCTGACTTTGCCTTGCTTACATGCTTAATGATGATGGATGTGTTGCCTTGAGTTGCCTGATTTTTCTCTTTGTCTTTTTCGCCTTGAGTTGCCTTGTGTTTGGTTGCCTTGATGCTGTATAATTTGATTATTTAGCTCTATGATGAATATCTCTGAGGGCCCTTGGGATGTTTGACCCTGTGTGTTCCTGAACACGCTTTAGCTTGATGGTTTTTGGCGAAGATTTCAGGTTTGTGGCCTGAAATGTAGGTTAGTGGCTTATGAGGTCTTGACGGTTTTAAGGTTGTTGGTTGATGGATTTACTGGTTTATGCTTCAGGCAGGTTGAAGGCTTGACATGGTTAAGGTTTATGGCTTTGTGTTACAGGTTGGGATTTGTATGGTTTTCTGGTTTATGCTTCAGGCAGGTTGAAGGCTTGACATGGTTAAGGTTTATGGCTTTGTGTTACAGGTTAGGATTTGTATGGTTTTCTGGTTTATGCTTCAGGCAGGTTGAAGGCTTGACATGGTTAAGGTTTATGGCTTTGTGTTACAGGTTGGGATTTGTATGGTTTTCTGTTTTGGTACCAGTTTAGGCTTGTGGTATTTGTTTGACAGGTTATGGTTTAAGGCTTGAAACAGGTTTTTGAACTAAGGCCCCTTTTCTTGAAAAGTTTGTGTGTTCTTATATCAGTTTGTTGGCCTCCCTTTTGATGGTTCAGATTTTTGTATATTTGAACTTGTTGGATGCAGGGTTTGAAAACGAGTTGGAGGCCTTTTCTTGCTCTGAGTTCGGTTTTTGTTGTTTTGTCAATTTTGCCTTTGATACTTCTCCCCCCTCTACTGTTTCATTCAGTTTGTTTTATATCTTTTTCTATGCCTCTTTATCCACTGTGTTACTGCAGTTTTTTTTTCTATATCTTTTCTGCCTAAAGCCAAAACCTGTAAGCCCAATTCTTTTCTCTCTTCTCTCTCCTTAGTACAACTTAAAACATTAAAATGTTATGTGTACTTTAGTTCTGAAGAAGCAAAGGCTGGGAAATGATGAAACTGGAAATAGTTGGCTTGCATATATGGTCTTAACCTGCATATTTCCTTCTTTAGCTTTCCTGCATCTGTTACAGTATGGAGGAGCCTTTGTATTGACATACTTCTATATTTTGGACAGTTGACGTTGGACTTTGTTTTGACAATTTGAAACTTTACACATGCTGTTGGTTTTGAACTATGCAGTTGATTTTGAACTATGCAGTTGTTTTTTTGGCAAAAAATGAATTGGTGCATTTCAAATACTTGTGCATTCATAATTATTAAGCAATATTCATCCCTTTTTGTGAACCGGGAGAAATCCCGTGATTTGCAAAGAGGGTAAAAACTGATTCCGGCCGCTTGCTTTTAATGATGAATTTTAAATTAATTGTCTGCTTTTAATTATATATCTATTTCTGATTTTTTTCTTTAATTATTCTTTGCAGATTAAATCAAAGGTGCATCAAAGAAGTATTGGATAGAAGATGAAGATTTAGAACTTAGAAAAATTAGGATAGTTTTTTATTTCACTTTAAACATTTGTAAAATTATCATTGTAAATACTTTGTAAATAAATACGGTATTTAAACAACAATTGTAACAATTAGAATAAAGATGAATAAAACTCTATTATTTTACCGGTTAATTATTTTCTTCTTTTCAATTATTTACTTTATTATTTATAATTCTTTAAATTATAATAATTGAAAATAAATTCCAACTATTTAAACTCAGAATAATAAATAATTAAATAAACATTGTTTTAGCATTGATCAATTAATAAACTTGGCGTTTCAAAATAATCAGCTCTTGACTTCTAAATAAAAGTTGTAGTTGTCAAGGAGAATCATAGGTAAAATAACAACTTAAAAAAAACTGTCGAAATTTGAAAAAGTTATGAATTTTAAAAATCTGCTTTGAAAATTGATAAAATAGGTCAAATCGCTTGTGAACGCTTGCAATGTAATGATGCAGATGGGAGATGGTATCTTAGGTCAAAATTTGGGGTACAACAGCTGCCCCTATTTAAGTTTCTTCTATCCGGAGATATGAAGGTTAAAATCTTCGTCTCGACGAGATTGAAGGTACTTAAATACATAATACACAAATTTTGCCCTAAGATTCCGCCATTATGTTTGTGATATGAATGTAGTAATTGAATTCACAGAGAAAGATATTGTATGAAACAAGATAATGCTGGAGAAATCAAACACCAACAAAACACAGGGACCTAGATTATACACTACTGGGGAAATGAGCCATCGACTTCAAATAATAGACTCTTGACAGCGAATAAAAAATTTGAGAGAATACGACCTCTGACCCTAACAAAGAAGGCATCTTGCATAGGCCATAAAAACAGATTATTGACCCAAAATAACAGTGAGTTCACAACTCAAGGTCAAAGATAGACGAAAAATGTATCAATTTTGCTGATAATGGACTACCAACTTCTGAAGGCAAAGATTTCATAACGAGTCTCTCTGTGAGATTTTCGGAGATATACCAATTAATGCTGAAATAATAATATGGTTGTAGATACACAAACTGCTCAAATAAAGAAGCTGCCACTTGCTGTCGTTCAAAGATGTTAATAACATACAAGCTGCTCAAATAAAGAAGCCTCCACTTGCTGTCTTCCAAAAATACTATAACATACAAGCTGCTCAAATAAAGAAGCTGCCACTTGCTGTCGTCCGGGGATGTCAATAACATACAAGCTGCTCAAATAAAGAAGCCGCCACTTGCTGTCTTCAAAAATACTATAACATACAAGCTGCTCAAATAAAGAAGCTGCCACTTGCTGTCTTCCAAAAATACTATGACATACAAGCTGCTCAAATAAAGAAGCTGCCACTTGCTGTATTCCAGAAAAATAATAACGTACAAGTTGCTCATGAAAAGACTGCCGCTTGCCGTTTCTAAAAATAATAATAACGCACAAGTTGCTCATGAAGAGACCGCCGCTTGTCGTTTTCTAACGATGTCTATAACGTACAAATTGCTCATGAAGAGACCGCCGCTTGTCGTTTTCCAAAAATAATAACGTACAAGTTGCTCATGAAGAGCTGCCGCTTGTCGTTTTCCAAAAATAATAATGTACAAGTTGCTCATGAAGAGCTGACGCTTTTCGTTTTCCGAAGAATAACTCAGAAGGAAATTGTGATGACACTGTCAGAGAACAAAATCTTCATCAAAGGGAACCATGAATCAATCCTTCCCGAGGAGATCACATACTTAAATGTTCAAAATAAATGCATCATTCGTCTAGGTGGCGACTTCACTGGGGAAAATCATGAGATAGCCTATGCAAGAGACAACAACTCCCTCCAGGAATAAACCAGAGAGAAAACAGTCAAACAAGACTCCACCCAATGAGAAAGTAACTTGATCGGGGGATTCATCCTATCCAGAAATGGACAAGGTAGGCTAAATAAAAAAAAATCATCCACGAGGATTAGCTCAGTTGGGGAATTTAGAAAGGAAGCACATTTTCTGCCTAAGCTAACCTTCTACTTGGAAAGAACATGTACATTGTCTTAATAAACAAAGTATACAACCCAAAATCAACGACAAATGTGAATATGCATGCTGATATAAGTGTAAATGAGTAAATGAATGTTATGCTGACAAAACAAACAGATGGAATAACTTGAAGACAATAAGATGTCACGACATAATTGATACTCGGCCAATCTTAAAAAAAAACGGAAAAATAACTGGAACTGGAACCACAAAGCAACGTCAGAGCGTATCACGCTACAAGGCTTAAGTCCTCTGAGGAGAAAAGTATTCAAATCCAATCTTCTAATACCAATAGACTACTGGCATGAGACAAAGCGTACCACACTTTAGAAATCGCTCAAATAAAGATAACCAAAACAACGCTTAACTGGAAAAACTGGGGAGTCACCAAACTTAGTACCACGAGAAACGCAAGTTTACACAACCAACACCTCATGACGATTTTGAAATAAAACATGTTCATCATGCGAGGATAAATTACTGTATTGTTTTGCATTTCATGGCTTGACCATCCTCGGAACAACTGTTAATATTCCTTTCATTATTCACGACACATTTTTAAAATAAGAATACTTTAAATAACTTTGTTTCAAACGTTTCCGTAAAATTAAAATTTTGCCCACAAAAGGTAAACGCTCAAATTTCGTTAATAAGATGGTAGTTCGCTAACAACGCGACTCCAACGGTTTACAAAATTTTGGGAAATAGTACATGAAAGAAAAAGGTTACACAAAAAAAATGATCACTATTCTCCCTAACAACTTCGAATTCCGAAATGTGCTCATATGCCACAGCCGGGATGACCAAAAGCTTGCCTAAGCCGCCCTTTCGGGTTTTCAACTTAGCAAACTGTCAACTCAAACCTAAGCGAAATACTTCTTGACTGCATCAGCGTTCATGGAGCGTGGGAGCTCTTCGCCGTCCATATTTGTGAGAATCATGGCGCCTCCAGAGAAAACTTTCTTAACGACATACGGTCCTTCATAATTCGGAGCCCACTTGCCCCTAGAATCAGGTTGGAAAGATAATATCTTCTTGAGCACAAGGTCACCTTCTCTGAACTCGCGTGGTCGAACCTTCTTATCAAAAGCCTTCTTCATTCTCTGCTGATATAATTGACCGTGACACAATGCTGTCAATCTCCTTTCTTCAATTAAATTCAACTGATCATATCTACTTTGACACCATTCAGCCTCAGAAAGTTTAGCTTCCATCAACACTCTCATAGACGGAATCTCAACCTCCACGGGGAGTACTGCTTCCATACCGTAAACTAGGGAAAATGGGGTTGCGCCTGTTGAAGTTCGAATTGAAGTGCGGTATCCATGCAGAGCAAACGGAAGCATTTCATGCCAATCTTTATAAGTTACCACCATCTTCTGGACAATCTTCTTGATGTTCTTGTTAGCAGCTTCAACTGCCCCATTCATCTTCGGCCTGTAAGGAGAAGAATTATGATGTTCGATTTTGAACTCTTCACAAAGCTCTCTCATCATCTTGTTATTCAAATTCGAACCATTATCAGTGATGATCTTTCTCGGGATACCGTATCGACAAATGATCTGATTCTTGATAAATCTGACTACCACCTGTCTGGTTACATTAGCATAAGATGCTGCTTCCACCCATTTAGTAAAATAATCGATCGCTACCAAGATGAAACGATGACCATTTGAAGCTTTGGGTTCAATCATTCCAATCATATCAATTCCCCACATAGAGAAAGGCCAAGGTGAAGAGATAATATTGAGGAGGGTCGGTGGCACATGTATCTTGTCCGCATAAATCTGGCATTTATGACATTTCTTCACATATTTGCAGCAATCAGATTCCATTGTCATCCAATAGTAACCAGCTCTCAACATCTTTTTAGCTATTGCATGTCCGTTGGCATGAGTGCCAAAGGATCCTTCATGTACTTCTTGCATCAGCATGTCTGCTTCATGTCTGTCTACACATCTGAGCAAGACCATGTCGTAATTCCTCTTATACAATACTTCTTCATTGAGGAAGAAACTGCTTGTTAATCTTCTCAATGTCTTCCTATCTTTATTGGATGCCCCAGGCGGGTACTCTTGAGTTTGAAGAACACGTTTAATGTCATAGAACCACGGTTTGTCGTCGGTAACCTCTTCTACTGAGAACACATGAGCAGGTCTATCGAGGCGCATAACCCGGATTGTAGGCACATCGTTCCAACCATTCACTTGAAACATTGAAGACAAAGTAGCTAAAGCATCAGCCATTTGGTTCTCATCTCTAGGGATATGATGTAATTCCACTTTGTTGACGAAAGTTAACAATCTTCTAGCATAGTCTCTGTAAGGAATCAAACCAGGATGACGAGTCTCCCATTCTCCTTTGATTTGATTAATTACCAATGCCGAATCTCCGTAAATATCAAGAATCTTAATCCTTAGATCCACTGCTTCTTCGAGACCCATAATACATGCCTCATATTCAGCCATGTTGTTCGTGCAGTCAAACTTGAATCTCGCCGTGAACGGGATATGAGTACCTCGGGGAGTGACGATGATTTCCCCAATTCCATTTCCATAAGAGTTCACAGCTCCATCAAATATTAAACCCCAATGGGATTCGGGATCAAGTCCTTCTTCAGGTAACGGCTCTTCACAATCTTTAGCTTTCAAGTACATAACATCTTCATCTGGGAAATCAAACTTGATGGATTGAAAATCGTCAATTGGTTGGTGAGCCAAATGGTCGGCTAAAATACTCCCTTTGATTGCTTTCTGAGTGTGATACTCAATTTCGTATTCGGATAACAACATCTGCCAACGAGCTATTCTTCCAGATAAGGCGGGCTTCTCAAAGATATACTTGATCGGATCCATTTTGGAGATCAACTAAGTGGTATGGTTAATCATATACTGGCGCAGACGTCGAGCAGCCCAAGCTAAAGCACAACAGGTTTTCTCAAGCAATGAGTATCGAGACTCACAGTCTGTGAATTTCTTACTCAGATAATATACAGCATGTTCCTTTCTTCCAGTCTCATCTTATTGACCAAGCACACATCCCATGGAATCTTCCAATATAGTCAGGTACATAATCAAAGGTATTCCTTCCACTGGAGGAATCAATATGGGAGGTTCAAGTAAATATTCTTTGATGCTATCAAAAGCTCTCTGACAATCTTCTGTCCACACACATCCTTGGTTCTTTCGGAGAAGCTTGAAAATCGGCCCACAGGTAGCAGTCATATGAGATATAAATCTAGAAATATAATTCAGTCTCCCAAGGAATCCTCTTACTTGTTTTTCCGTCTTGGGTGCGGGCATTTCCCGAATAGCTTTGACTTTATCAGGATCTACCTCAATACCTTTCTGACGGACAATGAAACCCAGAAGTCTTCCAGAACGAACACCAAAAGTGCACTTGTTGGGATTCAGACGGAGTTTATACTTTCTCAAACACTGGAATAACTTCAATAAATGTTCCAAATGATCTTCTTCAGTTTGTGATTTGGCAATCATGTCATCTACATACACTTCTATCTCTTTATGCATCATATCATGGAACAAAGCAGTCATGGCCCTTTGGTATGTTGCACCAGCATTCCTCAAACCAAACGGCATAACCCGATAACAAAATGTTCCCCACGGTGTAATGAAAGCTGTCTTCTCCATATCTTCTGGTGCCATCTTGATTTGATTGTAACCAGAGAAACCATCCATGAAAGAAAAGACTTTGAACTTTGCGGTACTGTCGACCAATACGTCAATGTGCGGTAATGGGAAGTCATCCTTTGGGCTAGCTCTATTCAGATCTCTATAGTCTACACACATTCGAACTTTGCCATCTTTCTTAGCAACATGCACTATATTGGCTAACCACTGAGGATAGACTGATGTAACAAGGAAACCTGCATTAATTTGTTTTTGAACTTCTTCTTTGATCTTGTCAGCCATATCGGGACGAGTCCTTCTCAACTTCTACTTAATCAGCGGACATTCAGGTCTCAACGGTAAACGATGCTCCACAATATTGTTGTCCAAACCTGGCATATCTTGGTAGGACTAAGCAAACACATCAACATACTCTTTGAGAAGCTCCAACATTTTCTCTTTGACCTCTGGGATGAGCAATGCTCCGACCTTGACTTCCTTTTTATCTTCTTCGTCACCCAAATTGATCAACTCCATAGGTTCTTCAAACGGCTGAATAGTCTTTTCATCGTGCTCAAGTAAACGGGAAATTTCATCAGGAACTTCTTCGCTATCCTCTTCTTCGGCTCTGAACACAGGGAATTCAAAGTTGGGAGGGGGCATAGGATCATTGTTTTCAATGGTTAAGTCATGGATTAATCTGCACATATGATTATGCTTTATTTTAGAAATCGATTTGTACAAATAAAACAAAAGGTTATTATATTTTCCTATTACTACCAATTAACTTTCATTACTATTTCCCAGAAAAAGTGAAAAATAGAACAGTAGTGGACAAAATAACATTTTTATTCATGAGGGGAAATACTTGAAACAAAGATCCCAGACATTTTCTCTTTTGCCTTGGGCAGAGCAAAAGGATTTATTTTCAACATAGCCCGACACAAATACTTTTTGCCTTGGGCAGAGCGAAATTTTTTAAAAAATAAAACAAAATATTACTCAGAAATGTGCATCACAACAGGAACATCAACAGCAATCCAGTTCTGGCAAACCACTCCATGCGTTACAAAATCGGGTAAATCCTCTTCAGAATCGTCTCCTATTATAGCATCAACTTCAGGAGGAGTCGGATGGATAAAACCTGCACTTCGGAAAACTTCTTGTATCGGACGAGTAACTATTTCCTGTTTGACTCTTGTAGACACGGGATGAAAACCAAGACCTTCTCCAGACTTGTTCTCGGGAAAAGTCAACACCTGGCCCCAACCTTCAGCAGAACCACTTTCAACCACTCGTCGCGCATCCTCAAAAGAAGAAATAGATGTCCCTTGCTTCTTCACTTCATTATTAGCAACAGATATAGCTTAGAATTGGGTTCCAACATCCTCATCAGCATCAATAAAAGAGAAAGATGACAAATGGCTTACCACCATAGCCTGCTCTCCACCAATCATTACTAGCTTTCCATGCCTTACAAACTTCAATCTTTGATGGAGCGTGGAAGTGACTGCCTTTGCATCATGGATCCATGGACGACCCAATAGGCAACTGTAGGCGGCACGAATATCCATTACTTGAAAAGTGATCTGAAAAGTATGAGGACCAATTATTATAGGAAGATCCACTTCACCAATGACAATTTTCCTAGAACCATCAAACACTTTGACAATTACCCCACTAGGTCTCATGGGAGCACCTTGATATGAGAGTCGAGATAATGTAGTTTTGGGCATTACATTTAACGACGAACCTGTATCTACCAACACACTTGATAAAGTATCATTTCCATAACTTATTGAGATATGCAAAGCCATATTATGGTTCCTTCCCTCCTTTGGAAGCTCTTCATCACTGAAACCAAGATTGTTACACGAAGTAATATTTCCCACAATTCCATCAAATTGGTCAACCGTCACATCATGATCCACGAATGCCTGGTGTTGTACCCCAAAATTTGCCCTCCCATTTTCTCAACATTTCTCATCACAAAAGCCCTTGGAACTCAAGATCCAGTTAGGGTTTCATCTGCTCAAGACTTCTCCTTGCACTGTTGACCCAAGTTAGGGTTTGTGTTTGCACAAAGATGTTTTGACCTAAAATGCCTAAATGAATTTCATGCTTCATATTGGACTCCCAAGTTTATCCACATCAAGTTTCAAGCCCTGATTCCAAACTTTGCCCAGTCAATTGGACAGTTGACCTAGAAATCAGTTGTATTGGGGAAAAAGTCAACTGTGGCCAATTGACAGTCAAATCCCATGAAAATTGACCCACATCAACATTATGAACTCACATGGACCATTTGATCAAGTTTGGATCACAATTCCACAAGAAATTTGATCAGATCACCAAAAGGGCAAAATGGTCATTTTTAGGGTTTTAACTGCACAAAGGCAATTTTTGACTGTTTGACCTAGCCAATGGCAAACCAAGCTCACATATGGACTCAAGGACCCCATGGATTTGTCTTGACATACTCAACAAGTTCAAAAGATCCCAAATACACAAGATTGGCAGTTGAATTTCCTAGTCAATTGATCAATTTTGACCGTATACTGAAAAGTCAAACTTTGACTTTTTGGTCAAAATCAAGTGTCAAGATTCATTTTTCATTAAAACATGACAAATCATGAAACTTGTTCATCAAGAAATCAAGAATTGCAAATTAGGGTTTGAAATGAAGATTTTTCATAACTTAGAATTTTTCTAAGTTATGAAAAACCCTAATTTTTTCCTAACTTTGCCCCACTTTCTCACCAAGATTCATTTGGATTCAAGAAAAAGTCCAAACATGAAAGTTGTAGCCTATTGCAAAATCTACAACTTTGATTCACAAAGTTTTCTGAAAAGAAGCTTGTATCTCAAGTTACAATTTTTGGAACAAGGGTACCAAACCATTCTTAACTTAGAGAAAATTTGACCTATTTTAGGCAGGATTTTTGCCTAACTTCAAGACCATTTTTCACATACTTACACTTGGAATTTCAATTTGCATTTTAAAGATGGATTGTAGTACATATTCCAAGCTTTCCAAAATGTCCAAGAACTCATCAAACAACCTCATGGTTAGAGAGAATCGAATTTGGCAATATGGGAAAAACTCACTTTTGTTATGGCCAATTTCCATGTTCATACACTTAGGTAATTTTCAAATCAGCATGCATTTCTTGATTACAGGCCCTAAATACCTTTTACACTCATAAATTTAATGCAAACTCTTTGTGCCAAGACCATATTCTATGTGTTCAAGCATTGCATAAAGGTTTAATCCCAAAGTAGAAAAAGCATAATGGCCATTTTTGCAAAAGTGGAACTTTATGTCAATTGGTAATCCAAGCAAGTATAGTGCATATCTTCTTGGCACAAGTTATTAGACTAATTACACTGATCAAGACTAAGTGTGCAGCACATTAGGAGGGACCTGCCTTGGCCTAAGAACCAACTTGACAACTTTTGCTTAAGTAAGAAGAAAGCTTGCATTTTGTACAACAACTCTCATCTCAGCAAAGACCAACCTAAGCAAACTTTGTCCTCACATTTCACACTCCCTAACTGACCTAAAGCACGACCAAACAACCCTTCATCCATCCATACACATAAAATCACAGTTTTGTGGCAAAATAGGGCATATTCTGCAACTTGAATCCCACAACTCATTTCCATCGTGCATCTTGGCCAAAACCAGTTCAAACACTTTCCTTACCATCAATCCAAACTATCCAAAGCATTAGAAGTGGACTGTAACTCCTCTAATCAGTTTGGCCATTTTCATTTCTTCCTCTTGCAGGTTGACTTATGCGGCTTGATATAGAAGGTTTCAAAGCATACCAAGTATTGGAATAGCATCCTCACACTTCAAGCAAGCTGTACAGATCATCATCTTGCCCTGAAAACTCCTCCATTGCCAGACACGATTCCAACTGAGCAGGTATATTCATGAACTTCTAACTCTCAATGTAGGCATTGTTAGCTCTAGGTTTGTGAATAAAAAGTGTTCTACTCATGCCCCTGAAACTGTACATACCTTTACTTTTCATTTATTTTGCATATGCTGTGAGAATTTAAGGTCTGAATATTGATAAAAAGTTAGGTTAAGATTTGGGAATGCAGAAATTCTATCTCATTTCTGAGAGTTAGGATGAGTTCTTTACATGTCCAGAATCGTGGCTTGATGCTTAACATTTCTTATGTTGTAAGTTTGTGCTAAAGGTCCAAGAATCCAGGTGTTTGAATCAGTGTACAAGCGCACGTTTTTTGTTAAAGTTCTGGCCAGAGGTTGAAGAAGGTCCTATTGGGCTGGGCTTGTTCTATTTTTCTTATTTGCACCTTGCTTTTGCTCTTGAACCTCCCTGGCCCATTTTGAGTTTTGTTTGCCATTCTCATTTTTTTCTTTTTTATTCTGGTTTGTTATTTTTCATTAAAACATACAAAATACTAAAAACATTTTTTCACATTTTTTTGCATTTTTATTTGATATTTATTAGCTTTAGTTATATATATATATATATATATATATATATATATATATATATATATATATATATATATATATATATATATATATATATATATATATATATATATATATATATATATATATATATATATATATATATATATATATATATATATATATATATATATATATATATATATAAATACTGATTACTTTTGTTTAGAATATTAGAGATAAAACAAAATACATTCATTTTCTAATTTTATTTTATTTTTATCTTCTGAAAACATTTTATGTAAAATATACTTTTTTTATAAATATTAAATATTATTATTTTGTATATATAATACATATTTAGTAAATAATACAAATATATATATATATATATATATATATATATATATATATATATATATATATATATATATATATATATATATATATATATATATATATATATATATATATATATATATATATATATATATATATATATATATATATATATATATATATATTAGTATATTTAGGTTTAAAATACAAAATATATATATTTTTATTTTTATTAATATTTGACATTAAAAATACCTTTTTTATAAATATACTTCATTTTTATTTCATTTTTGTATATAATTATTAAATATTGTACATATTAAATAATTAATGCATTTACTTAATAAAATTAGGGATTTGCCCTAAACATAAAAACTCCAAAAAATAATACTTTTTATTTTTGTTTATTTGACATAAAAAATACTTTTTTTTCATACATATAAAAAGCCTTTTTGCATCTTGCATATTTATTCCATTTTATTTAATTATTGTATATCAAATATCTTATAAATAATTCAATTTTTGATGTAATAGCCTAGGTTTAAATTCCTTGTCAAAATCCCCCCATTTGAACATTTGTACCCCCCTTCCCATATTGTGTTGTAATAGCTTAGGAACTTTATTTTTCGCACTTTAATGCTTTCTAAATATACCATGTTAGAATTAGGGTTTGTATGCAAATAAAAACAACAAAAATAGTTTGACCTAATTTCAAGATAATCAAGCATGAAAATGGACAACACTAATCACACTTGCACCCCTAGGGTATTCCACTTGTTGCCTTCAATAATGGGCCATATTGCATGTTAGGTCTCTTTGGGAAAAACAAAACAATCAAATGATCATAGTCCCTCGACGAGGCTTTCGAAAGTTGCCTAAAAAATGATCAAGTCCCTTAAAGGAAAATTGCCCAAAGATACTTGGCACCATTGCAATTATGGTCTAAACGATGACCCGCGCCCGTCCCTTTCACATCCTAACGCAAGATTGTCCACCAAATGAAATGGTGGAACAAAATTGTTAAAAGGGTTAAAACATAGTAAAAATCTTTGAGAACTTTAGGGTAGATAGCTCTTAAGTACTTGTCACCTTGCAAAACAAAAACACTTGCATATTTTTCAAACCACACTTCACAAACACTTTCAAAACAACTTTCAAAAAACCTTGAAACATCTTTTCAAAAAGACAAACACCTTTTGTAAAACATTCGAGTAAAGAATTGTTACAAGGGTAGCCTAGACAAGGCATCTTTTTCAAAACATTTTCAAAACCACGCACAAAGCACCATTTCAAACAATTGAAAACCAAGGCAAGTTGATCTAAGCAAGTACCTAAGAGCCCATGGATAACCATGGATAGAAAGGGTGCTAATACCTTCCCTTTCTATAATCTACTCCCCGAACCCAAGAAAATATCTCAAAGGTTTTTGCTGTGCTTTTTAAACCTTTCCTTAGGATAAAATAAAAAGTCGGTGGCGACTCTTGCTCAACCGAAACATTTGCGAAAACAAACGCAAAACCCTAGTCAGTTCTCCCACCGTATCACACTTGGTCCAAGACCTTCATCAAAGCTTCTCTATGGGCACCAGAATCTCTCAGTAAAGCAAGCAAAGAAATCTTGGAAGGAGTTTGCAATAGTTGGTCCACAATCTTATATTCACTTCTCTTGATGAGCTTCAGAATCTCATCATCATCGAGATGTGGGATAGGTTCATTGGATCGGCCTATCTCAACCCTTGGTTCAACATTTCTCACTGGAATTTCTGCCGGTATGGGCCTCCTGACTTGAACTTCTGGTCTCTTCAAAGGTACTGCTGCAAAGAAACGTCCGCTTCTCGTAACTCTGCTCACATCAGCGATGTTAACAAAAGATGGCCTTGTTGGTATAGGGACTTCTACCCCATTCTCAATCATTGTGGCATTATACTTATACGGTATAGCTTGGTCGGAGTTGTAAGGCACAGGACCAGGTGGATAAATGATCAAAGGAGAAACAGGTGCAGTCTGACTGTCGTAAACGATCTCTACTGGTTCAGGCAAGTTGAATTGCGGTATTATAACATTCACTTCATCCACCGGATCTCTATCATGTGTAATAGTGATAACCCTCTGGTCTAACAATTTTTGAATATCCTCCTTCACAATAGGGCAATCAACCTCTCTTGAACAAAATTCACAAACATCATAATCATGCTGATGCCTAAAAAAGGCAAGTCTTCTTAAGCTCTGATGTAACCTGATCAACGAATCTCTTATGTGTTCAACTTGAAAAACTCGAAACTTTCCCGGACAACCTTCCACCATATTCACTGATGCTGCCCCATGTCGAGGCAAAGGATTATCTCTAACATTTGGGTTAACATCCTTGAAAGACAAGATACCATTCTTAATCAACCTCTGCACGTCCGCCTTTAAAGCAAAACAATTTTCAACGTGGTGCCCCGACGACCCTTGATGATATTCACAAAACTGATCTGCCTTGTACCACGGAGAAGTACTATTTGGTGCGACAGGAGGAGGCTTCGTCGTTATGAGGTTTTTTCTGATCAAAGCGGGGAACAACTCGGTGTAAGTCATGGGAATGGCATCAAATTGTGGTTTCCTTGGTGAATGGTTCTGGTTGTTAAATTGATAAGCCTGTTGTCGAGGCTGCTGCTGAAATGGCCGTTGCTGAGTTGGGGTCACCAATGTTGGGCGGACAGCCGGAGTGACTGCCGCAACGTGTGAGTAACCTCTCCTTGGTCTCCCTGGGAAGATTACGCTGACATCCTGTTCTTTTCTTTTTGGGAAAACACTTCCAAACTTCTTGATACTGCTAGAAGGACTTCCTTCTTTAACCAAACGTCCTTCACGAATCCCTTCCTCCAACCGCATGCCCATACTTACCATTTCGGTGAAGTCACTGGGTGCGCTAGCAATCATTCTTTCATAGTAAAAGGAACCTAAAGTCTTCAAGAATATCTTTGTCCATCTCTTTCTCCTCAAGAGGAGGATAGATTTGAGCAGCAATTTCGCGCCACCTATGGGCGTATTCCTTAAAGGACTCTCTGTCTCTCTGGGACATCGCCCGGAGTTGATCTCTGTCCGGCGCCATGTCGGCGTTGTACTTATACTGGTGAACAAAAGCTTCGCTAAGATCGTTGAAGTTGCGGATCCGAGTGCTGTCCAAGCCCATATACCACTTTAGAGCGGCACCCGTCAAACTGTCTTGAAAATAGTGAATTAACAAGTCATGATCATCAGAATATGTAGACATCTTTCTCACGTCCATAGTCAAATGACTCCGAGGACACGAATCACCTTTATACCTTTCAAAGTCTGGCACTTTGAATTTTGCTAGAATCTTGACATTCAGAACTAAACACAGGTCATGAGTGTTCTTTCCAAACAAATCCTTCCCCTTTAACACTCTGATCTCTCTCTGCATTTCTTGGAACTGGTCTTGAAATTCTTCCATTCTATCAAAAAGACCCGGACTTTCAGCAGGCTCGGCAGGATAAGTAGGTTCATTCAAGTATGGCATAGAGTGAACCACAGGAGCGACAGTTGTCATCACTGGTTGAGGGAAGGGTGCCATAGACGAGATTACAGTCGGCATGGCAGTTGTCTCTGGTTGAGGAAAAGACATAGTAGGTTGAAACAAAGGCTGTACGACATGCTGATACCCCTCTGGCACAAAGTTGTAAGGCATTCCCCACGGAAAACCTTTTGGCATCTGATGTTGAAGCGGAGAGTTGACTTGAGTCACAGATGTTGGAACGGTGACAATCTCGGAGACCACAGTAGTTGAAGTCTGAATCTCAGCAGCTGTAGTCGATGGCTGATTCTGAGCAGCCATCAAACTTTCCACTAGCGCAGTTAACTTTTCCATCCCGACACGAAGGGTAGCGACCTTCTCACGAAGCTCGTGGTTTTCCTGTTCCAGATCTTCCATCTTCCTCTGACGATTGGCTCGGGTATCGTATCGATGAGACAGCTTGACAATCTATCGGAGTGGAAAAAGAAACAAGGATAAGACTCTAGAAAACATGTGAAGTGGAATGTTGGATGATGCATGATATGTGATGCAAATGATAATTCATTTTGATAGTTTTTCAAGGAACTTCAATAATTTTGCACACATCAATGGTAAAGGAATTTGGAACAACAAAAACTCACTTCATTAATCAAAAGCGGTAAATTACAACTTACAACTTTGGAACAACAAAACAATAAATTACAACTTTGGGATAACAACCCAATAATAAAAGCAGTAAACTACAACTTTGGAACATGAAGCTCATAATAAAGCGGTAAATTACAACTTTGGAACATGAAGCCCATAATAAAGCAGTAAATTACAACTTTGGAATATGAAGCCCTTTTACAGAGTTTTACAAAATGACATCAGCAAAAAAATAAAACTAAGAACTAAAGATCATTCAGAATCATCAGATGAAGGACCAAATTCCAACTGTAACTGGAGCTTCCTGATCTTCTCTTCATAAAAGTCTTCCATCTCTTTCTTCTCAGCTACCAGTCGATCAATGATTTCCTTTTTTGGATTAGGAACGAGAGCAACACTTACCGAACCTTCCTTCTTTCTCTTCCTTTCACTTGCATATTTCTTCAGTAAAGCATCCTTTTGACGAAGCTTCTCATCGTGATCAATGAACCAGCCGTCTTGAATAAATAGCAAATCCTCCTTTTCCTTTAGTTGTCGAGCCAGGACCCGATTCTCATATTCAGACATATTATACTTTTCTTTCCAAGCATCTCTCTCGGACTTCATCCTAGCCAGATTTCCTTGGTATTCTCCCATATTCTCGATAGGGATATCAACAGATGATGATGCAACAGTAGGGAATAAAGGTTTCTCAGGTTTATAGGGCATCTTGAGAGCACAAGCCCTAGCACGGACCCATTGTAGGTAAGGCTCCAAAGAAACGGCACCCCTATGTCCTAACACGTCTCTCCCTTTCCTATGGATGTGGCGCCAAGCTCCTTCGATCTCCCTCTTAGCTGCCTGGTGATCTTGTCCTTCTTGTAGAAAGAAACCACTCACATGGATGTTGTTTGGCTTGTCCCTCATCGGGTATCCAAACTGATGGCGCGCGAGAACAGGATTATAGTTAATTCCACCTTTCGTACCAAGAAGAGGCACGTTAGGAAAAGCACCACAGCTATCGATGATCTTCACGTCATAGTAAGCTCGATTATACCAATCAATGTCGAAATGAGTGAGAGCCATAATTTTTGGCGCCCATCGAGGCTCCTTCTCGAGATCCCAGAAAACATCAGACCTAGGTAGATGAGAAACATACCACTGATACAACAACTGTGCACAACAAATAATCATCCCTCCTTGATAAGAGTTTCGAAGATGGACGGAGTAGTAAGTATCTCCTAGCAGCGTAGGGACCGGATTTCCAATCAAGAAAATTCTGATGGCGTTGATATCCACAAACTTATCAACGTTAGGGAACAAGAATAGACCATAAGCGAGTAAAGAAAAGACGTCTTCAAAGGCAATAGTATCCTTTATCTCAGCGAAATGACGATCTTTCCTCAACAAAAACTGTGCAGACAAACCTCGGATTCCCCCTTTTGTAGTCATGTTCTCCTCTATCTCTGACTTCTTCAAGTGGGTGATGGTCGCTATCTCGTGAGATTTGGGTTCCTCTTCCAAACCAGAAAAAGGAACACAGTCAGTGATCGGCAAACCAAGTATGTAGGAGTACTCTTCTAAGGTGGGCATTAACTGGTAATCCGGAAAGGTGAAACATCGATACAAAGGATCGTAAAATTGGACCAACGTACCAAGGATGCCTTCCTTCATCTTGCGCTTCATGAGAGGTATAATGGACCCATACTTTTTCTGAAAATCTGTCGGGTTCTTGATCTTAGGAATTAAACTCTTCAGTTCTTCAATCTCAGGCTCCTTAAAACTAAAACTTCGAGTGTTTCTCCTTCCAAATTCCATAATAATAGTACCTGAGGTGTCTGCAAAAATCATTCCTAAGTTTCCTTGAAAAACAAATTTTTTTACAAAAAATGTTGATGAGTGCATGGATGAATGATAATGCAACAATTACACACAAGTTCACAAATATGGGGTTCAAAGGTTCAACGTTTCGAGCATGGAGTCAAGGGTAAAGCCCACCCCAAGGTATGTACTAACGGTTTAATCACACCTGTAAGACAAGGTTCTAAGCGTTCCCAGAGTCTACATTCCTCCTTCGGATATTACCAACGTCTTGATTACTCAATAATTAGCAATATTCTCAAGAGAAACTCATCCGAGCGTAGCATCGCGTAACAACTACTTCCGAATTACTCCGTTATAGTCTTCGCGCTACACCTAAAAGGCCAAGATGGGTCAGGGTTCTACGGTTCTCAATTTCTCTGGCTCCCAGGTCGAAAATAATAATGTCTTCCCGATTACTTGGTAAACAAATATTATGCTCAAAAGGGCCTTCCATTGAGTGGGGGATCTCATGCCTCCTTCTTCGGGATTACTCCCTCAAAGTTAACATGACTATACCGCCCGTACTATTCTTAAGTGTAACTTAATCCGGGTATAGGATTCGTCCTTTGCAAAAAACCCAAACAACCCCAATTTAAACACATAATCAAACAAATCAAATAATAATAAAATAGATAAAACAAACTAGGCTTAACCCACTTAGGGATGGACCAGCAAGAGGTCAATCTTTCCCCAGCAGAGTCGCCAATTCTGTAGCGATAAAAAATGTAGCGGGGTAAATCGGAGATCGAACTATTAATTAATTCGTCTCACAAAAGCAAGAGTCGCCACCGCTCTTTATTATTTCCAAGGGAAAAGGGAAAAGAGCGAAATAAAACCCTAAAATATGCAATGTAAAATAATACTTTAAAAGTAATGAAAATACAAGGCGTTTTTGAAAAGAGGTCTAGAGTTCGGGGGTTGGTTATACAATGGGAAGGTATTAGAACCCAATGTATCTATAGTATTCTATAGGAACCTTTTGAAATATCTGTTTATTAAAATGTTTGTTTGATTAAAAATAAATTGTTTTGGCCGAAAATGGGTATGGACGAGTTTTTTGAAGATACGAAGACCTAATGTCGAAGTTTTGACTTAAAAGGTGTGAGTTTTTGAAGAAAGTGGATATTTTGGGAAAATTATCCTAAGTTTTCAATGAAATGAAGGTATTCGCGCGATTGGATTTGAGGACATGAAGTCAACAAATTTAATCATTTTTCTCTTGGATTTAGACGTAAACAGAATAACCATGTAAAGACTGAATAATCAAACAGAAAATTAGATAGATAATGATTAAGTAGCTAAGTGATATATAACCACAACAATGATTAAATAACAGACTAAATGGTGTGAACATGCATTTTTATATTTTTGTTTAATATGTACAAAGCAATAGAATTTAATTAAAGAAAAGAAAATGTTTTTTTTAAATTTTCCTATTTTTTTTATGTATTTGTTTTTAGTATTAATATGCAAATAATAAAATATACTAATGTCTTATACTAATTCATGTATTTTAACTAATCTTTTTATATACAAAGTCTTAATTAATATATAAAAAGTATTGTTCATTAGGAATTAATATAAATAAAATCAATATATTTAAGTAAATTATATATGAAAAAAAGGTATATATTATTTAGAATTATAAAAGAAAGGTAAATCAAATCTTGGTTTATGAATGTTTAAAACAAAAGTAAAAGGAAAATTGAATGGGCCAAAGAGTTTTTCAGGGCCCAAACCAAGAACAAACAGAAGCGGGATGGGGGGGGGGGGGTTTAATGAAATTCGTTTGGGCTTAGGCGTTTCAGAAAGAGTGTGGCCCATTCGTTTCTCAAAATGTTTTTAGGGTTCCTCACACTTTGTTTCAATTGGAAAACTTAGGGTTATAGAAACGGCGCCGCTACTCCTCGTTATTGATTCGTCTTCGTCTTTCTTCTTCTTCTCTCGAGCCAAAATGTCCAGGACAAAGCCCTTTGCCTCAAAGCTGCCAGCGCCACCAACTGCATCTCCTTCTCCCCATGGGTCGCTCAGTGATATGGTGCGAAGGTGACGATCTTGTTCTTTTAATGCGTTAGGGTTTTATGATTTTTGCATGTTATGATTTCACATTCATTTGACTCTGACTTTAGCTTTAACATTGTTGTTTCTGTCAAGGTGTACGAAATGGAAGGAAAGAAGTTATATTAGCTTGACGGAGGAGGGGAATGAATGGTGGTGGAGGTGCTCAAGTGGCTGGATGGCGAGGAGGCAGTGACGTGAACTTGCTCGGACTCCTGGTTGGTGTATTCTTTGTCTTTTGATTCTTGGTTTGATGATGATTTTGAAAACCCTTATGTGATATTTTTCTTCTTCTCTGTTTGCCCTGCTGCCTGCCTTGTATGATTCAGTACTTCTTTATCTTCTTCTTCTGTTGACCTTAGTTGCCTGCCTAGGATGAATATTCTCTGAGGCTTTTGAGATGATTTGATTCTTTTCCTCGTTTCTGACTTTGCCTTGCTTACATGCTTAATGATGATGGATGTGTTGCCTTGAGTTGCCTGATTTTTCTCTTTGTCTTTGTCGCCTTGAGTTGCCTTGTGTTTGGTTGCCTTGATGCTGTATAATTTGATTATTTAGCCCTATGATGAATATCTCTGAGGGCCCTTGGGATGTTTGACCCTGTGTGTTCCTGAACACGCTTTAGCTTGATGGTTTTTGGCGAAGATTTCAGGTTTGTGGCCTGAAATGCAGGTTAGTGTCTTATGAGGTCTTGACGGTTTTAAGGTTGTTGGTTGATGGATTTACTGGTTTATGCTTCAGGCTGGTTGAAGGCTTGACATGGTTAAGGTTTATGGCTTTGTGTTACAAGTTGGGATTTGTATGGTTTTCTAGTTTATGCTTCAGGCAGGTTGAAGGCTTGACATGGTTAAGGTTTATGGCTTTGTGTTACAGGTTGGGATTTGTATGGTTTTCTGGTTTATGCTTCAGGCAGGTTGAAGGCTTGACATGGTTAAGGTTTATGGCTTTGTGTTACAGGTTGGGATTTGTATGGTTTTCTGTTTTGGTACCAGTTTAGGCTTATGGTATTTGTTTGACAGGTTATGGTTTAAGGCTTGAAACAGGTTTTTGAACTAAGGCCCCTTTTCTTGAAAAGTTTGTATGTTCTTATATCAGTTTGTTGGCCTCCCTTTTGATGGTTCAGGTTTTTGTATATTTGAACTTGTTGGATGCAGGGTTTGAAAACGAGTTGGAGGCCTTTTCTTGCTCTGAGTTCGGTTTTTGTTGTTTTGTCAATTTTGCCTTTGATACTTCTCCCCCCTCTACTGTTTCATTCAGTTTGTTTTATATCTTTTTCTATGCCTCTTTATCCACTGTGTTACTGCAGTTTTGTTTTCTATATCTTTTCTGCCTAAAGCCAAAACCTGTAAGCCCAATTCTTTTCTCTCTTCTCTCTCCTTAGTACAGCTTAAAACATTAAAATGTTATGTGTACTTTAGTTCTGAAAAAGCAAAGGCTGGGAAATGATGAAACTCGAAATAGTTGGCTTGCATATATGGTCTTAACCTGCATATTTCCTTCTTTAGCTTTCCTGCATCTGTTACAGTATGGAGGAGCCTTTGTATTGACATACTTCCATATTTTGGACAGTTGACGTTGGACTTTGTTTTGACAATTTGAAACTTTACACATGCTGTTGGTTTTGAACTATGCAGTTGATTTTGAACTATGCAGTTGTTTTTTTGGCAAAAAATGAATTTGCGCATTTCAAATACTTGTGCATTCATAATTATTAAGCAATATTCATCCCTTTTTGTGAACCGGGAGAAATCCCGTGATTTGCAAAGAGGGTAAAAACTGATTCCGGCCGCTTGCTTTTAATGATGAATTTTAAATTAATTGTCTGCTTTTAATTATATATCTATTTCTGATTTTTTTCTTTAATTATTCTTTGCAGATAAAATCAAAGGTGCATCAAAGAAGTATTTGATAGAAGATGAAGATTTAGAACTTAGAAAAATTAGGATAGTTTTTTATTTCACTTTAAACATTTGTAAAATTATCATTGTAAATACTTTGTAAATAAATACGGTATTTAAACAACAATTGTAACAATTAGAATAAAGATGAATAAAACTCTATTATTTTACCGGTTAATTCTTTTCTTCTTTTCAATTATTTACTTTATTATTTATAATTCTTTAAATTATAATAATTGAAAATAAATTCCAACTATTTAAACTCAGAATAATAAATAATTAAATAAACATTGTTTTAGCATTGATCAATTAATAAACTTGGCGTTTCAAAATAATCAGCTCTTGACTTCTAAAGAAAAGTTGTAGTTGTCAAGGAGAATCATAGGTAAAATAACAACTTAAAAAAACTGTCGAAATTTGAAAAAGTTATGAATTTTAAAAATCTGCTTTGAAAATTGATAAAATAGGTCAAATCGCTTGTGAATGCTTGCAATGTAATGATGCAGATGGGAGATGGTATCTTAGGTCAAAATTTGGGGTACAACAGCTGCCCCTATTTAAGTTTCTTCTATCCGGAGATATGAAGGTTAAAATCTTCGTCTCGACGAGATTGAAGGTACTTAAATACATAATACGCAAATTTTGCCCTAAGATTCCGCCATTATGTTTGTGATATGAATGTAGTAATTGAATTCACAGAGAAAGATATTGTATGAAACAAGATAATGCTGGAGAAATCAAACACCAACAAAACACAGGGACCTAGATTATACACTACTGGGGAAATGAGCCATCGACTTCAAATAATAGACTCTTGACAGCGAATAAAAAATTTGAGAGAATACGACCTCTGACCCTAACAAAGAAGGCATCTTGCATAGGCCATAAAAACAGATTATTGACCCAAAATAACAGTGAGTTCACAACTCAAGGTCAAAGATAGACGAAAAATGTATCAATTTTGCTGATAATGGACTACCAACTTCTGAAGGCAAAGATTTCATAACGAGTCTCTCTGCGAGATTTTCGGAGATATACCAATTAATGCTGAAATAATAATATGGTTGTAGATACACAAACTGCTCAAATAAAGAAGCTGCCACTTGCTGTCGTTCAAAGATGTTAATAACATACAAGCTGCTCAAATAAAGAAGCCGCCACTTGTTGTCTTCCAAAAATACTATAACATACAAGCTGCTCAAATAAAGAAGCTGCCACTTGCTGTCGTCCGGGGATGTCAATAACATACAAGCTGCTCAAGTAAAGAAGCCGCCACTTGCTGTCTTCCAAAATACTATAACATACAAGCTGCTCAAATAAAGAAGCTGCCACTTGCTGTCTTCCAAAAATACTATGACATACAAGCTGCTCAAATAAAGAAGCTGCCACTTGCTGTATTCCAGAAAAATAATAACGTACAAGTTGCTCATGAAGAGACTGCCACTTGCCGTTTCTAAAAATAATAATAACGCACAAGTTGCTCATGAAGAGACCGCCGCTTATCGTTTTCTAACGATGTCTATAACGTACAAATTGCTCATGAAGAGACCGCCGCTTGTTGTTTTCCAAAAATAATAACGTACAAGTTGCTCATGAGGAGCTGCCGCTTGTCGTTTTCCAAAAATAATAACGTACAAGTTGCTAATGAAGAGTTGCCGCTTTTTGTTTTCCGAAGAATAACTCAGAAGGAAATTGTGATGACACTGTCAGAGAACAAAATCTTCATCAAATGGAACCATGAATCAATCCTTCCCGAGGAGATCACATACTTAAATATGCAAAATAAATGCATCATTCGTCTAGGTGGCGACTTCACTGGGGGAAATCATGAGATAGCCTATGCAAGAGACAACAACTCCCTCCAGGAATAAACCAGAGAGAAAACAGTCAAACAAGACTCCACCCAATGAGAAAGTAACTTGATCGGGGGATTCATCCTATCCAGAAATGGATAAGGTAGGCTAAATAAAAAAAAATCATCCACGAGGATTAGCTCAGTTGGGGAATTTAGAAAGGAAGCACATTTTCTGCCTAAGCTA
The DNA here is from genome assembly GCA_948472305.1 of Vicia faba. NCBI lineage: Eukaryota > Viridiplantae > Streptophyta > Magnoliopsida > Fabales > Fabaceae > Vicia > Vicia faba. Next base: position 1,284,391,151 of record OX451735.1, on the reverse strand, counting down.
ACCTTCTACTTGGAAAGAACATGTACATTGTCTTAATAAACAAAGTATACAACCCAAAATCAACGACAAATGTGAATATGCATGCTGATATAAGTGTAAATGAGTAAATGAATGTTATGCTGACAAAACAAACAGATGGAATAACTTAAAGACAATAAGATGTCACGACATAATAGATACTCGGCCAATCTTAAAAAAACGGAAAAATAACTGGAACTGGAACCACAAAGCAACGTCAGAGCGTATCACGCTACAAGGCTCAAGTCCTCTGAGGAGAAAAGTATTCAAATCCAATCTTCTAATACCAATAGACTACTGGCATGAGACAAAGCGTACCACACTTTAGAAATCGCTCAAATAAAGATAACCAAAACAACGCTTAACTGGAAAAACTGGGGAGTCACCAAACTTAGTACCACGAGAAACGCAAGTTTACACAACCAACACCTCATGACGATTTTGAAATAAAACATGTTCATCATGCAAGGATAAATTACTGTATTGTTTTGCATTTCATGGCTTGACCATCCTCGGAACAACTGTTAATATTCCTTTCATTATTCATGACACATTTTTAAAATAAGAATACTTTAAATAACTTTGTTTCAAACGTTTCCGTAAAATTAAAATTTTGCCCACAAAAGGTAAACGCTCAAATTTCGTTAATAAGATGGTAGTTCGCTAACAACGCGACTCCAACGGTTTACAAAAGTTTGGGAAATAGTACATGAAAGAAAAAGGTTACACAAAAACAATGATCACTATTCTCCCTAACAACTTCGAATTCTGAAATGTGCTCATATGCCACAGCCGAGATGACCAAAAGCTTGCCTAAGCTGCCCTTTCGGGTTTTCAACTTAGCAAACTGTCAACTCAAACCTAAGCGAAATACTTCTTGACTGCATCGGCGTTCATGGAGCGCGGGAGCTCTTCGCCGTCCATATTTGTGAGAATCATGGCGCCTCCAGAGAAAACTTTCTTAACGACATACGGTCCTTCATAATTCTGAGCCCACTTTCCCCTAGAATCAGGTTGGAAAGATAATATCTTCTTGAGCACAAGGTCACCTTCTCTGAACTCGCGTGGTCGAACCTTCTTATCAAAAGCCTTCTTCATTCTCTGCTGATATAATTGACCGTGACACAATGCTGTCAATCTCCTTTCTTCAATTAAATTCAACTGATCATATCTACTTTGACACCATTCAGCCTCAGAAAGTTTAGCTTCTATCAACACTCTCATAGACGGAATCTCAACCTCTACGGGGAGTACTGCTTCCATACCGTAAACTAGGGAAAATGGGGTTGCGCCTGTTGAAGTTCGAACTGAAGTGCGGTATCCATGCAGAGAAAACGGAAGCATTTCATGCCAATCTTTATAAGTTACCACCATCTTCTGGACAATCTTCTTGATGTTCTTGTTAGCAGCTTCAACTGCCCCATTCATCTTCGGCCTGTAAGGAGAAGAATTATGATGTTCGATTTTGAACTCTTCACAAAGCTCTCTCATCATCTTGTAATTCAAATTCGAACCATTATCAGTGATGATCTTGCTCGGGATACCGTATCGACAAATGATCTGATTCTTGATAAATCTGACTACCACCTGTCTGATTACATTAGCATAAGATGCTGCTTCCACCCATTTAGTAAAATAATCGATCGCTACCAAGATGAAACGATGACCATTTGAAGCTTTGGGTTCAATCATTCCAATCATATCAATTCCCCACATAGAGAAAGGCCAAGGTGAAGAGATAACATTGAGGAGGGTCGGTGGCACATGTATCTTGTCCGCATAAATCTGGCATTTATGACATTTCTTCACATATTTGCAGCAATCAGATTCCATTGTCATCCAATAGTAACCAGCTCTCAACATCTTTTTAGCCATTGCATGTCCGTTGGCATGAGTGCCAAAGGATCCTTCATGTACTTCTTGCATCAGCATGTCTGCTTCATGTCTGTCTACACATCTGAGCAAGACCATGTCGTAATTCCTCTTATACAATACTTATTCATTGAGGAAGAAACTGCTTGCTAATCTTCTCAATGTCTTCCTATCTTTATTGGATGCCCCAGGCGGGTACTCTTGAGTTTGAAGAACACGTTTAATGTCATAGAACCACAGTTTGTCGTCGGTAACCTCTTCTACTGAGAACACATGAGCAGGTCTATCGAGGCGCATAACCCGGATTGTAGGCACATCGTTCCAACCATTCACTTGAAACATTGAAGACAAAGTAGCTAAAGCATCAGCCATTTGGTTCTCATCTATAGGGATATGATGTAATTCCACTTCGTTTACATGAATGATTTTCATAACTCTGATTTATTTATATAATTTGTCGGGGTAGAATTGGGGTGTTACAAAGTTGGTATCAGAGAAAAAGGTTGGTCTGACCTTGTCGTCGAGTCGTAGTTGTCTAACAATCGAGTATTGTTAATTTGAGTTCTAACCGTTATTTATGTTGTAGTGAAAAGTTGAGATGGCTGGAAGGAATGATGCTGCACTTGCTGTTGCTCTAGAAGAAATGGCTCATGTGATGGAAAATCAGCTGAATACTGACGGGAATGCTGGATCTCGTAGCTTGGCGACTTTCCAGAGAGAGAATCCACCTACGTTCAAGGGAAAGTATGATCCTGACGGAGCATTGGAGTGGTTGAAAGAGATTGAGAGAATCTTCCGTATGATGGACTGCACTCCAGCGCAGAAGGTTCGTTATGTTACTCATATGCTAGTTGTCGAGGCTGATGACTGGTGGCTAGAGACTTGTCAGAAGTTAGAAGCTGCAGGTGAGAATGTCACTTGGGCTGTGTTCCGTAGAGAATTCATGAGAAAGTACTTTCTTGAAGATGTCCGTGGTAAGAAGGAAATTGAGTTCCTTGAGCTGAAGCAAGGGAATATGTCGGTTGTTGAGTATGCTGCCAAGTTTACTGAGTTGGCTAAGTTTTATTCGCACTACACTGAGGCAAATGCTGATTTTTCGAAGTGTATTAAGTTTGAGAACAGGTTGCGCCCGGAGATCAAGAAGGCAGATGGATACCAGAAGATCCGTGTCTTTGCTGATTTAGTTGATAGTTGAAGGATTTCTGAAGAGGATAATAATGATCATTACAAGATTATCATTGAGAAGATGGGTAAGCACCAATAGAATCGTGGTAAGCCTTATGATGCCCCAACTGGTAAAGGTAAGCAAAAAGTTGCTCAGAGTCAGAGGACTAGTGGGGGAGATGCTCCTACTGGTGTGGTTTGCTTTAAGTGTGGAAAAACTGGGCACAAGAGTAATGTGTGCACTACTGAAGTGAAGAGGTGTTTCCGTTGTGGTAAGAACGAACATGTTGTATCTGAGTGTGAACGTAAGGATGTGATTTGTTTCAATTGTAGAGAATAAGGGCATATTGGTAGTCAGTGTCCGAAACCGAAGAGGGCTCAGTCAAGTGGAAAAGTGTTTGCTTTAGTGGAGGATCAGACAGCTGTGGAGGACAGACTTATCAGAGGTACATGTTTCATTAATAGTACTCTTTTAATTACTATTATTGATACTGGTGCTACGCATTATTTTATTGCTGCTGATTGTGTTGAAAGATTGGGTCTTATGTTGTCTTCTTTGAATGGAGAAATGGTCGTCGATACTCCATCCAAGGGGTCGGTGACTACTTCTTTTGTGTGTTTGAAGTGTCCCTTGTCGATCTTCGACAGAGACTTTGTTGTTGATTTGGTTTGTTTACTGTTAAGAGGTTTGGATGTGATTTTGAGTATGAACTGGTTAGAGCATAACTGTGTTCATATTAACTGTTATGACAAGTCTGTGAGGTTTTCTACTCTTGAAGAAGAGGAAGATGGTCAATTGTTTGCTAAACAGTTGAGAAAGTTGATGCAAGAGGAAGCATAGATGTTCTCGTTGATGGCGTCGCTATCTGTAGAGACTCAAGCTATGATTGAGGGATTGCAGGTGGTGTGTAAATTTCCTGAAGTTTTCCTTGATGAGATTCCTGATGTACCGCCGGAGAGGGAAGTTGAATTTGCAATTGATCTTGTACCTGGTACCAGACCTGTGTCTCAGGCACCATATAGGATGTCTGCATCTAAATTGTCAGAGTTAAAGAAGCAATTGGAAGAGTTACTTGAGAAGAATTTTGTAAGACCAAGTGTATCGCCGTGGGGTGCTCCAATGTTGTTAGTAAAGAATAAGGATGGAAGTATGAGGCTTTGTGTTGATTATATGCAGTTGAATAAAGTGACGATTAAGAACAAGTATCCACTTCCAAGAATATATGACTTGATGGACCAATTGGTGGATGCTCGTGTGTTTAGTAAGATTGATTTGAGGTCGGGTTACCATCAAATTAAAGTGAAGGATGAAGATATTCAGAAGACGGCTTTCAGAATGCGTTATGGACATTACGAGTATTCGGTGATGCCTTTCGGTGTTACTAATGCGCCAGGAGTATTCATGGAATATATGAATCGTATCTTTCATACTTATTTGGATCGGTTCGTAGTGGTGTTCATTGATGATATTTTGATTTACTCTAAGTCAGAAGAAGAGCATGCTGAACACTTAAGAGTAGTATTGCAAGTTTTGAAAGAGAAGAAGTTATATGCGAAGTTTTCCAAGTGTGAATTCTGGTTGAAAAAGGTTAGTTTTCTTGGTCATGTGATTTCAGGTAGTGGCATTGTTATGGATCCATCGAAGGTTGATGCTGTGTTGCAATGGGAAACTCCGAGGTAAGCTACCGAGATTAGAAGCTTCTTGGGATTAGCTGGTTATTATAGAAGGTTTATCGAAGGGTATTCTAAATTGTCATTTCCGTTGACTAAGTTGACTTGTAAAGGCAGAGCGTTTGTATGGGATGTTCAGTGCAAAGAAAGTTTTACAGAATTGAAGAAGAGGTTGACGTCAGCTCCGATTTTAATGTTGCCTAATCCAGGAGTGTCTTTTGTGGTGTATTGTGATGCTTCTAAGATGGGTTTAGGAGGTGTGCTTATGCATAATGGTAAGGTAGTTGCTTATGCGTTAAGGCAGTTGAGGACTCATGAGAATAACTATCCTACGCATGATTTAGAGCTTGTTGCAGTTGTTTTTGTGTTAAAGATTTGGAGGCATTATCTTTATGGTTCTAGATTTGAAGTGTTTAGTGACCATAAGAGCTTAAAGTATTTATTCGATCAGAAAGAGCTGAATATGAGGCAACAAAGATGGTTGGAATTGTTAAAGGATTATGATTTCAATTTCAATTATCATCCAGGAAAAGCGAATGTGGTAGCTGATGCGTTAAGTCGAAAGACTCTACATATGTCAGCAATGATGATTAAAGATTTGGAATTGATTGAGAAGTTTAGAGATATGAGCTTAGTTTGCGAGGTTACTCCGCAGAGTTTTATGTTGGGTATGTTGAAGATTAATAAGGAATTTTTAGACAGTATCAGAGAAGCTCAGAAGTTGGATGTGAAACTAGTAGATTTGATGGTTGGGATCGATCAGTCTGAGAATAGTGATTTTAAGTTAGATGCGCAAGGTGTGTTGAGGTTTCGTAATCGAATTTGTATTCCTGATGATGCCGAGATGAAGAAAGTGATACTTTAGGAGAGTCATAGAAGTAAGTTGAGTATTCATCCAGGAGCTACGAAGATGTATCAAGATTTGAAAGGTTTATTTTGGTGGCCTGGGATGAAGAGTGATGTCGCTCAGTTTGTGTATGCATGTTTGACTTGTCAGAAGTCGAAAGTTGAACATCAAAAGCATGCAAGGTTGATGCGACCGTTAGAAGTTCCAGAATGGAAATGGGATAACATTTCAATGGACTTTGTGACGGGGTTGTTAGAACAATGTTTGAATCTAGTACCCTATATTTGAGTTTTGATGATAACAAAGTGAAAAGATATAGTATTTAAATGTTTCATGATTGAATTATATGCTGCCTAAAAATACTATGTTCTGACTTGCAGATATGCTGATTAAAATAAGCATGATTACTTCATCAGCATCAGAACTTGATTTGATACACCAGCATCAGAAGTTGCTGAATCAGAACGTGAAGATCAGATGATCAACTCACGCACATGCTGAAGCTTGATGAACAGAACTGCGCGTAAACACTCTGATACAGAATCATCAGTTCATCAGCAGCGAAGCAGAATCAGAATGAGCCAAGCCAGAACGTGCATTGAAGAAGCAACGGTACTGTGCATTGAACGCTAATCAATTCCAACGGCCTCATTCCAGACAAGATCTGCTCAAAAAGGAAAGCTTGTTATTAGCATTGAATCAAGAATATTTGCTTCAACGTTCATCTTCTCAAGTGCTATATAAACCAAGCTTCGAAGATTATCATGGCTAATGCTTCCAAACTCTCTACACGCACAAAGCTGAACAATAATCTTCATCTACCAGTTTTGCTAAACCAACAAACTCTGATACTCCATTAGCGTTTAGCAATCTAGTATTCTAAGCTTCATTTGTGTAAACATCACAGTTGTGATATAGTTTTGTAGAAAACATTCACACACATTACTTTATACCTTTGTAAGAAAGTGTTGCCTTGACAAACCGGATTGTGGTTTGAATCAAGAAGGCTTTAGCAGTTGTTAAAGCAGATTTGTATTCAATTGAATATAGTGAATTAAGACCTCGTTGGAGAGAGGCGAAATCACCTTGACGGGTGGACTGGAGTAGTTTGAGATCAAACGAACCAGGATAAAAATATCTTGTCATTTGCTTTAAGATTCCAGTTTTACAATTCAACCCCCCCTTCTTGTGTTTTTCACCCCTTCAATTGGCATCAGAGCGCCTGGTTCTGAGCTAAAACACTTAACCGTGTCAGTACAAGATCCAGCGTCAGAAAAACACAATGGCAGGAAACAACTCTCATTTCAGCAATGACAACAATGAGGATAGAGACAGATTCAGCGACAAACCTCCAGTCTTTGATGGAGAAAACTTTGATTACTGGAAAGACAGAATTGAAAGCTTCTTTCTAGCACATGATGCTGATCTGTGGGATATGGTGACAGATGGATACACGCACCCTGTGAATGCAACTGGTCAGAAGATTGAAAGAAAATCAATGACTGATCAACAAAAGCGTGATTTCAAGAATCACCATAAGGCCAGAACCATCCTCCTCAGTGCCATCTCATATACTGAGTATGAAAAGATCTCCAACAGAGATACAGCTAAGAACATCTTTGATTCTCTCAGAATGACGCACGAGGGCAACGTTCAAGTCAAAGAAACAAAAGCTCTGGCGCTCATTCAGAAGTATGAGGCGTTTAAAATGGAAGAATCTGAATCCATTGAAACTATGTTCTCTAGATTCCAGATTCTGGTAGCTGGTCTCAAAGTTCTGGACAAAGGATACTCTACTGCTGACCATGTCAAGAAGATAATCAGAAGTTTACCCAAGCAGTGGAGGCCTATGGTTACTGCTCTGAAGCTGGCGAAAGATCTCAACAAAATCACTCTGGAGGAACTTATAAGCTCCCTCAGAAGTCATGAGATAGAGCTAGAAGCTGACGAGCCTCAGAAGCAAGGTAAGCCTATAGCTTTAAAATCTAACAGAAAATCTGAATCTAAAGTTTTGCAGGTAGTTGAAGAAACATCTGATGGATCCTCATCAGAAGAAGACGAGCTTTCCCTTCTCTCCAGAAGAGTAAATCAACTGTGGAAGCAAAGACAAAGGAAGTTCAGGAATCCTAGAAGATCTGATCAGAACGAGTCTTCTTCCAGATACAGAAGGACAGATTCTTCATCTGGATACAGAAGATCTGAAGGCTCCTCTGGTAGCAAGAAGCCAAATACAAAAGACATCATCTGCTACGAGTGCAATGAGCAAGGTCACTACAAGAGTGACTGTCCAAAGCTTCAGAGGGAAAAGCCCAAAAAGAAGTTTGGAAGAGAGAAAAAGAAAAGTCTCATGGCCACATGGGATGACTCTGACTCGTCTGAAGCTGACTCAGAATCAGATGATGAAAGGGCGAACATAGCGCTCATGGCTAACATTCCAGATGACAGTGAAGCTTCTGACTCAGACTCAGAATCAGACACAGAAGAGGTATTCCCTAACTTCGCTGTTAATTTTACAAAGGCTGAACTTGCTGAAAGCCTCAATGAAATTCTGGAACGCTATCAGCAGATTAGAGCTAAATTCAGAGACCTGAAAAGGACTCTTGAATCTGACTCTAATAAGTCTGAGAGTCTCAAATTGGAAAACTCTGAGCTGAGAGATAAAATTTTAAAATTAGAAAACTCTTTACAAAACTCTCAGAATGAACCAATTTCTGAAACTCCCAGCAACGCTGATGAGATCATCAAGGAGTATGATCATAGTTTCCAGAAGTTCCTTGCTAAAAGCATAGATAGAAGCAGAATGGCTTCAATGATCTATGGAGTTAGCAGAAACGGCAGGAAAGGAATAGGATACCTAGGTAAGGTTCCTACACCTAAAAATGTCATGGATTTAACCATTAAACACACACCTTTAAATTCACACTTTGTGTATGGTCACACACATGACATCAAATATACTAGCAGTAAGCACTCTGTGAAACCAAAATTCAACCAGAGTTTTGGTAAAACTAACAAGTCAGGACCCAAGAAAATCTGGGTACCTAAGGATAAAATAATACATGTTGCAGATATCTTTAGCAGCAAGTCAGAAACACCAGTCATGGTACCTGGACTCTGGCTGCTCACGACACATGACGGGAAGAAGGCATATGTTCCAAAGCCTGGAACTTAAGCCTGGAGGCCACGTTGGCTTTGGAGGCAATCAGAGGGGAAAGATTATTGGCTCTGGAACTGTAGGTAACGGAAATCTTCCCTCTATTAATAATGTTCTGCTAGTTGATGGATTGATGCATAACCTGTTATCCATAAGTCAATTAAGTGATAACGGTTATGATATAATCTTTAATCAAAAATCATGTAAAGCTGTTAGTCAGAAAGATGGGACTATCCTGTTTAATGGTAAGAGGAAAAACAACATTTACAAAATCAAACTTTCTGAACTAAAGAGTCAGAACGTAAAATGTCTTCTGTCTGTTAACAACGAGCAGTGGATCTGGCACAGAAGATTGGGGCATGTTAGTATGAGAAGAATATCTCAGATTAACAAACTCAATCTGGTCAGAGGACTTCCAAATTTGAAGTTCAATTCAGATGCTCTGTGTGAAGCATGTCAGAAAGGCAAATTTGCAAAACCATCTTTTAAATCCAAAAATGTTGTTTCTACCTCTAAGCCATTAGAACTTCTGCACATTGACTTATTTGGACCAGTTAAGACTGCTTCTGTCAGTGGCAAGAAGTATGGGTTAGTAATCGTAGATGACTATAGCAGATGGACATGGGTAAAGTTCTTAAGACACAAGGACGAGTCACACTCTGTGTTTGTTACCTTCTGTAACCAAGTTCAGAACGAAAAAGATCTTAGAATCGTTAAAGTCAGAAGTGATCATGGTGGAGAATTTGAAAATAAAGATTTTGAGTCATTCTTTAATGACAAAGGCATTCTGCATGATTTCTCTTGTCCTAGAACTCCCCAACAAAATGGAGTTGTAGAACGAAAGAACAGAACATTGCAAGAAATGGCCAGAACCATGATCAACGAGACAAACGTTGCTAAGACTTTCTGGGCAGAGGCAATAAACACAGCGTGCTACATTCAGAATAGAATCTCAATAAGACCTATTCTGGAAAAGACTCCATATGAATTGTGGAAGAACAGAAAGCCCAACATTTCGTATTTTCATCCATTTGGATGTACTTGCTATATGTTAAATACAAAGAATTATTTGAACAAGTTTGATTCTAAGGCACAGAAGTGTATTATGTTAGGATACTCTGAACGCTCAAGAGGGTACAGAGTATACAATACAGAAACACAGATTGTGGAAGAATCAATCAGTGTTCGTTTTGATGACAAGCTTGACTCTGAAAAGTCAAAGCAGAATGAAAATCTTGCAGGTATAGAAATTGAATTTGCAGGTTCTGAAGACAAGTCATCAGAAGCTCTCAACACAGACATTCCTTCAACGTCTGAAAGAAGCAATGCTAAAAATCCTTCAACAGCTGCTGATCAACCTCAGAAGAGATTGCCCAGAAGCAGTTTGGATCACCCAGAAGAGACTATTCTAGGAAGAAAGGAAGATCCAATCAGAACAAGAGCAAGCTTCAGAAACTCTGAAGAAACTCTGATGGGACTTGTGTCTCTGATTGAACCTTCTTCTATTGATGAAGCACTTCTGGATAATGACTGGATTCTGGCAATGCAAGAAGAGCTGAATCAATTCACCAGAAACGACGTATGGGATCTCGTTCCCAGACCAAAAGGATTCAACGTCATTGGAACAAGATGGGTGTTCAGAAACAAGCTCAATGAACAAGGTGAAGTCGTCAGAAACAAGGCACGACTGGTTGCACAAGGCTATAGTCAGCAAGAGGGGATAGACTATACAGAAACCTTTGCCCCAGTCGCCAGGTTAGAATCTATCAGACTTTTAATCTCATTTGCTGTTAATAGAGGCATCACTCTGTATCAGATGGATGTCAAAAGTGCATTCTTAAATGGTTATATAGAAGAAGAAGTTTATGTTCACCAACCCCCAGGTTTTGAAAATACAAAACATCCAGAACATGTTTTCAAACTGAAAAAGTCACTGTATGGTCTGAAACAAGCTCCCAGAGCTTGGTATGAAAGGCTAAGTAACTTTCTGCTTGAAAATGAATTCACCAGAGGGAAAGTGGACACTACTCTATTCTGTAAAACAGTTAAGAGTGACATTTTAGTCTGTCAAATTTATGTTGATGATATTATTTTTGGTTCTACTAATCCTTCTCTTGGAAGAAAATTTGCTAAGTGTATGCAGGCAGAATTTGAGATGAGCCTCATGGGGGAACTGAAATTCTTTCTAGGAATTCAGATCAATCAAACTCCAGAGGGAACTTACATTCATCAGAGCAAATACATCAGAGATCTTCTGAAGAAATTTGACCTCTCAGAATGTAAGCCATCAAAGATTCCAATGCATCCCACGTGCATTCTGGAAAGAGAAGAGGTAAGCAAAAGCGTAGAACAGAAGGTCTACAGAGAAAATCTAGTGATTACAGCTTAGTAGGCTACTGTGATGCTGATTTTGCTGGAGACAGAGTGGAACGTAAAAGTACTTCTGGAAGCTGCCAGTTTCTGGGAGAAAATCTGATCTCGTGGTCCAGCAAAAGGCAATCAACAATTGCTCTGTCAACAGCAGAAGCTGAGTACATAGCAGCAGCAGGATGTAGCACACAGATGCTCTGGATGAAAAGTCAGCTTGAAGACTTCCAGATTTTTGAGAGTAACATTCCTATTCTTTGTGATAATACTTCTGCTATTTGCTTAAGTAAGAATCCTATTTTACATTCTAGAGCTAAGCATATAGAAATAAAACATCATTTCATTAGGGACTATATTCAGAAAGGTATTTTAAACTTGAAATTTATAGATACAGACCATCAATGGGCTGATATCTTTACTAAACCCCTTTCAGAAGATAGGTTTAATTTCATTATGAAACATCTCAGCATGAAAGTATGCCCAGAATGAAAATGTTTTAATTCCATGTATTTATCTTTAGAATGTAATTATATTTCTGTGAACTTCTGATCAATCTCCTTTCAGAAAGATAGAACATGCAGATTGTATCAGATGCAAGTCTAAAGATCTGAGAGTCTAATCTCAAATACAGACGTGCTGATCACTACATCAAACAAGTGTCATCCAATCATCAGCAAATCCCTGAAGCAGAACGCGTGCACGCTTCTGAGAAAGGAAAGCGCTGATTGGGTGCATTGAGACACATGTCTGGTAACCGTTTTTAAGTATCTTTCTCAAATCCCCCAAAATCAGCAAGCATTTAATGCAGAGTAATCACGCTTGTTAATGGCAATCATTATTTTTTTCTCTCTCTTAAAAAACGTTTAATTTTTCAAAATAATTTTTGAAAACCTATTTAAGCACATTATTCTTCATTCTTATTCCTTACGCTTTCTCATAATCTCTGAAACTTTTTCTGCATATTTCTGAGTTTATCTCCTTCAAAACCTTTTTCTAAAATCTTTGTTGTGTGAGAACAATGGCATCCTCCAGCATTTCTGCAGGGATTCAGAAGAAAGAAACTTCTGAGCAATATCAGGTGCCTACCAGAACTCTTCTCACACCGATAAAGAATCTTGAGGTTCTCTCTGAGTTAATCATCGATTTCGAAAGTTTGAAGGAAAATGGATTTGACCTAACTGATGAAATCAAGGCTCAAAAGTGGGAGAGGTATTTCGATAGGTTGGTTGGACCAACTTTCCCAGAGCTTGTCAAGGAATTTTGGATTCACGCCAAGATTCATAAACATCTAGTCATCTCTTCTGTCATGGGAAAGAAGATAATAATTTCTGAAGACCTCATTGCTAGGTTAATTGGTCAAAGTGGTGGTGGAGTCCGTTGTGTGGACATGGCTGATAGATGCCCTGATATAGGTGTGGTAGCAAACTGCATTTTCACTCTTGGCTTTCCCAGCAGCAAAATTAAGGATCTGAAGGATCACTGCAGAGTATGGGCCAAGATTGTTCTGGGCTGTTTCAATCACAGGAAGCCAACAAGCTCTCCTGATTATATAAACGTGGATCAGCAATTTCTGATCTACTTTATTGATCAGAGGGTGAAGATCAATTTGGCACACTTCCTGTTCAACCATCTGAAGACTAGCGTCAAAGAGACTAGAGAAGAAGAAAGGACCAAAAGGGACTGGATACCGTTTGGGAGACTCATATCAGATATTCTAACAGAGAATAATCTGATAGATTATCTGAGCGAAGCTAAAGTGCTGGGCACTATGGAACCAACTGTTGGAAAACCGCTGAACGCTAAGAACCTAAAAAAGATGAAGCTGATAGAAAATATCAGGAAGGAACCCAGAGCTTCTTCAACTGCTGACATCTCCAGAAGAAGAGTGCCTCTGAGAAATTTCCCAAGATTTTCTGAAATGGAATCCCAACCTGATATGTTTCTCAAGTATCCAGATTCATACAAGGAAGAAGATGCAGGTTCAAAGCTGAAGATCAAAGATCTGAGTCAAGTTCAACCTGAAGTGACTCAGAAGAAGACAAAGAAGAGGAAAGCAGAAGGATCATCTCATCAGACTCCAAAGAAACGAGGTAATTCATCTGCTGCCCCTATTTCAATTTCATCTACTATTCCAACATCTGCTGCCCCTCCTCAAACCTCTCACAGAATATCCATCCCAATCCCTACTATTGATGAAACAATACCAGAAGACCCTTCTGAGGCCTTACTACTCAGAAGACCCAGAATCAAAATTACCAAACAACCAACTGTTTCAACAACACCAGCACTTGATAGAGTGCTAGCTGATATTGAGCGTGAACATGCTTATGTTCAACCTCACTCTGAACCACCAAATATTCCTCCTCCACAACCTGAACCAGAAATTCAACCTGAACCAGAAACACAACCTGAACCAGAAATACAACAACAATCAGAACCACAACATCAACAACCACATACAGAAGAACCTCTGATCCCTGAGCAATCAGAGATTCCACCTCCTCAACCAGAAAATAATCCACCTTCACCACAAACAGAGTTTCACCGCTATGAAACCCCTTCTCCACATCATTCTGATCCCCACTCACCTCAACCTTCACCGCTGGCAATCCAGTTGCCATGTGGAACCACCATTGTCAGGCCCCAGTTGCCATCATCAGAGGAATCAACCCCTCCAAAAACTCCAACCACTCCAATCGAAATATCCTCTGATTCTGATAACCATCCTCCAAAACAAACAACCTCTGAAAACCAATCCGCTGAAAACCCCAGCAGAACTTTCATTGACTTAACAAGTCTTGAACGTCTTGCTGATCTTAGACACAAAATTGCCATACCCATACCAAAGCAACCAGATGTTGGCTCTGGTATTTTGAATTTTGAAACAGGTATGCTGCAATGGATTGCTTCGTTGAAGCAAGTCTGTCCGGGGATGATCGACCCAGCTGCTTCTGATCAGCTCTGGTCACAGTTCAGAGTATGGGTACGTGCTGAAGCCCTAAAGCTGCAGGACGTCAACTATGAGCAGGCTCAACAGAACTTTAGCAAGCTGCTGAAGGAAGTTGAGAGTCAGCTGCCTCAAGAAGTTGTGCTGCCTCTGGACAGTGAATCCTGGTCTGAGAAAGAGCAAGCTGCACAGGTGCAACCATCAGAGGACAAGACCATTCAGGAAGAGAATCCAGCAGAAGATGTGGCTGAAAGTTCTGAGAAGCTTCCTCCTGCTGAAAGTTCTCAAGCTGCCTTGGACAGGCAGGCTCTGGAAGAATTAAGGCTGAATGACTTGCGTCTACAGCAGCGGATGGAAGAGAATGATCAGAAGATGGAAGCAAGAATGAATGTACAGGACAGCAAGATTGACACTGTTGTCACCATGGTTCAGAAGCAGAATGAAACTTCTGAGAAGATTCAAGCAATGCTGGAAAGCCTGTTCTCACGCATGCCCCCACAACCTTAAAATCTTTTTCATGCATAATTTTTCATGTTTTCTTCATTTTATGTTTTGACTATGTTTTGTAATGCTATTTTGCTCTGATTCTGAACTATTTTAATATAATTAGTTTTTCTGATCTAAATTATTTTAGCACATCACCAGCACTTTTTGATTGCTGACAAAAAGGGGGAGAACAAGAATGATATTTAAAATCAATAACGGCTAACTAGACAGAAACTCTCAAACATTCTAACTTTATTACTTGAAATGTTTTTCTGTTTTGTTCTTAAGTCTACAGGCACAATGAAGACTAGAAGCTAGAAGCTCTGATCAAAATGTAGAAGCTCATGTTGCTCTGATCAAATATGAAGTTCTGATCGACCTAACACTCTGATCCGAAGCAAAGCTCTGACAGGAAAAGCTCTGAAGCTCTGCTCTCTGATAAGTCAAAGACTCTTATTCTGATGTTCAAAGATAGAAAAAGATCTGATCCTGAAGAACACGCATATCAAAGGGAAGTAACAAACTCAGGGGGAGTATCTCTTAAACTCTGATTTCTCTTTACTTCTTAACTCTGAATCATTTCCCAGATACTTTTCACGTTATTTTTCATTTAAAATATCTAGTTTTTGTCATCATCAAAAAGGGGGAGATTGTTAGAACAATGTTTGAATCTAGTACCCTATATTTGAGTTTTGATGATAACAATGTGAAAAGATATAGTATTTAAATGTTTCATGATTGAATTATATGCTGCCTAAAAATACTATGTTCTGACTTGCAGATATGCTGATTAAAATAAGCATGATTACTTCATCAGCATCAGAACTTGATTTGATACACCAGCATCAGAAGTTGCTGAATCAGAACGTGAAGATCAGATGATCAACTCACGCACATGCTGAAGCTTGATGAACAGAACTGCGCGTAAACACTCTGATACAGAATCATCAGTTCATCAGCAGCGAAGCAGAATCAGAATGAGCCAAGCCAGAACGTGCATTGAAGAAGCAACGGTACTGTGCATTGAACGCTAATCAATTCCAACGGCCTCATTCCAGACAAGATCTGCTCAAAAAGGAAAGCTTGTTATTAGCATTGAATCAAGAATATTTGCTTCAACGTTGATCTTCTCAAGTGCTATATAAACCAAGCTTCGAAGATTATCATGGCTAATGCTTCCAAACTCTCTACACGCACAAAGCTGAACAATAATCTTCATCTACCAGTTTTGCTAAACCAACAAACTCTGATACTCCATTAGCGTTTAGCAATCTAGTATTCTAAGCTTCATTTGTGTAAACATCACAGTTGTGATATAGTTTTGTAGAAAACATTCACACACATTACTTTATACCTTTGTAAGAAAGTGTTGCCTTGACAAACCGGATTGTGGTTTGAATCAAGAAGGCTTTAGCAGTTGTTAAAGCAGATTTGTATTCAGTTGAATATAGTGAATTAAGACCTCGTTGGAGAGAGGCGAAATCACCTTGACGGGTGGACTGGAGTAGTTTGAGATCAAACGAACCAGGATAAAAATATCTTGTCATTTGCTTTAAGATTCCAGTTTTACAATTCAACCCCCCCCCCCCTTCTTGTGTTTTTCACCCCTTCAGGGGTTACCTAATACTTTAAGAGGACATGATTCGATTTGGGTGATTGTTGATTGGCTTACGAAGTCAGCTCATTTTATTCCTATTAACATCAGTTTTCCACTGTCGAAGTTGGCTGAGATTTACACTAGCGTGATTGTGAAGCTGCATGGTGTTCCTTTGTGCATTGTGTCAGATAGAGATCCAAGATTTACTTCTGATTTTTGGAAGAGTTTGCAAGAAGCGTTGGGTTCTAAGTTGAGGTTAAGTTCAGCGTATCATCCTCAGACAGATGGTCAGACTGAACGGACGATTCAATCGTTGGAAGACTTGTTGAGGGCATGTGTTCTTGAGCAGGGAGGTTCGTGGGATACTTATCTTCCGTTGATAGAGTTCACTTATAATAACATTTACCATTCTATTATTGGGATGGCACCTTTTGAAGCATTGTATGGTCGGAGATATAGAACTCCGTTATGTTGGCATGAATCTGGTGAAAGTGTAGTACTTGGACCTGAACTTGTTCGTGAGACTACTGAGAAGGTGAAGTTGATTCGAGAAAAGATGAAAGCTTCACAAAGTAGACATAAGAGTTATCATGACAAGTGAAGGAAGGATTTAGAATTTCAAGCTGGTGACTATGTGTTTTTGAGAGTTACACCTGTGACTGGTGTTGGGCGAGCATTTAAGTCTAAGAAGCTCACTTCTTATTTTATTGGACCGTATCAGATTTCGGAGAGAGTGGGGAATGTTGCCTATATAGTGGCTTTACCGCCTAATCTTTAGAATTTGCATGATGTGTTTCACGTGTCGCAACTTTGGAAGTACATTTCAGATCCATCTCATGTGATTCATATGGACGATGTGCAAGTACAGGATAATCTTACGGTGGAGAAGATGCATGTACGGATCGCGGATCATGAAATGAAGACTCTAAGGGGAAAAGATATTGCCTTGGTTAAACTGGTTTGGCTAGGAGCTGTCGGAGAGAGCATGAGTTTGGAGTTGGAGAGCAAGATGCGAGACTCCTACCCTGAGTTGTTTGATTAATGTAAATTTTCGAGGACGAAAATATTCTAAGTGGGGGAGAGTTGTAACGCCCGTAATTTAATTAATTATTTAATTAAATTATTTTTGGAATATTTAGTGAAGACATGTTATGATTAATTGGATTTATTTTATTAAGTGGAGATTTGATGTGAGCTTATTTTGAAGGAATAGAAGTAATAAGGGGGTGTATTAGTTTTTAGCCCAATAAGGAATAAAGAATAATAGGGTTATTTTATTGTTGTTAGAAATAATAGAGAGAAAGAAGCAGTAGAAGAATAAGGATTAAGAAGAAGAACATGAAGCTGTTGGAAAAGTGGAAAAACGGCAGAACGAGAATTCAACCGGAAAATTATAGAGCGACCTTCAATCCAAGGTAAGGGTGGGATTCTGACTCTATAATTGGGTTCATGATGATTGGTATGTGAGGTTAGAGGTGATTGCTGTCTCGTTCTTGAATTGAATGAATATGATGTTGTATGATGAGGAATTGATGAATTTTAGATGAATAATGATGTCCCGATGTTGTTTAATCGATGTAGAATCATAGGATAACTGTAAGTAATGATTTATCATGATTATATTAAGTTTGTAAGTCTAAAAACATGAATCCCGTAGTGAAAATGCAGAGGAAATCGCAAAATTTATGTAGGAAGGATCAGGATGTGTCGACCTCAAACATGATGTGTCGATACATGAGGGCTTAGAGACTCAGTATGAGTCGACACGAGGAGACTTGCATCGATACATGAAGGTTTAAAGACTCATGATGAGTCTATACGTAGGATGCATGTGTCGATACATGGTGTGTGTAAAACTCAGGATGAGTTGATCCAAGAGAGGATGCATCGACTCATGTTGTGCAATTAGTGCAGTACACATTGATCCAAGGGGTTTTGCATCGACCCATATTGTCTGATTGTCGGCAGATTCAGTTTTAAAGTGCTGTAACTTGAGTTTTAGAATGCCGTTTGAGATGTTGTTTGAAGCATTGAATAGCTAACGCGATGAACTTTATTGTAGAGGATTAAAATGAAGAGTAGGAAGGATAACCCTAGTAATCCCAATTAGGACTAGAGTTAATTCCCGTGTTGATCGTTATGTTGGTTTTGTGCAGAATGATGAGGATGAAATGTTTAGAGGCTGCTATTTGATTTATAATAGTAGGAGTAATGACAGTAATGATGTTAGATTATAGAATAGCAATAAGAGTTACTGTAGTATTAATGTACCGCTGAGTTGTTGATGAGAAGTTATTAATGATGTTGTGTTGATAATTTATGATGAATAAATGATGTTTGATGAATAAATGGTGTTTGATGAATTATTATGATGATATGAGATGTTGATGAAGCGATGTTGAGATGCTTTAAGATGTAGGCCTTTGGCCAACGATGGTGTTGCATTGAGATGTTATTAATTTTTGATGTTGTTATTACATTCATGATTGTGTCGCATACGTTGCATTTAAGATGGGACTTATGCTTTTTGAGATTACCTGTATTGGGAATTTTGATATGGAGGCTTATGCCTTGTTGATGCCTCTATTAATTGAAAATTTTTTAAGATGGGAGTTCTGCTACAATGGTACCATATGCATTTGCATAGTATTGAGTCTCATTATATGATTGCATGAAGAAGTGTGTATTGAGGTTGTGATGGTGTATTATTGTTGTGATTATTGTTGATTATGAGATGAGAAGTTGTGATGTTATGTGATCTAATTTGATATATTAATTATCATGCGCTTTATTATATTGTTAGATATCTCACTCGTTCTGTTTGAATTTTTCTCCTTTGTTGGTAACGTGCATGTAATCGAGAGTGAAGGATGTATACCTTCAGTAGTTCGAGTCGGTGTCATTGCTCTGATATGTAACACTCGGGGGATGAACGCTTGCTGTTTTTGATTGTTAATTTTTCAGTTGTTGAATGTTAAGTTGATTATTATTAAATATGTGTTGTTTCGAAGTTGTTGTATTGATGATAAAGATGTTATTAAGAATTCCGCTGCGTAAATGTTGAATTATTTAATTAAAGATGTTATGATGATGGTTCACCCGATGTTTTAAAAGTGTTATATATCCACGATGAATGCAATGAATTTTATAGAAGAATTTGTAGCATCCCGATTCATTTACATGAATGCTTTTCATAACTCTGATTTATTTATATAATTTGCCGGGGTAGAATTGTGGTGTTACAGAAAGCACTTCACATATAGTTGAAAATGAAATTGAAATAGCTCATATAGTTGATGGTGTAAAGTTGATAATATAAGTGATTATTTGATGATAATGTAAAGTTGAAACGATAATATAAATATTAGTGATAATATAGAATAGAAACGATTATATATATGTTAAAAATATTATTTAATATATGTTAAATATATATGTTTAATATTGTTTTATTAGTAAAATATATGTTAAAAAGAACATTAGTGATTATCTAATGGTGTATACATATATGTTTAACGTTGTATAAATATTCTAATGTAATTCTTATTTTATAGATTTTTTTATTATAATGAAATTAATTGATTATTTATATAGATTACTTATGAAGAGTGGAGTTTCTGAGCGTTTCCAAGAATATTACACTGTGTGGTTTTAGAAGTTGCTGACTTCTCTACAGGTATTTAGTTGTTCTTTTAATTTGCTATAGTTATTTGAATAATTATATTATTTTTATTTTCGATGAATATGCCTAATTGATATTAAGCTTTTTAGTCTCTGTCGTTTTTTTTTTAAGTATTGTTTTTGTTTAGCTTACTTAATAGTAAGACCATGGATAAATTTGTTTGTATCAATTGATTGTTATATAATAGTACCAATTTTTAAAAAGAGACATACAAAATAATTGGTAATCAATTATTTAATAAAATTTTCATACATAAATAGATGGTATGGTAGAAATGTTAATGGAATTCTCCTACCTAATTTTGGATTCGATTTTAAATTTTGTCATTTCATAATCAATTATGAAATATTTTTCAAAGAAAAAATATTTTTTTTTTGTCCTTTAAATTTATTTTGGGATTCATTTTGTTCTCTTAAATTTAAAAAATTTTAAAGTTCCTCTAATTATTAAATTTTTTTTTTGGTTAAAGTTAGGACTCAAGCACAAATTCATTTGGTTGTTAGACAACATATCAAATCATTACACTATTTTACACTTGTTTATATATCTTACACAATACAATGAATAAATAGAATAAAACTTTGCAGATATGTCTTACTACAACTCACAACTTTTATTGCCAATACATCAAATTTTTCAATACTAAGCTCGGGGCCCTAAAAAGGATGGCAAGACCATGTGATTGCTTAGCACTACAACTCACAACTGATAGTGAGTAGTATTTAGATAAGATGATTGAAAAGTGTATACCTGGTATCTTTTTAATGATATCAACCGCTTTGTTAGCAAGCCAATAAACACCCAATGAATGTTTAAAACGAGAATGTACAACCCCAAGGTAAACCATATGATATTGTTGGAATAAAGAGTTTTCAAGAAAGATAATTTATAAAAAGAGGAAGAAGAAGAAGAAAGAGAGAGATTGAAAATTTGTTGTGATTCTAACTGAATTGTAAAAATATGTTATTAATTACACTTATAATTACAAACTCAACAACCATTTATATAGACAAACAACACCCAGACCTAATTAGCAAAACACGCTAAAGCCTAAAACATGATTTTAATATGGTTCAATATCTGTTGTATTTGACTTTGTCGAATATAACTTACAACACACTTTATTAACTATTCGACATACATCATACTCATGTATTTCGACAGAATAAGAATTACAGTTTCTAACACACCTCCTAATTCATGCTCTTGGGACTTCTCATCTCGGTGCTTCTTTTTAACTCGTCGAATCTGACGTTCTTCAAATGTTTGGTAAATATGTCAGCTATTTATACTTCTGTCTTGCAGTGCTTTATCTCCAACTTCCCTTTGTTGACTTGATCCCTCAGAAAATAATACCTCCTTTCTATGTGCTTACTTCGACCATGACACACTAGGTGATTTTCCGGGTTAATAGCTGACTTGTTGTCAACAAACATCTGCATCTTCTTAGGTTTCATTATCGTAAGTTATTCAAGTAATATTTCGATCCATGCTGCTTGGCATGTAGCATATAATGCATGCACATATACTGCTTCGCATGATGACAAAGCCATAACACATTGCTTCCTTGAATTCCAGGATATTGGAGCACCTTCGATCATGAAAATATAGCATGCAGTACTTTTCTTTTCGTCTTGATCTCCATTGAAATTTGAGTCAATGTATCCATGAACTTCAACATCTGTGATGTTCTTCTACTTCTTTGGCAACAATACACCATGATCAATTGGTGTTCCCTTTATGCATCTTAACACCCTCTTTGCTGTGATGAGATGACACTCTTGTGGTTTCTCCATAAATCTACTCAACAATCCTATACTTTGGCATATATATGGTCTGGTATTGCAAAGATATCGCAATGATCCAATGATTTTTTTGTAAAGGATCGAACTTACAAACTCATCTTTCGTTTCCTTTTTCAACTTTGCTCCAGTTTCTAACAGAGTGACAACTTCATCATAGTTGCTCATTTTAAACCTCTTTAAAATATCTTGAGAATACTTTGTTTAATGCAAGAATACTCATTCTTCAATATCTTTGAATTCC
Organism: Vicia faba; assembly: GCA_948472305.1. NCBI lineage: Eukaryota > Viridiplantae > Streptophyta > Magnoliopsida > Fabales > Fabaceae > Vicia > Vicia faba. Next base: position 1,284,369,300 of record OX451735.1, on the reverse strand, counting down.
GTCCCTAGGAAATATGAGAGACTCCCTAAGTCAGACATTTTAAGTTCATGCATTAATTTCAACTTTACCTTCATTATCCCAGCTTTGTCTTCTCCTATAATGAGTAAGTCATCAACATAGAGGCATAAAATGATTCGACTAACACCGTTGATATCATTTACATACACTCTATGTTTAGAGACACACTTTGTGAAACCTTCTTCGATCAGGAAGCTATCTATGCTCTTATTCCAAGCTCTAGAGGCTTGTTTCTAACCATAGAGAGACTTTCTTAATCTATATACCTTTGATTCATGCCCTTTGACGTTGAATCCTGGTGGTTGAGTAACATAAACTTCTTATTCCAATGGACCATTCCAAAATGTTGACTTTACAACCAACTGATATATCTTCCATCCTCTATATGTTGTATTTGAAACAATAATTTTGATTGTTTCTAGACTTGCAACAGGCGCACATACTTCATCAAAGTCGACTGGTTGAAGCTTCGTTATGTTTATCTTCTTCGAACACAGTTGTGAATATATATGATTCTTGTCGAACTGAACTTCTACTCTAGTCCCACCCTTTGCTTTCATCTACAAGAACATCTCGACTGATCACTAGTTTATCTTTGTTTGGAGAATACAACTTGCATGCACAATTCAAATGATAACCTATGAGCACCACGATTTCACTTTGATCATCCAACTCCTTTCTCAATTGTTCAGGTACATACCTGAAGCACATTGATCCAAAACTATAAGATGACTCACATTTGGCTTTGACCCTGTCCAAGCCTCATGAGGTGTCTTTTCGACCATCTTCTTTGTTAGGCATCTATTTAGAATATATATTGTTGTTGAAGTTGCTTCAGCCCAGAATCTCTTAGGCATATCTTTAGCTTTCAACATACTTCTTATCATGTTCAGTATACTTCTATTCTTTCTCTTAGCTATGCCATTATGCTGAGGCGTATAGGGTGCAATAACCTCATGCTCTATACCTTCCTCATTGAAAAATCTAGCAAATTCAAAAGACGTATATTGACCACCACCATTAGCTCTTAACTTCTTCAATTTGCAGCCACTTTGTTTCTCAGCATGCAATTTGAAATTCTTGAACCATGTGAATACCTCACTCTTCCTTTCAATAAGGTAAATCCACATATGTTTGGTGAATTCATCAATGAAAGTAAGTAACTACCTGTTACCTCCATTTGACTTTACTTCAAAAGGTCCACACACTTCAGAATGAACCAACTCCAGTTTTTGCTTTGATTTCACGTGAAAGTCATGTTTGAATGTCTTCCTAGCCTGTTTTGCTTTGCAGCATTCCTCGCATACCTGGTTTGGTTCCTTTACATGTAGCAACCCATACACCATCCTTTTCTAATTGAGCATGCATAAACTTCCAAAGTTTAGATGTCCATACCTGTGATGTAATAGCCAGTTCTTGTTTTCTTCTATAGTTGAAGCAAGACATTTATGATATGATGTATTGAGTTCAACTTCAAACGTTTTATTCTCCGCCAATGGTTCTTTCATTATTATCCTCCCATCAACCCTATATACCTTCATCTGATTCTTCTGCAGCTTCATATTGAAACCTTTTGTAAGTAATTGACCTACACTTATCAAGTTACTTGTCATAGCAGGTACATGCAATACTTCAGTGATAGTAGCTTTTCGACCATCCTTCCTGACAATCGAAATATCTCCTTTACCACCTAATTTGATGTACCTACAATTTGCAAACTTTATCACCTTTTTGACTGACTCATCTAACTTGGTAAACCAATTTTTATTGACACTCATGTGGTTGTTGCATCCTGAATCCAGATACCACACGTTATTTTTCTCAGTGTTCGACTGAGTGTTCATCATAAATAACACATCATCATAATCATTATCTCCAACTTGTGCATATTGAGCTTCATCACTATCTTTCGCCCTCACAACTTTCGTTCTTCGACAATCTCTAGCAAAGTGACCAAAACCTTGACAATTGTAACATTGCACCTCTTTCGTGTCAACTTTCTTCCCAGAATAATTGTTTCTCACACCTTTCTTGATCGAATCAGTATTATTGCTTGACTTCTCATCACTAGCAAGATTCCTTCACTGCTTCAACTTCTCTTTTCCAGCTTTCTTGTCGAATCTTGATTGCAATGCTTGTTCAGCCATCTTATCTCTTTCTAACTTTCTCTGCTTCAACCTCATCTCATGAGCCTCTAATAAAGCTTAAAGTTCTTCCAACTTCGTCTCAGATAGAGTCTTAGCCTCTTCAATTGTCACTATAATGTAGTCAAAATATGCAGTTCAAGATCATAACACTTTCTCAATCTTCTGCAGATCCATAACTGATACATCATATGCCTTCATCTGGTTTGTTAGCGTCACAATTCTTGAGAAATATGCAAAAATTGATTCATTTTCTTTCATCTGAAGGAATTCGTATTGCTTCCTTAGCGTCTGCAACTTAACATTCTTCAATTTCTCATCTCCACAATACAAGTTCTTTAGCTTTTCCCAAGCTCCTTTTGATATTTCTTCTTCAATTATTTTCTCAAATACATCATAATCCACACAATGATGAATAAAGAACAAGGCTTTGTCGTCTTTCATCGTTTGATTTTTGTGTGTAGTTTTCTGGGCTTTCGTCACATTTTCTTCCAGTTATGAGACTCCATCATTCAAGATTTCAACAATATCTTGAAATATGAAAATAACCTTCATCTGCGTAACCCACCGTTGATATTTTCCACCTTTGAAAACCGATATATTTGCTGGAAACTATGTTGATGTTGTTGTTTCGTTTGCCATTAGATTCTCTCTAAATCGCAATCGGGCTCTGTTATACCACTTTGTTGAAACAAAGGCTTTTCAAGAAAGATAATTTATGAAAGAGGAAGAAGAAGAAGAAGAAATAGAGAGAGATATTGAAAGTTTGTTGTGATTCTAACTGAGTTGTAAAAATATGTTATTGATTACACTTATGATTACAAACTCAGTATCCCTTTATATAGGCAAACAATGCTCAGGCTCAATTAGACAAAACATGCAAAAGCCCAAAACATGATTTCGACATGTTTCAATATCTGTTGTATTCGACTCTGTCGAATACAACTTACAACACACTCCACTAACTATTCGACATACACTATACTCATGTATTTTGATAAAACAAAAATTATAGCTTCTAATAAACATAGGATTGGATTACATAAGTGGAAAGGTTAAGTTCATCTAAAATGAGTTTGATTATGTATTTTCAAAAAATATAACCAATATCTCTACTTTTAAATCACCTTGTTTTTTGGGCATAAAACTGATACAATTGCATAACTCGTATTCTAAAAAAATACGATAACAATTTAATTTTGGAAAAAAGAAGAGAAACCTGCTTGATTGACACACTACTAAAAATATGACATTTGAGAAAAGGTCTTTACATCAGGTATAAAAATATATGATGTGAAAAATATTTGTCAATGGATTTTACATCAGACCTTTATTTCCCATGATATGAAAAATATGTGATTTAGAGAAAAATATAACACGGTGGCAGTTTGGTTAATAAAAAGAAATTATTTTATAAAGGATTTTACATCAGGCCTTTATTTACTCCCGATGTGAAAAGTCCAGTAATAAAAAAAATAAAAATACGGTGGCAGTTTTGTAAATAAGATGAATTTTTATTATAAAAAAAGTTGGACTTTACATCGGGTTATAGGCCCAACCGATGTAACATACTGACTGTTATATCGGGGCCATTTCCCAACCGATGTAAAAACATCTTCTTATTTCACAAAACCCTAATATTTTGTACCAAGAGTTCATTTCGTCCCAAACCTTCATCTCTCTCGACCGGACGATACTTCATCTCTCGCCTCCGTCTCCGCCTTTTGAACCAGCTTGTCTCCGTCTCCGCCTCTTCCTTCCATCATCGTACTTATGACCGGATCCCTCTCGACCGAAATGGATATGCTTTATAAGCCCTCCGTCGTCGTCCACTCTCTGTCTTTGTACGACCTTCGTCTCTGCCTCCGCCTTCCGTCGTCATACTCCTGGAGTTCTTATTTCGTAAAACAAGTTAGATTTACAGAGGTTGTTACTGTTATCCAGTATGAGTTCTTATTAAAAATATTACTTCTTTTTTAGCTATATGGTAATGGGTATAGGTTTGAGGGATTTCATTGCGTTTATGAAAACAAATTTGCAGTATTGCTTGGTACTTCACTTCTAAAAGAGTCAAGACTCTTGATTTTTTTGCATTAGCTAATTATATTTTATCTAAAGGAATGGATTTAAATTATAACAAATTAATATGTTGTTGTTAACAATCATATGAATAAGTTGTAGATCTAATGAATTAGGGGGAATTGTAAGTGAAAATTTGTGAGGGAGTCAATTTGTTTAATATGTATACATGTATTTCGATTATTTTAGAACATGTTTTATCAGTGGTTTGATGGTTAGTTTTATTTAATCTTACATGCTAACCACCAACCAGGTTTCAACCCTGCGACATCACATTATGTCACAGTTTTTATGTTTAAAAGAATCACTTTTGGATTCTTGTAGTAGTGCTACTCTCCCGCCGGGCTTCCTATAAATGTATATTTCTACCCAAACTAGAAACATTCAAGGACAGTCAAGTAGGACGTATCCTAGTTCTATATTATTTGTGACAGAGTTCCCTAGATTAAGTCCTTGTGGGGTGATCTAACAAGTAAAGAATGTTAAAAAATATGAATTATTAAAAAAGTATATTAAAAATAAAAATTTATAATGATTTAACTATGTATTCATTAATTTCGGAACATAAGTATGGATCGTAGTTGGATGAGAGCTAATCGATTAAGTGTTGAGTACGGACATGGAATGAAGGAATTTCTACAGTTTGCTAAAAGTAATGCTAAAAAAAGTCTCCGTGCGCTTTTTCTCTGTCCATGTGTTCGTTTTACAAATCAAGAACGAAAAAATCATGGATCATCTAATCTGTGTAGGAATTTGTCAAAGTTATACACAATGGATATGGCACGGTGAAGTAGTAGCAAAGTCAAACGTGTCTCAAAGAGATAATGTTAGTGTCAATATGGATGATCGTCTGGAAGACATGATGCGTGATATTGGACAAGATTCGTTTAAGAGGGAACATGCGTATGATACTTTATGCAGTGACAAGGATAAACCTTTGTACCTGGGATGCACAAATTTTACATGTTTGTCAGCCATGTTAAAATTGTTTAATCTGAAGGAAAATAACGAGTGAACTGACAAAAGTTTTACCGAATTGCTTGAATTATTGACAAAAATGCTTCCAGAAGGTAACATAATGCCAATTTGTTATTACGAGGCGAAGAAAATATTAAGTCCAATGGGTTTGGAGTATGAAAAGATACACGTCTACTCTAATAATTGCATATTATATGGAAAAGAGTATGGAAACTATAATCATTGTCCGATGTGCAAGGTGTCACGCTACAAAAAGAAAGATGGTGATTCTAGTGAAGATGAGGTGGTCAAAAAGGGTCCTCCCGTGAAAGTGGTATGATACCTACCAATAATTTCAATGTTCAAGACACTATTCTCTAATGTAAATGATGCAAAGAATCTTAGATGGCATGCAGAAGAAAGAAATTATGATGGACAAATTCACCATGTAGCTGATTCTTTGCAACGAAGGAAATAAATTCTTTGTTTCCAAATTTTGGAAAAGAGTCGAGAAACCTTAGACTTAAACTTGCTACTGATGGAATGAATCCATTTGGTAATCTAAGTACTAACCATACTTCTTGGCATGTACTCCAGATGATTTGCAACTTATCTCCTAAGTTATGCATGAAGCGTAAATATATTATACTATCGATGATGATTTGGGGCCCAAAACAACCAGGAAATGACATAAAAATTTATCTAAGTCCACTGATTGGTAATTTAAGAGTGTTGTCGGAGGAAGGGGTGGATGTTTTTATGCATATTTTGGCGAACTGTTCAATATGTGCGCCATGTTGTTTTGCACCAATAACGATTTTCCGGCATATGGCAATTTGTTTGAGTATAAAGTTAAAGGGTATAAAGTGCGTCCTATATGTGAACAAGAAACATGTTACCATCAGCTTGTAAAAGGAAAGAAGACTGTTTATCTCAGGCATTGAAAATTTCTAAATCATTATCATCCATATCGTAGATTGCAGAAAGCTTTCAATGGGGAACAAGAGCATGGTGTTGCTCCAAAGCCCTTAACCGGAGAGGAAGTTTATCAACTACAACAGGGTATTAATGTTGTCTTTGGAAAGTACCAAAAACGATCTAATGTGAAAAATACATGGAAAAAGAGATCGATTTTCTTCGATCTTCCATATTGGTCTAATCTTGATGTAAGACATTGTATTGATGTGATGTACGTGGAGAAAAATGTATGTGATAGTGTAATCAGAACACTTCTCAACATTCAAGGCAATACAAAATATGGTATTAATGCTTGTCCGGATTTGGGTTTGATGGGTATACGAGAAGAGTTAACTCCACAATATCTAGGTAACAAGACATATTTGACTCATGCCTGCTACACTTAGTCTAAAAAAGAGAAAACAAGTTTTATGAGTGTTTACAAAGTATCAAAGTGCCGCATGGTTACTCATCAAATGTCAAGAGGCTTGTATTAGTTAAAGATCTCAAATTAGTTGGCTTAAAATATCACATTTTTCATGTCTTAATGCAACAGCTACTACCGGTGGTGATTCGTGGGATATTTCCTAACAATGTTAGAAAGACTATAACTAGGTTGTGCTTATTTTTCAATGCAATTTGTTGTAAATCCATAGATCCATTAAATTTAGACGATTTGGAAAATGAGGTTGCAGTTATCTTTTTCCAATTAGAGATGTATTTCCCTCCATTTTTTGATATTATGGTTCATTTGATTGTTCATCTAGTAAGGGAGATTAGATTATATGGTCCAATTTTTTTATGGTGGATGTACCCAATAGAGCGATACATGAAGATCCCAAAAGGGTATACAAAAAATCCACACCATCCAGAAGCATCGATTATTGAGAGGTACATTGTAGAAGAAGCGATTGAGTTTTGTTCTAACTATTTGTCAGAAGTGGATGTTGTATGGGTTCCCAAGTCTCGTCATGATGGAAGATGTGAGGGTGTGGGTACACAAGGTTTAAAGGTCAAGAGCTTAAGTGTTGATTTGGTTGTTCAAGCGAATTTGTATATATATTAAATAACATGGATGAAGTTCAACCTTACTTATCTGCTCACAAAAGCATCATAAAGAAAAAGTACCCCAAGATGAATGAAAGAGGGTTGTTAAAAGAGCATAATAAGAGTTTCTCTGAGTGGTCTAAAGAAATATTTGCTAATGATAATAATGCTTCTAATATAATTAAGTGGTTGTCCTATGAGCCTAAATGTAACATAATAAATTGGAGTGAATATGATATTAATAAAACTTCCTTTTATACAAAGTCAAAGGATGATCGCAGTACCACGCAAAATAGTGGGTTATGATTATGGCCGAGTCTATGCACTTCTCTAGTGCTAAAGATGAAAACCTGGTTATGGCATCTACACCCCACTTTGGGTGATTGAAGAGATTTGGGAATTTAATTATGTTGTGTTTAAAGTTCCTATGTTTAAATACAAATGGGTTCATATCAACAGTGGTGTGAGAATCGATGAATTTGGAGTTACACTGGTTGATCTTAACAAGTTAGCTTATGAGAACAAACCTTTCATCATGGCATCTCAAGCAAAACAAGTGTTTTATGTCACATATCCTTCTAATAAAAGGTGGTCAGTGGTTTTACAAGGAAATGTGCATGATAGTGATGAAAATCAAGATGCGAATCTTGATATTCCCGAAACTCCTTCTTTCTCAACAAATGTGCCTACCTTCATTGAAGAAAATGAAGATGATGATGTGCATGCTATTTGCATAGATCATTGTGATATGGTAGAAGAACTGACTGTTAATACCGGTTTGCATTTTGTATTTGAAAATGTCATGGTAAGCAAGAGTCGCCATCGACTTTTCTTTTATTCAACAAAGGAAAGGGTGAAAAGAACAGAAAAAGACTTTTTTCGAGATTTTCTGAGTAAGGGGGTAGATTATGGAAAGGGAAGGTGTTAGAACCCTTTCCATCTGTGGTTTTCCATGGGATCTTAGGTACTTGCTCATTTTGAAAATTGCTTTCGTGTTTGTGTGTTGTGAAAAGTTTGCTTGCTTTATGATAACTCTTGTATCAGTCCTCAAGAGTGTTGATAAAGCATTTTTGAAAATGTTTGAAAGTGTGGTGTAAAAGAGATTATTTTTGAGCAAGTACTTGACAACTATCTACCTACTCGAAAAAGGTGTTCTTTTCCTTCTTTCCTTTAGATAGTGCTATCCTACTATTAGTGAGTAGGTAGCCTTATCGTTGGATGTTGAGGGACTATCAAAGGGATGTTTACGGTCACTAAGGCAACTGGGCAAGAACTCTTAGTAATTGTGCTAAAGTTCTAAGATCACTTTTTTAACTGAGGCAACAGTCGAAAGGGTCATCGAGGGACTTGTGATCTCTTGAACTCAAGGATAGTTACTAAAAATTCTCATGTTTCGAGAATTGTGACCATTTTCGAAGGCAACCGAAGTGGGAGATACCCTAGGGGTGAGTATGTGCAATTGTATTATGCTTGATTCAGATATATCATCTTTGAATTAGGTTATGCCATGTTTAATTAGTTGTTATCTTTTCATACAATCCTATTAGCCATATATCTAAGCAGTTTAGCAGGGTGCAGTAAGTAAATTGTGGAAAATAAAATCCCTAAGCTATTACAAGACCTTGGGGCAATTACATAAATAGCACAAGAAGATAAAATGCAGAATTTTAAACCTAATTAAAGTTATTACAAACTGGGAAACTGTTACATAATGGGAAAAGAACACATGAAAAAGATAAACGCGCGAAGAATGGGAAGAGCGTCTAAACCCTAAAAAAATGTTTAAAAGAAAATATTTTTTTGTTTTTATTTATTTATGAAAATATCAAATTGTAATAATATCCTAATTAACAAAATTAAAAGGGAAAGAAAAAATATTAATTACAATTAATTCTAATGAAACTAATATTTTTTTTTTGTATTTTTAAAGAAAAAGATTTAAAATTTAATCCTAATTTCTAGTTAATTTTAATTTAAAGAAAAAATATTAGAGTAATTAAACTAGATTAATTTACAAAATTAATTTTAATTATAAAAAAAAACCTAATTCTATTTTTTGTGATTTTTTCTTTATTCTATGATTTAAATAAAAAAAAATGATTTTTGAAACAATTAAAATAAAATAAAGAAATTGATAAAAAAAACAAAAAATGAGAGAATGGGCCTGATAGTGAAAGCAACCTCGGGGGTGTGAATCTGGATCTGCTAGGCCCAAATGAAATCAACCCAGTGCCTTGCGAGAGGTCCAATAGAGAATGGGTGTTTGAGGGTCCACCATGGGGATTCATTGTTGGGCGTTAGATCTGAATGGTGAATGATCTAGTGGATGAGATCTGGAGATACATTGTGGACATGTTCGCCTTTGTGATATAGGATCTGCAGATAACTTGTTAGAAAAAATTCAAAACACACGACCTGGGTATCGAACCCAAGTCTTTCCCTTCATACGCTTATGCCTTTGCCATCTGTGCCAATTGTTAATTCATGGTTATAATAACACAAAAATAATATATATCTAAAAAAATGATCAGATCCAGGTAAAAAAAATGCGCGCGTCAGCAATTGAATGAACCAATCAGATTATATGAAACTACCACGCCTGCAGTCAACACAACCTCAACCCTTGACTCACTAGAGATGCGCTGGAGCCCTAGCTCCGGTCGCCTTCTCCGGAAATTCTAATCTCTGAAACCTGCGCAAGATCCAAAGTCAATATGAAAAATAAAGCCTATCCCCTTAAATCAACCATTGCGAGTTCAATGGTGACCTCCATTTTGGCTAACGTGACCTGTACAACGAGATATGGTGAAAACAAAACAGCACGGCATGACAATGGTGGATTCTTTTTTGGATGTTCAAGCTTGCCAACGATGCGTTATACCTGTTCTAAGGATGCATATGAGCACATTCACATAGATCAAAGCATTCAACAATGTATAAATTTTTAGTTTCAAGCCTAAAAAACCTTGCTCTACCGGAGCTGTTTGGATATGATGATTTGAGATGCCACAGGCTTCAAGAGTGATGGGGGCGGACTCCTGTGAACCTCAGGATGAAGATGGAGAGCCTGGGACAGACTGAGGGAGGCTGGATCGTGTGAACCAAGGTTGCACTTCTTTGAAATTTTTTTGAAACTTTTCTAGGGTTTTTTTTGTAGCATCTGAGTGTATCCTTGTGGTCTAGAATGCTTGTGCATATATATTAGGCCTTATTAGTTAACAAATATAGAGGAATATCCATGCTTTCATGAGGAAATATTTGTTTTGGAATGATATGAAATATTTCCTAAATTGGCCAAATCTTGCACAAATGAGCTCCATGCATTTTTCCAGCCTATCTTGAGTTATTTTAGGCCTTAAGAGATTTGGAAATCAAGCATATGCAATCTTCATATATATTTTTTATCATTTATTTGATTTAAATTGTATTTTTAATGATTTAAAAATCACAATAAATAAAATAAATGACCAAATAAGGTATGGATGGGCTTAGAGGTTGTGGACCATGTTAGAAACCAGTTTCAAACATAAAAAGATAGGCCCATTTGGAAGAAGTTCAAGTTTGGTCAATATTGGCTTCATGCACTTTTCAAAAATAGGTCAACTTTGGCAATACATATCTCCCTCAATTTTAACCCTATGAGGGTTTTCTTTGACTTTTTAGAGAGCTTAGGATGTCCTATAAACAACCCTTTTGGTTTCATCTCAATTGGACCTTCCATGTTCATGTAGGGAGCTTTGACCCAAAAGGTGTTTTTGTTGACTTTTTGAAAGGACCTATAATGTCCAAGCTTGTATCTTTTAACTGGGGCATCTCTTGAACTTTGTGGATAAAGAGAAGTTGTAGGGAATTAGTTTATCTTCAAAATGAGATTTGTTGGAAAATTTTCTGATAAAGTATGAGAAAGTTATGCCTGGTCAAAGTTTGGTTGACTTTTCCTACAGAAACCCTAATTAGCAATTTTTGACTTTTGATGAATTTGGAGCATTTCTTGAGGAATCATGATCAACCCTTGATCAAATGATGGATATTACTTAAAAATGTTAATGTTGGCTTGTCTACCTTTCGTGATCTGAAGGTGGAAGATGATTGAACACTAGAGTGCCCAGAAATTTGCACTCGTCTGAAGTAGCACTTTTGGTTGATAATATCGGGAATGAGCTTATAGATGCCATTTGGAAAAGATGATAGAAGATTGTCGGAGATGGGATTAAAGATGCCATCCAGAGAAAATGACGAAGAGTCATCGGAGATTGGCTTAAAGATGCCATCTAGAGAACATGCTGATTTCATGAGATATTCATTTGTGGGGATTCCTGTTCCTGTCGTTGAGGAGGACTCTGCTGAGAAATGTTGGTCTTAGTTTTGGGAAATAGAGTCTAGGAGCTTTATTTGTCCGTTACTCTATTGGGGAGTCACCTCTTTCCGTTTGAGGATATTCTGTCGGGGATCTTTGACTCTGCTTGAGAATGACTCTGTGGGGAAAAATATGCTCTGTTGGAAGATTTTACCAATGTAGAGAAATAAACTATGTTGGGGATAAACTTCCGTAGCTAGAGAAATAAACTTTACTGGGGATAAGGCTTTATAAATTGATCGAGATTATAAAAACTTAGCTGGGGAACATGGATTTCAGCTCTCTGAGGGAACTTGGCTGGAGGAGGTAATTCCTGCTTTGGGAAGAAGATGTCAGAATTTTGGTTGTTTTTACTCTGCAGGGACATATACATCACTAGGACGTATGCTAAGGATGTAGCGGTGACTTCATCTCAAGACATCTCTGCTTCTCTACCTGCTGGAGAAATTACATGCAAAGATTTTGTGGATGGATCTATATGTTGAAATACGTGTCAAAATGACATTAGTCTCTGAATCGTATCTGAATCGTATTTGGAACATGTATTGAATGAGTGTCAGAATGACATCTGTATCTGGATCGTATCTGAACTGTACTTGAAACATGTGTTGAATGAGTATCATAATGACATCCGTCTTTGGATCGTATCTGAAATGTACTTGAAACATGTGTTGAATGGGTTCAGAATGATATCCGTCTCTGGATCGTATCTGAACTGTATTTGGATCATGTGTTGAATGAGTGTCAGAATGACATCTGTCTCTGGATCGTATATGCACTGTTTCTAGAAGAGAATCTAAATAAGTATCAGGATAACATCCGTCTTGGGATCGTACCTGAACTATTTCTTGAAGAGAAATCTGGAATAAGTATCAGGATAACATCCATCTATGGATCGTACCTGAACCATTTCTGGCAGCGAAATCTGGAATAAGTATCAGGATAACATCCATCTCTGGATCGTACCTGAACCGTTTCTAGCAGGGAATCTGGAATAAGTATCAGGATAACATCCGTCTCTGGATCATACCTGAACTGTTTCTAGAGGATAATCTAGAGTAAGTACCAGGATGATATCCGTCTCTGGATCGTACCTGAACTATTTCTAGAAGAGAATTTGAATAAGCATCAGGATAACATTCATCTCTGGATCGTACCTGAACCATTTCTAGAAGAGAAGTCTGGAATAAGTATCAGGATAACATTCGACTCCGGATCGTACCTGAACCGTTTCTAGAAGAGAATTTGAATAAACATAAGGATAACATCCGTCTCTGGATCGTACCTGAACCATTTCTAGAAGAGAAGTCTAGAATAAGTATCAGAATAACATCCGTCTCTGGATCGTACCTGAACCGTTTCTAGAAGAGAATTTGAATAAGCATCAGGATAACATCTGTCTCTGGATCATACCTGAACCATTTCTAGAAGAGAAGTCTGGAATAAGTATCAGGATAACACCCGTCTCTGGATCATACCTGAACCTTTTCTAGAAGAGAATTTGAATAAGCATCAGGATAACACATGTCTCTAGATCGTACCTGAACCATTTCTAGAAGAGAAGTCTGGAATAAGTATCAGGATAACACACATCTCTGGATTGTACCTGAACCGTTTCTAGAAGAGGACTTGGTTTATTTAGAATGTTTCCGTTGAGAATTCCTGTTTAATTGTTTTTGAGAAGAAATCCGCTGGGGAACATTGATTTTGCTTGATTGTACGTGATTCACTGCTGGAATTCATGTCTAATGCCCCAAGTGATTCAGATGGAGATCTACCCCTGACTATTTGGCATTTTTGAGAGATTTCTTGAATCTTGACTTGACTGCCCCAGATGATGGACAATGATCATGCCGTGCCCCTTGGTTGGAAGTGTTTTTCCACTTGATGTGATCCTTTTCATTGATAAAGTTTTTGTTCACTAGATATTGGTCATGTGAATTTCTCTGTCGTCGAATAGATAACTATATGCAAACAACGATATTCAAATAATGCAAAGTTTATACTTGTCTTGAAGTTTTTGAAAATTCATTTTTTCAGTAAAACAAATTTTGCAAGAGGGTGATATCAACTCAGGATTTATAGCAAGTCTTACAGGAGTCAGGATACCTTTTGTAACAGTATGCTTTCGAACTAACCTATGCCTCAGTTAGGACTTTTAAGGGTTGTAACGTGGCCTGGTTCACGGTTTAAGAAACAAAGGATAAAGGCTCAAAATTTATTTGTACCCAACCCATTCTTCGTGATGTTCTTCAGTCCTATGCTCAGTTAATTGTGCATTTCGAATCCCAGTTGAGTTTTGGAATGTTGGCCCCAATATTCCGGTGATGGTTCAGAAATTGAACGTTTGTTTGAGAAGGCAGTCATTTTTGGGACCTTTATTTTTTGTTGAGTATTTGTAGGACCTCTTTTTTTGATTATGTTATCCCTTCTTTTTCCTGGACTGTTGCTTTTGCAATTGCAGTCAGCGGGATGCCCCCGTTTTTTTCTTAAGTCTCCTTCATATGTTTTGACTTAGTGGACTTTTATTTTGAAAAATAATGACTGCATGTTCTTAGTGATTATGTGGAACCATCACCATCTTTTGATTTGGAAGGACGTCTTCGATGCCATTCATTGTGTACGAAGCGGAAGATTGCGACTGAATGCACATCTGAATTGACTGAGAAACTACCCTACCCCAGGTTATGATTAAGGGTTTTAATTTGTGTGAAAATAAAAACTCCTACTTCTTAGGCTCAAAGGGGTTGACTAGGGATTATCTTCCTTATAACTCCACTGTTTGGGATTTGAAACAACACCTGTACATCGTCAGCAAGGTCTGTTCAAAAGCACATTGTGTGAGATTGTGGTATAGTTTTTATCATCCTCCCTCTAAAGGCTTATAGCTTTTTAATCGAGAGTCGAATATCACATGAAGGAAGCAAGAATACAATTTAAATAAAATGACAATGAAATCATTCAAGACAAACATATGCGATGCATTAATTGGAAAACCAAAGTTCGGCATGACAGTAATTATTTGAACAACAAATGAAATTACAAATGAAAAATCAAAAATGAATTGGAAGTTCTCAATGATTTGGCCTAGGAGCAGTGATCACTTTGTGAGTCTCTGGAGGGTCGAATTCAATCTCTTTGGTGCCAATCATATCCTGAATTTTGTTCTTCAGAGCCCAGCAGCCATTTGTATCATGTCAAGGATTATCAGAATGGTATGCACGCCTTTCTTTGGGGTTGTAACTAGGAGAAGAAGTATTGGGATTTCGCAGAGGAGCCTTTAACGTAATCAACTTTGTCTTCAACATGTGTTGTAACGCTTGGGATAGTGACATGTTAATTATGGTGAATTGTCTCTTAGGCGTGACCTCTTTACGCTGATTCCCCTGTTGGTGTCGTTGCATAGGCATAGGATTAGAGACCAGTATTTCCCCTACAGATTGATTGTGGTCGTCTTCCTTATTACGACCCTTCTGGCCATACACAACATTGGCTTCCCTCTTACCAGCAAATGGCTTCTTCTCAGCAATAGAAGATGCAGCCATCAGGATTTTCCCACTCTTGATACCACTTTCGATCCTTTCTCCAGTCAGAACCATCTTTGTGAACCCATATGAGGAACTTCCAATCAGCAGATTAAAGAACGGGCCTGTCAGAGTGCCCATGAACATATCTACCATTTCCCGATCATTTAGAGGAGGTTGTACCCTGCCAGCTAGATCTCTCCATTTCTGGGCATATTATTTGAAGCCTTCGCTAGAACCCATAGACATGCTTTGAAGTTGTGTACGAGTTGGAGTAAGGTCAGCATTGTATTGGTACCGCTTCTAGAAAGCAGCAACCAAGTCTTCCCAGGTATGAATGTATGTTCTTTCTAGCTGATAGAACCATTCCAATTGCATGCCAGCTAAACTTTTTTGGAAGAAATGGACCCATAACTTTTGGTCAGCAGTGTGAGGCTGGATCTTCCTGACATAGGACCTTAAGTGCAACTTAGGGAAGGAGACACCGTCATACTTAACAAATGTGGGAACCTTTAACTTTGGTGGGATGACCACTCCAGGAACCAG
The DNA here is from genome assembly GCA_948472305.1 of Vicia faba. NCBI lineage: Eukaryota > Viridiplantae > Streptophyta > Magnoliopsida > Fabales > Fabaceae > Vicia > Vicia faba. The sequence continues at coordinate 1,284,353,671 of OX451735.1, read as the reverse complement.
CCCTAACTCTTCAAAGTCCAAGCCAGGTATCTGCTGAATCTCCATAGCATTGAGACGATCCTCCAGCCGTTTGTATTTATCATCAGCAGGAGGATATTGCTCCTCAGAATAATCAGCTTCTTCTTCATCAACCTCGGGGTTGTTATCTTCTTCATGATTATCCCCCTTATTTGATGGAGTTAAAATATCTAGAGCTCCTTTAACCGGTCATCTGAGTCTTCTTCCCATATTCAGAATGTCAGCCGGTTTCTTTGCCTTCTTCTTCTTCTCTTTGATGAAGAGAGCTTTCAGTTCTTCCTTCCCCTGGGCCAAAGCCATGAACATTTGTTGGAACTGAGCGTTTTGAGCTTGAAGGTCTTTTACTGTTTGTTCAAGGGCCATTTCTTTTGCTGAAATAAACAGCGAAGAAGATAAGAATCATGTACCGAAGACCTACTTATGCAATGACATGTATGATATGCGTATGCAATGTTTTCGAGGATCTCGCGAGGTAAACAAGAAAATGATAGAAGTTGAAATTTGCAGCTTTGATTAAAGAACTTCGTATCATTGAGTGTCCTTCTACGAGAGTCAAGCTCACCATATCAAGTGGGTCATAGCCCCTGACTCAAGTTATCACTTTGGTCTTTTGACAGCGTTGGCTAGAGGAAAATAAATCCCCTTGCCCTTTGCTAGATGTTTGGTTCATCATGACCTGCACCACAGACCCTTGAGATCCTTGAAATGGTTAATGAAATGTTGTGGCATGATGTTATGATGTGTATGCTATGTGTTAAGCAAAAGTGTAAGGTGATGAAGACAAGTATATTTAAGAAGTCCAGGTTACTGGATAATGACTGTAAACCAATCCTGTAAGGAGATCATGTTGTTAGATAAAAACCCTGCAAGTAGCTCAAGTTGAAAGCAAACAAATCACACAAGCAGCCTTAGGTTTAAGCTTTCCTGGGGTCTGTAGGTAAGTACCCTCTTGAAATTTAGTTGGCTCAACCTGTCCTAGTAATAGTAACCAGGCTCTAAGGGATCTCAATATCACTGATCTTTCCCGTAAGTTTCATTCCGATCGACAACTGACTTGCCACCAAACAAAACTCGGGAGTCAAATCTCAATGAGTGTAGTGTCGAGTATCAACCGACTTAGGAATACACCAAAGACGGCTATCTCACTACTTCCTAATGGAAAAGTTGGTCAATTAAAGGTTCTAAGGTCAGTTGATGCTTTATGACACCACACAACGGTCCCGTATTCTCCTTGATTACTCAAGGGATATCGGTACCAACCAAAGCGTCACATCAACGTAGCTATCAGTTCAACCGTGTCAGTATACCCCGTACAATTTCCAAGATCTATTTCTACTTACCTAAAAGGTGCCCCAGATCCGGGTGTAGGATCTATTGTAACCTGAGCAAATCCCCCAAAAGTAAAGCAACCAAAGCACACAAAGTAGTTAAATAATGAACTAACTCTAAGGTAACCCCACTTTTTGTATTCCCCAGCAGAGTTGCCAATTCTGTGATACGGTGGCAGAACCGACTGTTAATACTGGTTTGCATTTTGTATTTGCAAATGTCGCGGTAAGCAAGAGTCGCCACCGACTTTTCTTTTATCCAACAAAGGAAAGGGTGAAAAGAACAAAAAAAGACCTTTTTCGAGATTTTCTGAGTAAGGGGGTATATTATGGAAAGGGAAGGTGTTAGAACCCTTTCCATCTGTGGTTTTCTATGGGCTCTTAGGTACTTGCTCATTTTGAAAATTGCTTTCGTGTTTGTGTGTTTTGAAAATTTTGTTTGCTTTATGATAACTCTTGTATCAGTCCTCAAGAGTGTTGATAAAGCGTTTTTGAAAATGTTTGAAAGTGTGGTGTAAAAGAGATTATTTTTGAGCAAGTACTTGACAGCTATCTACCTACTCGAAAAATATGTTCTTTTCCTCCTTTCCTTTAGATAGTGCTATCCTACTATTAGTGAGTAGGTAGCCTTATCGTTGGATGTTGAGGGACTATCGAAGGGACGTTTACAGTCACTAAGGCAACTGGGCAAGAACTCTTAGTAATTGTTCTAAAGTTCTAAGATCACTTTTTTAACCGAGGCAGCAATCGAAAGGGTCATCGAGGGACTCGTGATCTCTTGAACTCAAGGACAGTTACTAAAGATTCCCACATTTCGAGAATTGTGACCGTTTTTGAAGGCAACCAAAGTGGGAGATACCCTAGGGGTGAGTATGTGCAATTGTATTGTGCTTGATTCAGATATATCATCTTTGAATTAGCTTATGCTATGTTCAATTAGTCATTATCTTTCCATACAATCCTATTAGCCATACATCTAAGCAGTTTAACAGGGTGTAGTAAGTAAATTGCGGAAAATAAAATCCCTAAGCTATTACAAGGCCTTGGGGAAATTAAATAAATAGCACAAGAAGATAAAATGCGGAATTTAAAACCTAATTAAAGATATTACAAACCGGGAAATATATACATAATGGGAAAAGAACACATGAAAAAGATAAACGCGCGAAGAATGGGAAGAGCATCTAAACCCTAAAAAAAATGTTTAAAAGAAAATCTTTTTTTGTTTTTATTTATTTATGAAAATATCAAATTGTAATAATATCCTAATTAACTAAATTAAAAGGGAAAGAAAAAATATTAATTACAATTAATTCTAATGAAACTAATATTTTTTTGGTATTTTTAAAGAAAAAGATTTAAAATTTAATCCTAATTTCTAGTTAATTTTAATTTAAAGAAAAAAGATTAAAGTAATTAAACTAGATTAATTTACAAAATTAATTTTAATTATAAAAAAACCTAATTCTATTTTTTGTAATTTTATTGATTTTATGATTTAAATAAAAAAGTTATTTTTGAAACAATTAAAATAAAATAAAGAATTTGAAAAAAAAAACAAAAAAAGAAAGAGAGAATGGGCCTGATAGTGAAAGCAGCCTGGGGGGTGTGAATCTGAATCTGCTAGGCCCAAATGAAATCAGCCAAGTGCCTTGCGTGAGATCTAGTGGAGAATGGGTGTTTGAGGGTCCACCATGGGGATTCGTTGCTCGGTGCTGGATTTGAATGGTGGATGATCTTATGGATGAGATCTGGAGATACATTTGAGACGTGTTCACCTTTGTGATATAGGATCTGCAGATAACTTGTTAGAAAAAAAAATTCAAAATACACGACCTGGGCATCAAACTTAGGTGTTCCCCTTCATACGCTTATGCCTTTGCCATCAGTGGCTGTTGTTAATTCATGGTTATAATAACACAAAAATAATATATATGAAACAATGATCATATCCAGGTCATAAAAAAATGCGCGCGTCAGCAATTGAATGAACAAATCAGATTATATGAAACTGCCACGCCTGCAGTCAACACAACCTCAACTCTTGACTCACCAGAGAGGCGCTGGAGCCCTAGCTCTGGTCTCCTTCTCCGGTAACCCTAATCTCTGAAACCTGCACAAGAGCCAAAATCAATACGAAAAAGAAAGCCTATCCCCCTAAATTGACCATTGCGAGTTCAATGGCGACGTCCCTTTTGGCTAACGTGACCTGTACAACGAGATATGGTGAAAACAAAACAGCACGACATGACAACGGTGGATTCTTATTTTGACGTTCAAGCTTGCCAACGATGCATTATACCTGTTCTAAGGATGCATATGAACACATGCACATAGGTCAAAGCATTGAACAATGTATAAATTTTTAGTTTCAAGCCTAACAAACCTTGCTCGACCGGAGCTATTTGGATATGATGATTTGAGACGCCACGGGCTTCAAGAGTGATGAGGGCGGACTCCTGTGAACCTCAGGATGAAGATGGAGTGCCTGGGACAGACTAAGGGAGGTTGGATCGTGTGAACGAAGGTTACACTTCTTTGAAATTTTTTTGAAACTTTTCTAGAGTTTTTTGTAGCAACTGTGTGTATCCTTGTGGTATGGAATGCTTGTGCATATATATTAGGTCTTATTAGGTTAACAAATATGGAGGAATATCCATGCTTTCATGAGGAAATATTTATTTTGGAATAATATGAAATTCTTCCAAAATTGGCCAAATCTTGCACAAATGAGCTCCAAGCGTTTTTCCAGCCTATATTGAGTTATTTTAGGCCTTAAGAGATTTGAAAATCAAGCCTATGCAATCTTCATTTTTTTAATCTTTTATTTGATTTAAATTGTATTTTTAATGATTTAAAAATCACAATAAATAAAATAAATGACCAAATAAGGCATGGATGGGCTTAGAGGTCATGGACCATGTTAGAGACCAGTTTCAAACATAAAAAGATAGGCCCATTTGGAAGAAGTTCAAGTTTGGTCAATATTGGCTTCATGCACTTTTCAGAAATAGGTCAAATTTGGCAATATATATCTCCCTCAATTTTAAACCTGTGAGGGTGTTCTTGGACTTTTTAGAGAGCTTCAGATTTCCTATAAACAACCCTTTTGGTTTCATCTCAATTGGTTCTTCCATGTTCATGTAGGGAGCTTTGACCCAAAAGGTGTTTTTGTTGACTTTTTGAAAGGACCTATAATGTCTGAGCTTGTATCTTTTAACTGAGGCATATCTTGAACTTGGGGGATAAAGAGAAGTTGTAGGGAATTATATTCTCTTTAAAATGAGATTTTGTGGAAAAATTTCTGATAAAGTATGAGAAAGTTATGCCTGGTCAAAGTTTGGTTGGCTTTTCCTATAGAAACCCTAATTAGCAATTTTTAACTTTTGATGAATTAGGAGCATTTCTTGAGGAATCATGATCAACCCTTGATCAAATGATGTATATTACTTCAAAATGTTATTGTTGATCAAAAATCTTGAAGTTTGACTTTATATAGGCACATTTGACTTTTGACCTAATACAGTTGATTTTCAGGCATTTGAGTAGTTGACTGAGCAAACTTGAGGACATATTAGGACCATGGAAAACATTTGAGACAGTTGGAGTTCACACATCTTGATGAAAATTGAAACCCTGGTTAGAGGTTCATTGCCTTTTGGAGGAGAATTTGTCTGGTCAGTTCTTGGTCATCCACGGGCAAGTTGGGGATATCAATGGGCATGTGTTGAGTAAAATGAGAGGGAAAATTTTGGGGTACAACAATCATGAAGAAGTGATATGATAAGACTAGTAAGGTTTTTTTATAAGTTAATTCGACATTACTTTGATTTGTAATTGTTTTTGTTTTGTGCTTAATTTAATGTCTAAATGTTTTTATTTTGTGCTTAATTTGATTTCTAATTGTTTTTATTTTGTGTAAACAGATACATGGATGATTCAACCGACAATCCTTCTTCATCTAGTAACCTTAAGAAAAGAAGAGTTAGAGGTCCCACTTTGATGGCAAAAATTGACCAAGTTCATCAAACGGGTGAAAAGATAAAGGGCGAGTTTGATCCGAGAACCTATGAATGTATCGGTGTTGGTAAAAATGCTGCAAATTTTAAGAGTTATATAGCATCTTTTGCTCAGCAAAACTGTAGTATTTTGAAAAATGAGTGGAAATACGTAGATAATGGCATAAAAGAGGCTATTTGGGTTGATGTTAAGGTATTTTAAATTCAACACTTTATTATATTTTATAATCATATACTAATTAACAACATATGCCGTATACTATATGTGTAGGCTCATTTCACTCTTCCAGAATGTAAAGATCCAAAGAAGGATCCGTTGAAGAAAGAATGGATTAAATATACGGGAGAACGATGGAGAGGTTTTAAGACACAACTCACAAACCAATATATTAAAAAGCCCAAAAAATATCTCCCTCCTGCACATATCAAGTATAGTTATATTAAAGATGAAACATGGAAACAGTTTCTCAAGACTCGAGATACCCCTGAATTTAAGGTTAGTAGGAGTTATATTTTTTTCGTGTATACTATTTTTATTATGTTTAGTGATTAATAACTTTTTAAGTTTATAATAGGAAAAAAGTTGAAAGGGTATGGAAAATGTGGCTAGAAATGTATACCCACACGTATTATCTTGTGAAGGGTATCAGTTGATTGAGGAGAGAATCATGAATGAAAGGAAGTCGTCAACAGCTGATTCTACATTAGATGATACTGGTAGTCCATGTCCACAGTCACACTATGAATTATGGAACAGAGCACAACAAAAGAAAGGGGGAGAATACACATCAAAGTCTACACAAGCTGTTGCTAAGAAAATTATAAGTAAAATTTAGAACATAATTCAAGTATCATTATATTTGTGATTGATAAAAACTATTGAAATTAGTTGTGGTTATTTCATTATGTAGGATTCTCTAGCTGAAGAAGCTGGAAAAGGTACCTTTGTTCTGGAAGGACGTAACGATATCTTAACAGCAGTCATTGGAACATCAGAGCATGGCAGTCGTGTTCGTGGTGTTGGAAAACACCATAAATAAAACACTTACTTTGGAAGGTCGTCTTCACGTCAAGTACAACATATAGATGTAAATGAACAATTTGCATAAATTTCATCTGAATTAGAAGCAATAATTAGAGCTTATTTTGATCAAAAGTTGTGTGAAGAGCGTAAGGCGTTACAACAATCTTTAATGGAGACAATTAGGTCTATTGGTTTATCGCAAATCATAAACAATAATAAATGCATTGAAAAAATGGAAGTTGTCGATGGAAGTGGAAAAGGAAGTTGTTCAGTTGCAAAAGGAAGCACAAAAGACGTGGAAGTTGATGATGTTCAGAGATTGTTACTCATGGTTCTGAAAATGGATGACACACATTTTGAAATAGAATTAAGTCATTGTGTGAGTGTCACTAATTTCTATATGTCAGCTAAGTGTATCAGAGAGTTATTGGTGGGTTTTCATTGGCTTGACGTGTCTACTCTGTAAGTTTGGTGCGGGTAAGTACATTTTCTTTTATTATTATTGTCAATATCTATTAATGTGTTATATCTCTCATCACTTTAATTCTAATGTTAATTTTAAAATTATTCTGGTATATTCATCGTGTATGTATTGATAATTCCATATTAGAAGTATATAGATTTATGGACCCTGCTAGGTGTATATATGTTGATAATGTGTTGAAATCTGAAGCAAATGTTAAAAAATACATACTAGATAAGTTATATAACAAAAACAAAGTATGTCACTTACTACCATTAGTTCATAAGTAAGTTTTTATGAAATTGTGTTTTCTATTTTTTAATTTTGATAACATAGATATTTTATATGACTTTTGTGTTTCCACACACACGTACAGATCTCATTGAAAATTAATAGTCATTTGTCCGAGAGACAATATTGTGGTCTTCTTTTATTCACTTCATCGAGAAATTGATCAAATCACGAAGAAAATTATTAAAAAGTTTGTCTTTTGTAACTTTTGTTATAATATATTATATATATATATATATATATATATATATATATATATATATATATATATATATATATATATATATATATATATATATATATATATATATATATATATATATATATATATATATATATATATATATATATATATATATATATATATATATAAATTGTTACAAAAGTAATTTCATATTTTATGTGGCTTTATATGGATTTTTTTTCCTGAATTAGTGCTTTTGGGGTTCATCAAATGGCAAATGGAAATAGAAAAAAGGCTACATGGCTTCATCCCAATGTAAGTGTGATGTATATTATAATTCTATATTTAATTTTATGATAAGCATTCACTACTTATGTCATTCATTTGTAGACAAGGCTACAACATAACTCTAATGATTGTGGATACTATGTGATGAAAAACATGTTGGATATTGTCTCTGCCAATATAACTGATTCTTGGATGCAGATAATAAAAAAAACTTGACTTTGTTATTTAATTTGCATTTGGCAACTTAATGTGAATATTTCATAGAATAACTCTATATTGTTATTTACGTATTATAGGTATTTGATGATCCAACAGAATTAACACAAGATGATTTGTATTATTTATGACTCCGTTGGGAAAAATGTTTCTTTAAGATATATAAAAATTAAGCTTTATCTGGTGAGTTATATAGAATTGTCTATACATATCTGATTTGCATTTCTTAATTTTGGTGTTGTCTGGTGATGCTAATTGGTGTTATTATTTATTGTCAGCAGATGTGATTTTGGTGTTATCTACTAAAGCTACAAGTTATCTTCTTGTGGATTGCATGTTGGTATTTCAAATATGGACATTTTTGTATAATTTCACTGGTTTTGTTGTTGTAGTAGTCCACCGTGTGTAAACTTCCTTATAATTTTGTATACTTGTGTGTATCCTAGATTAATACTTTTATAAATCAATTGTTCATTTTGAAGAATATATAGGTGCATCCTAGCTATTTGGTGCAATGAAATTACCCTTCACTGGTTAGAAAAATATAAAAATAGCCACCTAAATATGGTCTATGTGATGTGGTAAAAATATGAAAAATAGCAACCTAAATATGGTCTTGTGATGTTGGGAAAATATGAAAAATTAGGTACAAAAGAAAATTATAAGGAACCCACCTTGATTCTGTTAAAAAAAGAAAACATATTACATCAGGCCTTTGAGGTAACCGATGTTAAAACCTATATATTACATCAGGCCATTGAGGCAACCGATGTTAAAAACCATATATTACATCGGGCCAGCTAGGCAACCGATGTAAAATATTGCATATGTTTTTTTTTTATATAAAAATTTTATTTTTTTTCACATCAGACCTAACATCCAACCGATGTGGTAGTTGGATTTTTCACATCGGGTTGTTGCCCGATATAAAATGTCTTTGATTTACTACATTGCTTGGATTTACATCAGACCCAAACCCGACGTAAAAGGTACTTTTCTCCTGATGTAAAAAGTATTTTCTGCACTAGTGACAATTATGCAACTAGGTAAAAGAAATATCATATATCTAACCCAATGGTTAAATACTTTAAGATTTTCACAAGCATACAACATAGTCAATATACTGCAAAAGGAATTGGAAGGGGGGAAAGTTTATGCTAGCAGATTTGTAATATTAGAAAAAGGCTAAGGGAAGCTAAGAAGTTGAGTATAAAGTGCTAATAATAAAACATGCTAATTTGATGATAGACAAAAACCAACTTATTATAGGAAGCCTACATTTGCATGTGGCTGATCACTCTGACCTAACAACAAGAGTAAAGAGAACTTGAATCTCTAACCTTATGATTACATGCAATTTTCCATGATAAAACTTATTCTAATAAATATGCATTGAAAACACATCCAGTTATTTTCCAATCTTACATCCCTCTATTTAGTTTGATTTGTATACAGAGAGTACTAATTGTTCACTCACCAAGCTGCTTCAAATCACGAAGTCTGCATAATAAACAATCATGTAAAGAGGGGGGGGGATGTCAACACATGAAGTGTGATTATTCGCCTCTATGTTTCACATTGGATCTATTTTTTGTAAGGCATGATTGCCTTTAAAATTGTTCTGTGTCAACAAACTTCAAGAAGATCTACAATAATCAAGAGATTTCCAAGTTCAATCACAACTAAAACACAAAAAAATAAAACTCTTAATGCACTTTAGATAAAAAAGAGTACTAATAAAATACCACACAAGCCAAAGAATATATTACATGTTCTTAACAAATACATTATGTTAAAGAAGAATCTTATGCCAAGTGTGAAGTGGTGTAGTGGTTTGATATGTTGTCTAGCAAGCAAGTGTGCCTATGTTTGAATCCCGGCTTTAACAAAAATTTTAGAATTTTTCTGGGAATTTACGCAGTTTTAAAAAATTGGACGGAAAGGACTAACAAGGACCTTTTTGAACAATTAAAAGACCATTTTGGAACTTTCTAAACTTTAGGGACCATAATGGACTCCAATGTATACTTAAAGACCAAAAAGTGTATTTTTCCTTTCTTAAATAACATAATAATATAATAGTAACAAGTAGTTTATTTATAACAAAAAAAGTGAATAAAATAACAGTGTTGCATACATCACTTTTCAGAGCAGCAACATTATTGCGGGCATTACCGGTTCATTGCAGAGCAAATTCATTTTAAGAGTGAAAATTGAACAAATTCAGGTGATGCAGAAAGATAAATAATAGAGTTATTGGTAATAATTTTCAAAATCCAGGGGGTTCAGTTGCACGCCCTGCTCTAGTCGGGTCCGCCCCTATTTATAAGTAGGGGTTTCTTTATGCACCATTATGTCTTCTTTGAGACCCTTGACAAAATTCTTGTAATACCCCCTGAATTCGGATATGCATATCCGAACGAACCAAATATTTTATTTGCAGGGGTTTTTTGGATATGCATATAGGAAATAACCCAATATTTCATTTTTAGAGGGTTTTGGAATATGCATATCCGAATAAATCCTTTAATTTAAGTACATGGGGTTTTCAGACATGCATATCTGAATTGTATTAATATACACAAAATTTTGAAACAGAATATGTGTTTCCCATTTCCATCTATATTTCAACTCTCTCTATTCTAACTCTCTCTATTCCAACTCTTTTTTTTGCAATCTTTGAGCAACACTTTCAACTCATTTTATGAACAAAGTACATTTTCAAGAAGCAAAGCACATTTTCAACCCATTTCAACAACACTTCAAAGCTTCGAATATGAGTAAGTTTCTCTGAATCCATTGTTATACTTGACAAATGTAAAATATGTTATTTAGAATCATGTAAATTTAGTTGGTTGAAGTATAACTTGTGAAATATAGTTGTTTGGGTATGAAAGGGAAGTTTTTGGGTGATTTAGGGAACGAAGCTTCAATTGGTTCGTAAATGGTTATCGCAGTTTCTTTCGGATATGCATATCCAAAAACCCCTATGAATGGTTTCAGATATGCACATCCGAAATTAAGCATGTGTTGTTTTTTTGTATGTTTTTCAAACTTGTTCAAACTTGTTCCTTCCTTGAGTACTTGTTATTTTTTCCAGGATAATGGCTGAGAATCGAACGCATATTGAGATTTGGTAGACCAAGCCAGACTCCCTCCGCTCGGCGTAAGAGAGCTGAGCAGACTAATAAGATTCAAGGACGAAGTCGGGTACCGTGGGAGGAAGTGGCGGGAGGATCCACTTCAACTCCGAGGAGTCGTTTGTCTCATGCGTTCTCGTCTCGGGATAATGAGCAGGTACCAGAGGAGGTTGATGTTCATGCACAAGAGCCCGAGGAGGTTGATACATTGGTTGCACGTCTACATGTAGCAATGGGGCAGAAAAACCCGGGGTATCTAGGAGGGCCATCTAACACCTCCCTATTGATCTATTATAATGATCATGTCGCTCCACATGTTTGGAATGGAGAGGTATATATTTTATTACACTTTTTCATTTAAATGATTTACTCACAAATATCTTAACGAATAACATTGACATTAATATTTTTTAACATGAACGTCTGTCCATAAAGTCTCTGAACCACGCGCGAAAAATATTTGAGCTACATCATCCCAATGCGGTTTGGTTCAGGGAGATCGTTCTTAGCTCCAGACTTTGTTGTTGCAGTTACGATACTAATAGCCATGGTATGCAAGGGGAATTTTTCGAGAGGTGGCACAAGGAGACCTCATCTTTTGATTTTCCTATTACAGAGATGAAGATCACACTTGACAACATCGCATGTACGCTATACCTTCCTATCAGAGGGAGATTAATTAACCACTCCCAGATTACTCACGCTGAAGCGATTAAATGGATGGTCGAATATCTGGGAGCTCAACCGGAAAAGGCATTTGAATAGTGTAACTCAACTAATGGGGCTCATGCCAAGCTCTCATTCCTTGGTGACCTGTATGGCGAGCACTTGGATGTGGCCGCAACTTCCGAGAGTGAGGGTAATGATTTCTTTGTTAAGTACCATCGCGAGTGTATTTTGTGGTGTTACTTTTTGTTCTTGGTTGGCACATCCATTTTTGTGGACAAAAGTTCAAACTACGTTGATGTGGCATATCTCCACTATTTCATGGATTTAGATACAATTGGAGAATGGAACTGGGAGGCTGGTTGTATGGTATACCTATACCAAAAGCTGCATGAAGCTTCTAAATGGAGGACGAGGAAGCTGACAGGCTCTTGCACGCTGCTCACGATACCTTTTATTCCAACTATTACATTTCATTTGCTATTAATAATTTGTTCTTAGATATCTCTTATTCATTTTCAGGGATGGACCATTTCTCACTTCCACTGCACTCATGGTTTCGATTATGAGCCAAATTATAATGAGGATATGTATAGGGATGCTAGGTATAGCCTCCATAGAGGGAATCATGTTGTTTCGTTGTTTCAGGTGTATCTTGATCAGAATGTTCATGATGACATCATATGGACGCCTTTTGAGGATCACAGGGAGATTGTCCCATTCGTCTCCATCTCATTATACTAAGGTTGGCTTGCATGTGGGACCAACACTATGGTCAGGTATCTTCGGGAGTGATGCATCCAACAGTTTGGCTATATGCAGACCATACCTAAATTTCCCTTTCAGGCTGCTCTTGACACCATTGTTTATCGAGAGCTCGATGGCATCTTCCCGGATTGGGAGAATCATATGATGCTAGATGAGGGTAGGATGATGTGGGCATCTAGTAGTTGGAATTGTATAGAGGGATACCTCACATGGCTCTACACAGTGTCACACCCTATTATGACATCAGATGCTACTGGACGTCCACCCAGGCCAGCTCATAAGGAGATCTTGGAGAACCATCAGGCCTAGGATGACCATGTCACTTATGTCTTACCAATCTGTCAGTAGATATGGATGTTTGGGCAAGAGGCTTTGAAATTAAGGATCATTGAGAGGGACGGTCCTGAGGCAGTGGCCATCATAGAGAGGATGGTTAGGGAGGCATCTCTTGTAGTGGGTTATAGGAGGCGGAGAAGGGGCTCGTGGTTAGGATTAGGCATACGTTGTAGACTATGCCTTTCTTTTATTTAGCGACGTATTTATTTTACATTTTGTACTTTCTAAACATTTTATGTACTAATTTCCGGTATTTATGAACAATTTATGTTCGTATCATTTTCAGTCTTTAGTATTTCGGTATTATTTAAACGAATTATGTATCAAATATTTGACATTTATTATGTACGACATTGATGTTTTATTAAAAAAACCATGCATTATGTCCAGGATTTCGAAGATGCATATCCAAAAGAACCCTTAAATCAATTTTCAAGGTTTTTCAGATATGCATATCCGAAAATATCACAGAATGTTGTACAAATTATAATAACGTGTAAATAAGGAGTTTTCAGATGTGCATATCTGCTGAAGCGGTAAAGTGGAAAGAAAAAGTAAGTATTTGTTTTAGTTTTATCATATTGTCTCCACAGGGATTAGTGTTACTAAATTTTCGTTCGACAAGTCTCACATTTATAAGTTTGGGTTAAAATGGGTTTGAAGTAAATGTGGAATTTATAGTTATTAACAGAAAAAGAATTTATTCTTCGGAGAGAAGAAAGTTATCAAGCATGCATATAATCCACTCCTTACAAACTTAAACTTACCGACCAGTTATACTTAACCTATAATACTCATCAATTTCATAATGTATCACTCACACCCTAAGTCATTTCTAACCCAAAGTAGAGAGACCCATTGTATCATCTCAGAGGCGATCTCTTAACCAACCTCAACAACACAGGAGACAATCGTGTTACTCGTGTTGACGATATCTCAACACAACAAACACAGAGGCATTAAGCACATATACCCAAGTGAATAATAGCTCTAAATCTATCTCTAGAATCCAGACACTATTATATAGTCACCCAAGATAAGAATTCGAGCAGTATATCTCTATAACAGCCCAAACCCCAAAGCACAGAGAAAAAATTCAGGATAATAATTGACAAAGATTTGTAAAGCAAGCTTTATATAACGCCATGGGCGATAAATATACATGAGTTAAAAGTAAATACATATACAAACTCAACAAATGAAGAATACATAAAGAAGAAGAGAAATGAACAATAAATCTCCCAGTTTGTCAGCACCGATCAATGAGAAATTCACCTCGTATCATCTGTATGCAAGCTTCATAGTTGTTTTCTAAGCTAATCTATCAAAAAACGAGTTTGATGGAGTTGGGAGCCCCTAAAACCATAACCCTAAAAAATTAAATGAATTGAAAATATATACAATTTTTTTTCCCAGACACGTACCGCCCGACGCTAGAAAGCCCTGCCCGACGCTGCCCTTTATTCATCCACACAACCAGCGCCACGTAAGAAAATTGGCCAAAAATATCTTGCACCCGCCCGACGCTCAAAACCACTGCCCGACAACGACCTCAAATCTCACTTGGCAACCAAGATACGAGAACAAGACAAGAGCATAAGGATTTTCTCATTTATGCATCACGTCTACCTTGCCCGACGACTACTCTAGCGCTCATAGCACCCTGTCACCACCTAACGCTGGTGACAAAACAACACTTCTTTTCCTCTTATCTTGGCTCTCTTTCTTTGCCTTATTTATTTCTTGCTCTAAAATTACATCTTGGAGATTTTATTACTCAATGCTCCAACCATGCTCAAATACCTATAAAATGAATGAAAAAACATGAAATGGTACATTATGTACATAAGAACTCTGATATACATAAACTAAACATATTTACAAACAAATCGGGTGTTATTCAACGAATATTAACAAATAAGAGTCAATAAGTGCCACAAAATTATATACAAAAATAACTACAAATTGTCACTTATCAAACTCTCCCCAACTTACAACATTGTTTGTCCTCAAACAAAGTGAAATAAACTTAAGAAGAAAAAGGGATCAACCAAAGAATCATGAATCAACAAGTTTTAAAAACGGAAAACAAATGTATGGTTCAAACAAAAAAGTACAAGCAAAGTAAATACTTACCACAATCCTACAACGACAACATGAAAACGAAACAAATCCTAAGTACAAAAATCATGCTAAACCATCTAAAACAGTACAAGCTCACATCATGAATCACACCTAAAATTTTTATCAAGGGATGAAAAACACACAGAGGTGAGGATTTGACACTCATCCACAATCTTGCAAATAATAGACTAAATTATGCATTAATCCAAAAATTCACATTGAACATACAAAGGCAAGAATCACAAGGGCTTTTCAAGGTTGTAATGTGGCTTGGTTAACAAACAAAGGGTGATTCCTAAAGCTAATTGAAATAAAAACTTGCCTAAACCTAAGGGAGTGATAACAAACAAGGGGTGATTCCTAAAGCTAATTTCAATCAAAATTCTTCTTCATCCCAATGTTGTCACACCAAAACACACCTTACTTATTAGCACAATTATTTGATACTCTTTTTGTTTTTTGTTTTTCAAAATTTTTTCATCTTTTTTTTCTTTTTATTTTCTTTTTCTTTTATTTTTTTCTTTTCTTTTTCTCAACCTCATAACAACCAACAACATAAGTAAGCAAAAATTGCTCTCCCCAATTTGAATTCAACCAACATTAATGTGAATACTCCCTACTTTCTAAGGTAAGGTAAAAATTAAAACCAAAAACAATGGTTGAGAGTTCAAGAAAACAAACAAGCAATGTCCTTTCAAAAAGGAAAATTAAACATTCATAGAAAAGCATTAAGTTCAAAAACAACATGGACATTGACCAAAAAGCTCAAAAGGGGTTAACAAAAGCTCACACATTCACAAGGTGAATTGACTATTTAGTTAGGTAGTTGTGCTCAAAATCAAATAAAATACCTTGATCACTTTCATGCTTTCATACAATCAACACAAACAAAAGATTAAATATAATGAAATCTAGTTAAAAACAAGAATTGTGGCCTCTAACATATATGAACAATGGAAAGCTTCCTCATATTTGAGGGTAAAAATGGAACTAAAGTGATTCAATCAAAAAGAAAGTAATGTAAAAGAATGAATGGCATGGAATTTGTACAAATTATAAGTTTCCTAAATATGTTATGCTATAGAAGTCGATAAACGAGTACATGGCGTGTACCAACTTCAAGAACTATCATTACCATACATCTGCAAGTTGAAACAAATCTAACTTAGAAAATCACCTCAAAATTTCTCAAGATATCAGACTAAAATTGGAGTCCAAACAACAAACAAAAGAATTAGTAAATACTACTATGTACTAAAAGACAGAGTGAAAGTGTATAAAAAATTTAAAAGTGAAAATTGGAAATTTCAAAGTTCGTCCTATTTAAATTTGTTTAGTCAATTTCACAACACTACCTATACTAAATAACATTGGAAAATAATATAACATGCTTGTTTTACGTCATTAGCTCGATGCCTGTTATTTACAAACCAGCACGTTTCTTAGGATGAGCCAAATGCTTTCACTCCTGCCTTTACTCTCATCTCTTTGAGTTTAACCGAACTACACATCTAACCACACTTTTGGTGAAGAGAAACAAATATTTACACTATATTCACAGGTATGTAAAACATGTAAAACTCACAAATATGGTAAACATAAACAAATAAATGCACAAGTATACATATACAAGTCTAATTACACAATATAAACAATATGAACATTATGTGTAAAACTCAAAAACAACGAAACTATCGCAATGCGGTCCAATAAAATCACCAATCCCCAGAAATGGAATCATTTTGCTGAAGCGGTCAAGCCACGAGCAAAAGTAAGTATTTATTTAGTTTTATCATATTGTATCCACAAGGATTAGTGCTACTGAATTGCCATTCTAAAAGTCTCGCGTTAATGAGTTTAGGTTAAAATGGGTTTGAAGTAAGTACGGGAATTAAATTTATTAACAGAAAAAGAATTCATTCTTCGGAGAGCAGAAACTTATCAAGCATGCATATAATTCACTCCTCACAAACTTAAACCTATCTACCATTTATAGCCAATATACTATACTCATCAATATCATCACGTATCACTCACACCCTAAGTTGTTAGACGATGACAACATGTCTAGAGGGGGGGGGGGGGGGGGGGGTGAATAGATACCCCTTTGAAAAGTTCCAAATAAATTTGGTTTTGAAAAAGTTTATCAAAGTACGACACATAAGCTCTTTAAAATTGTCGTCTATACGAATATTATCGAGAAGCTCGAATATGTAAACCGTAAAATAAAATTCAATATGGAATATGAATGATAATAGAATTAATAAGCTTGAATCACTTGAAACTTATTTACCGTTTAATCACTTTCACTTAGCAAGGCTATTTGTAATGGTAATATTAAAAGAACTAATTTAGTCAATTTATCAAACACTTGGTGTGCAATTGAATTTTCATAATTTTTCCTTTGATTATGTTGATTCACAAAAACACTTATAATCAAAAGTGATTATAAGCTATATCAACACTTGAGATAAAATCAAAATTGATTAGGAAAATTCTTACAATTCAAATGATAACACAATTCTATTTGACAAATTGATCAATGAGTATCAAAGCAAGTAAAAGCAAAAATTAAAGCGACACAAGGAATTTGTCTTCACAGTTTCCCACTGTCGTCCTTGTGTATGGGTACGTCTGCGCCAATTCCAATGGAATTAGGATAATTCTTACTATGCAAAATTGTTGATACCTGAGAAGTGTTCAAGAGCAACTCCACAAACCCTAAGCTTGTTGTTGATTCAACTCCTTCTCAACTTTTGATCTTGAGAGAAACCAAAACACAATAGATGAAAAATGACTATCTAGATCTTGCTACTCCTTTTCATTCTTTATCTCCAAAGATTTCACGCTCCGTCAATTTCAAAATAATGCAACACAAAACTTCGATTTTATCCAGTACTCCAAGTTACTTCCTTGCAAAGATTTCAAACATTCCAAGGTTCTTTAAAAATATTTTAAGCACTCCAAAGTTATTCACTTTATCGCAATTACCTTTCGAACGTCTAGCACGAAAACCCCCAAATTAACTAATGAACTTGGAGGACAAACCTGAGATTTTCCTGGATGAAAACCCTACAAAACTCCACCCAATACATAATTAAACACTAGAAATCCTGGTATAGATGGCACCCCAATGGAACATCGTTAGAATGTAATGTTAGTGTGTATGCATAGATTGGAGCTTGAAGATGAACAAAGAAATAGGCTAATTTTATGGTTTTCAACAAGTTATAAATGATGCATGAAAGATTATTTATAGTTTTGAAACTTTTAAGGAAAAGGGGAAAATTCAGAATAAAAAGATTTAAAGAAATTAACCAAACATAACAGTATGTGTCGACCTATATATCGTATGTGTCGACACATACGTGAATTTTAAAATGTATGTGTTGATCTATGAGAAGCCATGTGTCGACCGAAACAAGTCTAAAGCTACAGGCTTTAAAATGATAGTAAATGTGTCGACCTGAAAAGTGGATGTGTCGATGCATAAAATAAGAATTTCTGCATTTTCAGAAAAGCTTCAGTATATGTCAACCTGAAACATGCATGTGTCGGCCTAAGACTTACAGAGGCTATAGGCTTTAATAATGGGTTACATATGTTGACCGGAAATACGGATGTATCGACACATGCAGTGAAAAATCATGCAAACAACTATTTTTAATGACTTGGATCAATTTCAAGATGCTTTTTAATGATTCCTATGACCTCTAATACAAAGGAGTACCACAAGACATAAGGATACTATCCAATACTTAGAAGTGAAATTTTTTTCCAGTTTTGATACCAATCAAAACATTTGACGATGAAATTTGTACTTACATACTCCCCCTTTTTGTGATGGCAAAACTTGTGACGATGCATTCCTTTATATTAATTAAAGGCTCTCCATGACTTTGTGCTTCCCTACTTTGACTCGCATCTACTTATCCCCCTTTGACAACATCAAAAAGAAATATAGCAAATTATGAGAAGTAACATAATTCCAAAATATTACTAATACAACAATCAGAGGCTATTTTGCATAGAAGAGCAACAAACACATATCCCCGTATATATGTGATGATGCAAAAATTGTAAATAACAAGCAATAAACATTACAACAAATGTAATGAATTGCATATACTAAATAAGAAAGATATGATAATAATGCGATGTTGTTTTTGTAGTGTCATAGACAAGTAACGCTTCACAATGGAACTCCCGACACCGCACACGCATGTGCCTAGCATAGAAACACGAATATGTCACTACCAAAACCAAAATGAAGACGAGATATATGCCATGTAAGCAATACAACAAGTAACATATATTGAAAATATCGAGAAAACAAATAATTCAAGCACCCGTGCAAAGAATAAAATATAAACAAAAAGCACATGTTCGCATAATAAGAATAAATGTATACAAATGTGAAAAAATAATTACATGAATTCATTATAAGTGTATGGATTAAGAACGCACAATGGTTATTAATAAAAAAAATTGGAAATGAACATGCATGGTTTTCGTCATTTGAGAAAATATCAAGCATTTTTAGAAGTATCTAGTAACATATATTAAGGAAAATCTTACTTTCAAGGAGAAATTGAAACGATATTACTTCACTCTTGATTGAGATCAAAGCTGCACTCACATGATGTAAAGAACTCAAACATAAGATTAGAGTGAAAGCAATATTATAGGATTAGGCAATATTTGAGATATCGATTATCCTCAATTCCCCATGTATGTTGGCAAAAGGTTCTTTTGCGAGTAGTTTAGTGAAAATATCGACAAGTTGATTTTTACTATCAACATGCTGAAACACAACATCCCCCTTTTCAACATGGTCACGAAGGAAGTGGTGGCGTATCTCAATATGTTTAGTGCATGAATATAATACATGGTTTTTGGTTAGATTAATAGCACCAGTGTTGTCACACATGATAGAAATACGTGAGAGTTTAATATCAAAGTAAAGTAGTTATTGTTTAAGCCATAGAATTTGGTCACAACAACTACTGGCTGCCATGTATTCTACCTCGGTCATCGACAAAGTGATGAAAACTTGCTTTTTTCTATGCCAACTTATCAAGGATTTTGAAAACATGTGACATGTTCCACTAGTACTTTTCATATCCAATTTACAATCAGAAAATCGGAACTGGAGTAACCAATCAAGGTAAAATCGTTTCCCTTGGAATACCAAAGTCCAAACTTAAATGTACCAACTAGATATCTAAGAATGCGCTTAACAACTTTTAAGTGTAATTCCTTAGGAGCCGATTGATATCCTGCACACATACAAATACTAAACATAATATTTGGCCTATATGTAGTAAGATAAAGAAGAGATCCAATCATACCTCTACTTTTTTTACCTCAACATCCTTACCCTTTTTATCTTTATCCAAGTTGCCATTGTTGCCATAGGTGTGTCAATTTCCTTACCGTTGTCCATCCCAAATTTTTTGAGTAATTCGAGGCAATATTTTGTTTGAGACATAAATGTTCCTTCATCAAGTTGCTTAATTTGTAGTCCAAGGAAGTATTTTAATTCTCCCATTAGAATCATTTCAAATTCTCCATGAATAAGCTTAGAGAACTCCTTGACAAGATGCATAATAGTTGATCCAAAAATGATATCATCAACATAAATTTGAACTAGTAAAATATGATTTCTTGATGTTTAATAAAGAGTGTGGTGTCTACATTTTCCCTAGAGTAACCTTGTTCAAGCAAATACTTACTAAATCGGTCATACCATGCCCTAGGGGCTTGTTTAAGACCATAAAATGTACATTTTAATTTGAACACATGATTAGGAAAATCAAAATTTTCAAAACTGGGAGGTTGATCAACATACACTTCTTCACTTATACACCCATTAAGGAATGCACTTTTTATGTCCATTTTATATAATTTGAAATTCTTAGAACATGCATGTGCTAATAAAAGGCGTATAGCTTAAAGTAGGGCAACAGGAGCATACATCTCCTCATAGTCAATTACTTCCTCTTGGTTATACCCTTTTGCCACAAGATGAGCCTTATTTCTTGTTATCACACCATGTTCATCAAGCTTATTCCTAATTACCTATAAAGTGCCTATAATTTGATGATTTTATGGATGATGAACAAGGTCCCAAACGTCAATTCTTTCAAATTGATTTAATTCTTCTTGCATGGCCATAAGACAATGCTCATCAAGTAAGGAATCCTTAGTGTTTGTAGGTTTAACTTGCGATACATATGCATGATGATAACAAAAATTACTTATTTTAGAGCGAGTCGTTACCCCTTTGGTGATATCACCAATAATGTTGTCAGTTGGATGATCCTTGGAGGTTGTCCACTCCAATTTAAGACCATCATATTCTTCATGAATTTCATTATTTTTCTTTTCTAGGTTGTCATCTTCATCCTTCTTAACATCTACCAATTTAGGTTTATAAACTCTTTTATCAGTATCTTTGAGTATGTCTTCCGTAGATGCACCTACACCGTGAAAAGGACTATCTTTCCCAACACTATTTGGGGAGATCTCATCAAAATTAACATGGGTGGACTCCTCAACAATAAGTAATCTTTTGTTATAAACTTTATATGCTTTACTAGATAGAGAGTACCCAAGAAATATACCTTCACCAGCTTTCGTGTCAAATTTTCCAAGATTATCTTTTCTATTATTTAAAACAAAACATTTACATCCAAAAACATGAAGATGAGATAAATTTGGTTTTCTATCTTTCAAAAGTTCATATGGAGTTCTATCAAGAATGGGATGAATAATTATCCTATTCAAGACATAACACGCCGTGCTAATAGCATCAACCCAAAAATATTTTGGTAGACCATAATCATTGATCACTATTCTTGCCAACTCCACTAGAACACGGTTCTTACGCTCCACAACACCATTTTGTTGTGGAGTTCTAGGACCTAAAAAAATATGTTCAATGTCAAATTTATCACAATATTCTTCAAAGACGTGATTTTCAAATTCACCTCCATGATCACTTCAAACGACAACAATTTTTGAATTTAATTTGTTTTTATATAACTTGGCAAAACGTGTGAAAGCCAAGAATGTTTCATCTTTGCTATGTAAGAAAAATGTCCAACAAAGTCTTTAGTAATCATATACAATTACAAGACCATAGTAATTACCACCTATGCTTTTAGTACACGAGGGACTAAATAAATCCATGTGAAGGAGCTCAAGTGGTCTTGGTGTTGAAACAACATTTTTTTATTTAGAAGAGGCCCTTGTTTTCTTACTCTATTGACATGCGTCACATAGATGGTCTTTTAAAAAATTCATTTTTGGTAGACCGATTACTAAATTTTTTGCAACAATTTCGTTAAGTAGATAAAAGTTGACATGAGCCAAACATCTATGCCATAGCCAAGAGTCTTCACTCAAGGTAACAAGATATTGGGCATTGTTCAAGGAAATTTCTCTTAAGTCAAGCATATAGATATTACTAACACTCACGCCCTTAAACATATAATCCTTCTTTTTGTTGTGTTCAATTATACAATAATCATTGACAAAAGTTACTTTATAATCTTTATCGCATAATTGACTAAGAAGGCTATGTCTAAGACCTTCAACTAGCATAACATTTGAGATAGTAATAGTTGAGGGATTACCTATACTACCTTTTCTGAGTATCGCATCTTTGTTATGATCACCCTAGGATACAAACCCTTTCTTCTTCGCCACAAAGTCGGAGAAGAGGGATATGTTACCCTTCATGTGTCTTGAACATCCACTATCGAGAATCCACTTTCCCGTCATAGTGTCAAGACACTCATCCTACAAAAATCAAACAAAAGTGGTAGGTACCTAATTATCAATGGGTCATTGGGAGTGAGTTAAATAAATGTTGCTTTTGGAAACCATTGGAAATTGCCTTTAGGTACCAAAAAACACCTAAACTTGCATCTTTCAATAGTGTGTCCCTTTTTGCAAGAATAGTGATAAAATAATCTATGATAAGAATTACTTATGCTATTATACTTTTCTTTAATCAAGTTATAGCTCTTATGAGGCTTTTCAACCTTTGAGCATCCAATAGAAATAGTGTTACTAGGATGATGTATTTTTTCTAATTTGGTTTCAAGATTACTCACTTCTTGTTGCCAAATTTGACATGTTTCACATCCAAATTTATAATATTGTTCATCCTCCTTTACACAATTTGAACCATTTACAATGAGTTTCTTTAATTCTTCAAAAAATTTATTTGTTTCTTCAACCTTGGCCACCAAATATGTAAAAACTTTTTCTTGGGAGGCCAACTTTTTGTTAGAATATAAAGTTTCTTTTTGTAAATTTTCAAATTGATTCTATAACTTATTAAAAGACAAAATTTTCAAAATTTGAGTATTTAGAATGACTTACATCCTTTTTCTTAACTTGACGATGATTTTCCAAGAAACAATTGTTTTCCTCTTCATAACTTTCACTTGAGCTTTCATTGCTTCAGACCTCACTAACACTATACGTAGAAACATAGGCTTGTATAGGATTTCTAGAGTTTTTTAGTTGACCCTTCGCTTTATTCTTAGCAAATGAAGGACAATCCGATTGTAACACGGTGGGAGAACTAACTTGGGATGTTTTGCGTTTGATCGCAAATGTTGCGGTTAGCAAGAGTCAACACCGACTTTTCTTTTATCCAAAAGGAAAGGTGGAAAAGAACAGGAAAGACCTTTGAGATTATTTCTTGAATTAGGGGGTAGATTATCAAAAGGGAAGGTTTAAGCACCCTTTTCATCCATAGTTATCTATGGGCTCTTAGTTGCTTGCTAGATTATTTGCTTTTGTTTGAAAATGTGCTTTGTGGTGGTTTTTGAAAGTATTTTGAAAAGGCGCCTTCGTTTAGGAGAACTTTGTAACAATTTTCGTTTCGGCAAGAACGTATACAAACTGTTGGACTTTTGAAAATATTTCATGGAAAATGTTGGTGTATTTGAAGAGATGTTTGTTATGAAAGAGAGCAAGCAACTAAGAACATTTCTACCTACTCAAAAGTCTTTGTTCATTTCTTCCTTCCTATGATATTGCTATCTCACCATTGATTGGTAAGAAGCTTTATCTTTGGATGTAAAGGGAAGGGCGTGGGTCATCGTATAGTCATGATAGCAATGTTGTAAGATATCTTAGCATTTCTCTTTGAGGGACTAAGATAATTTGAAAGGAAACATTTGAAGTGTCATCGAGGGACTATGATCTTGTACTTTTTATTGTTTTTGCTAAGACATCCCACATGCATAACATGACAATTTTTATAAGGCAACAAGTTTAGTTAACCCTAGGGGTGCATGTGTGAATAGTATGTTTGATTTGCATGCATTTAGTCTTTGATTAAGGGTTGTCTACTTGTTGTTTTTATCTTCCCATACAAATACTACTTTACTAGCATTTATATGAAAGCGATAAATTGCAGAAAATAAATATTATATACTATTACAATCATTAAGGAGATGGGGTGTACAAATTTACAAATGGGGATTCCAAGAAATTAAAGTCCTAATTATCTATTACAACCATATTGAAATAAAGAACAAGAATTGAAATGAACTTGTTTAAGAAAATATTTTTAGTCTTTTAGGTTTTAAAAGAAATAAAATAAGGTGTATGAATATAACATTATTTTTAGGTGTCTTTATTAATGAAAATAAAATTGATGATAAAAATAATAAAGAAAAAGATTCAGAATCAGCGCATTGCTGAAAGTGAAGAAATAAGAGGCAGAAGTTCTGACTCTGATGCGCTGCAAAATCAGAAATAACATGTTAGCAGAAATGGGGAAGGTCAGAAGTTTTGGGTCTGGGTACACCGAAGTTCTGAGGTTGCTGGGAACAAAGGAAACCCTAGAAGTTCTGATTGCTGAAGGAGTCCAGCAGCTCTAGTGCAGCAGGGAATCTAGAAGTTCTAATATCACTGGCAAGTCAGAAGTTCTGGTTATTTGAGAGAGTGAGGTGATAATGCTGTTGGGTGAGGATGTCTAGAAGTTCTGATTTAGGAATATTATCTGACATATAAATGGGTAAAAAATGTCAATAAATGAACCTAAAAAAGATGCTTCTGGGGCTAGAACCCATGACCCTTAGCACTAATGTCTTATGCGCACGCTTTCTATCACTGGGGTGGCTGCACATTCGGTATTAGAAGCAAAAGCATAAACATGTATCACAAAGTAAAGTCTAATGATGAACTTCATTTCCTTCTCCATGCTAGTCAGAGCATTTGCAACTTAGTCATTTCTCAACAAAACAGAAAATGCGAACATAGCAGTTATGGCAGGTTTTATCATGTTTTAGAAATATAAGATATCAGAACTATAAAGTAGAACCAAGCATGAATTTTGACTAGACTTCCCCAGGTGTGTTGGATAATAATCATGCCGATGCCCTCTTGCTTACCGGATATCTATCATTGGAAGTGTCTTCCCACTTGAAATGATTTTGCTCATTGAGAGAGTTTTTGTTCATTGGATCTTCCTTCTGTGAATTTCTCTGTTGTCAAACAATTAGCCATATGCAAACAACGATATTCAAATAAGGAAAAGTTTATGCTTGTCTTGAAGTTTTGAAAATACGCTTTAGCAGATAAGAATTTTTGTAAGAATGTGAATTCAAACTCAGGATTTCGAGTAAGCGTTACAGGAGTCAGGATACCTTTTGTAATAGCATGCTTTCGAATTAACCCATAATTCAATTAGAACTTTTGAAGGGTTGCAATGTGGCTTGGTTCACAGTTTAATAAACAAAGGATAAAGGCTCAAATTTTATTTGTACCCACTCGTTCTCCGTGATGCTCTTCAATCTTAAACTCAATTAATGGTGCGTTTGAACTCCAATTGAGTTTGAAATGATGTTTTAATAATGGTTCAGAAATTTGGAAGTTTATCTATTGGAAGGAAGACATTTTTGCCATATTTTCCATATTGTTGAGGATTTGTAATGACCTATTTTTTATTTATTTATTATCCATGATTTTTCCTGACTGTTCTCATTTTGAGATTACAGTCAACGGGATGCCCCTGTTTTTCTTAAGTTTCCTTTGTAGGTTTTGACTTAGTGGGCTTTTCTTTTTGAGAGATAATGACTTCCTATGTGATAGGAAACCATCACCGTATTTTGATTCCAGTGGAGTTTTTTTGATATCACTCGTTGTATACGAAATGAGAGTTTGCAACTGAATGTGCATTTCAATTAACTGAGAGACTATCCTGCCCCAGGTTTTGATTAAAGGTTTCAATTTGTGTAAAAAGGAAACTCCTACTTCTTTGGCTAAAAGGGGTTGACTAGGGATTATCTTCCTTATGACTCCAATGTTTAGGATTTGAAAGAAATGCTTGTACATCGTCAGCAAGGTCCATTCAAAAGCATACTGTATGAGATTAAGGTATGGTTTTCGTCATCCTCCCTCTAAAGGCTTGTAACTTTTAGCAAGAGTTGAGAGTAAAAAGCATAGTTTAAATATAGTGAAAACAAATGGAAGAATTCAAGACAAATATATGCAATACATTAATGAAACAGGGTTTAACATTAATAGATAATTGTTGGAATAACAAAAGAAATTACAATTTAAATGAACAAAAGCATCTTTGTCTGAACTTGTCATTTCAGGTGGTGAGCTTTTGAGGGACGGCAGAAGAATTCAGTTTAACCGTCTTGTGTGAACTCCAGCACTCCTTCGTCGATCAAGTCTTGGATCTTACTTTTCAAAGCCCAACAGTCATATGTATCATGCCCATGAATATTGGAATGGTATGCACATATTGCATTAGGATGATAGCTAGGAGAGGAGGTATTGGGATTCTGAGGAGGATCCCTTAATGTGGCCAAATTCAGCTTCAGCAAGTGTTGCAAAACTTGCGATATTGGCATGTCGATTTTGGTAAATTGTATAACAGATGGGACCCGTTTACTCCGATTACTCTATTCTTCTTGGTGGGTTGGTTGTTGGGTCCGTGACATGGTGGAAATTCGGAAAGGTCTGTTCTTCCCTGAACCACCTTCTTGTCTCATGGGAGGCTGAGTAGTGACTTGATCCCCAATCTCGACCGTTTGTTTCATACGGTTGCAACCGTCTTGATGAAGTTGGTTGACAAGGGCTCTCAGCTCTTCTTGTCCTTGATCCAGGTTTTGGATAAGATCCATCTGGCCCACCAGTTGTCCCATCATTTAGACCTTTATTATGGAAATCTCGGTTTGTAGTAGCTCTAATTGATTATCCTTATCGTCCTCAAGGTTTCCCATGATCATGACCCTAGCGAGAAGCGTATTCAACTCTTCTTGTCCCTTAGATAGGTTCAAGAACATCTCTTGAAGTTGAGAGTTTTGAATTTGAATGTCCTTGATAGTCTGTTATAAGGCCATATCTACTGAAATAAACAGTAAGAAGATAAGGAGACCTATATGGGAGAAACCTGTCATGATACGGTGCATGTTATATGGATGTTATGTTTTCAAGGATTTATGAAATTTAAATTTGTCTAGACAAAGAATGAACAAACGTCAAATTGCATTAATCACTTCAAAATGGTTACAACGTGCCCTTTGGGCTTACAAAACAAATCTCTAAGACAAAAAGGTCGAACGCATCCTCTTTGGCCAAGGTAGGCGTTCAAGCTTTGTTCATCATGGAGTATCTTTGTAAGCTCCAACACCCTTTTCTCACAAGCTTAGAATTGAGCTTCGAAGGTGTCTCGTTCTTCTTTTAACAGAATCTAACCCTTTTGTAAGTCTTCAAGAGAAGTAGGCATGTTGGGATGAAGGATAGTATACGGGACTTCTCCTTCAGCAACAGGCTCCATAATAACTGGTCGGATGGAGGGGTAAGGCATCATGAGCTTCTGAGCACGAGCTCGTATCCACCTAAGGTAAGGCTCAAGGGGAATGGAATTCTTGTGTCCCAGTGTATTACTGTCCACCTTTTTTACCATCCTTCAAGCTCACACAAACCTCTGACGGTAGCCTTGATCGTCGCTCTTGTAGTCGAATACCACTCCTTGGATGAGCATATCATGAGGACCATCTCTTCGGGAATACCTGAACTATCATAAATATAAGCAAGGGTTGTAGTGATACCTCCCCTAATTCCAAGAAAAGGGACATTATGGAATTCTCCACAACGGTCGATGATAGTAATGTTCTCTAAGGATAGAGAACACCAATGAATATCCGAATGTTTGAGCGTCATCAACCTATGGGACCACTTCAAACCTTGCTTTTTCTTTAATACAGACCGGGGAAGATGAAAAATAAACCATCTAGCCAAGAGAAGAGTGCAACACATGAGGGCCCCTCTTTTCCTCATAGTGCGAGAGTGGAGAAAATGTAGGATATCTCCCAACAAAGTAGGCACCTGATTGCGAGATATGATGATTTTAACAGCATTTACATTTATGAGTTAGCCAGGGTTTGGAAACAAAACCATCCCAAAGATTATAAGGGCCAAGATTTCTTAAAAAGCTTGTAAGTCCAAAGAGTTCCAACAACTTGAGCTTTCTCAAACAAGAACTTGGCTATGAACCCTCTGACACCACTTCTTGTTTCCCAATTAGTCGTGACATTGGATTTTAAGTGTAGCGCTCGGGCAATCTCTTCCGGGATTGGATCGCTTTTTGTACCGTTGAAAGGTAGTCGATTTAGAATTAAAATCCCCAAGAGTTGAGCGAATTCTTCCATAGTAGGTACAAGCTGATAATCGGGAAAAGTAAAGCAATGGTGTAGAGGATCGAAGAACTGGAAAAGCACCTTCATCATGTCTTCCTCAATACTTGAGGTAACCAAGTTTAGGAGTCGACCATGTCTTTCGGTGAATGAAGAATTCTCAGGTACCCTCGATGCTAATTCTTTGAGTTGAGAAGGAAGTGTTACGAGATTGACTTGCATAGTATTCCTGCAGGTAGAAGCCATGTCCTACAAAACAGAACAAAGATAAATCCCAATAATCCTTGAAACGGTTAGTGAGAATGCTTATGATTTTATGATGTTTATGATGTTATGTACAAGTAAACATATACACACAAGGAAAACAAGTCCTTAGGTTTAGGCTTGCATGGAGTTTTATAGGTAAGTACCCTCTTGAAGTTTAGTTGGCTCAACCTGTCTTAGTAATAGTAACCGGGTTCTAAGGGATCTCAATATCACTGATCTTTCTTGTTGGGCATTGATTCAGCGCAAGCCTCTTTAATGGCGACCAAAATATCCCGAGAAGTCTGATCTCAATGAGCGTAGTATCGAGTATCAACCAACTTCAGACTGCACCAAAGTCGGCTATCTCACTACTTCCTAATGGCCAAGTTGGTCATGTAAAGGTTCTAAAGTCAGTTAGTGCTTCATGACATCACACAGCGGCCCCGTATTCTCCTCGTTTCGACACAAGGGATACTTGTACCCACAAACACGTCACACTAACGTAGCTATTTCTTAGACTATGTCGGTATACCCCGCACAGTTTCCACAATGTATTGCTACTTACCTATAAGGTATCCCAAATCCGGGTAGAGGATCAAAATAAGCCTAAACCAGGAACCAAAATGTAAAGCAAGCAAGTCAAACAATGAATGCAAGTAAAGGTGATCTAGCCCTAAGGTAACCCCACTTTTAAAAGTATTCCCCAGCAGAGTCGTCAATTCTGTAACACGGTGGGAGAACTGACTTGGGATGTTTTGTGTTTGATTTCAAATGTTGCGGTTAGCAAGAGTCGCCACCGACTTTTCTTTTATCCAAAAGGAAAGGTGGAAAAGAACAGGAAAGACCTTTGAGATTATTTTTTGAGTTGGCGGGGTAGATTATGAAAAGGGAAGGTGTTAGCACCCTTTTCATCCATAGTTATCTATGGGCTCTTAGTTTCTTGCTATATCATTTGCTTTGGTTTGAAAATATTCTTTGTGGTGGTTTTTGAAAGTATTTTGAAAATGTGCCTTCCTTTAGGCGAACTTTGTAACAATTCTCGTTTCGGCAAGAATGTATACAAAGTG
Source organism: Vicia faba (assembly GCA_948472305.1). Classification (NCBI taxonomy): domain Eukaryota; kingdom Viridiplantae; phylum Streptophyta; class Magnoliopsida; order Fabales; family Fabaceae; genus Vicia; species Vicia faba. Next base: position 1,284,323,814 of record OX451735.1, on the reverse strand, counting down.
TTGGACTTTTGAAAATATTTCATGGAAAATGTTGGTGCATTTGAAGAGATGTTTATTTTGAAAGTGAGCAAGCAACTAAGGACGTTTCTACCTACTCAAAAGTCTTTGTTCATTTCTTCCTTCCTTTGATATTGTTATCTCACCATTGATTGGTAAGAAACTTTAGCTTTGGATGTAAATGGACGGGCGTGGGTCATCGTATAGTCATGATAGCAATGTTGTAAGATATCTTAGCATTTCTCTTTAAGGGACTAAGATCATTTAAAAGGCAACATTTGAAGCGTCATCGAGGGACTATGATCTTGTATTTTTGATTGTTTTTGCTAAGACATCCCACATGCATAACATGACCATTTTTATAAGGCAACAAGTGGAGTTGACCCTAGGGGTGCATGTGTGAATAGTGTGTTTTATTTGCATGCATTTAGTCTTTGATTAAGGGTTGTCTACTTGTTGTTTTTATCTTCCCATACAAATCCTACTTTACTAGCATTTATATGAAAGCGAAAAATTGCGGAAAATAAATATTCTACGCTATTACAATCATTAGGGGGATGGGGTGTACAAATTTACAAATGGGGATTGCAAGAAATTAAAGTCCTAATTATCTATTACAACCATTTTGAAATAAAGTACAAGAATTGAAATGAACTTGTTTAAGAAAAATATTTTTAGTCTTTTTGGTTTTAAAAGAAATAAAACCAGGTGTATGAATATAACAATATTTTTAGGTGTTTTGATTAATGAAAATAAAAGTGATGATAAGAATAATAAAGAAAAAGATTCAGAATCAACGCATTGCTGAAAGTGAAGAAATAAGAGGCAGAAGTTCTGACTCTGATGCGCTACAAAATCAGAAATAACATGTTAGCATAAATGGGGAAGGTCAGAAGTTCTGGGTCTGGGTACACCGAACTTATGAGGTTGCTGGGAATAAAAGAAAGCCTAGAAGTTCTGATTGCTGAAGGAGTCTAGAAGCTCTAGTGCAACTTGGAATCTAGAAGTTCTAATATCACTGGCAAGTCAGACGTTCTGGTTATTTGATAGAGTGAGGTGATAATGCTGTTGGGTGAGGATGTCTAGAAGTTATGATTTAGGAATATTGTATGACAAATAAATGGGTAAAAAATGTCAATAAATGAACCTAAAAAAGATGCTTCTGGGGCTAGAACCCAGGACCATTAGCATTATTGTCTTATGCGCACGCTTTCTACCACTGGAGTGGTTGTACATCCGGTATTAGAAGAAAAAGAATAAACATGTATCACAAAGTAAACTCAGATGATGAAATTCATCTCCTTCTCCATGCTACTTATAACATGTGCAACTTAGTCATTTCTCAACAAAACAGAAAATGCGCACATAGCAGTTATGGAAGGTTTCTTCATGTTTCAGAAATATAAGATATCAAAACTATAAATCAGAAGCAAGCATGAATTTTTCTAATCCTAATTCTAAATCCTAATTTCCTCGAGAAGTTCTGAACTGAAGTTCTCTCTACTTTGGAAAAAATATATGAAATCTATAAATATGTACAGAATTAGAATCAGGATGTGTACATTATGTTTTTGAATGTGCAAATCTAACAATGCCTAAGCAATATGATGAGGGTCAGAAAAATGTTTACCTTGCAGCTGGAAAATGTTCTACGAACTAGATCTTGGTTCTGACTGCTTGTGATGTTCTGATCAGCTTCCTCATGTGCTCAGCAGGCTGTAACAATCTTTAACTTAGGCTATGAATGGCTGGAAAATTCTGGAACAGCCAAGAAGCAAAGTTCTGACTTTTGTGGTTGAGATTGATGGAGAACGTGTTATAGTCTGAAAACAGAAGTTAGGACGACTTCTAAATGTGTATCAGAAACTGTATGGATGATTTGGTCAAGAAACACTTGAGAAAAATTGGAGTTTGAATGCAAAAATAAAAAACTAGCAGGTTTTGTTTTTGTGTTTGCAGTTTCAGATTCCTGGAATTTTTAGCAAGGTTTTAAGGCTTTTTCTTTTCAATTTTTCGACCTCTTTACAGTTGCAAATGAATTTCAATTTATAGGCAAGGATTTTGTAGCTTGGAGAAGTCAAGAGTACAACCATCATGCTAGGGAACTGACTTGTTCTTGAAGCAAGTTAAACAAGTATGGTGGTTAGCAGCTTTTAGCCATGCCTAAGTTGGATTTGTAAGCATGAATTAAGGAAAAGTAACCTCATATGCAAAAGCAAAGCATGGGCCCAACATAAACTTGTACAAAAGTTTGCTTTTCAAGGACATCAATGGTACTTCTATGCCACACGTGGGGAAATCCTTTGCACAAAGACTCAAAAGTGGGTGTGAGCATTAAATGATGATATGATTTATCAAACTAGAAATCCTGAAATATGAGATTATGCATTATAGCTTGTTCTGGGTCAGAAGTTCAGCACCAGCGTAGCTTAGAACAAACATCCAACTTCTGATGTTTGAATCTCCATGCACCAACATGTTCTGAAGGAGTTCTCAGACTTTTCAAAAAGCTTGTAACACACTTTGTATACTTTCTTTGAATTGCTCTTGCAAACTCTTGTTGAACCTTCGTGAAAACTAGACCGAAAGTTCTAACCAAACTCTGCCCAGAATTTACTGAGTGCTGCAGTTTCATGGACGTGTCTTTGAAGATTTATAACTTGAAATCCCATCGTTTCTAGGAGAAGTTATGTTCTGCAACGTTCAGGCTCATTGAGATCTACAATTCTTATGTCAGAAGTTCTTCCAGAATCAACTTGTATCATGGTGAAAATCTGGCCAGAAGTTCTGAACTTATCATATTTCCTAAACACTTAGAAAAATTTCTAAGTACTTGGAATTTTGACTTTTCCAAAGTGATTTTGACTTTTGACTTTATTGATGAAACAAACTTCATATTCCAACATGTTTTGAAGAAATATGATTCTTGAAACTTGTTTTTAATCCGAAAGTCAAAGTTTGACTTTTCAGCATGCAAATGACCATTTTGCCCTTGTGCCAATTCCAACTCTAAATTGATGTATCAATGCTGAACTTGATGTCATGGAAGATCTAGGGAGAAAATTCTTGAGAAATGAGAGGGTAAATTTTGGGGTACAACAGCTGCCCCTGTTCAATCTTCTTGAACCTGAAGAGTTAAATTGGCAATTCCGCCATTCGTGACTTGAAGGTGGAAGATGATTGAACACTAGAGTACCCAGAAATTTGCACTCCGTGATATGTTTAGTTGATTGTGTAGGGAATGAGCTTAAAGATGCCATTCAGAGTGATTGTGGAAGGTATCAGGATAAATATTTTGGTTGATTTATACTGAAATAGTAGATGTCTTTTGCCTGTTTTTAATCTGGAAGAACTAAATCTAAACAGAAAAGGACTTTAATTCGTCTGTTATTAACTAGAAGAAATGAATCTAACCAGAGGAGGTCTTTGGCCGCCTGTCATTAACTGGAAGAAATGAATCTAACCAGAGGAGGTCTTTGGTCTCCTATCATTAACTGGAAGAAATAAATCTAACCACAGGAGGTCTTTGGTCGCTTGTCATTAACTGGAAGAAATAAATCTAACCACATGAGGTCTTTGGACGCCTGTTATTAACTGGACGAAATAAATCTAACCAGAAGAGGTCTTTGGTCGTCTGTCATTAACTGGAAGAAATGAACCTAACCAGAGGAGGTCTTTGGTCGCCTATCATTAACTTGAAGAAATAAATCTAACCAGAGGAGGTCTTTGCTTTCCTGTCATTAATTGGAAGAAATGAATCTAACCAGAGGAGGTCTTTGGTTGCCTGTCATTAACTGGTAGAAATAAATCTAACCAGAGGAGGTCTTTGGTCGCCTGTCATTAATTGGAAGAAATAAATCTAACCAGATGAGGTCTTTGGTCGCCTGTCATTAACTGGAAGAAATGAATCTAACCAGAGGAGGTCTTTGGTCACCTGTTATTAATTGGAAGAAATGAATCTAACTATAGCAGGTCTTTGGTCGCATGTCATGGCTACTTTATGATGAGTCCGTGTAAAACTTCATCTGGAAATGTCTTAGAAGGAACCTGTGTTAGAACAAAGTTTGAATCTACTACCCTAAGTTTAAGTTTTGATGATAAAAAAATGAAAAGATATATTAATTATGTGATGCATGTAAGAACTATTTGCTACCTAAAATATTACCCTTCTGTTTTGCAGAAACTCTGATAGGTATTAGCAAGAGTACACTTAATCAGCATCAGAATATTGGTTATCAACATCAGCATCAGAAGATGCTATATCAGAATACCAGAATCAGAAGAACAAATCACGCGTATGCTGAAACTTGATGAACAGAACTGCGCTCAACACTCTGATAAAGACAACAACAGTTCATCAGCACTTAAGCAGAGTCAGAATGAGCCAAAGCCAGAACACGCTTTAAGTAGCAACGGTACTATGCATTTAAAGCAAATTATTACCAACGGCATCATTCCAGGCAAGATCTGCTCAATAAGGAAAATTTGTTATTGGCATTGAATCAAGATTATTGCTCCAACGTTCAACAAATTCAGTGCTATATAAACAAGACAATGAAGATTGAATTGGCTAATGCTCTACAACTATTTCCACGCCTAAAAGCTATTCATCATCTTCTCATTCTCAGTTTGCTAAAAAGCTCCATATTTCCTTACTTAATTATCTTTAGCAATCTAGTTTCAATAAGCTTAAGTTGTGTAATATCACAGTTGTGATAAACAGTTTTGTAGAAAACATTCACACACCTAGACTTCTATTCTTTGTAATAAAGTGTTTCCTTGACAAACCGGTTTGTGGTTTGCATCAAGAAGGCTCTAGCAGTTGCTAAAGCAGATTGTAATATTCAGTTGAATATAGTGGATTAAGACATCGTTGGAGAGAGGCGAAATCACCTTGACGGATGGACTGGAGTAGTTTAAGATCAAACGAACCAGGATAAAAATATCGTGTTCATTGTATTGATTTTCAGTTTTACAATTCAACCCCCCTTCTTGTGTTTTTCACTTCTTCAATTGGCATCAGAGCGCCTGGTTCTGAGCTAAAACACTTAACCGTGTCAGTACAAGATCCAGCGTCAGAAAAACACAATGGCAGGAACTAATTCTCACACCAGCAATGACAACCATGAGGATAGAGATAGATTCAGCGGCAAACCTCCAGTCTTTGATGGAGAAAATTTTGATTACTGGAAAGACAAAATTGAAAGCTTCTTTCTGGCACATGATGCTGATTTGTGGGACATGGTGACAGATGGATACACGCACCCTATAAATGCAAGCGGTCAGAAGATTGATAGGAAAACAATGTCTGACCAACAAAAGCGTGACTTCAAGAATCACCACAAGGCCAGAACCATCCTTCTCAGCGCCATCTCGTATGCTGAATATGAAAAGATCTCCAACAGAGACACATTAAAGAACATGTTTGACTCACTTAGAATGACGCATGAGGGCAACGTTCAGGTCAAAGAAACTAAAGCTCTGGCGCTCATTCAGAAGTATGAGGCATTCAGAATGGAAGAAAGTGAATCCATTGAAACAATGTTCTCAAGATTCCAGATTCTGGTAGCTGGTCTCAAGGTTCTGGACAAAGGTTACTCTACTGCTGATCATGTCAAGAAAATCATCAGAAGCTTACCTAAGCAGTGGAGGCCAATGGTTACAGCTCTGAAGCTAGCAAAAGATCTCAACAAAATTTCTCTGGAGGAACTTATCAGCTCCCTCAGAAGTCATGAGATAGAGCTAGAAGCTGATGAACCCCAGAAGCAAGGTAAGCCTTTAGAATTAAAATCTAACAAAAAATCTGAGTCTAAAGTTTTGTAGGCAGTTGAAGAAACATCTGATGGATCCTCATCAGAAGAAGACGAACTCTCCCTCCTCTCCAGAAGAGTGAATCAACTGTGGAAGCAGAGACAAAGGAAGTCCAGGAATCCCAGAAGATCTGATCAGAACGAGTCTTCTTCCAGATACAGAAGGACAGATTCCTCCTCTGGATACAGAAGATCTGAAGGCTCCTCAGGAAGCAGAAAGCCAAACACCAAGGACATCATCTGCTATGAGTGCAATGAGCAAGGACACTACAAGAGTGACTGCCCAAAGCTTCAGAGGGAAAAGCCCAAAAAGAAGTTTGGAAGAGAAAAGAAGAAAAGTCTCATGGCTACATGGGATGACTCTGACTCGTCTGAAGCTGACTCAGAATCAGATGATGAGAGAGCAAACATAGCTCTCATGGCCAACATTTCAGAAGATAGTGAAGCTTCTGAATCAGACTCAGAATCAGATACTGAAGAGGTTTTTCCTGACTTTGCAGTTAATTTTACCAAGGCTGAACTTGCTGAAAGCCTTAATGAAATTCTGGAAAGGTATCAGCAGATTAGAGTTAAATTCAGAAACCTGAAAAGGAATCTTGAATCTGACTCTAATAAGGCTGAGAGTCTTAAATTGGAGAATTCTGAGCTGAGAAATAAAATTTCAAAATTAGAAAATACTTTACAAAACTCTCAGAAGGAACCAATTTCTGAAACTCCCAGCAACGCTGATGAGATCATCAAGGAGTATGATCACAGTTTCCAGAAGTTCCTTGCTAAAAGCATAGATAGAAGCAAAATGGCTTCAATGATCTATGGAATTAGCAGAAACGGCAGGAAGGGAATAGGATACCAAGGTAAGGTTCCTACACCAAAGAATGTCATGGATTTAACCATTAAACACACTCCTCTGAATTCACATTTTGTGTATGGTCACACACATGATATTAAATACACTAGCAGTAAGTACTCTGTGAAACCAAAATTCAACCAGAGTTTTGGTAAATCTAACAAATCAGGACCCAATAAAATCTTGGTACCTAAGGATAAAATAATACATGTTGCAGATATCTTTAGCAACAAATCAGAAACACCAGTCATGGTACCTGGACTCTGGCTGCTCGCGACACATGACGGGAAGAAGGCATATGTTCCAAAGCCTGGAACTTAAGCCTGGAGGCCATGTTGGCTTTGGAGGCAATCAGAGGGGAAAGATCATTGGATCTGGAACTGTAGGTAATGGAAATCTTCCCTCTATTAATAATGTTCTGCTAGTAGATGGATTAATGCATAATTTGTTATCCATAAGTCAATTAAGTGATAACGGTTATGATATAATCTTTAATCAAAAATCATGTAAAGCTGTTAGTCAGAAAGATGGGACTATCATGTTTAATGGAAAGAGGAAAAACAACATTTACAAAATCAAACTTTCTGAACTGAAAAGTTAGAATGTAAAGTGTCTTCTGTCTGTTAACAACGAGCAGTGGATCTGGCACAGAAGATTGGGGCATGTTAGTATGAGAAGAATATCTCAAATTAACAAACTCAATCTGGTCAGAGGACTTCCTAATTTGAAGTTCAATTCAGATGCTCTGTGTGAAGCATGTCAGAAAGGCAAGTTTGCAAAACCTTCTTTTAAATCTAAAAATGTTGTTTCTACCTCTAAGCCATTAGAACTTCTGCACATTAACTTATTTGGACCAGTTAAAACTGCTTCAGTCAGTGGCAAGAAGTATGGGTTAGTAATCGTAGATGACTATAGCAGATGGACATGGGTAAAGTTCTTAAGACACAAGGACGAGTCACACTCTGTGTTTGTTACCTTCTGTAACCAAGTTCAGAATGAAAAGGATCTTAGAATTGTTAAAGTCAGAAGTGATCATGGTGGAGAGTTTGAAAACAAAGATTTTGAGTCATTCTTTAATGACAGAGGCATTCTGCATGATTTCTCTTGTCCTAGAACTCCCCAACAAAATGGAGTCGTAGAACGAAAGAACAGAACATTGCAAGAAATGGCCAGAACCATGATCAATGAGACAAACGTTGCTAAGATCTTCTGGGCAGAGGCAATAAACACAGCGTGCTACATTCAGAATAGAATCTCAATAAGACCTATTCTGGAAAAGACTCCATATGAATTGTGGAAGAACAGAAAGCCCAACATTTCATATTTTCATCCATTTGGATGTACTTGTTTTATGTTAAATACAAAGAATTATTTGAAAAAGTTTGACTCTAAAGCACAGAAGTTTATTATGTTAGGATACTCTGAACGCTCAAGAGGGTACAGAGTATACAATACAGAAACACAGATTGTGGAAGAATCAATCAGTGTTCGTTTTGATGATAAGCTTGACTCTGAAAAGTCAAAGCAGAATGAAGTTTTTGCAGGTATGGAAATTGAATTTACAGGTTCTGAAGACAATTCATCAGAAGCTATCAACACAGACACTCCTTCAACGTCTGAAAGGAGCACTGCTAGCAATCCTACAACAGCTGCTGATCAACCTCAGAAGAGATTACCCAGAAGCAGCTTGGATCATCCAGAAGAAACAATCTTAGGAAGAAAGGAAGATCCAATCAGAACAAGAGCAAGCTTCAGAAACTCTGAAGAAACCCTCATGGGACTTGTGTCTCTGATTGAACCCTCTTCCATTGATGAAGCACTTCTGGACAACGACTGGATTCTGGCAATGCAAGAAGAGCTGAATCAATTCACCAGAAATGACGTATGGGATCTTGTTCCCAGACCAAAAGGATTCAACGTCATTGGAACAAGATGGGTGTTCAGAAACAAGCTAAATAAACAAGGTGAAGTCATCAGAAACAAAGCACGACTGGTTGCACAAGGTTATAGTCAGCAAGAGGGGATAGACTATACATAAACCTTTGCTCCAGTCGCCAGGTTAGAATCTATTAGACTTTTAATTTCATTTGCTGTTAATAGAGGCATCACTCTGTATCAGATGGATGTCAAAAGTGCATTTTTAAATGGTTATATAGAAGAAGAGGTTTATGTGCACCAACCCCCTGGTTTTGAAAATACAAAACATCCAGAACATGTTTTCAAACTAAAGAAGTCACTATATGGTCTGAAACAAGCTCCCAGAGCTTGGTATGAAAGACTAAGTAACTTTCTGTTAGAAAATGAATTCACCAGAGGGAAGGTGGACACTACCTTATTCTGTAAGTCAGTTAAGAATGACATCTTAGTCTATCAAATTTATGTTGATGATATTATTTTTGGTTCTACTAATCCTTCTCTTGGAAGAAAATTTGCTAAGTGTATGCAGGCAGAATTTGAGATGAGCCTCATGGGGGAACTGAAATTCTTTCTAGGAATTCAGATCAATCAAACTCCAGAGGGAACTTACATTCATCAGAGCAAATACATCAGAGATCTTCTGAAGAAATTTGACCTCTCAGAATGTAAGCCATCAAAGATTCCAATGCATCCCACGTGCATTCTGGAAAGAGAAGAGGTAAGCAAAAAGGTAGAACAGAAAGTCTACAGAGGTATGATTGGTTCTCTCCTTTATCTGACAGCTTCAAGACCTGATATATTATTCAGCGTATGTATGTGTGCTAGATTCCAATCAGATCCTAAAGAATCTCACTTAACAGCTGTTAAATGAATTTTCAAGTATCTGAAAGGTACTACTAATCTGGGTTTATTTTAAAGAAAATCTAGTGATTACAGTTTAGTAGGCTACTGCGATGCTGACTTTGCTGGAGACAGAGTAGAGCGTAAAAGTACTTCTGGAAGCTGCCAGTTTCTGGGAGAAAATCTGATCTCTTGGTCCAGCAAAAGGCAATCCACAATTGCGCTATCAACAGCAGAAGCTTAGTACATAGCAGCAGCAGGATGTAGCACACCAATGCTCTGGATGAAAAGTCAGCTTGAAGACTTCCAGATTTTTGAGAGTAACATCCCTATACTCTGTGACAATACTTCTGCTATTTGCTTAAGTAAGAATGCCATTTTACATTCTAGAGCTAAGCATATAGAAATAAAACATCATTTCATTAGGGACTATATTCAGAAAGGAATTTTGAACTTAAAATTTATAGATACAGACCATCAATGGGCTGATATCTTCACTAAACCCCTTTCTGAAGATAGGTTCAATTTTATTCTGAAACATCTCAGCATGAAAATCTGCCCAGAGTGAAAATGTTTTAATTCCATATATTTATCTTCAGAATGTATTTGTTTTACTGTGAACTTCTGATCAATCTCTTTTCAGAAAGATAGAACATGCAGATTGTATCAGATGCTAGTCTTAAAGATCTGAGCGTTTCAGCTCAAGGATAGACGTGTTGATCACTAAATCAAACAAGTGTCATCCAATCATCAGCAAATCTCTGAAGCAGAACGTGTGCACGCTTCTGAGAAGGCAAAACGCTGATTGGGTGCATTGAGAAACATGTCTGGTAACCGTTTCAAGTATCTTTCTCAAATCCCCCAAAATCAGCAAGCATTAAATGAAAGTAATCATGTTTTTAAAACGTAATCATGATTTTATTTCTCTCTCTTGAAACCGTTTACTCTTTCAAAATATTCTGAAATCTATTTAAGCACGTTAACTTCTCACATTAATCTTTTACAGTTTCTCATTATCTCTCATATATTTTCTACATTTTCTCTGTGTTCATCTCTTTCAACCTTAAACCCATTTTTCAGTTTTCTCAGAAAAACCCTAAGTGTGAACATGGCAACCTGCAGCAGTGCTTCTGCAGGTTCTCAGAAGAAAGCTTCCTCTGAACAGTACCAAGTTCCATTCAGAACACTCCTTACACCAGTGAAGAATCTTGAAGTGTTGTCTGAACTGATTATTGATTTTGGAAGTCTGAAAGAGAATGGTTTTGACTTGACAGAAGAAGTTAGGGCACAGAAATGGGAGAGATATTTTGACAGGTTGGTTGGACCAACATTCCCAATGTTAGTCAAGGAGTTCTGGATTCATGCATCTGCTTCAATGCATCAAGTCACCTCCTACATAATGAGAAAGAAGATTGTGATCACTGAGGATCATATAGCAAAATTGATTGGTTACAGTGGCGGTGGCGTCCACTGTATAGATATGGCTGAAAGATGCTCTGGCGTTGGTGTCATAGCAGAACAGATTTTCACCCATGGGGTGCCCAGCAGCAAAATCAGAGACCTAAAGGATCACCACAGAGTTTGGGCGAAGATCATTCTGGGGTGTTTTAATCATAGGAAGCCAACAAGCTCCCCTGATTACATAAATATAGATCAACAGTTTCTAATCTATTTTATCAATCAGAAGGTAAAAATCAACTTGGCTCATCTTCTGTTTAATCACCTCAGAACAAGCGTGAAGGAAACCAGGGAAGAAGAAAGAACAAAGAGGGATTGGATACCCTTTGGAAGGTTAATATCAGATATTCTGACTGAGAATAGGCTGATAGAGCACCTGATAGAAGCTCAAGAGTTAAGCGCTATTGAACCAACTATTGGCAAGCCTATGAACGCGAAGAATCTGAAGAAAATGAAATTAATAGAGAATATCAGAAAGGAACCTAGCGTTACTCCCACTGCTGACATCACCAACAGAAGAGTCCCACTGAGCGACTTTCCCTTATTTTCTGAGATAGAGTCTAAACCAGTGGTGGTTCTCAGATACTTGGACGCGTGCAAGGCTGATGGTACAGATCCCAAGCTGAATATCAAAGATCTGCACCAACCTCAACCAGAAGTTACACTGAAGAAGACGAAGAAAAGGAAGGCCCCTTCAGAAGGATCATCCCAGCAAACACCCAAGAAAAGAGGTAATTTATCTGCTGCTTCTGTTTTAAATTCTTCTGCTATCCCAGCATCAATCCCCACTCCAGCTTCTCATGAAATCCCAATCCCCATCCCAACTATAGATGAAACCGAACCAGAAGATGACCCTTCTGAGGCACTAGCACTCAGAAGACCCCGCACCAAACATCCCAAACCAACAACTTCAACAACATTAGAACTTGACAAAGTTCTTTCTGACATTGATCAACATGCTTCTGATCACCTCTCCAATAATCCAAACTCTGAACCACAAACTGTCCACTCTCCTCACCGAGAACATCCTCTCTCACCCATTCCATAAGAACTACATATTCCTGAACAATCAGAAATTCCTCCTCCTTCTCCACAACCAGCAATTCCTTCTCCCTCTCCTCAACCATAAATTCATCCACCATCACCTCAACCTGAGTTTCATCATTCTGAAACTCCATATCCTCAACCTCCTGAACCTCATTCTCCTCAATCCTCTGAGCCACAACCTCTGGCAATACAACTGCCATGTGGAACAACTGTAACCATGGCCCAGCTGCCATCCTCGCCAGAAACCACTCCTCCAAACACTCCCAAAACTCCCCCCAGTCTAATTATTATTTCTGACTCTCCCACTCCATCTCCCAAACAAACAGCTCCCAAACAAACCACAGAAGACCCCAGCAGGACCTTCATAGATTTAACAATCCTTGATCGTCTTGCTGATCTGAAAAATAAAATAGCCATTCCAAAACCAAAACAGCCAGATGTTGGCTCTGGCATTATGAATTTTGAAACAGGTTTGCAGCAGTGGATTACTTCTCTGAAGCAAGTCTGTCCTGGAATGATTGATCCAGCTGCCTCAGACCAGCTCTGGACACGATTCAGAATTTGGGTACATGCTGAAGCTCTAAAATTGCAAGACATCAATTATGAGCAAGCACAATAGAATTTCAGCAAGCTTCTGAACGAAGTAGGAATTCAGCTGCTGAAAGAAGACGTGCTCCTTCTAGATAGTGAGCCATGGTCTGAGAAGCTCCCAGCTTCAAAGGTGCAGCCAGAAGAAGACCAGACAATTCAAGCTGAAGCCAGTCAAGCTGAAGATGTTGCAGAAAGCTCTCAGAAGCTCCCTGCTTCTGATGTTTCTCAAGCTTCCTTGGACAGGCAGACTCTGGAAGAGCTGAAGCTGAATGATATCTGTCTGCAGCAAAGGATGGATGAAAATGATCATAAGATGAAGGAAAGGATGAATGTGCAGGACATCAAGATAGATACAGTAGTCAGCATGGTGCACAAGCAGACTGAGACTGCTGATCAGATTAAGGCAATGCTGGAGACTCTGTTCACACGCCTTCCTCCCCAACCTTAGATTTTCATTCATGCTATTTTCATGTTTTCTTTGCATATCTTCTGTACTGTTTTTGTCTGGGCTCTGAATATTTTAATATAACAAGTTTTTCTGCTCTTATCGTTTTAGCACATCACTTACACTTTTTGATTGCTGACAAAAAGGGGGAGAACAAGAATTATATTTTTCAATAACGGATTACTGAGACAAAAAGTCTCAAACATTCTAACTCTGATATTTTTGAATGTTTTCTTTTCTTTTTTGCTTAAGTCTACAGGTACAAGAATACTCTCTGATTCACTGAAGACCAAAGCTCTGATACTCTGATCCAAAGCAAAGCTCTGATAAAGCTCTGATACTCTGATCTGAAGCTCTGCTCTAATATTCTGATCTAAAGCTTCTGATAGTCAAAGATCTGATATTCTGATGTTCAAAGAAAGGCAATAAAGATCTGATCCTGAAGAACTCTTGGAATTAAAAAGGGAAGTTATAAATTCAGGGGGAGTATCTCCGATACCAACTCTCATATCTCTTTATCTCTTATCTTTGATAACTTCTCACTCTGATACATCTTATCATTTAGTTATCTCTGATACTATTTCACGTTATTTTCAATTAAAAATATCTAGTTTTTGTCATCATCAAAAAGGGGGAGATTGTTAGAACAAAGTTTGAATCTACTACCCTAAGTTTAAGTTTTGATGATAACAAAATGAAAAGATATATTAATTATGTGATGCATGTAAGAACTATTTGCTACCTAAAATATTACCCTTCTGTTTTGTAGAAACTCTGATAGGTATCAGCAAGAGTACACTTAATCAGCATCAGAATATTGGTTATCAACATCAGCATCAGAAGATGCTATATCAGAATACCAGAATCAGAAGAACAACTCATGCGTATGCTGAAGCTTGATGAACAGAACTGCGCTCAACACTCTGATAAAGACAACAACAGTTCATCAGCACTTAAGCAGAGTCAGAATGAGCCAAAGCCAGAACACGCTTTAAGTAGCAACTGTACTGTGCATTCAAAGCGAATTATTACCAACGGCATCATTCCAGACAAGATCTGCTCAATAAGGAAAGTTTGTTATTAGCATTGAATCAAGATTATTGCTCCAACGTTCAACAAATTCAGTGCTATATAAACAAGACAATGAAGATTGAATTGGCTAATGCTCTACAACTATTTCCACGCCTAAAAGCTACTCATCATCTTCTCATTCTCAGTTTGCTAAAAAGCTCCATATTTCCTTACTCAATTATCTTTAGCAATCTAGTTTCAATAAGCTTAAGTTGTGTAATATCACAGTTGTGATAAACAGTTTTGTAGAAAACATTCACATACCTAGACTTCTATTCTTTGTAAGAAAGTGTTTCCTTGACAAACCGGTTTGTGGTTTGCATCAAGAAGGCTCTAGCAGTTGCTAAAGCAGATTGTAATATTCAGTTGAATATAGTGTATTAAGACCTCATTGGAGAGAGGCGAAATCACCTTGACGGGTGGACTGGAGTAGTTTGAGATCAAACGAACCAGGATAAAAATATCGTGTTCATTGTATTGATTTTCAGTTTTACAATTCAACCCCCCTTCTTGTGTTTTTCACTTCTTCAACCTGTATAGGGTAACTTCATGATGAGTCAGTGTGAAACTTCATCTGGAAATGTATGAGAAGGAACCTGTGTAGGGTAACTTCATGACGAGTCCGTGTGAAACTTCATCTGGAAATGTATGAGAAGGAACCCGTGTAGGGTAACTTCATGATGAGTCAGTGTAAAATTTCATCTGGAAATGTATGAGAAGGAATCTGTGTAGGGTAACTTCAACTGGTTGAGTAGATAGATGTACTGTCTTGTTTCAGGTATTAATCTCTGACTTTAGAAATAAAGATAGTTTTCCATGCTTGTTACAAGTATTAATCTTCAATCTCTTCATGTAGATAGTTTTCCTAGCTTGTTACAGGTATTAATCTTCAATATCTTCATGTAGATAGTTTTCATGGCTTGTTACAGGTATTACTCTTCAATCTCTTCATGTAGATAGTTTTCCCGGCTTTTTAGAAGTATTAATCTACAATCAATCGTCCACAGATAGTTTTCCTGGGTTGTTACAGGTATTAATCTGGAACTTGAAAAGGTTTGCTTTAATGATGAATAGGAATCCATGTACGATTGTTTCATGATAAATAGGAATCCATGTAAGATTGTTTCATGATGAGCCCGTGTAAAGCTGCATCTGGTCACATAGGTAGTTACTCTATTTTGCTTCAGAAACTAAACTTGGACCTGTTGAAAATTGTTGATGATATCCATCTATTGATTGACCTTTTACTGAAAAGGTAAAACATTAGCTGTATACAATGTCATGATGCATGAAATGTATGGTGTCCTCAAAATAAATGAGATTATGCCGTATATATTTAAGATGTGTGAAATGTCATTGAAATGCATCTTTCTCTGGAAAATAAATCCTTGACAAATGTTGGGGAGCTTTGATAAATGAAATCCCAGACCACTGCTGTGGACGAAGAGTATGCTCCTCTTCGGACCTTGTTTTAGGATGTATCCACTAGGGAATCCTATTTTATTGTTTGAGGAGAACTCTGCTGGTGAACATTGACTTTTCTTAGGAAGACTTTGTGGGGAGTGTTGGTATCTGCTTGGGGAAAAGAGTTCAGGAGTCTCGATTGTCTGTTACTCTACTGGAGAGTTATCTCTTGAATGTAGAGGAAGAAAGTTTAGCTGTTATCTGGTCGGACTCCCAGCTTCACAACAATTTGCTAGGGATAAAGAAGTTAACTGTTATCCGGTCAGATTCCAGGCTTGGAAGAAAATTGTTGAGGATAAATGAAGTTGACTGTTATCCGGTCGTATTCCAGGCTTCAAAACGATTTACTGGGGAAAATTAAACTGTTATCTGGTTGGATTCCATGCTTTGCAGAAAATTTCTTGGGAGAGTGAAGTTAAACTGTTATCTGGTCGGACTCCAGGCTTTGCAATAACTTACTGGAAAGGATGAAGTTGAACTAATATCTGATTGGGTCCAGGCTTCTCAATCAACTTACTGAAGTTAACTGTTATCTGGTCGATTTCCAAGTTTCGCAGTAACTTGCTAGGGGTTGTAGAGCAGTCTACCGGGGAAGAGGAGTTGTGGTCCCTTGATTTTGTAGCAATCGAAGAGGAAAACTCAAGCTGGAGAATCTGTAGTTTGTTGGGGAAATAAATCTTGTCGCCAGTCTGGCGGGGAGGAGTCTTCTTTTGGCAAAAATCCTCGAGGATTCTTGAGGTCGACTCAGTTGGGGAGAAGTTTTCAGAGGATGAAACTCTGGACGGGGATCATCCTACAAACAGGACCCTATTGGGGTTTATCATTTCCTCTGGTAGCAAGTGTTTGTGGCATTTCTAAAAAATGCTCGAATGTACGTAAGCCTTTGTCGGGATTCGCGTTCAATGCCCCAAGTGATTTAGATAGAGACCTGCCCCTGGTTACTCAGCACTTCTTGAGAGATTTCTGGGAATCTTGACTGGACTTCCCCAGGTGTGTTGGATAGTAATCATGCTGATTCCCCCTTGCTTACTGGAGATCTTTCAATGGAAGTGTCTTCCCACTTGAAATGATTTTTCTCATTGAGAGAGTTTTTGTTCACTGGATCTTCCTTGTGTGAATTTCTTCGCTGTCAAATAATTAGCCATATGCAAACAACAATATTCAAATAATGCAAAGTTTATGCTTGTCTTGAAGTTTTCAAAAATGTGCTTTAGCAGATAAGAATTTTTGTAAGAATGTGAATTCAAACTCAGGATTTAGAGTAAGCCTTACAGGAGTCAGGATACCTTTTGTAACAGTATGCTTTCGAATTAACCCATGCTTCAATTAGGAATTTTGAAGGGTTGTAACGTGGCCCTGTTCACGGTTTAAGAAACAAATGATAAAGGCTCAAATTTTATTTGTACCCGCCTGTTCTTCATGATGCTCTTCAATCCTAAACTCAGTTAATGGTGCGTTTGAACTCCAATTGAGTCTAAAATGACGTTTTGATGATGGTTCAGAAATTTGGAAGTTTATCTGTTGGAAGGCAGTCGTTTTTTCCATATTTTTCATATTGTTGAGGATTTGTAATGACCTCTTTTTATTTATTTATTATCCCTGATTTTTCCTGATTGTTCTCGTTTTGAGATTACAGTCAACGGGATGCCCCAGTTTTTCTTAAGTTTCCTTTGTAGGTTTTGACTTAGTGGGCTTTTTTTTTTAGAGATAATGAATGCCTATGTGATAGGGAACCATCATCGTCTTTTGATTCCAGAGGAGTTTTTTTTATATCACTCGTTGTATACGAAATGGGAGTTTGCGACTGAATGCACATTTCAATTAACTAAGAGACTAACCTGCCCCAGGTTTTGATTAAAGGTTTCAATTTGTATAAAAAGGAAACTCCTACTTCTTTGGCTCAAAGGGGTTGACTAGGGATTATCTTCCTTATGACTCTAATGTTTAGGATTTAAAAGAAACTCCTATACATCGTCAGCAAGGTCCATTAAAAAGCATACTGTATGAGATTAAGGCATGGTTTTCGTCATCCTCCCTCTAAAGGCTTGTAACTTTTAGCAACAGTTTAGAGTAAAAAGCATAGTTTAAATATAGTGAAAATGAATGGACGAATTCAAGACAAATATATGCAATGCATTAATGAAACAGGGTTTAACATTTATATATAATTATTTGAATAACAAAATAAATTACAATTTAAATGAACAAAAGCCTCTTTGTCTGAACTTGTCATTTCTGGTGGTGAGCTTTTGAGGGACAGCAGAAGAATTCAGTCTGACCGTCTCGTGTGAACTACAGCACTCCTTCGTAGATCAAGTCTTGGATCTTACTTTACAAAGCCCAACAGTCATCTGTATCATGCCCATGATTATTGGAATGGTATTCACATATTGCATTAGGATGATAGCTAGGAGCTGAGGTATTGGGATTCGGAGGAGGATCCCTTAACGTGGCCAAATTCAACTTCAACAAGTGTTTCAAACTTGCGATATTGGCATGTCGAGTTTGGTAAATTATATATCGGATGGGACTCATTTACTCCGATTACTATGTTCTTGTTGGCAGGGTGGTTGTTGGGTCTATGACGTGGAAGCAATTCAGAAAAGTCTTTTCTCCCCTGAACCAGCTTCTTGTCTCATGGGCGGCTGAGTAGTGACTTGATCCCCAATCTTGATTGTTTGTTTCATATGGTTGCAACCGTCTTGATGAAGTTGGTTGACAAGGGCTCTCAGCTCTTCATGTCCTTAAGCCAGGTTTTGGATAAGAGCCATCTGGCCCACTAGTTGTCCCATCATTTGGACCTTCATTATGGCTATCTCGGTTTGTAGCCGCTCCAATTGATTATCCTTGTCATCCTCAGGATTTCCCATGATCATGCCCCTAGCGAGGAGAGCCTTCACCTCTTCTTGTCCCTTAGATAGGTTCAAGAACATCTCTTGAAGTTGAGCGTTTTGAATTTGAATGTCCTTGATAGTCTGTTCTAAGGCCATCTCTAATGAAATAAACAGTAAGAAGATAAGGAGATCTGTATGGGAGAAACCTGTCCTGATATATGCATGCTATATGGATGTTATGTTTTCAAGGATTTATGAAATTTAAATTTTTCTAGACAAAGAATGAACAAATGTCAAATTGCATTAATCAGTTCAAAATGGTTACAACATGCCCTTTGGGCTTACAAAATAAATCTCTAAGACAAAAAGGTCGAACGCATCCTCTTTGGTGCAAGGTAGGCGTTCAAGCTTTGTTCATCATAGAGTATCTTTGTAAGCTCCAACACCCTTTTCTCACAAGCGTAGAATTGAGCTTCGAAGGTGTATCGTTCTTCTTTTAACTGAATCTAACCCTTTTGTAAGTCTTCAAGAGAAGTAGGCATGTTGGGATAGAGGATAGTATACGGGACTTCTCCTTCAGCAACAGGCTCCATAATAACTGGTAGGATGGAGGGGTAAGGCATCATGAGCTTATGAGCACAAGCTCGTACCCACCTAAGGTAAGGCTCAAGGGGAATGGAATTCTTGTGTCCTAGTGTTTTACTATCTACCTTTTTTACCATCCTTCAAGCTCGCACAAACCTATGACTGTAGCCTTGATCGGCGTTCTCATAGTCGAATACCACTCCTTGGATGAGCATATCATGAGGACCATCTCTTCGAGTATACCCGAACTGCCGTAAAGCTAAGCAAGGGTTGTAAGTGATACCTCCCCTAATTCCAAGAAAAGGGACATTAGGGAATTCCCCATAACGGTCGATGATAGTAATGTTCTCTAAGGATCGAGAACACCAATGAATATCCGAATGTTTGAGCAACATCAATCTATGGGACCACCTCAAACCTTGCTCGTTCTTTAATACATACAAGGGAAGATGCGAAATAAACCATCTATCCAAGAGAGGAGTGCAACACATGAGGGCCCCTCTTTTCCTCATAGTGCGAGAGTGGAGAAAATATAGGATATCTCCCAACAAAGTAGGCACCGGATTGCGAGATATGAAGATTTTGACAACATTTACATCTATGAGTTGGTCAGGGTTTGGAAATAAAACCATCCCATAGATGAGAAGGGTCAAGATTTCATAAAAATATTGTAAGTCTAAAGAGTTCCAACAATCTTGAGCTTTCTCAAACAAGAACTTGGCTACGTACCCTCTGACACCACTTCTTGTTTCCCAATTAGTCGTGACATCGGATTGTAAGTGTAGCGCTTGGGCAATCTCTTTCGGGCTTGGATCTTTTTCTGTACCGTTGAAAGGTAGTTGATTGAGAATGGGAATCCTCAAGAGTAAAGCGAATTCTTCCATAGTAGGTACAAGCTGATAATCGGGAAAAGTAAAGCAATGGTGTAGAGGATCGAAGAATTGGAAAAAGCACCTTCATCATGTCTCCCTCAATGCTTGAGGTAACCAAGTTTAGGAGTCGACCATGTCTTTCGGTGAATGAAGAATTCTCAGGGACCCTCGGTACTAATTCTTTGAGTTGAGAAGGAATTCTTACGAGATTGACTTGGATAGTATTCCTGCAGATAAAAGCCATGTCCTACAAAAAAGAACAAAGATAAATCCCAATAATCCTTGAAACGGTTAGTGAGAATGCTTATGACGTTATGATGTTTATGATTTCATGTACAAGTAAACATATACACACAAGGCAAACAAGTCCTTAGGTTTAGGCTTGCATGGAGTTTTATAGGTAAGTACCCTCTTGAAGTTTAGTTGGCTCAACCTGTCTTAGTAATAGTAACCAGGTTCTAAGGGATCTCAATATCACTGATGTTTCTTATCGGCCATTGTTTCAGCGCAAACCTCTTTAATGGAGACCTAAATATCCCAAGAAGTATGATTTTAATGAGCGTAGTATCATGTATCAACCAACTTCAGACTGCACCGAAGCTGGCTATCTCACTACTTCCTAATGGCCAAGTTGGTCAAGGAAAGGTTCTAAAGTCAGTTAGTGCTTCATGACATCACACAACGGCCCCTTATTCTCCTCGTTTCAACACAAGGGATACCGGTACCCACAAATGCGTCACACTAACGTAGCTATTGCTTAGACTATATCGGTATACCCCGCACAGTTTCCACAACGTATTTCTACTTACCTATAAGGTATCCCAAACCCGGGTAGAGGATCAAAACAAGCCCAAACCAGGAACCAAAATGTAAAGCAAGCAATTCAAACAATGAAAGCAAGTAAAGGTGATATATGATGGGCTGTTTAATCTGTAACGTATAGCCTAAATGTAGTACTGCAAGTGTACAGCCTATCGAAGTAATATATAAGATTATCGAACCACAGAGACCAATTGTCAATCTATCAACTCTATTGCTAAGGTGCTTATCTAAGGCGAACAAGAATATTGATGTGAGTGCAGTGCACAAAGTGAATGAGCGAGGTAAATAACAGTTTAGAAGACAGGTTGGAATGTAAATCATGTAATCAGATATTGGTCCGGTCATGCGTAGATGAACCTACTTATGGGGCAGTATTTTCTATTGATAACAAAGAATCAATTTAACGGGAACTTGTAGCTTTTGACTTCTAAGAACCGAGTTTACTCTTTAAATTAAATTCCTTTATTGTCACATATAAAGGGTGCCTTCCGCGTTAAAGAGGTAAACCTATTTTTAAGAAATTGATAGTTTTGACTTAACAGAAAAGTGATCTTACTCGGAAAGATTAACTTAAAGAGACTTTTGGCTTTTGACCAAGAGTCAGATTTTAAACCTACAAACGCGTCCGAAAATAGTTTCAAAATCGTTTTCTAAAAAGGTCAATGATTCCTATTTAACCAATCAACGGCTGTCGCTCTTTTTGTTTGGTTAAATAATAATCAAGTCGTATCATTAGTTTGGACGACTTTCGATCTTACCCAATAAACATTAAAACACAATTGACTTAAGTTAGAAGCAAAACATCCCCAGAGTATTTTCACTAGCATGATAATTGGAACACGACCATGATGACAATCATTACATCCTAACCTTTATAGTTTAGCCAGACATAATAAGTGCGAGTCTATAAAACGTGTAGACTATGGTAAGAGCATTTAAAGTCTATAAAACGTGTAGACTATGGTAAGAGCATTTAAAGTCTATAAAACGTGTAGACTATGGTAAGAGCATTTAAAGTCTATAAAACGTGTAGACTATGGTAAGAGCATTTAAAGTCTATAAAACGTGTAGACTATGATAAGAGCAATTAAATAAAGAAATGCAATAAATTAGAACCTTGCTCCGGTCGGAGACTTGAATCTGATACAAATCTACGGAAAAGTAAGGCCGGTATGATGAACTTCAACCAAAGTGCTCCAAGACTCGATTACAACTCAATCTACACCGCAATAACTCCCTGATGTGAAGAGATTATTACTTTACAGAAACTGATAGTATATGGCTTAAGATTGTACTAAGCTTGGATGAAACTAAAGAATGAGAATCGAAGGCTATTTATAGAGGAACTTTGAGGTGCGTAAGGACCAGCATGCCCCTTAACTTCTTTTGAGCGGGAGCCTTTTTGTGAAGGCCGCGGGCGCGGTGAGGGTGGCCGCGGGCGCGGCGCCTGGAACCGCCACATCATGGGAACGTGGCAGTTGATCTCTGGGTGAAAGTGGGCCACGTCATCGCGTTTCCTGTAGCCAGCGCGGTGCTGAACGCCATAAGTGCAAAATATCTTGAAAAACCCTAATTTCTTGGCGTTTTGGCTCGTTTCTTCACAGAAGGCTCTGAAATGACAAGAATCCTGAAAACAAAGGAAAAAGGAACATAATACGAGAAAATGACAATAAAAACTAAGGAAAACATGTGATATTTGAGTCAGAAACATAGTGCGATTTAGTGCGATCAAATCCTCCCACGCTTAGACCTTTGCTTGTCCTCAAGCAACAACTCTTAAAAGTGGATGAAAGAAATTTATGGTGTATACAGGTTTTGGGCAAAGAGGGCTTCTAAGTCCGAGTAAGGGTGTGTTGTCAGGCACTAACTATCTGAATCAAGGGTATCGTAATTACACTACTCGCAGAAATGCGGACATAAACCTCATAAGTATACAGATTGATCCAAATATCCTTACTATGCTAAGACTTCTTTTTGTACGAGGTCCTTTTTCATTCAGGCGCAATCACATTAAGCCCGTTATCCGCACATACTCATGGTGTAGTGACCGGTTAGTGACTCTGATCTCAAGTGATGGGATTCTGGTACAAGAGTTGGTTTAATCCCTTTTTATTTTACCCATTTGCAGTTGCGGGGGATCGGACCGTAGTCCGCCCTACCAAGTTCAGCACCAGATACCTCTGAACCAACTACAACAGATATGCCTTATATATATTTTTTTCTTTGTTTTTGTTAGTGTTTACAACTTTCTTGAGTTAAGTAATCTTTGTGAGGATCACCCAACTCGTAGTCGTATTCATACTTTATTTTGTAACTTTTAAGGCAAAAATAGAGATCATCCACTTATATTCATCGATCCCACACTTAGAGCATGCTTAGGCCGGAGCTGACTGCTAAGATAAACTACTTGAAGACCTATTTGTACAGTTTTATTCAAAATCATAGCATATTGGGGAGAAAGGATCTAATCTAAATATTCAAAAAGGCTTATGGTGTAAAAATGATAACGAATTTTTCAAAAAGTGAGTGTCCGAGAAACAGACCCTATCTAGGACCTGTCTCATAGCCCAAATCCTTAAAAACAACCATAAATCCTTGAAAAATAAAAATTTTGTAAGGCTAAAAGGTGGGGGAAATGAAAGGGTACACTACGCAGAAAGACTCGCCTATCACATGCATTTTATTAACTACGAATAAAAAAGGAAAAATGCGGAAGGAAAATAAAAGCAGGAAAAACGGAAAATACAAGCGAAAAATAAAAGCGAAAAATGGGAAATAAAAGCGATAAATGCTCCTCCCACACTTAAATCAGACATTTTCCTCAATGTTCCAAAATAAGGTAGGAGGAGGTACCTGAAAACACTAGTGGGGGCCACTAGGACCTTCACCATCCTGGTTGGTACGACCGGAACGGCGGCTACGGCTGCGACGGCGGCTATCTCGGTCCAAAACAAGCTGCTCCAGTCTCTCTGACAAGGCGGCATTTGCCGCTTGTAGCTCTTGGGTCCGACCAATGAGGGTGCCTTGGGTTGCCTCCATCAATTGGAAGTGACGAGCGTATGTGGTCTGGTGTAGGTGCTGTTCTCTCTGAAAAGCCAGCTGACTTTCCATAATAGTGTGCAGAGAGCTAGCATTTTGTTCTTGGGACGCTTGCATGAAGGCCATGTTGTCGGCCGCCTGTTGCTGTAAGGTAGCAAGGAGGGTGTCCCTCTGGGCCTCTCGGGCCATATGCTCACGCCACATGTCCTCAGTGACATGGAAGCTAGGAGCTGTACCTGCATGTGGGTTAGAGGTAGAAGGTGCCGTGTGTGAAGGTGAAAAATGGGGTGGTTCCTCTGTTTGGAAATCGTACTCATCATCAGTGTTGTTACCCTCATTTAAAGGTAGATTTGGGGGCAACGGACCAATAAAAGCAGGAGCGTTGAGATCGTAGGTCCAGTTACGCTCAAATCTAATATCAGTACGACGGGTGCAAGGCATAACAACACTGGGTATAGCAGCACCTCCAACCATGAGGAAGTAACCACCTTCCTTCCTCGTCTTGCATAAACACATATCCCTGAAAAATTTAAGATTTGCAATCCGAGGAGGAAGTGGTTCTAGGGTGGCAAGTTCCGTATCCAATCCTATGGCACGGGCAATAGTGGTAATCAGTCCACCAAAGGAAATCGGCCCACCTTTTCTTAAAACATGGTGCATGTGGGCAATCATGAATGGGACGGGATTAACTTTGGTGTCTGTGAGGCAGCTCTGCATGATAATTAATTCTTTAGCATTCACCTTGTTTGGGTTTTCCCGAGCAAAGATGGTGGATGCTAAAAGAAATCTAAAGACACGAAGGGCAGGATTGTGGATGTGAGAAGCAAGAAGGCCATCAAAAGATGTTGCATTTTGTTTAGTAATTCTGGCCCAAAATGCTTCAAATGCCCAATCCGTGTCTAAAGGTGCTTCACAAATGGCACCATCCCCATAAGGCAATCCTAACATGGCGGCTAGACCGTCAGTGGAGTAATCATATTCGACATTAAACATTCTAAATTTGACTCCACCTACGGTGCTAGCAGTGTTAGGGGAGACGTTATAAATTAAAGAACTTAAAAACTCGAACGTCAGCCTAGGGTAGGTTGGTGCTTGAGTAGCAAAAATATCATGCATACCTATTTTATCTAGAAGGAAGAATACACTATGGTATATACCTAATGAATATAGACAGTTTTCATCGATATACCTGGTAGAGTGTATTGGTGTTGTCAGCAATTTTTCAAGCCGCTTTAGTTGCCTTTCTCCGGCTTGACCACCACGTAAAATGTAACCGTGATATTCCATAGGATTTTCTTGTGGGTAAAAAGAGAGAAAGAATGGGATGTAGAAGTAATGAAGGTGTGAGGAAGAAAATGATATAGTAGGGGGTATTTATAGGAAGGGAAGAAAGAAAATGGTGGTTGTAAATATTTATGATGAAAATAATGGAAATAAATGTAGTGGGTTGGTATGGGTAATAAAGTGGGTTAAAATTGGAAGAAAATGGGATTGGGAATTGAAAAAGTGGTAAAATGGGGGGAAAAACGAGCTACTAGCCGTTAGGTGACCGTTGCGTCACCGCGGGCGCGGCAGGGCCTACCGCGGGCGCGGTGAGGTCGAGGTCAGTTGGGCTGGCCTGGCTTTCTTTCCATTGGGCTTTTTCTTCCTCGCCATTATCTTCAATTTCTGGAGGTGTACCTATTTTTCTTATAAATGTGCATATATGTACGTGAATACATATACACATGTTTATTTATTTTATTTTTATATTAAAACTATGGTGACCTAGAAAAACAAAAACATTAGTAAATAAATAAAACATATGCATATATATATATATATAGATATAGGTACGGACATTGGGTCATCAAAATAAATATTAACAACTCAGGAAACAGATAATGCAAAAATAAAAATGAGTCTGAAAAGTAAATCAACATAATACGAATAATACTGAAACTAGATATCTTGTGAACAATACAGATCTATTGCCAACCGGTAGGATGCTCTGCAGGAGTGTCTGGGCCACGCAGCTCAGTCAGCTGGCGTCGAATCTCTGCCACCTCGTGAGCTAATTCATCTAACTCACCAGCGAAGGTAACATCATTCACTTCCAACTGCAAATGAAGGTCAGCCACCTCATTGCGGAGAGTGGTTATCTCAGTGCGCATAGCAGTCAATAGAGTGCAAATATCAGGTTCCTGCAAGCTGAGGTTATTAGTAAGAACAGTAGTATGTGTAACCTCGGGTCGGGATGTGTGATCTGGAGCGGAGTCCTCGGAGGCAGGAGTGTAGTCTGGAGTGAGATCTTCGGAAGCAGAAGTGTATTCTGGAGTGTACTCTTCGGAGGCAGGAGTGTATTATGGAGTGTACTCTGATATCTCACCCCAACCTTCTACAGAATAGTTCCAGTTAGCAGAGTTGGAAACACAAGTCATCTGAGGGTCTGGCATGGTGAAGGTGTAAACTGTCTGGTCATTGATAAGCAATCTGTACCGATATGGGTGGAAAGAGGCCCTCCTCATGAATCCACGATCCATGCAAAAGTCTAAATCCAGAAAAGTATATCCACAGTATGGGGTCAGCTGTGCTATCATACTGTCTAAACCCAAAGCAGAAGCTATCTGTGTCACATTCCCTCCGGAATGAATGAGCCCTACAGCGGATCGAGAAGTCTGCTCGAGGCTCTCTATCAGAAAACCTCCACTAGCTATAGGTCTGGACTGACTAGCACAATATAAGAAAAGGATCTCCTCAGCGGTGACCAAGTGGTCACAGTAACTCCTCCCAAAGAAAGTGTGGCATAGGATCATCTCGAAGTATCGGAAGGCCGGGTTATGGATCTTCCGGGACAGCTGGGTAGAGGGGTCAAGACTGGCTCTATCAGTAATGTCCTGCCAAAATTTGTCAATGTCTCTGTCCATGTAGCAACTCAATGGGAACTCAGTTATAGCGGTCGGTCCAGTTTGGAAACCAAGCAAATCCCCAAATTCTTTGGTGGTCAGGGTATACTCGGTGCCAAACAATCTGAAACTCAGGCGTCCTCGCTCATCTCCTTCACCTACTCGTGGATTATAGTCCATAGAGCTAAGAAACTCCAGAGTAAGGTTCCTGTAGGTTTTGTGGACATCATCGGCATAAGAATCCCAGCTAAGTTGGTTGCATAGATACCGAATACTTGGCTCAATCCCGAGTGCCTCCATGCAGCTCTGATCGGGGTACCTAGTGGGTACCATAGGTCTAGCAGATAAGGTAGCAAATCGGGCCTTTTGCGCTTCATCTCTGAAAATCACAACCATACCATCGGGGTGATGCATCCTGAAAATATAAACACAAGAAATTAGTCCAGATAAAATATATAAATTACTAAAATAAAATAAAATAAAATAAAGAATAAACCATGGGTTGCCTCCCATGCAGCGCTTGTTTAACGTCGTTTAGCTTGACGATTAGATCTTACTTTATGTGGGTATTGGTGGGTCTATAAGAATATGACTAGAGTAGTCAACAGGCAAATCGCCTCCTTTGTAGAGCTTCAGTCTTTTTCCATTTACCACAAATGGAGCACATGAATTGTTTTTGATTTCTACTGCTCCAGATTTTAGAACTTTTGACACTTCAAATGGACCTGTCCATCTTGAACGAAGCTTACCAGGAAAAAGTCGTAACCTTGAGTTAAATAGGAGAACAGGATCACCAATGTTGAAATCTTTCTTGATGATTTTTTTATCATGCCACATCTTGGTTCTTTCCTTATATATGATGGCATTCTCATAGGCATTCAAGCGAAGCTCTTCTAGCTTGTGAATGTCCAGGATACGTTTTTCTCCGGCTTTCAGGTAATCTAGATTCAAGGATTTAATGGCCCAATAGGCTTTATGTTCTAGTTCGAAGGGTAAATGACAGGACTTTCCATAAACCAATTGATAAGGAGTTGTTCCAATAGGGGTTTTATAAGCCGTTCTATAAGCCCATAAGGCGTCTTTAAGTTTTCCAGACCAGTCTTTTCTGGATAGTGATACGGTTTTTTCTAGGATCTGCTTAATCTCCCTATTCGATACCTCTACTTGGCCACTGGCTTGTGGGTGATATGGTGATGCTACTCTATGTTTTACTCCGTATTTGCTTAGAAGCTTGTCAAATATCTTAGATATAAAATGAGATCCTCCATCACTTATGACTAACCTCGGGGTTCCAAACCTAGGAAAAATAATATTCTTAAACAGTTTGATAACTACCTTGGTATCGTTTGTGGGTGATGCAACAGCTTCGATCCACTTTCAGACATAATCGACAGCTACTAGGATATACTTGTTACCCATTGAGGAAGGAAAAGGTCCCATGAAATCTATACCCCAGACATCAAATATTTCCACTTCTTGGATGTTTCTTAAAGGCATTTCATCACGTCTTGAGATGTTCCCAGTGCGTTGGCATCGGTCACATTTTGTAATGTAAGTCTGGACATCGCGCCATATAGTAGGCCAATAAAAACCTGCTTGAAATATTTTGGCGCATGTTTTAGACGTGCTTGCATGTCCACCATAAGGTGAAGCATGACAATGTTTAATGACATTGCCTACTTCTTCCTCCGGCACACATCGTCGGAATATATTATCTATTCCTCTTTTGAATAGGAGGGGTTCATCCCAAAAGAAGTGTTTAACATCTCTAAAAAACTTCTTCTTCTGTTGGTAGCTTAAGTCAGGGGGTATGATATCAGCGGCTAGATAATTTACAATATCTGCGTACCATGGTATGTTGTTCATGGTTGAGATTTCCTCATAGGTCTCTTCTTCAGTTAAGTTTATCCCAGCTATTAATCTTTCATAAGTAGAGTGATCGTCTATAGGTATAAGTTCAGGCTTAAGGTGTTCTAACCTGGAGAGATGATCAGCTACTAAGTTTTCAGCTCCTTTTTTATCCTTAATATCCAAGTCAAATTCTTGGAGTAAAAGTACCCATCTGAGCAATCTAGGCTTAGCATCTTTCTTACTTAACAAGTACCGGATTGCTGCGTGATCTGTGTATACTATTATTTTTGCTCCCACCAAATAAGATCGAAATTTATCAATAGCAAAAACTACGGCTAGCAATTCTTTTTCTGTGGTTGTATAATTTAGCTGGGCAGCGTCTAGTGTTCTACTAGCGTAGTAAATTGCATGCAGTTTTTTGTCTTTTCTTTGCCCTAGTACAGCTCCTACAGCGAAATCACTAGCATCGCACATGATTTCAAAGGGTTGTGTCCAATCAGGTGGTCTTATGATAGGTGCTGAAATAAGAGCTTGCTTTAAAACTTCAAAGGCCTCAAGACATTTTTGGTCGAATTCAAACTCGACATCCTTCATCAATAAGTTAGTTAAAGGTTTAGTTATTGCGGAAAAATTCTTGATGAAACGTCGGTAGAACCCGGCATGTCCTAGGAAACTTCTTATTTCCCTAACGGTCTTAGGTGGGTTTAAGTTTTCTATAACTTCTATCTTGGCCTTATCGACTTCTATACCTCTTTCAGAAATAATGTGTCCCAAGACTATCCCTTCACTTACCATAAAGTGACACTTTTCCCAATTCAACACAAGGTTTACTTCCACACATCTTTTTAAGATTTTCTCCAAGTTCGAGAGGCAGTTTTTGAAATCAGACCCACATACTGAAAAATCGTCCATAAATACTTCCATAATTCCATCTAGGTAGTCTGCGAAAATTGACATCATACAACGTTGGAAAGTGGCAGGTGCATTACAGAGTCCAAAGGGCATTCGTCTATAAGCGAATGTTCCATAAGGGCAGGTAAATGTGGTTTTTTCTTGGTCCTCTGGGTGAATAGGGATTTGGAAAAATCCCGAATATCCATCAAGATAGCAGAAACATGAGTGTCTTGCTAGACGTTCAAGCATCTGATCTATAAATGGGAGAGGGAAATGGTCTTTTCTTGTTGCCTTATTCAACCTTCTGTAATCTATACACATTCGCCATCCTCCTTCTGTACGTTTTGCCACATGCTCACCTTTCTCATTTTTTAGAACAGTGATACCTCCTTTCTTGGGTACCACATGGACTGGGCTTACCCATTCACTATCCGAAATTTGGTATATGATACCAGCTTCTAATAACTTAAGAACTTCTTTCTTAACTACATCACTCATGATAGGGTTTATTCTTCTTTGATGTTCTCTTGAGGGTTTTGAATCTTCTTCTAGCATAATCCGATGCATGCATACGGATGGGCTTATACCTCTTAAATCTGAAACTTTATACCCTAAAGCTGAGGGATATTTTCGCAAGGTATCTAATAGTTGATTTGTTTCTATTTGGTTTAGAGTGGCGCTAATTATAACAGGTCTATTCATCTCCTCATCCAAAAACTCATATCTTAGATTCTTGGGTAGTTCCTTAAGTTCTATAGTGGTTTTCTCAGTACGTGGCATAAGGTCATGGGTAAGAGCTAAGCATTCGAAAAGGTTGTCGTCAATGTACGGTTCGATACTCTCAAATCCGTCATCCTCTAAAATAGGGGTTGATGGTAATTTGGTTAAGAATTCTTTTTGTTCGAGCTCATTTACACATTCATCAATGATGTCGATGGCATAGCACGCATCTCCTATCACTGGTGCCATTAGAAATTTTGATAAAATGAACTCAATCTTTTCATCTCCTACCTCGAAAGTCAGTTTCCCTTTCTTAACATCTATTATAGCTCCGGCGGTCGATAGGAAGGGTCTTCCTAAGAGGATTGGGATGTCTTCATCTTCTTTGATATCCATTACGACGAAGTCGGTCGGAATGTATAACTGACCAATCTTGACAGGTATGTCTTCTAAAATACCCATGGGATATTTGACAGATCTATCAGCTAGTTGTAAGGACATCTTAGTAGGTTGAAGTTCTCCTAATTTTAACCTCTTACAGACGGCCAGAGGCATCAGACTTACGCTTGCTCCTAGGTCTAAAAATGCTTTGTCTATCATATGGTTACCTAGGATGCAAGGGATAGAAAAACTTCCAGGGTCTTTATCTTTCTTGGCGAGTTTATTTTCGGATATAAAATGACATTCTAAAGGCTTGGGATCATCGAGTCGTCGTTTATTGGTCAAAATATCTTTCAGAAACTTAGCATATGATGGTATCTGGGTTATAGCTTCAGTAAAAGGAATCTCAACATGGAGTTTCTCTATTACCTTAATAAACTTTTGGTACTGGTTTTCTACTTTGGTGTTTTTCAGCCTCTGTGGGAATGGAATAGGTGGTTTATAAGGTTGTTGAGTGTTTTTCTCTACTTCTGGTTTTGATTGCTTTCCTGGTTTCTCTGGTTCCTCCACCTGGTCTTTGGGCGTAGCATCTTCCATAGGTTTTTCTGATGTGCTTAAGTCAGGATTTCTAGGTCCTTCATAAGCGGTTCCACTTCTTAGTGTGATAGAATTTGCTTGGCCTTTTGGATTTGGTTGAGTTTGTCCAGGGAATTGTCCTCCAGGTGCAACTTGTACAGAGGTGTTTTGTGCTACTTGGGAAATCTAAGTCTCAAGCATTTTGGTGTGGGTTATTATCTGGTCAAACTTGGTTGCTAGTTGAGTAACCAGTTCGTTCGTGTGAATATGTTGGTTCATAAACTCCTTATTTTGCTGGGTTTGAGCTTGAATAAAGGTGTCTATGGTTTCTTTAAGGTTTGGTCTTGGGGGTACTATTTGCATAGGTTGGTTTTGTTTTTGCGTTTGGAATCCTTGAGGTCTCGAAGGTCCGGGATTTTGGATAGGGTTGTTGTTTTTGTAAGAGAAATTCGGGTGGTTCCTCCATCCAGGATTGTAGGTATTCGAGAAAGGGTTCCCTTGAGTATAGTTAACTTGGTCTGAGCTTGATTCGTTCAAAAGGTTACAGTCAACGGTTTGATGTCCTTGAGTTCCACAGAGTTCGCACTCCGATTGGATTGCTGCTATTGTGGTTGGGTTTTGAGACATGTTCTCGACTCTCAAGGCTAGGGCATCCATCTTGGCATTGATCATGTCCATGCAACTTACCTCATGCTTTCCTCCATGGCTCTCCTTTTTCTCTACTGTCGCTCGTTCTAATCCCCATTGGGCGTGGTTTTGGGCCATGTCCTCTATTAGGGCACAAGCGTCAGGGTAAGGTTTGTTCATCAACGCTCCGCCAGCGGCAGCGTCTATGGACATCTTTGTGTTGTAATGGAGTCCATTATAGAAGGTATGTATGATTAACCATTGCTCTAGGTCATGGTGCGGACAGGCTCTTAAAAGTTCTTTATATCTCTCCCAGGCATCAAAAAGTGATTCGCCTTGGTTTTGGGTGAAACAAGTGATCAGGTTCCTAAGAACAGCGGTCTTGCTTGGTGGAAAATACCTCGCAAGAAAAGCTCTCCTAAGGTCTTCCCAAGTTGTTATTGAGTTAGTTGGAAGGGCGTCTAACCAGTCGTGAGCTTTACCTCTAAGGGAAAAAGGAAATAGTCTTAATCGGATAGCTTCGGGCGTGGCTCCATTTGCCTTAAGGGTGTCAGCTAACTGGATAAATACCTTTAAATGTTGATTCGGGTTCTCGGTAGCGAGACCAGCGAATTGGTTTTGTTGTACTAATTGTAGTAACGAGGGCTTTAGTTCAAAGTTGTTGGTAGTTATAGCAGGGTTTACTATACTAGAACTAGGTTCCTCGTTAGATGGTTGGGCGAATTCCTTGAGCGGTCTTTGGTTACGATCTTCTGCCATAGCTCTTCTTATCTTGCGAATAAAAAGACGGGCACGAGCGTAACGTTCAGGTTCTACTAAAGGATCTATTAGGTTGCCGGTGCTACGATTTCTACGCATCTACCGGCTAGAATAGCCTTAGTCTAAACGGGATAACAATAGGGTACGAAATTTGACGAAGTTGGTCCCCGGCAACGGCGCCAAAAACTTGATGGGCTGTTTAATCTGTAACGTATAGCCTAAATGTAGTACTGCAAGTGTACAGCCTATCGAAGTAATATATAAGATTATCGAACCACAGAGACCAATTGTCAATCTATCAACTCTATTGCTAAGGTGCTTATCTAAGGCGAACAAGAATATTGATGTGAGTGCAGTGCACAAAGTGAATGAGCGAGGTAAATAACAGTTTAGAAGACAGGTTGGAATGTAAATCATGTAATCAGATATTGGTCCGGTCATGCGTAGATGAACCTACTTATGGGGCAGTATTTTCTATTGATAACAAAGAATCAATTTAACGGGAACTTGTAGCTTTTGACTTCTAAGAACCGAGTTTACTCTTTAAATTAAATTCCTTTATTGTCACATATAAAGGGTGCCTTCCGCGTTAAAGAGGTAAACCTATTTTTAAGAAATTGATAGTTTTGACTTAACAGAAAAGTGATCTTACTCGGAAAGATTAACTTAAAGAGACTTTTGGCTTTTGACCAAGAGTCAGATTTTAAACCTACAAACGCGTCCGAAAATAGTTTCAAAATCGTTTTCTAAAAAGGTCAATGATTCCTATTTAACCAATCAACGGCTGTCGCTCTTTTTGTTTGGTTAAATAATAATCAAGTCGTATCATTAGTTTGGACGACTTTCGATCTTACCCAATAAACATTAAAACACAATTGACTTAAGTTAGAAGCAAAACATCCCCAGAGTATTTTCACTAGCATGATAATTGGAACACGACCATGATGACAATCATTACATCCTAACCTTTATAGTTTAGCCAGACATAATAAGTGCGAGTCTATAAAACGTGTAGACTATGGTAAGAGCATTTAAAGTCTATAAAACGTGTAGACTATGGTAAGAGCATTTAAAGTCTATAAAACGTGTAGACTATGGTAAGAGCATTTAAAGTCTATAAAACGTGTAGACTATGGTAAGAGCATTTAAAGTCTATAAAACGTGTAGACTATGATAAGAGCAATTAAATAAAGAAATGCAATAAATTAGAACCTTGCTCCGGTCGGAGACTTGAATCTGATACAAATCTACGGAAAAGTAAGGCCGGTATGATGAACTTCAACCAAAGTGCTCCAAGACTCGATTACAACTCAATCTACACCGCAATAACTCCCTGATGTGAAGAGATTATTACTTTACAGAAACTGATAGTATATGGCTTAAGATTGTACTAAGCTTGGATGAAACTAAAGAATGAGAATCGAA
The DNA here is from genome assembly GCA_948472305.1 of Vicia faba. Lineage (NCBI taxonomy): Eukaryota > Viridiplantae > Streptophyta > Magnoliopsida > Fabales > Fabaceae > Vicia > Vicia faba. Next base: position 1,284,290,057 of record OX451735.1, on the reverse strand, counting down.
GGCTATTTATAGAGGAACTTTGAGGTGCGTAAGGACCAGCATGCCCCTTAACTTCTTTTGAGCGGGAGCCTTTTTGTGAAGGCCGCGGGCGCGGTGAGGGTGGCCGCGGGCGCGGCGCCTGGAACCGCCACATCATGGGAACGTGGCAGTTGATCTCTGGGTGAAAGTGGGCCACGTCATCGCGTTTCCTGTAGCCAGCGCGGTGCTGAACGCCATAAGTGCAAAATATCTTGAAAAACCCTAATTTCTTGGCGTTTTGGCTCGTTTCTTCACAGAAGGCTCTGAAATGACAAGAATCCTGAAAACAAAGGAAAAAGGAACATAATACGAGAAAATGACAATAAAAACTAAGGAAAACATGTGATATTTGAGTCAGAAACATAGTGCGATTTAGTGCGATCAAATCCTCCCACGCTTAGACCTTTGCTTGTCCTCAAGCAACAACTCTTAAAAGTGGATGAAAGAAATTTATGGTGTATACAGGTTTTGGGCAAAGAGGGCTTCTAAGTCCGAGTAAGGGTGTGTTGTCAGGCACTAACTATCTGAATCAAGGGTATCGTAATTACACTACTCGCAGAAATGCGGACATAAACCTCATAAGTATACAGATTGATCCAAATATCCTTACTATGCTAAGACTTCTTTTTGTACGAGGTCCTTTTTCATTCAGGCGCAATCACATTAAGCCCGTTATCCGTACATACTCATGGTGTAGTGACCGGTTAGTGACTCTGATCTCAAGTGATGGGATTCTGGTACAAGAGTTGGTTTAATCCCTTTTTATTTTACCCATTTGCAGTTGCGGGGGATCGGACCGTAGTCCGCCCTACCAAGTTCAGCACCAGATACCTCTGAACCAACTACAACAGATATGCCTTATATATATTTTTTTCTTTGTTTTTGTTAGTGTTTACAACTTTCTTGAGTTAAGTAATCTTTGTGAGGATCACCCAACTCGTAGTCGTATTCATACTTTATTTTGTAACTTTTAAGGCAAAAATAGAGATCATCCACTTATATTCATCGATCCCACACTTAGAGCATGCTTAGGCCGGAGCTGACTGCTAAGATAAACTACTTGAAGACCTATTTGTACAGTTTTATTCAAAATCATAGCATATTGGGGAGAAAGGATCTAATCTAAATATTCAAAAAGGCTTATGGTGTAAAAATGATAACGAATTTTTCAAAAAGTGAGTGTCCGAGAAACAGACCCTATCTAGGACCTGTCTCATAGCCCAAATCCTTAAAAACAACCATAAATCCTTGAAAAATAAAAATTTTGTAAGGCTAAAAGGTGGGGGAAATGAAAGGGTACACTACGCAGAAAGACTCGCCTATCACATGCATTTTATTAACTACGAATAAAAAAGGAAAAATGCGGAAGGAAAATAAAAGCAGGAAAAACGGAAAATACAAGCGAAAAATAAAAGCGAAAAATGGGAAATAAAAGCGATAAATGCTCCTCCCACACTTAAATCAGACATTTTCCTCAATGTTCCAAAATAAGGTAGGAGGAGGTACCTGAAAACACTAGTGGGGGCCACTAGGACCTTCACCATCCTGGTTGGTACGACCGGAACGGCGGCTACGGCTGCGACGGCGGCTATCTCGGTCCAAAACAAGCTGCTCCAGTCTCTCTGACAAGGCGGCATTTGCCGCTTGTAGCTCTTGGGTCCGACCAATGAGGGTGCCTTGGGTTGCCTCCATCAATTGGAAGTGACGAGCGTATGTGGTCTGGTGTAGGTGCTGTTCTCTCTGAAAAGCCAGCTGACTTTCCATAATAGTGTGCAGAGAGCTAGCATTTTGTTCTTGGGACGCTTGCATGAAGGCCATGTTGTCGGCCGCCTGTTGCTGCAAGGTAGCAAGGAGGGTGTCCCTCTGGGCCTCTCGGGCCATATGCTCACGCCACATGTCCTCAGTGACATGGAAGCTAGGAGCTGTACCTGCATGTGGGTTAGAGGTAGAAGGTGCCGTGTGTGAAGGTGAAAAATGGGGTGGTTCCTCTGTTTGGAAATCGTACTCATCATCAGTGTTGTTACCCTCATTTAAAGGTAGATTTGGGGGCAACGGACCAATAAAAGCAGGAGCGTTGAGATCGTAGGTCCAGTTACGCTCAAATCTAATATCAGTACGACGGGTGCAAGGCATAACAACACTGGGTATAGCAGCACCTCCAACCATGAGGAAGTAACCACCTTCCTTCCTCGTCTTGCATAAACACATATCCCTGAAAAATTTAAGATTTGCAATCCGAGGAGGAAGTGGTTCTAGGGTGGCAAGTTCCGTATCCAATCCTATGGCACGGGCAATAGTGGTAATCAGTCCACCAAAGGAAATCGGCCCACCTTTTCTTAAAACATGGTGCATGTGGGCAATCATGAATGGGACGGGATTAACTTTGGTGTCTGTGAGGCAGCTCTGCATGATAATTAATTCTTTAGCATTCACCTTGTTTGGGTTTTCCCGAGCAAAGATGGTGGATGCTAAAAGAAATCTAAAGACACGAAGGGCAGGATTGTGGATGTGAGAAGCAAGAAGGCCATCAAAAGATGTTGCATTTTGTTTAGTAATTCTGGCCCAAAATGCTTCAAATGCCCAATCCGTGTCTAAAGGTGCTTCACAAATGGCACCATCCCCATAAGGCAATCCTAACATGGCGGCTAGACCGTCAGTGGAGTAATCATATTCGACATTAAACATTCTAAATTTGACTCCACCTACGGTGCTAGCAGTGTTAGGGGAGACGTTATAAATTAAAGAACTTAAAAACTCGAACGTCAGCCTAGGGTAGGTTGGTGCTTGAGTAGCAAAAATATCATGCATACCTATTTTATCTAGAAGGAAGAATACACTATGGTATATACCTAATGAATATAGACAGTTTTCATCGATATACCTGGTAGAGTGTATTGGTGTTGTCAGCAATTTTTCAAGCCGCTTTAGTTGCCTTTCTCCGGCTTGACCACCACGTAAAATGTAACCGTGATATTCCATAGGATTTTCTTGTGGGTAAAAAGAGAGAAAGAATGGGATGTAGAAGTAATGAAGGTGTGAGGAAGAAAATGATATAGTAGGGGGTATTTATAGGAAGGGAAGAAAGAAAATGGTGGTTGTAAATATTTATGATGAAAATAATGGAAATAAATGTAGTGGGTTGGTATGGGTAATAAAGTGGGTTAAAATTGGAAGAAAATGGGATTGGGAATTGAAAAAGTGGTAAAATGGGGGGAAAAACGAGCTACTAGCCGTTAGGTGACCGTTGCGTCACCGCGGGCGCGGCAGGGCCTACCGCGGGCGCAGTGAGGTCGAGGTCAGTTGGGCTGGCCTGGCTTTCTTTCCATTGGGCTTTTTCTTCCTCGCCATTATCTTCAATTTCTGGAGGTGTACCTATTTTTCTTATAAATGTGCATATATGTACGTGAATACATATACACATGTTTATTTATTTTATTTTTATATTAAAACTATGGTGACCTAGAAAAACAAAAACATTAGTAAATAAATAAAACATATGCATATATATATATATATATAGATATAGGTACGGACATTGGGTCATCAAAATAAATATTAACAACTCAGGAAACAGATAATGCAAAAATAAAAATGAGTCTGAAAAGTAAATCAACATAATACGAATAATACTGAAACTAGATATCTTGTGAACAATACAAATCTATTGCCAACCGGTAGGATGCTCTGCAGGAGTGTCTGGGCCACGCAGCTCAGTCAGCTGGCGTCGAATCTCTGCCACCTCGTGAGCTAATTCATCTAACTCACCAGCGAAGGTAACATCATTCACTTCCAACTGCAAATGAAGGTCAGCCACCTCATTGCGGAGAGTGGTTATCTCAGTGCGCATAGCAGTCAATAGAGTGCAAATATCAGGTTCCTGCAAGCTGAGGTTATTAGTAAGAACAGTAGTATGTGTAACCTCGGGTCGGGATGTGTGATCTGGAGCGGAGTCCTCGGAGGCAGGAGTGTAGTCTGGAGTGAGATCTTCGGAAGCAGGAGTGTATTCTGGAGTGTACTCTTCGGAGGCAGGAGTGTATTATGGAGTGTACTCTGATATCTCACCCCAACCTTCTACAGAATAGTTCTAGTTAGCAGAGTTGGAAACACAAGTCATCTGAGGGTCTGGCATGGTGAAGGTGTAAACTGTCTGGTCATTGATAAGCAATCTGTACCGATATGGGTGGAAAGAGGCCCTCCTCATGAATCCACGATCCATGCAAAAGTCTAAATCCAGAAAAGTATATCCACAGTATGGGGTCAGCTGTGCTATCATACTGTCTAAACCCAAAGCAGAAGCTATCTGTGTCACATTCCCTCCGGAATGAATGAGCCCTACAGCGGATCGAGCAGTCTGCTCGAGGCTCTCTATCAGAAAACCTCCACTAGCTATAGGTCTGGACTGACTAGCACAATATAAGAAAAGGATCTCCTCAGCGGTGACCAAGTGGTCACAGTAACTCCTCCCAAAGAAAGTGTGGCATAGGATCATCTCGAAGTATCGGAAGGCCGGGTTATGGATCTTCCGGGACAGCTGGGTAGAGGGGTCAAGACTGGCTCTATCAGTAATGTCCTGCCAAAATTTGTCAATGTCTCTGTCCATGTAGCAACTCAATGGGAACTCAGTTATAGCGGTCGGTCCAGTTTGGAAACCAAGCAAATCCCCAAATTCTGAATCTGATGCGCTGGGAAATCATAAATAACATGTTAGCAGAAATGGGGAAGGTTAGAAGTTCTGGGTCTGGGTACACCGAAGTTCTGAGGTTGCTGGGAACAAAGGAAAGCCTAGAAGTTCTGATTGTTGAAGGAGTCTAGAAGCACTAGTGCAACTGGGAATCTAGAAGTTCTAATATCAATGGCAAGTCAGAAGTTCTGGTTATTTGAGAGAGTGAGGTGATAATGTTGTTGGGTGAGGATGTCTAGAAGTTCTGATTTAGGAATATTGTCTGATAGATAAATGGGTAAAAAATGTCAATAAATGAACCTAAAAAAGATGCTTCTGGGGATAGAACCCAGGACCCTTAGCATTAATGTCTTATGCGCACGCTTTCTACCACTAGGGTGGATGTACATCCGGTATTAGAAGAAAAAGCATAAACATGTATCACAAAGTAAACTCTGATGATAAACTTCATCTCCTTCTCCATGCTAGTTACAGCATCTGCAACTTAGTCATTTCTCAACAAAACAGAAAATACGCACATAGCAGTTATGGCAGATTTCTTCATGTTTCAGAAATATAAGATATAAGAACTATAAATCATAAGCAAGCATGAATTTTGCTAATCCTAATTCTAAATCCTAATTTCCTCAAGAAGTTCTGAACTGAAGTTCTCTCTACTTTAGAAAAAATACATGAAATCTATAAATATGTACATAATTAGAATCAGGATGTGTACATTATGTTTTTGAACGTGTAAATCTAACAATGCCTAAGCAATATGATGAGGGTCAGCAGAATGTTTACCTTACAGTTGGAAAATGTTCTGCGAACTAGATCTTGGTTCTGACTTCTTGTAATGTTCTGATCAGCTTCCTCACGTGCTCAGCAGGCTGTAACAATCTTTAACTTGGGCTATGAATGGCTGGAAATTTTTGGAACAACCAAGAAGCAAAGTTCTGACTTTTGAGGTGGAGATTGATGAAGAACGTGTTACAGTCTGAAAACAGAAGTTAGGAAGACTTATAAATGTATATCAGAAACTGTATGGATGATTTGGTCAAGAAACACTTGAGGAAAATTGGAGTTTGAATGAAAAAAATCAAAAACTAGCAGGTTTTGTATTTGCGTTTGTAGTTTCGAATTCCTGGAATTTTTAGCAAGGTTTCAAGGCTTTTTCTTTTCAATTTTTCGACCTCTTTACAATTGAAAATGAAGTTCATTTTATAGGCAAGGATTATGTAGCTTGGAGAAGCCAAGAGTACAACCATCATGCTAGGGCGCTGACTTGTTCTTGAAGCAAGTTAAACAAGTATGGTGGTTAGCAGCTTTTAGCCGTGCCTAAGCTAGATTTGTAAGCATGAATTAAGGAAAAGTAACCTCAGAGGCAAAAGCAAATCATGGGCCTAGCATAACCTTGTACAAAAGTTTGCTTTTCAAGGACAACAATGGTACTTCTATGCCACACGTGGGGAAATCCTTTGGACAATGACTCAAAAGTGGATGTGAGCATTAAATGATGATGAGATTTATTAAACCAAAAATCCTGCAATATGAGATTATGCATTATAGCTTGATTCTGGGTCTGAAGTTCAGCACCAGCGTAGCTTAGAACGAAGATCCAACTTCTGATCTTTGGATCTCCCTGCACCAGCATGTTCTGAAGTAGTTCTCAGACTTTTCAGAAAGCTTGTAACACGCTTTGTAGACTTTCTTTGAATTTCTCTTGCAAACTCTAGTTGAACCTTCGTGAAAATTGGCCTGAAAGTTCTAACCAAACTCTGCCCAGAATTTACTGAGTGCTGCAGTTTCATGGACGTGTCTTTGAAGATTTATAACTTGAAATCCCAGCGTTTCTAGGAGAAGTTCTATTCTGCAACGTTCCAGATATCATTGAGATCTATAATTATTATGTTAGAAGTTCTTCAAGAATCAGCTTGTATCATGGTGAAAATCTGGCCAGAAGTTCTGAATTTATCATATTTCCTAAACACTTAGAAAAATTTCTAAGTACTTGGAATTTTGACTTTTCCAAAGTAATTTTGACTTTTGACTTTCTTGATGAAACAAACTTCATATTCCAACATGTCTTGAAGAAATATGAATCTTGAAACTTGATTTTAATCCTAAAGTCAAAGTTTGAGTTTTCAGCGTGCAAATGACCATTTTGCCCTTGTGCCAATTCCAACTCTAAATTGATGTATCAATGTTGAACTTGATATCATGGAAGATATTTGGAGAAAATTCTTGAGAAATGAGAGGATATAATGATCTTATTTATTTTCCAATCCAAGACCACTTTTCTCATCTTTCTCATCCCATAGGTTTTCTGCATTTGGTACGGTAAAACCATCAACAACATATGTCAGCGGTGTTAGACCATTTAGAATATCTTCCCAAACACCTTTGTCATATGAATTAACATGAATTTGCATACAACATTTCCAATAACTATATTCTATCCCGTAAAAAATTGGGCTCTTTTATAATCTGATTTTGGTTCGTAAGTCATTTTCTAAAAGTATCGAAGCCGGAATGAGCTAGGCTCTTGATGCAATTTGTTAGATGAAGAAAACATACCTAGAGGGGGGTGAATATATACCCCTTTGAAAAATTCCAAATAAATTTGGTTTTGAAATTTTTTATCAAAGTACGACGTGGGAGCTCTTTCAAATTGTCAAATATACGAACATTATCGGGAAGCTCGAATATGCAAACCGTAAAACAAAAATCAATATGGAATATGAATGATAATAGAATTAATAAGATTGAATCTCTTGAAACTTATTTACCGTTTAATCACTTTCACTTAGAAAGGCTATTTCCAATGGAAATATTAAAGAACTAGTTTAGTTAATTTATCAAACACTTGGTGTGCAATTGAATTTTCATAATTTTTCCTTTGATTGTGTTGATGCACAAAAACACTTATAATTAAAAGTGATTATAAGCTATTCCAACACTTGAGGTAAAATCAAAATTGATTAGAAAAATTATTACAATTCAAATGATAGCACAATGCTATTTGACAAATTGATCAATGAGTATCAAAGCAAGTAAAAGCAAAAATAAAAGCGACACAACGAATTTGGCTTCACAGTTCGCCATTATCGTCCTTGCGTGCGGGCTTGACTATGCTTAATTCCAATAGAATTAGGATAATTATTACTATGAAAAATTGTTGATACAAGAGAAGTGTTCAAGAGCAACTCCACAAACCCTAAGCGTGTTGTTGATTCAACCCCTTCTCCACTTTTGATCTTGAGAGATACCAAAACACAATAGATGGAAAATGACTATCTGGATCTTGCTACTCCTTTGCATTCTTTATCTCCAAAGATTTCACGCTCCGTCAATTTCAAAATATTGCAACACAAGATTTCGATTCTATCCGGTACTCCAAATTACTTCCTTGCAAAGATTTCAAACACTCCAAGGTTCCTTGCAAAGATTTTAAGCACTCCAAGGTTGTTCACTTTACTGCAATTACCTCTCGAACGTCTTGCAAGAAAATCCCCAAATTAAACAATGATCTTGGAGGATAAACCCAAGTTTTTTCCTAGATGAAAACCCTACAAAACTCCACCCAATACACAATTGGACACTAGAAGTCCTCGTCTAGATGGAAGCTCAACGGAACTTTGTTAGAATGTGATGTCAGTGTGTATGCATAGATTAGAGCTTGAAGATGAATATACAAATATGCTAATTTTATGGTTTTCACCAAGTTATGAATGATGCATGAAAGAGTATTTATAGTTTTGGAACTTTTAGGGCAAAATGGAAAATTCAGAATAAAAAGATTTAAAGAAATTAACCAAACATAACAGTATGTGTCAACCTATGTATCGTATGTATCGACACATACGTGAATTTTAAAAGGTATGTGTCGACCTATGAGAAGCCATGTGTCGACCGAAACAAGTGAAAATCTACAGGCTTTAAAACGATAGTAAGTGTGTCGACCTGAAAAATGGATGTGTCGACACATAAAGTAAGAATTTCTTCAATTTCAAAAAAGCTTCAGTATGTTTCAACCTGAAACATGCATGTGTCGGCCTAAGACTTACATAGGTTACATGCTTTAATAATGGGTTACATGTGTCGACCAGAAATACAGATGCGTCGATACATGCAGTGAAAGATCATGCAAAAAACTATTTTTAATGACTTGGAACAATTTCAAGATGCTTTTTAATGATTCCTAAGACCTCTAATGTAGAGGAGTGCCACAAGACATAAGGATACTATCCAATACTTAGAAGTGCAAGCTTTTCCCAGTTTTGATATCATTCAAAATATTTGATGACGAAGTTTGTAGTCACATAAGTCATTTCTAGCCCAAAGTAGATATACCCATTGTATCATCTCAGAGGTGATCTCTTAACAAACCTAAATAACACAGAAGACAACCATGTTACTCGCGTTGATGATCTCTCAGCATAACACAACCAACACAGACGCATTAAGCACAAATACCCAAGGGAATAGTATCTCTAAATATATCTCTAGAATCTAGAAACTATTAGATAATCACCCTAGATAAGAATTTGAGCAGTATATGTTTATAACAACCCAAACCTCAAAGCGAAGAGCAAAAATCTAGGATAATAACCGACAAAGATTTGTAAAGGAAGCTTTATATAATACCATGGGAGATAAATATACATGAGTTCAAAGTAAATACATATACAAACTCAACAAATGAAGAATACATAAAGAAGAAGAGAAATAAACCACAAATCTTCCGGTTGTTCAATGTCGATCGATGAGAAATTCATTCTGGATCATCTATATACAAGCTTCATAGTTGTTTTCTAAGCTAATCTACTAAAAATGAGTTTGATGGAGTTGGGAGAACAAAAACCACTTCCAAAACCATAACCCTAACAAATGAATTGAAAATATATACAAAATTTAGTCTCAGACACGCATCGTCCGACACTAGAAAGCACCACCTCATGCTGCCTTTTATTTATCTACACAGTTAGTGCCACGTAAGTAAACTGGCCAAAAATATATCGCATCGCCCGGTGCTCAAAACCACCGCCCAACGACGACCTCAAATCTCGCCCGGCAACCAAGACGCGAGGACAATACAGAAGCATCGGGATTTTCTCATTTCTGCACTGCCTCTACCTCGCCCATCAACGACCCAAGTGCTCATAACACCCTATCACCACCCTAGCACCACCCGATGCTGGTGACAAAACAATACTTCTTTTCTTCTTATATTGGCTCTCTTTCTTTTCCTTGTTCATTTCTTGCTCCAAAATTGCATCTTGGAGTTTTTATTACTCATTACTCAAACCATGCTCAAATACCTACTAAATGAATGGGAAAACATCAAATGATACACTATGTACATAAAAACTGTGATATACACAAACTAAACGTATTTACAAACAAAGCAGGGTTTATTCAACAAATATTAACAGACAAGAGTCGATAAGTGCCACAAAACTATATACAAAAATAACTTCAAATTGACACCTATCAATATTCGAAACATCTTGAAAATTGATTTAAGGATTTGTTCAGATATGCATATCCGAAGGGTATTTTTGGGTTTTTAGAGGCTTTTTCACCCATATAAGGGTGTACTGAAAAATCCACTTATCAATATTTAGTGATTCCCCTTGGGCTTACTAACACATTCTATACTTTCATATAAACATGAATGACCTCATTCATCAATACTTAAGACAATTTGTTTTTGTTTTCTTTAATAACATTTTAATTTATAAAACTTGTTTAAACAATCATTTATGATTTATATTATACTTGTTAGAATCACGTGAGTTTGTTTACAATTTATCTAAATGTGTATACTTGCAATGGATATGGTTAACTACCTAGGTTGTGTGATTTTAGTTGGAGGTGTTTCTATTGATTTGATTAAGGTTCATGCAATATTAGATTGGTTAGAGCCCCGTTCACTCAATATTATCATAGTACTTTTGGGTCTCACTGGTGTTTATAGGGAATTTGTACGCATAATTTTCCCCCTCTCATTTATCAAGTAGTCTCTCACAAGATCTCCCTTGGTTCAAGACTGCACAAGGGTTGATCAGCTCAAGACACATCCTTAAGCACTGATGACTGAAAATTAGGGTTTGAGTTTGAAAATGGAAAAATGGACTTTTAATGCCCCATATGATTTCATGGATCATTCTGGACTCTTAAGATTGCTAATGACAAGTTTTAAGTCTTCGATCACATTTTTGCTCTGTCAATTGATCAGTTGACCTAAAAACAATTGTATTGGGGAAAAATTCAACTGTGGTCAATTTATAGTCAAACTTCATAATTTTTGATCCATATAACATCATGAACTCATATATTTCATTTGATCAAGTTTGGATCATAATTCCTCAAGAAATTTGATCAGATCATCAAAAGGGCAAAATGGTCAAAATTAGGGTTTTGATTGAGAAAGTGCAATTTCTGATTTTTGACCTAGCAAATGACTTGTTGGTTTGAGGCATGATCTCAAGGATTCAAATGCTTCATTTTTACCTAATGTCATGGCTTAAAACATCTCTCAAGATCAATTGGTTGACAGTTGAATTTCAGTCAATTAATGAAAAGTTAACTATACACTAAAAAGTCAAACTTTGACTTTTTGGTCAAAATCAAATATCAAAGATCAAAATTCATCAAAACATGTCAAAATATGAAACTTGTTAATCAAGAAATCAAAATTTCAAGATTTCATTTTGAAAAGTCAAAATTTCTAAACTTAGAAATTTTTCTAAGTGTTGGAAAATTCATATTTTTTCATAACTTTGAGCCAAATTTCCATCATGATGAAAGATGATTCAAAGGAAACTTCTAACGTGAAAGTTGTAGATCTCAATGATATCTAAAACATTGGAGAACACGACATCTCCTAGAAATGCATGGATTTCAAGTTATGTTTTTGTGAATACATGTTCATGATACTTGGAAACTTAGTGAAATTTTGCCCTAGTTTAGGCAGGATTTTGACCTAACTTAATGGCAATTTTTCACATAGTTCCAAGATGAATTTTCAAAAATGTCCAACATAGAGGTTGTAGAGGATGTTACAAGCTTTCCAAAATATCTAAGAACTCATTGAGATCATACTTGAGCAAGGAGAATCGAAGGCAAGAAGTTAGGGTTTTTAAATTTGAATTACAAGCCATTTGTTGATGAACACATGAACCAAAGCCATGCGAGGCTGCATAATCTTTGCTTTGCAGGCCTCAAACTTGTTTGTCACTCCATAATTAATCTTTTTCATAGCTTCTAGAAGCTTTAATCCAAGTATTCAATGCGTTGCCCATGCTTAATACCATTTTAGGAAGAAAGACAACATTGCCATTTTGGAAAAGTGGCTTGATGCACAAAGTCAACTCTTCTTGAGCCTCTAACTTGTTTGTTCAGCACACACTCAATATACAAAGTCAGATGAACATGTTTAAAGATTGTAACCACTCTAGATAGCCTTGTACTATGCATTGGGACAATGTGTATCAAGCTTGCTTCAAAAATAAGAAAAAGAGCCATAACATGTGAACTTGTACTTCTGATCAGCAAAAGCTCTCTAAACCTTTTCATATACATTGAGACACTATTATGAAACTTAACACACGAGCATTAACACCATCAAATTCACTCAAACTCCCTAAAAACTCATATTTCACAAAAACCCCATTGTTGTGCAGGACCTGACCAAAAACTCCCATCTCTCAAATCCCTCGTGCGTTTTCCCTCCAAATTATCTCAAAAGCTTCCTTACTTCAAATACAACTCATCCCAATCTCTGTTTCTAAACTGTAACACCATTTAACCATTGTCCTAGCTAAAAAATAGGGGTCTGCAACTTGACTTCTCTAGACAATTTAAGCCACTCTCAACTCAAGATAAGAATTGCATTAGCTTCCTAGAGACTCAAGGAAGCTAACCTGATCATTGCAGCACCTTGAATCAAGCTCAAACTCATTTCACGATTTCCATTTTTGAGGTACATTTTCTGACTTTTCCTCTCATTATTTAGGCAATGTTAGGCTTGCATTTGTGAAGATAAAATGTAGACATCATTGCCCTGAAACTATACATGTCCACAAATTTCATTTATATTGCTTGAGTAATGAGAATTTTGAGGTTGAACTTGCTGAAATAATTAGGTCGAAATTTGGTACTTTCAAAAATTCTCATTCATCTTTGACTTATAGCTTATGATATTTATATGGTTGGATTCGTATGGAAAAATAGAGCAACTTTTATGTTTGCATCTTTCATTTTTATTGAGAAATTGTGAGGTTACAGGATCCATGGCTGGAGGTTGAAGATGAAGTTGTATTCAGAGCATAACTTAGATTATATATTTATTGTTTTGTTTATATCAACGGATGTATCATCACCCCAGTGGTTAAAGCACACACCTTTCACCTTTAGGACCTGGGTTCGAGCCCCAGTGTCTGTTTTGTTATTTTTCAAAATTTCTGTTTCTTTTTTTTTGTTTGCAGCCACCGCTGGGCCTCTAACATTGGGCCTAGTTATTTTTTACTTTTTCTAACCCCAGTTTAATTATTGCACCTGACCCATTTCTTTTATTATTTCATATTATTTTATTTTTATTTTATTTTATTTCAATTTTCTTTCATTATTTTTTATTATTATTATTATCAATATTATTTTTATTTTCATTATTAAAAAATCCAGAAATATTTTTATTATTATTTATACTTATTTAGTTTATTTTTCTTTATAAAACAAAAGAGACTAAAAACCATTTTCTTAACAAATTAATTTATTCTCTTAAATAATTAATATTTAGACTTAGGTTTAATTATTATATTATTTTATTTTTATTTAAAATCAATTTAGAACTTAGGTTTCTTTTAATTAATTAATTTTCATTTTATTTTATTAATTTAAAACCTTTTGTTTCATAAAAAACCCTAAAAAAATCATTTTTAACCTAATTTATTTCTTAATTAGTTTAAGTTTATTTTTGTTTAATTTTTAATTAATCATCTCTCTTAATTAGGTTAAAACCCCTTTCATGAAAATCAAATAAAAATCATTTCCTTTTCAATTTGCATTTGTATATTATTTATTCAATTCTTGTATGTTATTCAATATGATTGTAATAGATAATTATGTTTACTTTTCTTATAAATCCCCATTTGTAAATTTGTATACCCCCTCCCCTAATGATGTAATAGCTTAGTATTTTTTACTTTCCGCAATTTATCGCTTTATATAAATGCTAGTAATTAGGGTTTGTATGGAAAGACTAAAACCAACAAATAGAAAACCCTAATCCAAGATAAACAAGCATGTAAGTCAAACACACTTGCACCCTTAGGGTAATTCCACTTTGTTGCCTTACAAAATGGCCATGTTATGCATGTGGGATATCTTAGCAAAAAGTAATCAAAAATATAAGATCATAGTCCCTCGATGACACTATCAATGTTGCCTTTCAAAATGATCTTAGTCCCTCAAAGAGAAATGCTAAGATATCTCATAATATTTTTATCATGGCTATACGATGACCCACGCCCGTCCCTTTACATCCAAAGATAAGGCTTCTTACCAAATCAATGGTAAAATAGCAATATCAAAGAAAGGAAGAAATGAACTAAGACTTTTGAGTTGGTAGATTGTTCCTAGTTGCTTGCTCATTTTCAAATCAAACATCCTTGATTATTTTCAAAACAAACACCAAACACTTTCAAAAACACTTTCAAAACATTTTCCAAACATGAAATATTTTCAAAAGCCCAACACTTTGTATACGTTCTTATGAACGAGAACTATTAAAAAGTTTGCCTAAATGAAGGCGCCTTTTAAAAATACTTTCAAAAATCACACAAAGCACATTTTCAAATAAAAGCAAGTTATTTAGAAAGCAACTAAGATTCCATAGATAACTATGGATGAAAAGGGTGATAATACCTTCCCTTTTCATAATCTACCCCCCGAACTCAAGAAATAATCTCAAAGGTCTTTCCTGTTCTTTTTAGTCTTTCCTTTTTGGATAAAAGAAAAGTCGATGGCGACTCTTGCTAACCGCAACATTTGCGATAAAACGCAAAACCTCCACGTCAGTTCTCCCACCGTATTACAGAACTAGCGACTCTGCTGGGGATATACTTAAAAGTGGGGTTACCTTAGAGCTAAATCACCTTTACTTGCTTTCATTGTTTGATCTGTTTGCTTTACATTTTGGGTTCCTTGTTTGGGCTTGTTATAATCCTCTATCCAGATTTGGGATACCTTATAGGTAAGTAGCAATACGTTGTGGAAACTGTGTGGGGTATACCGACATGGTCTAAGAAATAGCTACGTTAGTGTGACACATTTGTGGGTACCGGTAGCCCTTGAATAGTCAAGGAGAATACGGGGCCACCGTATGGTGTCATGAAGCACTAACTGACTTTAGAACCATTACTTGGCCAACTTCGCCATTAAGAAGTAGTGAGATAACCGGCTTTGGTGTTGTCCGAAGTTGGTTGATACTCGATACTACACTTATTGAGATCAGACTTCTTGGGATATTTCGGTCGCCACTAAAGAGGTTCGCACTGAAACCATGCCCAACGAGAAAGATCAGTGATATTGAGGTCCTATATAACCCGATTACTATTTCTAGGATAGGTTTGAGCCAACTAAACTTCAAGAGGGTACTTAGCTATAAGACTCTATGCAAGCCTAAACCTAAGGACTTGTTTGCCTTGTTTGTATATGTTTACTTGTACATAACATCATAAACATCATAACATCATACTCATTCTCACTAACCATTTCAAGGATTTTTGGGATTTATCTTTGTTCTGTTTTGTAGGACATGGCTTCTATTCGTAGGAAAACCATTCAAGTCAATCTCGTAAGAATTCTTTCTCAACTCACTGAGATAGCATCAAGGGTCCCTGAAAGTTCTTCATTCACCGAAAGACACGGTTTCCTCCTAAACTTGGTTACCTCTAGCATAAATGAAGATATGATGAAGGTGTTGTTCCAGTTCTTTGGTCCTCTACACCATTGCTTCACCTTAAACGACTATCAACTTGTACCTACTATATAAGAATTCTCACAAATTTTGAGGATTCCCATTCTCAATCAACTACCTTTCAACGGTACGGAAAGAGATCCAAAACCTGAAGAGATTGCCCGAGCACTACACTTACAACAATCTGATATCACAACTAATTGGGAAGCAATGAGTGGTGTCAAAGGTTTCTTAGCCAAGTTCTTGTTTGAGAAAGCTCAAGACTGTTGGAACTCTTTGGACTTACAAGCTTTTGAGGAAATATTGGCCCTTCTCATCTATGGGATGCTTTTGTTCCCAAACCCTGATCAACTCATAGATGTCAATGCTGTCAAAATCTTCATGTCTCGCAATCCGGAGCCTACTTTGTTGGGAGATATCCTACATTCTCTCCATAATTGAACTATGAGGAAGAGAGGACCCCTCATGTGTTTCACTCCTCTCTTGGCCAGATGGTTTATTTCGCATCTTCCCCGATCCGTGTTGAAGAATGAGCAAGGTTTGAGGTGGTCCTATAGGTTGATGACGCTTAGATATCCATATGTGTTCTCGATCATTAGAGAACATTACTATCATCGACCGTTATGGAGAATTCCCTAATGTCCCTTTGATTGGCATTAGATGAGGTATCACTTACAACCATTGCTTAGCCTTACGTTAGTTTGGATATGCCGAAGGGATGGTCCACATGATATGCTCATCCAAGGAGTGGTATTCGACTATGAGAGCGATGACCAAAGCTATCGCCAGAGGTTTATACAAGCTTGGAAGATGGTAAACAAGGTGGATAGCAAGACACTAGGACATAATAATTCCATTCCCCTTGAGCCTTACCTTAGGTGGGTACGAGCTCGTGCTCAGAAGCTTGTGATGCCTTATCCCTCCATCTTACCAGTCATCATGGAACCTGTGGTTGAAGGAAATTTTCCCTACATTGTCCTCTATCCCGACATGCTTACCTCTCTTAAAGAATTGGAAAAGGGTTGGATTCAGCTAAAGGAAGAACGAGATACTTTCGAAGCTCAATTCTATGCTAGTGAGAAGAGGATCTTGGAGCTTACAAAGCAGCTACATGAGGAGTAAAGTGTGAATGTCTACCTTGCATCGAAGAGGATGCGTTCAATCTTTTTTATCTTAGAGAGTTATTTTGTAAGCCCAAGAGGCACATTATAGTCATTTTGAACTAATTAATGAAAGTGACGTTTGTTCATTCTTGTCTATATAAATTTAAATCTCATGAATCCTTGGAATCATTTGCATATAAATCTTCCATGCATCATAACATGATAGGTTTTCATACAACAGGTTTCCTTATCTTTCTGCTGTTTATTTGAGCAAGATGGATCTAGAGAAAACTGTGAAGGATCTTCAGGCACAAAACTCTCAATTCCAAGAGACTTTACTAGCCCTAGCCAAGGGGCAACAAGATATGATGGAATTGCTGGCAGTTAAGAAGAAACCTAAGAAGAGAGCTCTGGTCAACATAGGCAGAAGGTTCAAAGAGCAAGTCTGTTAGATCACGGTAGTGGAAGACTCATATGAGGAAGACGAGTACCAGATTGGTGAGGTTAAGAGTACTCAGGCTGACTATATTAATGATCAAGCATCTGATGATGATTATTTTGATGAGCAGTATCCACCCGCTGATGTCAAGTACAAGCAGTTAGAAGACAGATTGAAGGACGTCGAGATCCAAGTTGTCCCTGGTTTAGACTTTGATGATTTGGGTTTGATCTCTGGGGTGGTTATTCACCACAAATTCAAAATACCAATCTTTTCAAATTACGATGTAGTTTCTTGTCCAAAACTTCACCTGAAATCTTATGTGCGCAAGATACAGCCGCACACCGCTGATAAGAAACTCTGGGTTCACTTTTTCCAAGAAAGCTTGGTCGGGACGCAGTTAGAATGGTTCTACCAGTTGGATGGTTCCCGCATCAATACTTGGGAAGACTTAGCTACCACATTCTATCATCAGTACCAGTATAACACCGACTTGGCGCCAACAAGAGTACAATTGCAAGATATGACCATGGGAAATAATGAAGGATTTAAAGAATATGCACAAAAGTGGAGAGACCTTGCCAGTAGGGTTCAACCACCTTTGACTGATAAGGAGCACATTGACATGTTTATGGGCACTTTATATGGTCCTTTCTTTAATCTGTTGGTTGGCTATTCTTCTTCCGGTTTCACCGAATTAATCTTAACCGGTGAAAGAGTTGAGAGCGGCATCAAAAGTGGGAAGGTTTCCATGGCATCTTCCTCCACTTCCAATCCTATCAAGAAACCTTTTCCTTCAAAGAAGGAAATCAATGTTGTATACGGGGCAAGGGCCCGCACCAAGAAGAATGATCATCCATCTGTTAATGTTGTCCGAAACTCCAATCCAACTCCTACTCAAAGACCATCTGCAAATCATCAACAGTATGAAACTCCAAGAAAACAATTTACGAGGTTAGACATGTCATTTTCTCAATCCTTACAACACTTGCTCAAGGCTAATTTGGTGACATTGCGCGATCCTCCTGCCAACCCAGATACCTCTTCACCAAAGTATAATCCGAACGCCAAATGTACTTACTACTCAAGTAGCCCCAGGCATGAGACTGGCCAATGCTGGGCCTTGTAGAATAAAGTCCAGGATTTGATTGATAACAAGACTATTGAGTTTGATCCTCCTTCGACTCCGAATGTATTCACCGCGCCTATGCCGAAGCATGGCAAGGATGTCAATGAATTCAACGCAGTGGGTGATTCGGATGATGAAGATGCATTTGAAGATTGTGTGTTTACTAGCACAACGGAGCTGGAGAATTGGCATGCAAAGGACTTCATGCCCATATCTTTCATTGAGGAGTAATCTACTTGTTTATTGCTTTTTCAATTCGAGAACATTTTGTCTGTAATATTTTAACAATGACTTTTAAGCCATGTGCCTGGCCCGGGGCACTTTGGTTCATTTGTCAAGGGTTTTATTTATGTTCATCTAATCATATGATCATTCAATACAAATCATTGGACTCTTTTGCATTCAAATCTTTGTGCTCATTGTCTTTATTTCAAATACATTTTTCAAAAATAGACATGTATCTTACATGCACACACACACACACACACACACACACACACACACACACACACACACACACACTTGCAGGTCCTCATCCATTCTGGATCTTATTACTAATGACTCTACTATTGCCGACTATGACTTTGAATGCCCAATTAACCAAGCCGAAGATAAAGGCGAGGAAGATTGTGAAATACTGGGAGAACTAACCATACTTCTATTACAAGAGGAAAAAGCTATTCATCAACATGAAGAGTCAGTTGAAGTCATCAATCTGGGTACTGAGACAGACAAGAGAGAGGTTAAGATCGAGGCTAACTTAGAAGACAGTGTCAAGAGTTAGTTGATTCAGATGTTGCATGATTATATGGAAGTATTTTCTTGGTCTTATGAAGATATTCCAGGGTTGGATACCGATATCATAGTTCATCGTCTGCCGACAAAAGAAGATTGTCCTCCTGTCAAACAAAAGGTTCGTCGCATGAGGCTTGATATGTCCGAGAAGATAAAAGCTGAAGTGATGAAACAATTTGATGCAAGGTTCCTAGCTGTGACATCCTATCCCCAATGGTTTTCCAATGTGGTGCCAGTGCCAAAGAAAGACGGAAAAGTTTGCATGTGCGTAGACTATAGGGATCTGAATAGGGAAAGCCCCAAGGATGACTTCCCTCTACCTCACATTGACGTCTTAGTCGACAACACTGCTCAGCATAAAGTCTTCTCTTTCATGGACAATTTCTCCGACTATAATCAGATAAGGATGGCTCCCGAAGAAATGGAGAAGACAACTTTTGTTACGCAACGGGGCACCTTTTTATACAAGGTCATGCAGTTCGGATTGAAGAATGCAGGGGCAACATATCAAAGAGCTATGGTAGCTTTGTATCATGACATGATTCATCATGAAATAGAGGTATATGTGGATGATATGATTTATAGACCACAAACTAAAGAGGAACATCTCGATCACCTGTACAAACTATTCGAGAGGCTTAAAAAGTACAATTGAGGTTAAACCCTAACAAGTGCACATTTGGAGTACGATCTGGAAAGCTTCTAGGTTTTATTGTCAGCAATAAAGGCATCGAAGTTGATCCTGCCAAGGTGAAGGCCATCCAAGAAATTCCAGTCCCTCATTCTAAAAAAGAAGTTAGAGGATTCTTGGGTCGTCTCAATTACATCGTCCGCTTCATATCTCACTTGACTGCTACTTGTGAGCCGATCTTCAAGCTCTTGAAGAAAGATCAGGTAGTCAGATGGAATGATGAATGTCAAGCTGCCTTCGACAAAATCAAAGAATATATGCAAAAGCCTCCTATTCACATGCCTCCAGTTGAAGGAAGACCCTTGATCATGTATTTGACAGTACTAGAGAATTCTATGGGGTGTGTTTTGGGCTAGCATGACGAGTCTGGCCGAAAAGAGCGTGCTATTTATTACCTGAGCAAAAAGTTTACCGACTGTGAAACCATATATTCACTGCTCGAGAAAACTTGTTACGCTCTGGCATGGGATGCTCGCCAGCTAAGACAGTATATGTTGACTCATACCACTATGTTAATTTCTAAGATGGACCCAATCAAGTACATCTTCGAGAAACCTGCTCTCCCCGGACGGATAGCAAGATGGAAAATGATCTTGACTGAGTACGACATTCAATACACTATGCAAAAATCCATCAAAGGAAGTGTACTAGCAGATCATTTGGGCCATCAAGTTGTTGATGATTATTAGTCCATGAACTTTGACTTCCCTGATGAGAACATCATGCTAGTGACCGACTATACAAAACATGGACCGTATGACGGACCTGAACAAGGATCCCGATGGACTATGGTCTTTGATGGGGCTTCCAACGCCTTAAGTAATAGAATTGGTGTTGTGATCATTTCCCCTGAAGGTTGCCATACTCCTTTCACTGCCAAATTATGCTTTGATTGCACTAACAACATGGCCGAATACGAAGCGTGCATTTTGGGTCTGAAAGCTGCCATTGACTTGAGGATAAAGCATTTGAATGTGTTTGTGGATTCTTCTCTATTGATCAGCCAAGTAAAAGGATATTGGGACACTAAACATCATAATCTCATCCCTTACAGGGAACTTATGCTATCCCCGATTCCCTACTTCGAAGAGATCACATTTGAACACTTCCCTAGGGAAGAAAATCAGTTGGCTGACACATTGGCTACCATGTCTTCAATGTTCAAGGTCAGATGGGACAACGAAGCCCCTATGATTACAATTGTGAGATTCTATGAACCTTCACATTGTTGTGATCTTGACACTGACATAGAAAAGCCATGGTACCATGAGGTGATGAGATACCTTTAAGAACAAGAGTATCCCGAGGGAGCATCCATCAATGACAGAAAGTTCTTACGAAGATTTGCAGCCAAATTCTTCCTAAGTAACGGAATATTGTATAAACGCAACCATGACTCTACTCTACTCCGATGTGTGGACAAGAAGGAGGCAGAGGAAATTATGGAAGACATGCACGATAGTCTCTTTGGCACTCATTCAAGCGGACATACGATGGCCAAGAAAATCCTGAGAGCTGGCTAATATTGGTAAAAAATGGAGACTGATTGCCATCAACACTCTAGGACTTATCACAAATGCCAAATCTATGCTGACAAGATCCTTGTACCTCCTATCCCTTTGAACGTCATGACCGCTCCGTGGCTATTTGCAATGTGGGATATTGACATGATTGGAGAAATCAAGCCCACCACTTCCAATTGACATCACTTCATTCTGGTCACTATGGACTATTTAACCAAATGGGTCGAAGTCGCCTCGTTTGCCTCAGTCACCAAGAATGTGGTAGCCAGATTCATCAAACATAACCTCATCTTCCACTATGGTATCCCCGAAAGGATCATCACCAACAATGGGACTAACCTCAACAATGCTATGATCACCAAGCTTTGCACTCAGTTCAAGATCAAGCATCACAATTCTTCTCCATATAGACCTAAAATGAATGGCACAGAAGAAGCGGCCAACAAAAATATTAAGAAGATTATGCAGAAGATGGTAGTAACATACAAGGATTGGCATGAGATGTTGCCTTTTGCTCTACACGACTACCGCACTTCAGCTAGAACATCAACTAGGGCAACTCCCTTTTCCTTGGTCTATGGCATGGAAGTTGTTTTGCCAGTGGAAGTTCAGATTCCCTCACTAAGGATTATGAATGAATCAGGCTTAGGCGAAGACGAGTGGATTCAGACAAGATTGGATCAGCTGAACTTGATCGATGAAAAGCGACTAGCTGCTATTTGTCAAGGTCAGGCGTACCAAAAACGTATGATTAAGGCTTTCAACAAAAAAGTCAAGCCTCGAGTATATCAAGCTAGCGACTTGGTGATGAAGCACATTATTCTGCCACAAGGAGACCCCAGAGGCAAATGGACTCCCACCTACGAAGAGCCATTTGTTGTCAAGAGAGTGTTCTTTGGCGGTGCCATGATGCTGACTACCATGGATGGTGAAGACTTCCCACATCCTATAAACGCGAACATAGTTAAAAAATACTACGCATAAATGACCCGCTAGGTTGACACACCTAGGAAAAATAAGGGCATCCCGGAAAACCAAAAGTTTTGGGCAAAAGTTAGTGATATATGCAAAAGATTGTACACTCGGCAAGTTGAAAACCCGAAAGGGAGATCTGGGCAAAAATGGGTATCCTGGTGGTCTGAAAACCCGGAAGGGCGGTCCAGGAAAAAGTAAAGGATTGAAAGCGTATGACTATGTCCTATGGAAACACCACAATCAACTTTATCACCAAGGTCCGAGTTTAAACGGTCCAAGATCAATCCAATCAACTTCTGTCAACGGCAAGGGGCATTCGAAGACATTGGGGCAATATAAAGTTGGAATGCAATGAGATTGTTTCACATGGCTATTTGTTTTTGTTTTCAATCTTTGTTTTCCTTTCCAGGATTTCCTTTTACTAGGATCTCCGTCTCCTTGTACAAAACGCCTATTCATGGGAAAAATACTGATACTAATATACTTTGAAGTGCTTAATTTCTATTTTTTTATTTTGAATGCAAACTTGTCCAATGACTAAAATTGAACGAACATATGAATATGAACATAATTAAAACTATTTGGCACATGTGTCCTGCTAAGCAGTAGCAAGCACATCTTTAATGTATATGGAATATCCCCACAGAGTTATTTCATTAGCATTATCCCCATAAGACAATTACAATAAACCAATCTCCAGCCAGAGTCCCAATCCCTTGGCAGCTTTCTCTCCCAGCTAAGTTGATCTTACAAGAAGAAGAACTCACCTCTTCAACAGTTCATCAACATGGTTTATTTCCCCAATAGGGTTTATTTCCCCAACAAACAACGAGATATCATAACTCCCTAGCCGAGTTCAAATTTCCCCGGCATGGTCTATTTTCCCCAGCTGAGTATATCCTCCCCGGCTGAGGCTGTTATCCCCAAATGGAGTCTATCCTCCCCAGCTGAGCCTGTCTTCCCCACCTGAGTTTATCTTCTCTAGTTTGAGTTTGCCTTTCAGAATATTACGAATCATAGGGCCACAACCCCTAATCCCCAGTAAAGTTGTCAACAAAACCTTAACTGTCTCCAAAAGTTACTATGAAACCTGGACCCGAGCAGATAATAGTCAACTTTTCAAGTCACTATAGAGTCTAGACCCGATCAGATGATAGTGAAAACCCTTCAGATACTATGAAGCCTGGCCCCTACCAGATAATAGTACAACTTTCAAATACTATGAAACCTGGACCCGACCAGATAATAGTTCAACCCTTTGAAATATAGAAGAACCTGGACTCAACCAGACCAAGGTTTAACTTCTTTTCCCCAGTAGGGTTTGCCTAAACCCTAACAAGTTACTGTGAATCCTAGATCCAACTAGATATCAGTTTTCAACTTCATCTTTTCAAGTAAGTTATTGTGAAGCCTGGATCCAACCAGATAGCAATTCCCCTCAGAAGTTTGTTGTGAAGTCTGGAATCCAACCAGATAACAACTAATTCCCAAGCAAGTTACTGTGAAGCCTGGATCTGACCAGATATCAGTTCAACTTTGTCTTTTCAAACAAGTTTACTATGCAGCCTGGACCTGACCAGATATAAATTAACTTTATCCACCTCAAAACCTGTGAAGCCTGGATCCGACCAAATATCAGTTCAAATTCGTCTCTTCAAGCAAGTTATTGTAAAGCCTGGAGTCTGACCAGATAACAACTAGCTACAATCCCCATCAAGACACTGTGAAGCCTGGACCCGACCAGATAGTAACATAACTTCTCAAAAGCTATAAAGCCTGGACCCTACCAGATAGTAGTTATCACTTCAAGTTACTATGAAGCCTGGACCCGACCAGATATTAGTTCAACTTCATCCTTTCTAGCAAGTTATTGCAAATCCTTGAATTCGACCAGATAACAGTAAAATTCAGTATCCTCAGCAAGTTATTGTGAAGCTGAAATCTAACTAGATAACAACCTAACTTCACTCTCCCCAAGAAATTTTCTGCAAAGCCCGAATTTGACCGAATAACGGTCAATTTATTTCTCCCCCAGTAAGTTACCGTGAAGCCTGGATCCGACCAGATAGTAGTTTAATTCCTCATCCTCAGCAAGTTGTGAAACTTGGATCCGACCAGATAACAACTGACATTCAAGAGATATTCCCAAGCGGAAGAATATTTTCATCAAGGTTTGGAGATATTTATACTCTTTATCCCCAACGACAATCTGGGATTCAGCTTTCCAAAATTCCTCAACAATAGTCAGGGATTTATTTTCCCATACAAGCATACATCTCACATTCATACATCATAGCATATACATACAAAATGCATTTAACATGACCTCATTCGTCTTGTGAATATCATGAATACATTTGCACTTTACTAATCCTTTCACCATAGGTGAAACATCAAGTTTTAGTGTGAATCGACCAAAGATTTTTGTTGATACTTCCTCCAGTGTTTACCAGCATTCCTCTAAACGGCATCTATACGCCCATTCCCAATACATCTTCGAGTGCAAATTTCTGGGCACTCTAGTGTTCAATCATCTTCCACCTTCAAGTCACGAATAATGGATCCGCCAATAAAACTCTTTAGGTTTAAGAAGATTGAACAGGGGAAGCTATTGTACCCTAAAATTTTCCCTCTCATTTATCAATTAATCTCTCATAATATCTCCCTTGGTTCAAGACTGTAAAAGGGTTGATCAGCTCAAGACACCTCCTTAAGCACTGATGACTGAAAATTAGGGTTTGAGTTTGCACAAGGAAAAATGGACTTTAATTCCCCATATGACTTTCATGGATCATTTTGGACTCTCAAGATTGCTCATGACAAGTTTCAAGTCTTGGATCACATTTTTTCTCAATCAATTGATCAGTTGACCTAAAAACAGTTGTATTGGGGAAAAAGTCAACTGTGGTCAATTTACAGTCAAAATTCACAATTTTTGAACCATATCAACATAATGAACTCATATATTTCATTTGATCAAGTTTGGATCATAATTCCTCAAGAAATTTGACCAGATCATCAAAAGGGCAAAATGGTTAAAATTAGGGTTTTAACTGAGAAAGTGCAATTTCTGATTTTTGACCTAGCAAATGACTTATTGGTTTGAGGCATGATATCAAGGATTCAAATGCTTCACTTTTACCTAATGGCATGGCTCAAACTCAGGATTTAGAGTAAGCCTTACAGGAGTCAGGATACCTTTTGTAACAGTATGCTTTCGAATTAACCCATGCTTCAATTAGGAATTTTGAAGGGTTGTAACGTGGCCCTGTTCACGGTTTAAGAAACAAATGATAAAGGCTCAAATTTTATTTGTACCCGCCTGTTCTTCATGATGCTCTTCAATCCTAAACTCAGTTAATGGTGCATTTGAACTCCAATTGAGTCTAAAATGACGTTTTGATGATGGTTCAGAAATTTGGAAGTTTATCTGTTGGAAGGCAGTCATTTTTTCCATATTTTTCATATTGTTGAGGATTTGTAATGACCTCTTTTTATTTATTTATTATCCCTGATTTTTCCTGACTGTTCTCGTTTTGAGATTACAGTCAACGGGATGCCCCAGTTTTTCTTAAGTTTCCTTTGTAGGTTTTGACTTAGTGGGCTTTTCTTTTTGAGAGATAATGAATGCCTATGTGATAGGGAACCATCATCGTCTTTTGATTCCAGAGGAGTTTTTTTTATATCACTCGTTGTATACGAAATGAGAGTTTGCGACTGAATGCGCATTTCAATTAACTGAGAGACTACCCTGCCCCAGGTTTTGATTAAAGGTTTCAATTTGTATAAAAAGGAAACTCCTACTTCTTTGGCTCAAAGGGGTTGACTAGGGATTATCTTCCTTATGACTCTAATGTTTAGGATTTGAAAGAAACGCCTATACATCGTCAGCAAGGTCCATTAAAAAGCATACTGTATGAGATTAAGGCATGGTTTTCGTCATCCTCCCTCTAAAGGCTTGTAACTTTTAGCAACAGTTTAGAGTAAAAAGCATAGTTTAAATATAGTGAAAATGAATGGACGAATTCAAGACAAATATATGCAATGCATTAATGAAACAGGGTTTAACATTTATATATAATTATTTGAATAACAAAATAAATTACAATTTAAATGAACAAAAGCCTATTTGTCTGAACTTATCATTTCTGGTGGTGAGCTTTTGAGGGACAGCAGAAGAATTCAGTCTGACCGTCTCGTGTGAACTACAGCACTCCTTCATCGATCAAGTCTTGGATCTTACTTTTCAAAGCCCAACAATCATCTGTATCATGCCCAGGATTATTGGAATGGTATGCACATATTGCATTAGGATGATAGCTAGGAGCGGAGGTATTGGGATTCGGAGGAGGATCCCTTAACGTGACCAAATCCAGCTTCAACAAGTGTTTCAAACTTGCGATATTGGCATGTCGAGTTTGGTAAATTATATATCGGATGGGACCCATTTACTCCGATTACTATGTTCTTGTTGGCAGGGTGGTTGTTGGGTCTATGACGTGGAAGCAATTCAGAAAAGTCTGTTCTCCCCTGAACCAGCTTCTTGTCTCATGGGCGGTTGAGTAGTGACTTGATCCCCAATCTTGACTGTTTGTTTCATACGGTTGCAACCATCTTGATGAAGTTGGTTGACAAGGGCTCTCAGCTCTTCATGTCCTTAAGACAGGTTTTGGATAAGAGCCATCTGGACCATTAGTTGTCCCATCATTTAGACCTTCATTATGGCTATCTCGGTTTGTAGCCGCTCCAATTGATTATCCTTGTCGTCCTCAGGATTTCCCATGATCATGCCCCTAGCGAGGAGAGCCTTCACCTCTTCTTGTCCCTTAGATAGGTTCAAGAACATCTCTTGAAGTTGAGCGTTTTGAATTTGAATGTCCTTGATAGTCTGTTCTAAGGCCATCTCTACTGAAATAAACAGTAAGAAGATAAGGAGATCTGTATGGGAGAAACCTGTCCTGATATATGCATGCTATATGGATGTTATGTTTTCAAGGATTTATGAAATTTAAATTTTTCTAGACAAAGAATGAACAAATGTCAAATTGCATTAATCAGTTCAAAATGGTTACAACATGCCCTTTGGGCTTACAAAATAAATCTCTAAAACAAAAAGGTCGAACGCATCCTCTTTGGCGCAAGGTAGGCGTTCAAGCTTTATTCATCATAGAGTATCTTTGTAAGCTCCAACACCCTTTTCTCACAAGCGTAGAATTGAGCTTCGAAGGTGTATCGTTCTTCTTTTAACTGAATCTAACCCTTTTGTAAGTCTTCAAAATAAGTAGGCATGTTGGGATAGAGGATAGTATACGGGACTTCTCCTTCAGCAACAGGCTCCATAATAACTGGTAGGATGGAGGGGTAAGGCATCATGAGCTTATGAGCACGAGCTCGTACCCACCTAAGGTAAGGCTCAAGGGGAATGGAATTCTTGTGTCCTAGTGTTTTACTGTCTACCTTTTTTACCGTCGTTCTCATAGTCGAATACCACTCCTTGGATGAGCATATCATGAGGACCATCTCTTCGAGTATACCCGAACTGTCGTAAAGCTAAGCAAGGGTTGTAAGTGATACATCCCCTAACTCCAAGAAAAGGGACATTAGGGAATTCCCCATAACGGTCGATGATAGTAATGTTCTCTAAGGATCGAGAACACCAATGAATATCCGAATGTTTGAGCATCATCAACCTATGGGACCACCTCAAACCTTGCTCGTTCTTTAATACATACAAGGGAAGATGCGAAATAAATCATCTATCCAAGAGAGGAGTGCAACACATGAGGGCCCCTCTTTTCCTCATAGTGCGAGAGTGGAGAAAATATAGGATATCTCCCAACAAAGTAGGCACCGGATTGCGAGATATTAAGATTTTGACAACATTTACATCTATGAGTTGGTCAGGGTTTGGAAATAAAACCATCCCATAGATGAGAAGGGCCAAGATTTCATAAAAATATTGTAAGTCTAAAGAGTTCCAACAATCTTGAGCTTTCTCAAACAAGAACTTGGCTATGTACCCTCTGACACCACTTCTTGTTTCCCAATTAGTCGTGACATCGGATTGTAAGTGTAGCGCTTGGGCAATCTCTTTCGGGCTTGGATCTTTTTCTGTACCGTTGAAAGGTAGTTGATTGAGAATGGGAATCCTCAAGAGTAAAGCGAATTCTTCCATAGTAGGTACAAGCTGATAATCGGGAAAAGTAAAGCAATGGTGTAGAGGATCAAAGAATTGGAAAAAGCACCTTCATCATGTCTCCCTCAATGCTTGAGGTAACCAAGTTTAGGAGTCGACCATGTCTTTCGGAGAATGAAGAATTCTCAGGGACCCTCGGTACTAATTCTTTGAGTTGAGAAGGAATTCTTACGAGATTGACTTGGATAGTATTCTTGCAGATAAAAGCCATGTCCTACAAAACAGAACAAAGATAAATCCCAATAATCCTTGAAACGATTAGTGAGAATGCTTATGACGTTATGATGTTTATGATTTCATGTACAAGTAAACATATACACACAAGGCAAACAAGTCCTTAGGTTTAGGCTTGCATGGAGTTTTATAGGTAAGTACCCTCTTGAAGTTTAGTTGGCTCAACCTGTCTTAGTAATAGTAACCAGGTTCTAAGGGATCTCAATATCACTGATCTTTCTTATCGGCCATTGTTTCAGCGCAAACCTCTTTAATGGAGACCTAAATATCCTGAGAAGTATGATTTTCATGAGCGTAGTATCATGTATCAACCAACTTCAGACTGTACCGAAGCTGGCTATCTCACTACTTCCTAATGGCCAAGTTGGTCAAGGAAAGGTTCTAAAGTCAGTTAGTGCTTCATGACATCACACAGCGGCCCCGTATTCTCCTCGTTTCAACACAAGGGATACCGGTACCCACAAATGCGTCACACTAACGTAGCTATTGCTTAGACTATATCGGTATACCCCGCACAGTTTCCACAACGTATTTCTACTTACCTATAAGGTATCCCAAACCCGGGTAGAGGATCAAAACAAGCCCAAACCAGGAACCAAAATGTAAAGCAAGCAAGTAAAACAATGAAAGCGAGTAAAGGTTATATATCCCTAAGGTAACCCCACTTTTAAAAGTATTCCCCAGCAGAGTCGTAAGTTCTCTAACACGGTAGGAGAACTGACTTGGGATATTTTGAGTTTGATTGCAAATAATGCAGTTAGCAAGAGTCACCACCGACTTTTCTTTTATCCAAAAGGAAAGGTGGAAAAGAACAAAAAAGACCTTTGAGATTATTTCTTGAGTTGGGGGGTAGATTATGAAAAAGGAAGGTGTTAGCACCCTTTTCATCCACAGTTATCTATGGGCTCTTAGTTTCTTGCCAGATCATTTTCTTTTGTTTGAAAACGTGCTTTGTGGTGGTTTTTGAAAGTATTTTAAAAAGGCTCCTTCATTTAGGCGAACTTTGTAACAATTCTCGTTTCGGAAAGAACGTATACAAAGTGTTGGACTTTTGAAAATATTTCATGGAAAATGTTGGTGTATTTGAAGAGATGTTTGTTTTGAAAGTGATCAAGCAACTAAGAACGTTTCTACCTACTCAAAAGTCTTTGTTCATTTCTTCCTTCCTTTGATATTGCTATCTCACCATTGATTGGTATGAAGCTTTATCTTTGGATGTAAAGGGACGGGCGTGGGTCATCGTATAGTCATGATAGCAATGTTGTAAGATATCATAGCATTTATCTTTGAGGGACTAAGATCATTTGAAAGGAAACATTTGAAGCGTCATCGAGGGACTATGATCTTGTATTTTTGATTGTTTTTGCTAAGACATCCTACATGCATAACATGACCATTTTTATAAGGCAACAAGTGGAGTTAACCCTAGGGGTGCATGCGTGAATAGTGTGTTTGATTTGCATGCATTTAGTCTTTGATTAATGGTTGTCTACTTGTTGTTTTTATCTTCCCATACAAATCCTACTTTACTAGCATTTATATGAAAGCGATAAATTGCGGAAAATAAATATTCTACGCTATTACAATCATTAGGGGGATGGGGTGTACAAATTTACAAATGGGGATTGCAAGAAATTAAAGTCCTAATTATCTATTACAACCATATTGAAATAAAGTACAAGAATTAAAATGAACTTGTTTAAGAAAATATTCTTAGTCTTTTTGGTTTTAAAAGAAATAAAATAAGGTGTATGAATATAACAATTTTTTTAGGTGTTTTAATTAATGAAAATAAAAGTGATGATAAAAATAATAAAGAAAAAGATTCAGAATCAGCGCATTGTTGAAAGTGAAGAAATAAGAGGTAGAAGTTCTGAATCTGATGCGCTGGGAAATCATAAATAACATGTTAGCAGAAATGGGGAAGGTTAGAAGTTCTGGGTCTGGGTACACCGAAGTTCTGAGGTTGCTGGGAACAAAGGAAAGCCTAGAAGTTCTGATTGTTGAAGGAGTCTAGAAGCTCTAGTTTAATTGGGAATCTAGAAGTTCTAATATCAATGGCAAGTCAGAAGTTCTGGTTATTTGAGAGAGTGAGGTGATAATGTTGTTGGGTGAGGATGTCTAGAAGTTCTGATTTAGGAATATTGTCTGATAGATAAATGGGTAAAAAATGTCAATAAATGAACCTAAAAAAGATGCTTCTGCGGATAGAACCCAGGACCCTTAGCATTAATGTCTTATGAGCACGCTTTCTACCACTGGGGTGGCTGTACATCCGGTATTAGAAGAAAAAGCATAAACATGTATCACAAAGTAAACTCTGATGATAAACTTCATCTCCTTCTCCATGCTAGTTACAGCATCTGCAACTTAGTCATTTCTCAACAAAACAGAAAATGCGCACATAGCAGTTATGGCAGATTTCTTCATGTTTCAGAAATACAAGATATCAGAACTATAAATCATAAGCAAGCATGAATTTTGCTAATCCTAATTCTAAATCCTAATTTCCTCAAGAAGTTCTGAACTGAAGTTCTCTCTACTTTAGAAAAAATACATGAAATCTATAAATATGTACATAATTAGAATCAGGATGTGTACATTATGTTTTTGAACGTGCAAATCTAACAATGCCTAAGCAATATGATGAGGGTCAGCAGAATGTTTACCTTGCAGCTGGAAAATATTCTGCAAACTAGATCTTGGTTCTGACTTCTTGTAATGTTCTGATCAGCTTCCTCATGTGCTCAGTATGCTGTAACAATCTTTAACTTGGGCTATGAATGGCTGGAAATTTTTGGAACAGCCAAGAAGAAAAGTTCTGACTTTTGAGGTGGAGATTGATGAAGAACGTGTTACAGTCTGAAAACAGAAGTTAGGAAGACTTATAAATGTATATCAGAAACTGTATGGATGATTTGGTCAAGAAACACTTGAGGAAAATTGGAGTTTGAATGAAAAAAATCAAAAACTAGCAGGTTTTGTATTTGCGTTTGTAGTTTCGAATTCCTGGAATTTTTAGCAAGGTTTCAAGGATTTTTCTTTTCAATTTTTCGACCTCTTTACAATTGAAAATGAAGTTCAATTTATAGGCAAGGATTATGTAGCTTGGAGAAGCCAAGAGTACAACCATCATGCTAGGGCGCTGACTTGTTCTTGAAGCAAGTTAAACAAGTATGGTGGTTAGCAGCTTTTAGTCGTGCCTAAGCTAGATTTGTAAGCATGAATTAAGGAAAAGTAACCTCAGAGGCAAAAGAAAAGCATGGGCCCAGCATAACCTTGTACAAAAGTTTGCTTTTCAAGGACAACAATGGTACTTCTATGCCACACGTGGGGAAATCCTTTGGATAAAGACTCAAAAGTGGATGTGAGCATTAAATGATGATGAGATTTATCAAACCAAAAATTCTGCAATATGAGATTATGCATTATAGCTTGATTCTGGGTCTGAAGTTCAGCACCAGCGTAGCTTAGAACGAAGATCCAACTTCTGATCTTTGGATCTCCCTGCACCAGCATGTTCTGAAGTAGTTCTCAGACTTTTCAGAAAGCTTGTAACATGCTTTGTAGACTTTCTTTGAATTTCTCTTGCAAACTCTGGTTGAACCTTCGTGAAAATTGGCCTGAAAGTTCTAACCAAACTCTGCCCAAAATTTACTGAGTGCTGCAGTTTCATGGACGTGTCTTTGAAGATTTATAACTTGAAATCCCATCGTTTCTAGGAGAAGTTCTATTCTGCAACGTTCCAGATATCATTGAGATCTATAATTCTTATGTCAGAAGTTCTTCCAGAATCAGCTTGTATCATGGTGAAAATCTGGCCAGAAGTTTTGAATTTATCATATTTCCAAAGTAATTTTGACTTTTGACTTTCTTGATGAAACAAACTTCATATTCCAACATGTCTTGAAGAAATATGATTCTTGAAACTTGATTTTAATCATAAAGTCAAAGTTTGAGTTTTCAGCGTGCCAATGACCATTTTGCCCTTGTGCCAATTCCAACTCTAAATTGATGTATCAATGTTGAACTTGATATCATGGAAGATCTTTGGAGAAAATTCTTGAGAAATGAGAGGCTATAATGAGCTTATTTATTTTCCAATCCAAGACCACTTTTCTCATCTTTCTCATCCCATAGGTTTTCTACATTTGGTACGGTAAAACCATCAACAACATATGTCAGCGGTGTTAGACCATTTAGAATATCTTCCCAAACACCTTTGTCATATGAATTAACATGAATTTGCATACAAGATTTCCAATAACTATAATTTTCTCCCGTGAAAATTTGGGCTCTTTTATAATCTGATTTTGGTTCGTAAGTCATTTTCTAAAAGTATCGAAGCCGGAATGAGCTAGGCTCTTGATGCAATTTGTTAGATGAAGAAAACATACCTAGAGGGGGGTGAATATATACCCCTTTGAAAAATTCCAAATAAATTTGGTTTTGAAATTTTTTATCAAAGTACGACGTGGGAGCTCTTTCAAATTGTCAAATATACGAACATTATCGGGAAGCTCGGATATGCAAACCGTAAAACAAAAATCAATATGGAATATGAATGATAATAGAATTAATAAGATTGAATCTCTTGAAACTTATTTACCGTTTAATCACTTTCACTTAGAAAGGCTATTTCTAATGGAAATATTAAAGAACTAGTTTAGTTCATTTATCAAACACTTGGTGTGCAATTGAATTTTCATAATTTTTCCTTTGATTGTGTTGATGCACAAAAACACTTATAATTAAAAGTGATTATAAGCTATTCCAACACTTAAGGTAAAATCAAAATTGATTAGAAAAATTATTACAATTCAAATGATAGCACAATGCTATTTGACAAATTGATCAATGAGTATCAAAGCAAGTACAAGAAAAAATAAAAGCGACACAACGAATTTGTCTTCACAGTTTTCCATTATCGTCCTTGCGTGCGGGCTTGACTGTGCTTAATTCCAATGGAATTAGGATAATTATTACTATGAAAAATTGTTGATACAAGAGAAGTGTTCAAGAGCAACTCCACAAACCCTAAGCGTGTTGTTGATTCAACCCCTTCTTCACTTTTGATCTTCAGAGATACCAAAACACAATAGATGGAAAATGACTATCTGGATCTTGCTACTCCTTTGCATTCTTTATCTCGAAAGATTTCACGCTCCGTCAATTTCAAAATATTGCAACACAAGATTTCGATTCTATCCGGTACTCCAAATTACTTCCTTGCAAAGATTTCAAACACTCCAAGGTTCCTTGAAAAGATTTTAAGCACTCCAAGGTTGTTCACTTTACTGCAATTACCTCTCGAACGTATTGCAAGAAAATCCCCAAATCAAACAATGATCTTGGAGGATAAACCCAAGGTTTTTCCTAGATGAAAACCCTACAAAACTCCACCCAATACACAATTAGACACTAGAAGTCCTCGTCTAGATGGAAGCTCAACGGAACTTCATTAGAATGTGATGTCAGTGTGTATGCATAGATTAGAGCTTGAAGATGAAGATACAAATAGGCTAATTTTATGGTTTTCACCAAGTTATGAATGATGCATGAAAGAGTATTTATAGTTTTGGAACTTTTAGGGCAAAATGGAAAATTCAGAATAAAAAGATTTAAAGAAATTAACCAAACATAACAGTATGTGTCAACCTATGTATCGTATGTATCGACACATACGTGAATTTTAAAAGGTATGTGTCGACCTATGAGAAGCCATGTGTCGACCGAAACAAGTGAAAATCTACAGGTTTTAAAACGATAGTAAGTGTGTCGACCTGAAAAGTGGATGTGTCGCACATAAAGTAAGAATTTCTTCAATTTCAAAAAAGCTTCAGTATGTTTCAACCTGAAACATGCATGTGTTGGCTTAAGACTTACATAGGTTACATGCTTTAATAATGGGTTACATGTGTCGACCAGAAATACAGATGCGTCGATACATGCAGTGAAAGATCATGCAAAAAACTATTTTTAATGACTTGGAACAATTTCAAGATGCTTTTTAATGATTCCTAAGACCTCTAATGTAGAGGAGTGCCACAAGACATAAGGATACTATCCAATACTTAGAAGTGCAAGCTTTTCCCAGTTTTGATATCATTCAAAATATTTGATGACGAAGTTTGTAGTCACATAAGTCATTTCTAGCCAAAAGTAGATAGACCCATTGTATCATCTCAGAGGTGATCTCTTAACAAACCTAAATAACACAAAAGACAACCATGTTACTCGCGTTGATGATCTCTCAGCATAACACAACCAACACAGACGCATTAAGCACAAATACCCAAGGGAATAGTAGCTCTAAATATATCTCTAGAATCTAGAAACTATTAGATAATCACCCTAGATAAGAATTTGAGCAGTATATGTTTATAACAACCCAAACCTCAAAGCGAAGAGCAAAAATCTAGGATAATAACCGACAAAGATTTGTAAAGCAAGCTTTATATAATGCCATGGGAGATAAATATACATGAGTTCAAAGTAAATACATATACAAACTCAACAAATGAAGAATACATAAAGAAGAAGAGAAATAAACCACAAATCTCCCGGTTGTTCAATGTCGATCGATGAGAAATTCACCCCGGATCATCTATATACAAGCTTCATAGTTGTTTTCTAAGCTAATCTACTAAAAATGAGTTTGATGGAGTTGGGAGAACAAAAAACACTTCCAAAACCATAACCCTAACAAATGAATTGAAAATATATACAAAATTTAGTCTCAGACACGCATCGTCCGACACTAGAAAGCACCACCTCATGCTGCCTTTTATTTATCCACACAGTCAGTGCCACATAAGCAAATTGGCCAAAAATATATCGCGTCGCCCGGTGCTCAAAACCACCGCCCAACGACGACCTCAAATCTCGCCCGGCAACCAAGACGCGAGGACAATACAGAAGCATCAGGATTTTCTCATTTCTGCACTGCCTCTACCTCGCCCATCAATGACCCAAGTGCTCATAACACCCTATCACCACCCTAGCACCACCCGATGCTGGTGACAAAACAATACTTCTTTTCTTCTTATATTGGCTCTCTTTCTTTTCCTTGTTCATTTCTTGCTCCAAAATTGCATCTTGGAGTTTTTATTACTCATTACTCAAACCATGCTCAAATACCTACTAAATGAATGGGAAAACATCAAATGATACACTATGTACATAAAAACTGTGATATACACAAACTAAACGTATTTAAAAACAAAGCAGGGTTTATTCAACAAATATTAACAGACAAGAGTCGATAAGTGCCACAAAACTATATACAAAAATAACTTCAAATTGACACCTATCAATATCCGAAACATCTTGAAAATTGATTTAAGGGTTTGTTCAGATATGCATATCCGAAGGGTATTTTTGGGTTTTTAGAGGCTTTTTCACCCATATAAGGGTGTACTGACAAATCCACTTATCAATATTTAGTGATTCCCCTTGGGCTTACTAACACATTCTATACTTTCATATAAACATGAATGACCTCATTCATCAATACTTAAGACAATTTGTTTTTGTTTTCTTTAATAACATTTTAATTTATAAAACTTGTTTAAACAATCATTTATGATTTATATTATACTTGTTAGAATCACGTGAGTTTGTTTACAATTTATCTAAATGTGTATACTTGCAATGGATATGGTTAACTACCTAGGTTGTGTGATTTTAGTTGGAGGTGTTTCTATTGATTTGATTAAGGTTCATGCAATATTAGATTGGTTAGAGCCTCGTTCACTCAAGATTATCATAGTACTTTTGGGTCTCACCGGTGTTTATAGGGAATTTGTACGCATAATTTTTCCCCTCTCATTTATCAAGTAGTCTCTCACAAGATCTCCCTTGGTTCAAGACTGCACAAGGGTTGATCAGCTCAAGACACATCCTTAAGCACTGATGACTGAAAATTAGGGTTTGAGTTTGAACATGGACAAATGGACTTTTAATGACCCATATGACTTTCATGGATCATTCTGGACTCTTAAGATTGCTAATGACAAGTTTTAAGTCTTCGATCACATTTTTGCTCAGTCAATTGATCAGTTGACCTAAAAACAATTGTATTGGGGAAAAATTCAACTGTGGTCAATTTATAGTCAAACTTCATAATTTTTTATCCATATAACATCATGAACTCATATATTTCATTTTATCAAGTTTGGATCATAATTCCTCAAGAAATTTGATCAGATCATCAAAAGGGCAAAATGGTCAAAATTAGGGTTTTGATTGAGAAAGTGCAATTTCTAATTTTTGACCTAGCAAATGACTTGTTGGTTTGAGGCATGATCTCAAGGATTCAAATGCTTAATTTTTACCTAATGTCATGGCTTAAAACATCTCTCAAGATCAATTGGTTGACAGTTGAATTTCAGTCAACTAATGAAAAGTTAACTATACACTAAAAAGTCAAACTTTGACTTTTTGGTCAAAATCAAATATCAAAGATCAAAATTCATCAAAACATGTCAAAATATGAAACTTGTTAATCAAGAAATCAAAATTTCAAGATTTCATTTTGAAAAGTCAAAATTTCTAAACTTAGAAATTTTTCTAAGTGTTGGAAAATTCATATTTTTTCATAACTTTGAGCCAAATTTCCATCATGATGAAAGATGATTCAAAGGAAACTTCTAACATGAAAGTTGTAGATCTCAATGATATCTAAAACATTGGAGAACACAACATCTCCTAGAAATGCATGGATTTCAAGTTATATTTTTGTGAATACATGTTCATGATACTTGGAAACTTAGTGAAATTTTGCCCTAGTTTAGGTAGGATTTTGACCTAACTTCATGGCAATTTTTCACATAGTTCCAAGATGAATTTTCAAAAATGTCCAACATAGAGGTTGTAGAGGATGTTACAAGCTTTCCAAAATATCCAAGAACTCATTGAGATCATACTTGAGCAAGGAGAATCGAAGGCAAGAAGTTTGTATTTTTAAACTTGAA
This sequence comes from Vicia faba, assembly GCA_948472305.1. Taxonomy (NCBI): domain Eukaryota; kingdom Viridiplantae; phylum Streptophyta; class Magnoliopsida; order Fabales; family Fabaceae; genus Vicia; species Vicia faba. Next base: position 1,284,252,335 of record OX451735.1, on the reverse strand, counting down.
TTACAAGCCATTTCTTGATGAACACATGAACCAAATCCATGCGAGGCTGCATAATCTTTGCTTTGCAGGCCTCAAACTTGTTTGTCACTCCATAATTAATCTTTTTCATAGCTTCTAGAAGCTTTAATCCAAGTATTTAATGTGTTTCCCATGCTTAATACCATTTTAGGAAGAAAGACAACATTGCCATTTTGGAAAAGTGGGTTGATGCACAAAGTCAACTCTTCTTGAGCCTCTAACTTGTTTGTTCAGCACACACTCAACATACAAAGTCAGATAAACATGTTTAAAGCTTGTAACCACTCTAGATAGCCTTGTACTATGCATTGGGACAATGTGTATCAAGCTTGCTTCAAAAACAAGAAAAAGAGCCATAACATGTGAACTTGTACTTATGATCAGCAAAAGCTCTCAAAACCTTTTCCTATAGATTGAGACACTATTATTCAACTTAACACACGAGCATTAACACCCTCAAGCTCACTCAAACTCCCTGAAAACTCAGATTCCACAAAAACTCCATTGTTGTGCAGGACCTGACCAAAAACTCCCATCTCTCAAACCACTCGTGCGTTTTCCCTCCAAATCATCTCAAAAGCTTACTTACTTCAAATACAACTCATCCCAATCTCTGTTTCTAAACTATAACACCATTTCACCATTGTCCTAGCTAAAAAATAGGGGTCTGCAACTTGACTTCTCTAGACAATTTAAGCCACTCTCAACTCAAGATAAGAATTGCATTAGCTTCCTAGAGACTCAAGGAAGCTAACCTGATCATTGCAGCACCTTGAATCAAGCTCAAACTCATTTCACGATTTTCATTTTTGAGGTACATTTTCTGACTTTTCCTCTCATTATTTAGGCATTGTTAGGCTTGCATTTGTGAAGATAAAATGTAGACATCATTGCCCTGAAACTATACATGTCCATAAATTTCATTTATATTACTTGAGTAGTGAGAATTTTGAGGTTGAACTTGCTGAAATAGTTAGGTCGAAATTTGGTACTTTCAAAAATTCTCATTCATCTTTGACTTATAGATTATGATATTTATATGGTTGGATTCGTATGGAAAAATAGAGCAACTTTTATGTTTGCATCTTTCATTTTTGTTGAGAAATTGTGAGGTTACAGGATCCATGGCTGGAGGTTGAAGATGAAGTTGTATTCAGGGCATAACTTAGATTATATATTTATTGTTTTGTTTATATCAACGGATGTATCATCACCCCAGTGATTAAAGCGCACACCTTTCACCTTTAGGACCTGGGTTCGAGCCCCAGTGTCTGTTTTGTTATTTTTCAAAATTTCTGTTTCTTTTTTTTGTTTGCAGCCACCGCTGGGCCTCTAACATTGGGCCTAGTTATTTTTTACTTTTTCTAACCCCAATTTAATTATTGCACCTGACCCATTTCTTTTATTATTTCATATTATTTTATTTTTATTTTATTTTATTTTATTTCAATTTTCTTTCATTATTTTTTATTATTATTATTATCAATATTATTTTTATTTTCATTAGTAAAAAATCCAAAAATATTTTTATTATTATTTATACTTATTTAGTTTATTTTTCTTTATAAAACAAAAAAGACTAAAAACCATTTTCTTAACAAATTAATTTATTCTCTTAAAGAATTAATATTTAGACTTAGGTTTAATTATTATATTATTTTATTTTTATTTAAAATCAATTTAGAACTTAGGTTTCTTTTAATTAATTAATTTTCATTTTATTTTATTAATTTAAAACCTTTTGTTTCATAAAAAACCCTAAAAAAAATCATTTTTAACCTAATTTATTTCTTAATTAGTTTAAGTTTATTTTTGTTTAATTTTTAATTAATCATCTCTCTTAATTAGGTTAAAACCCCTTTCATGAAAATCAAATAAAAATCATTTCCTTTTCAATTTGCATTTGTACATTATTTATTCAATTCTTGTATGTTATTCAATATGATTGTAATAGATAATTATGTTTACTTTTCTTATAAATCCCCATTTGTAAATTTGTATACCCCCTCCCCTAATGATGTAATAGCTTAGTATTTTTTACTTTCAGCAATTTATCACTTTATATAAATGTTAGTAATTAGGGTTTGTATGGAAAGACTAAAACCAACAAAGAGAAAACCCTAATTCAAGATAAACAAGCATGTAAGTCAAACACACTTGCACCCTTAGGGTAATTCCACTTTGTTGCCTTACAAAAATGGACATGTTATGCATGTGGGATATCTTAGCAAAAAGTAATCAAAAATATAAGATCATAGTCCCTCGATGACACTATCAATGTTGCCTTTCAAAATGATCTTAGTCCCTCAAAGAGAAATGCTAAGATATCTCATAATATTTTTATCATGGCTATACGATGACCCACGCCCGTCCCTTTACATCCAAAGATAAGGCTTCTTACCAAATCAATGGTAAAATAGCAATATCAAAGAAAGGAAGAAATGAACTAAGACTTTTGAGTTGGTAGATTGTTCCTAGTTGCTTGCTCATTTTCAAATCAAACATCCTTGATTATTTTCAAAACAAACACCAAACACTTTCAAAAACACTTTCAAAACATTTTCCAAACATGAAATATTTTCAAAAGCCCAACACTTTGTATACGTTCTTATGAACGAGAACTATTACAAAGTTTGCCTAAATGAAGGCGCCTTTTAAAAATACTTTTAAAAATCACACAAAGCACATTTTCAAATAAAAGCAAGTGATTTAGAAAGCAACTAAGAGCCCATAGATAACTATGGATGAAAAGGGTGATAATACCTTCCCTTTTCATAATCTACCCCCCGAACTCAAGAAATAATCTCAAAGGTCTTTCCTGTTCTTTTTAGTCTTTCCTTTTTGGATAAAAGAAAAGTCGATGGCGACTCTTGCTAACCGCAACATTTGCGATAAAACGCAAAACCTCCACGTCAGTTCTCCCATCGTATTACAGAACTAGCAACTCTGCTGGGGATATACTTAAAAGTGGGGTTACCTTAGAGCTAAATCACCTTTACTTGCTTTCATTGTTTGATCTGTTTCCTTTACATTTTAGGTTCCTTGTTTTGGCTTGTTATAATCCTCTATCCAGATTTGGGATACCTTATAGGTAAGTAGCAATACGTTGTGGAAACTGTGTGGGGTATACCGACATGGTCTAAGAAATAGCTACGTTAGTGTGACACATTTGTGGGTACCGGTAGCCCTTGAATAGTCAAGGAGAATACGGGGCCACCGTATGGTGTCATGAAGCACTAACTGACTTTAGAACCATTACTTGGCCAACTTCCCCATTAAGAAGTAGTGAGATAATCGGCTTTGGTGTTGTCCGAAGTTGGTTGATACTCGATACTACACTTATTGAGATCAGACTTCTTGGGATATTTCGGTCGCCACTAAAGAGGTTCGCGCTGAAACCATGCCCAATGAGAAAGATCAGTGATATTGAGGTCCTATAGAACCCGATTACTATTTCTAGGACAGGTTTGAGCCAACTAAACTTCAAGAGGATACTTAGCTATAAGACTCAATGCAAGCCTAAACCTAAGGACTTGTTTGCCTTGTTTGTATATGTTTACTTGTACATAACAATATAACATCATAACATCATACTCATTCTCACTAACCATTTCAAGGATTTTTGGGATTTATCTTTGTTCTATTTGGTAGGACATGGCTTCTATTCGTAGGAAAACCATTCAAGTCAATCTCGTAATAATTATTTCTCAACTCATTGAGCTAGCATCAAGGGTCCCTGAAAGTTCTTCATTCACCGAAAGACACGGTTGCCTCCTAAACTTGGTTACCTCTAGCATAAATGAAGATATGATGAAGGTGTTGTTCTAGTTCTTTGGTCCTCTACACCATTGCTTCACCTTTCCCGACTATCAAGTTGTACCTACTATATAAGAATTCTCACAAATTTTAAGGATTCCCATTCTCAATCAACTACCTTTCAATGGTACGGAAAGAGATCCAAAACCTGAAGAGATTGCCCGAGCACTACACTTACAACAATCTGATATCACAACTAATTGGGAAGCAATGAGTGGTGTCAAAGGTTTCTTAACCAAGTTCTTGTTTGAGAAAACTCAAGACTGTTGGAACTCTTTGGACTTACAAGCTTTTGAGGAAATATTGGCCCTTCTCATCTATGGGATGCTTTTGTTCCCAAACCCTGATCAACTCATAGATGTCAATGCTGTCAAAATCTTCATGTCTCGTAATCCGGAGCCTACTTTGTTGGGAGATATCCTACATTCTCTCCACACTTGAACTATGAGGAAGAGAGGACCCCTCATGTGTTTCACTCCTCTCTTGGCCAGATGGTTTATTTCGCATCTTCCCCGATCCGTGTTGAAGAATGAGCAAGGTTTGAGGTGGTCCTATATGTTGATGACGCTTAGATATCCATTTGTGTTCTCGATCATTAGAGAACATTACTATCATCGACCGTTATGGAGAATTCCCTAATGTCCCTTTGCTTGGCATTAGATGAGGTATCACTTACAACCATTGCTTAGCCTTACGTTAGTTTGGATATGCCGAAGGGATGGTCCACATGATATGCTCATCCAAGGAGTGGTATTCGACTATGAGAGCAATGACCAAAGCTATCGCCAGAGGTTTATACAAGCTTGGAAGATGGTAAACAAGGTGGGTAGCAAGACACTAGGACATAATAATTCCATTCCCCTTGAGCCTTACCTTAGGTGGGTACGAGCTCGTGCTCAGAAGCTTGTGATTCCTTATCCCTCCATCTTACCAGTCATCATGGAACCTGTGGTTGAAGGAAATTTTCCCTACATTGTCCTCTATCCCGACATGCCTACCTCTCTTGAAGAATTGGAAAAGGGTTGGATTCAGCTAAAGGAAGAACGAGATACTTTCGAAGCTCAATTCTATGCTAGTGAGAAGAGGATCTTGGAGCTTACAAAGCAGCTACATGAGGAGTAAAGTGTGAATGTCTACCTTGCATCGAAGAGGATGCATTCAATCTTTTTTATCTTAGAGAGTTATTTTGTAAGCCCAAGAGGCACATTATAGTCATTTTGAACTAATTAATGAAAGTGACGTTTGTTCATTCTTGTCTATATAAATTTAAATCTCATGAATCCTTGGAATCATTTGCATATACATCTTCCATGCATCATAACATGATAGGTTTTCATACAACAGGTTTCCTTATCTTTCTGCTGTTTATTTGAGCAAGATGGATCTAGAGAAAACTGTGAAGGATCTTCAGGCACAAAACTCTCAATTCCAAGATACTTTACTAGCCCTAGCCAAGGGGCAACAAGATATGATGGAATTGCTGGCAGTTAAGAAGAAACCTAAGAAGAGAGCTCTGGTCAACATAGGCAGAAGGTTCAAAGAGCAAGTCTGTTAGATCACGGTAGTGGAAGACTCATATGAGGAAGACGAGTACCAGATTGGTGAGGTTAAGAGTACTCAGGCTGACTATATTAATGATCAAGCATCTGATGATGATTATTTTGATGAGCAGTATCCACCCACTGATGTCAAGTACAAGCAGTTAGAAGACAGATTGAAGGACGTCGAGATCCTAGTTGTCCCTGGTTTAGACTTTGATGATTTGGGTTTGATCTCTGGGGTGGTTATTCACCACAAATTCAAAATACCAATCTTTTCAAATTACGATGTAGTTTCTTGTCCAAAACTTCACCTGAAATTTTATGTGCGCAAGATACAGCCGCACACCGCTGATAAGAAACTCTGGGTTCACTTTTTCCAAGAAAGCTTGGTCGGGACGCAGTTAGAATGGTTCTACCAGTTGGATGGTTCCCGCATCAATACTTGGGAAGACTTAGCTACCACATTCTATCATCAGTACCAGTATAACACCGACTTGGCGCCAACAAGAGTACAATTGCAAGATATGACCATGGGAAATAATGAAGGATTTAAAGAATATGCACAAAAGTGGAGAGACCTTGCCAGTAGGGTTCAACCACCTTTGACTGATAAGGAGCACATTGACATGTTTATGGGCACTTTATATGGTCCTTTCTTTAATCTGTTGGTTGGCTATTCTTCTTCCGGTTTCACCGAATTAATCTTAACCGGTGAAAGAGTTGAGAGCGGCATCAAAAGTGGGAAGGTTTCCATGGCATCTTCCTCCACTTCCAATCCTATCAAGAAACCTTTTCCTTCAAAGAAGGAAATCAATGTTGTATACGGGGCAAGGGCCCGCACCAAGAAGAATGATCATCCATCTGTTAATGTTGTCCGAAACTCCAATCCAACTCCTACTCAAAGACCATCTGCAAATCATCAACAGTATGAAACTCCAAGAAAACAATTTACGAGGTTAGACATGTCATTTTCTCAATCCTTACAACACTTGCTCAAGGCTAATTTGGTGACATTGCGCGATCCTCCTGCCAACCCAGATACCTCTTCACCAAAGTATAATCCGAACGCCAAATGTACTTACTACTCAAGTAGCCCCAGGCATGAGACTGGCCAATGCTGGGCCTTGTAGAATAAAGTCCAGGATTTGATTGATAACAAGACTATTGAGTTTGATCCTCCTTCGACTCCGAATGTAATCACCGCGCCTATGCCGAAGCATGGCAAGGATGTCAATGAATTCAACGCAGTGGGTGATTCGGATGATGAAGCTGCATTTGAAGATTGGGTGTTTACTAGCACAACGGAGCTGGAGAATTGGCATGCAAAGGACTTCGTGCCCATATCTTTCATTGAGGAGTAATCTACTTGTTTATTGCTTTTTCAATTCGAGAACATTTTGTCTGTAATATTTTAACAATGACTTTTAAGCCATGTGCCTGGCCCGGGGCACTTTGGTTCATTTTTCAAGGGTTTTATTTATGTTCATCTAATCATATGATCATTCAATACAAATCATTGGACTCTTTTGCATTCAAATCTTTGTGCTCATTGTCTTTATTTCAAATACATTTTTCAAAAATAGCCATGTATCTTACATGCACACACACACACACACACACACACACACACTTGCAGGTCCTCATCCATTCTGGATCTTATTACTAATGACTCTACTATTGCCGACTATGACTTTGAATGCCCAATTAACCAAGCCTAAGACAAAAGCGAGGAAGATTGTGAAATACTGGGAGAACTAGCCATACTTCTATTACAAGAGGAAAAAGCTATTCATCAACACGAAGAGTCAGTTGAAGTCATCAATCTGGGTACTAAGACAGACAAGAGAGAGGTTAAGATCGAGGCTAACTTAGAAGACAGTGTCAAGAGCAAGTTGATTCAGATGTTGCATGATTATATGGAAGTATTTTCTTGGTCTTATGAAGATATGCCAGGGTTGGATACCGATATCATAGTTCATCGTCTGCCGACAAAAGAAGATTGTCCTCCTGTCAAACAAAAGGTTCGTCGCATGAGGCTTGATATGTACGAGAAGATAAAAGCTGAAGTGATGAAACAATTTGATGCAAGGTTCCTAGCTGTGACATCCTATCCCCAATGGGTTTCCAATGTGGTGCCAGTGCCAAAGAAAGACGGAAAAGTTCGCATGTGCGTAGACTATAGGAATCTGAATAGGGAAAGCCCCAAGGATGACTTCCCTCTACCTCACATTGACGTCTTGGTCGACAACACTGCTCAGCATAAAGTCTTCTCTTTCATGGACGGTTTCTCCGACTATAATCAGATAAGGATGGCTCCCGAAGAAATGGAGAAGACAACTTTTGTTACGCAACGGGGCACCTTTTTCTACAAGGTCATGCAGTTCGGATTGAAGAATGCAGGGGCAACATATCAAAGAGCTGTGGTAGCTTTGTATCATGACATGATTCATCATGAAATAGAGGTATATGTGGATGATATGATTTCCAGACCATAAACTGAAGAGGTACATCTCGATCACCTGTACAAACTATTCGAGAGGCTTAAAAAGTACAATTGAGGTTAAACCCTAACAAGTGCACATTTGGAGTACGATCTGGAAAGCTTCTAGGTTTTGTTGTCAGCAATAAAGGCATCAAAGTTGATCCTGCCAAGGTGAAGGCCATCCAAGAAATTCCAGTCCCTCATTCTAAAAAAGAAGTTAGAGGATTCTTGGGTCGTCTCAATTACATCGTCCGCTTCATATCTCACTTGACTGCTACTTGTGAGCCGATCTTCAAGCTCTTGAAGAAATATCAGGTAGTCAGATGGAATGATGAATGTCAAGCTGCCTTCGACAAAATCAAAGAATATATGCAAAAGCCTCTTATTCACATGCCTCCAGTTGAAGGAAGACCCTTGATCATGTATTTGACAGTACTAGAGAATTCTATGGGGTGTGTTTTGGGCCAGCATGACGAGTCTGGCCGAAAAGAGCGTGTTATTTATTACCTGAGCAAAAAGTTTACCGACTGTGAAACCATATATTCACTGCTCGAGAAAACTTGTTGCGCTCTGGCATGGGATGCTCGCCAGCTAAGACAATATATGTTGACTCATACCACTATGTTAATTTCTAAGATGGACCCAATCAAGTACATCTTCGAGAAACCTGCTCTCCCCGGACGGATAGCAAGATGGAAAATGATCTTGACTGAGTACGACATTCAATACACTATGCAAAAATCCATCAAAGGAAGTGTACTAGCAGATCATTTGGGCCATCAAGTTGTTGATGATTATTAGTCCATGAAGTTTGACTTCCCTGATGAGAACATCATGCTAGTGACCGACTGTACAGAACATGGACCGTATGACGGACCTGAACAAGGATCCCGATGGACTATGGTCTTTGATGGGGCTTCCAACGCCTTAGGTAATAGAATTGGTGTTGTGATCATTTCCCCTGAAGGTTTCCATACTCCTTTCACTGCCAAATTATGCTTTGATTGCACTAACAACATGGCCGAATACGAAGCGTGCATTTTGGGTCTGAAAGCTGCCATTGACTTGAGGATCAAGCATTTGAATGTGTTTGTGGATTCTGCTCTAGTGATCAGCCAAGTAAAAGGATATTGGGACACTAAACATCATAATCTCATCCCTTACAGGGAACTTATGCTATCCCCGATTCCCTACTTCAAAGAGATCACATTTGAACACTTCCCTAGGGAAGAAAATCAGTTGGCTGACACATTGGCTACCATGTCTTCAATGTTCAAGGTCAGATGGGACAACAAAGCCCCTATGATTACAATTGTGAGATTCTATGAACCTGCACATTGTTGTGATCTTGACACTGACATAGAAAAGCCATGGTACCATGAGGTGATGAGATACCTTTAAGCACAAGAGTATCCCGAGGGAGCATCCATCAATGACAGAAAGTTCTTACGAAGATTTGCAGCCAAATTCTTCCTAAGTAACGGAATATTGTATAAACGCAACCATGACTCTACTCTACTCCGATGTGTGGACAAGAAGGAGGCAGAGGAAATTATGGAAGATATGCATGATAGTCTCTTTGGCACTCATTCAAGCGGATATACGATGGCCAAGAAAATCCTGAGAGCTGGCTAATATTGGTAAAAAATGGAGACCGATTGCCATCAACACTCTAGGACTTATCACAAATGCCAAATCTATGCTGACAAGATCCTTGTACCTCCTATCCCTTTGAACATCATGACCGCTCCGTGGCTATTTGCAATGTGGGGTATTGACATGATTGGAGAAATCAAGCCCACCACTTCCAATTGACATCACTTCATTCTGGTCACTATGGACTATTTAACCAAATGGGTCGAAGTCGCCTCGTTTGCCTCAGTCACCAAGAATGTGGTAGCCAGATTCATCAAACATAACCTCATCTTCCACTATGGTATCCCCGAAAGGATCGTCACCAACAATGGGACTAACCTCAACAATGTTATGATCACCAAGCTTTGCACTCAGTTCAAGATCAAGCATCACAATTCTTCTCCATATAGACCTAAAATGAATGGCACAGAAGAAGCGGCCAACAAAAACATTAAGAAGATTATGCAGAAGATGGTAGTAACATACAAGGATTGGCATGAGATGTTGCCTTTTTCTCTACACGACTACCGTACTTCATCTAGAACATCAACTAGGGCAACTCCCTTATCCTTGGTCTATGGCATGGAAGTTGTTTTTCCAGTGGAAGTTCAGATTCCCTCACTAAGGATTATGAATGAATCAGGCTTAGGCGAAGACGGGTGGATTCAGACAAGATTGAATCAGCTGAACTTGATCGATGAAAAGCGACTAGCTGCTATTTGTCAAGGTCAGGCGTACCAAAAACGTATGATCAAGGCTTTCAACAAAAAAGTCAAGCCTCGAGTATATCAAGCTAGCGACTTGGTGATGAAGCACATTATTCAGCCACAAGGAGACCCCAGAGGCAAATGGACTCCCACCTACGAAGAGCCATTTGTTGTCAAGAGAGTGTTCTCTGGCGGTGCCATGATGCTGACTACCATGGATGGTTAAAACTTCCCACATCCTATAAACGCGAACATAGTTAAAAAATACTACGCATAAATGACCCGCTAGGTTGACACACCTAGGAAAAATAAGGGCATCCCGGAAAACCAAAAGTTTTGGGCAAAAGTTAGGGATATATGTAAAAGATTGTACACCCGGCAAGTTGAAAACCCGAAAGGGAGACCTGGGCAAAAATGGGTATCCTGGTGGTCTGAAAACCCGAAAGGGCGGTCCAGGAAAAAGTAAAGGATTGAAAGCGTATGACTATGTCCTATGGAAACACCACAATCAACTTTATCACCAAGGTCCGAGTTTAAACGGTCCAAGATCAATCCAATCAACTTCTGTCAACGGCAAGGGGCATTCGAAGACATTGGGGCAATATAAAGTTGGAATGCAATGAGATTGTTTCACATGGCTATTTGTTTTTGTTTTCAATCTTTGTTTTCCTTTCGAGGATTTACTCTTACTAGGATCTCCGTCTCCTTGTACAAAACGCCTATTCATGGGCAAAATACTGATACTAATATACTTTGAAGTGCATAATTTCTATTTTTTTATTTTGAATCCAAACTTGTCCAATGACTAAAATTGAACGAACATATGAATATGAACATAATTAAAACTATTTGGCACATGTGTCCTGCTAAGCAGTAGCAAGCACATCTTTAATGTATATGGAATATCCCCACAGAGTTATTTCATTAGCATTATCCCCATAAGACAATTACAATAAACCAATCTCCAGCCAGAGTCCCAATCCCTTGGCAGCTTTCTCTCCCAGCTAAGTTGATCTTACAAGAAGAAGAACTCACCTCTTCAACAGTTCATCAACATGGTTTATTTCCCCAATAGGGTTTATTTCCCCAACAAACAATGAGATATCATAACTCCCTTGCCGAGTTCAAATTTCCCCGACATGGTCTATTTTCCCCAGCTGAGTATATCCTCCCCGACTGAGGCTGTTATCCCCAAATGGAGTCTATCCTCCCCAGCTGAGCCTGTCTTCCCCACCTGAGTTTATCTTCTCTAGTTTGAGTTTACCTTTCAGAATATTACGAATCATAGGGCCACAACCCCTAATCCCCAGTAAAGTTGTCAACAAAACCTTAACTATCTCCAAAAGTTACTATAAAACCTGGACCCGAGCAGATAATAGTCAACTTTTCAAGTCACTATAGAGTCTAGACCCGATCAGATGATAGTGAAAACCCTTCAGATACTATGAAGCCTGGCCCCTACCAGATAATAGTACAACTTTCAAATACTATGAAACCTGGACCCGACCAGATAATAGTTCAACCCTTTGAAATATAGAAGAACCTGGACTCAACCAGACCAAGGTTTAACTTCTTTCCCCCAGTAGGGTTTGCCTCAACCCTAACAAGTTACTGTGAATCCTAGATCCAACTAGATATCAGTTTTCAACTTCATCTTTTCAAGTAAGTTATTGTGAAGCCTGGATCCAACCAGATAGCAATTCCCCTTAGAAGTTTGTTGTGAAGTCTGGAATCCAACCAGATAACAACTAATTCCCAAGCAAGTTACTGTAAAGCCTGGATCTGACCAGATATCAGTTCAACTTTGTCTTTTCAAACAAGTTTACTATGCAGCCTGGACCTGACCAGATATAAATTAACTTTATCCACCTCAAAACCTGTGAAGCCTGGATCCGACCAAATATCAGTTCAAATTCGTCTCTTCAAGCAAGTTATTGTAAAGCCTGGAGTTTGACCAGATAACAACTAGCTACAATCCCCATCAAGACACTGTGAAGCCTGGACCCGACCAGATAGTAGCATAACTTCTCAAAAGCTATGAAGCCTGGACCCTACCAGATAGTAGTTATCACTTCAAGTTACTATGAAGCCTGGACCCGACCAGATATTAGTTCAACTTCATCCTTTCTAGCAAGTTATTGCAAATCCTTGAATTCGACCAGATAACAGTAAAATTCAGTATCCCCAACAAGTTGTTGTGAAGCTGAAATCTAACTAGATAACAACCTAACTTCACTCTCCCCAAGAAATTTTCTGCAAAGCCCGAATTTGACCAGATAACGGTCAATTTATTTCTCCCCCAGTAAGTTACCGTGAAGCCTGGATCCAACCAGATAGTAGTTGAATTCCTCATCCTTAGCAAGTTGTGAAACCTGGATCCGACCAGATAACAACTGACATTCAAGAGATATTCCCAAGCGGAAGAATATTTTCAACAAGGTTTGGAGATATTTATACTCTTCATCCCCAACGACAATCTGGGATTCAGCTTTCCAAAATTCCTCAACAATAGTCAGGGATTTATTTTCCCATACAAGCATACATCTCACATTCATACATCATAGCATATACATACAAAATGCATTTAGCATGACCTCATTCGTCTTGTGAATATCATGCATACATTTTCACTTTACTAATCCTTTCACCATAGATGAAACATCAAGTTTTAGTGTGAATCGACCAAATATTTGTGTTGATACTTCCTCCAGTGTTTACCATCATTCCTCTAAATGGCATCTATACGTCCATTCCCAATACATCTTCGAGTGCAAATTTCTGGGCACTCTAGTGTTCAATCATCTTCCACCTTCAAGTCACGAATAGCGGATCCGCCAATCAAACTCTTTAGGTTTAAGAAGATTTAACAGGGGAAGCTATTGTACCCTAAAATTTTCCCTCTCATTTATCAATTAATCTCTCACAAGATCTCCCTTGGTTCAAGACTGTAAAAGGGTTGATCAGCTCAAGACACCTCCTCAAGCACTGACGACTGAAAATTAGGGTTTGAGTTTGCACAAGGAAAATGGACTTTAATTCCCCATATGACTTTCATGGATCATTTTGGACTCTCAAGATTGCTCATGACAAGTTTCAAGTCTTGGATCACATTTTTTCTCAATCAATTGATCAGTTGACCTAAAAACAGTTGTATTGGGGAAAAAGTCAATTGTGGTCAATTTACAGTCAAAATTCACAATTTTTGAACCATATCAACATAATGAACTCATATATTTCATTTTATCGAGTTTGGATCATAATTCCTCAAGAAATTTGACCAGATCATCAAAAGGGCAAAATGGTTAAAATTAGGGTTTTAACTGAGAAAGTGCAATTTCTGATTTTTGACCTAGCAAATGACTTGTTGGTTTGAGGCATGATATCAAGGATTCAAATTCTTCACTTTTACCTAATGGCATGGCTCAAAACATCTCTCAATATCAATTGGTTGACAGTTGAATTTCAGTCAACTGATGAAAAGTCAATTGTGCACTGAAAAGTCAAACTTTGACTTTTTGGTCAAAATCAAGTATCAAAGATTACAAGTCATCAAAACATGTCAAAATATTAAACGTGTTAATCAAGAAATCAATAATTTAAGATTTCATTTTGAAAATTCAAAATTTCTAAACTTAGAAATTTTTTTAAGTGTTGGAAAATTCATATTTTTTCATAATTTTGAGCCAAATTTTCACCATGATGCAAGATGATTCAAAGGAAACTTCCAACATGAAAGTTGTACATATCAATGAGATCAAAAACATTTTAGAACAAAACTTCTCCTATAAATGCATGGATTTCAAGTTATGATTTTGTGAATACATGTTCATGAAACTTGGAAACTTAGTGAAATTTTTCCCTAGCTTAGGCAGGATTTTAACCTAACTTCATGGAAATTTTTCATATAGTTCCAAGATGAATTTTCAAAAATGTCCAACATATAGGTTTTATAGGATGTTACAAGCTTTCCAAAATGTCTAATAACTCATTGATATGATACTTGATCAAGGATAATCGAAGGTAAGAAGTTAGGGTTTTCAAACTTGAATTACAAGCCATTTCTTGATGAACACATGAACCGAATCCATGCTAGGCAGCATAATCTTTTCTTTGAAGGCCTCAAACTTGTTTGTCACTCTATAATTAATGTCTTGCACAACTTATAGAATCTTTAATCCAAGCATTCAATGTATTTCTCATGCTTAATACCATTTTAGGAAGAAAGGCAACATTGCCATTTTGGAAAAGTGGCTTTATGCATAAAGTCCACTCTTCTTGAGCCTCTAACTTGTTTGTTCAGCACACACTCAACATACAAAGTCAGATAAACATGTTTAAAGCTTGTAACCACTCTAGATAGCCTTGTACTATGCATTGGGACAATGTGTATCAAGCTTGCTTCAAAAACAAGAAAAAGAGCCATAACATGTGAACTTGTACTTATGATCAGCAAAAGCTCTCAAAACCTTTTCCTATAGATTGAGACACTATTATTCAACTTAACACACGAGCATTAACACCCTCAAGCTCACTCAAACTCCCTGAAAACTCAGATTCCACAAAAACTCCATTGTTGTGCAGGACCTGACCAAAAACTCCCATCTCTCAAACCACTCGTGCATTTTCCCTCCAAATCATCTCAAAAGCTTACTTAATTCAAATACAACTCATCCCAATCCCTTTTTCTAAACTGTAACACCATTTTCACCATTGTCCAAGCTCAAAAACAGGGGTCTACAATTGACTTCTCTAGGCCATTTCAGCCACTCTCAACTCAAGCTAAGCATTGCATTAGCTTCCTAGAGACTCAAGGAAGCTAACATGATCATTGTAGCACCTTGAATCAAGCTCAAACTCATTTCACAATTTCCATTTTTGAGGTACATTTTCTGACTTTTCCTCTCATTATTTAGGCATTGTTAGGCTTGCATTTGTAAAGATAAAATGTAGACATCATTCCCTTGAAACTATACAAGTCGATAGATTTCATTTATATTGGTTGAGTAGTGAGAATTTTGAGTTTGAACTTGCTGAAATAATTAGGTCAGAATTTGGTACTTTCAAAAATTCTCATTCATCTTTGATTTATAGCTTATGATATTTATATGGTTGGATTCTTATGGAAAAATGGAGCAACTTTCATGTTTGCATCTTTCATTTTTCTTGAGAAATGGTGAAGTTACAAGATTCATGGCTGGAGGTTGAAGATGAAGTTGTATTCAGGGCATAACTTAGATTATATATTTATTGTTTTATTTATATCAACAGATGTATCACCACCCCAGTGGTTAAAGCACGCGCCTTTCACCTTTAGGACCTGGATTTGAGCCCCAACGTCTGTTTTGTTATTTTTCACAATTTCTGTTTCTTTTTTTGTTTGCAGCCAACGATGGGCCTCCAACATTGGGCCTAGTTATTTTTTGCTTTTTCTAACCCCAGTTTCATTATTGCACCTGACCCATTTCTTTTATTATTTCATATTATTTTCTTTTTCTTTTTATTTATTTCAATTTTCTTTCATTATTTTTTTTATTATTATTATTAATATTATTTTTATTTTCATTATTAAAAAATCCAAAAATATTTTTATTATTATGTATACTTATTTAGTTTATTTTCTTTATAAAACAAAAAGACTAAAAAACATTTTCTTAACAAATTAGTTTATTCTCTTAAATAATTAATATTTAGACTTAGGTTTAATTATTATATTATTTTATTTTTATTTAAAATCAATTTATAACTTAGGTTTCTTTTAATTAATTAATTTTCATTTTATTTTATTAACTTAAAAACTTTTGTTTCATAAAAAATTCTAAAAAATCATTTTTAACCTCATTTCTTTCTTAATTAGTTTAAGTTTATTTTTGTTTAATTTTTAATTAATCATCTCTCTTAATTAGGTTAAAACCCCTTTCATGAAAATCAAACAAAAATCATTTCCTTTTCCATTTGCATTTGTACATTATTTATTCAATTCTTGTATGTTATTCAATATGGTTGTAATAGATAATTAGGTTTAATTTTCTTGCAAATCCCCATTTATAAATTTGTATACCCCCTCCCCTAATGACGTAATAGCTTAGTATTTTTTACTTTCCGCAATTTATCACTTTATATATGATAGTAATTAGGGTTTGTATGGAAAGACTAAAACCAACAAATAGAAAACCCTAATTCAAGATAAACAAGCATGTAAATCAAACACACTTGCACACTTGGACCCTTAGGGTAATTCCACTTTGTTGCCTTACAAAAATGGCCATGTTATGCATGTGGGATATCTTAGCAAAAAGCAATAAAAAATACAAGATCATAGTCCCTCGATGACGCTATCAATGTTGCCTTTCAAAATGATCTTAGTCCCTCAAAGAGAAATGCTAAGATATATCACAACATTGCTATCATGGATATACGATGACCCGCGCCCGTCCCTTTACATCCAAAGATAAGGCTTCTTACCAAATCAATGGTAAAATAGCAATATCAAATAAAGGAAGAAATGAACTAAGAATTTTGAGTAGGTAGATTGTTCCTAGTTGCTTTCTCATTTTCAAATAAAACATCCTTGCTTATTTTCAAAACAAACACCAAACACTTTCAAAAACACTTTCAAAACATTTTTCAAACTTGAAATATTTTCAAAAGCCCAACACTTTGTATACGTTCTTACGAACGAGAACTATTACAAAGTTTTCCTAAACGAAGGCACCTTTTCAAAGTACTTTCAAAAACCACACAAAGCACATTTTCAAACAAAAGCAAGTGATTTAGCAAGCAACTAAGAGCCCATAGATAACTATGGATGAAAAGGGTGATAATACCTTCCATTTTCATAATCTACCCCCCGAACTCAAGAAATAATCTCAAAGGTCTTTCCTGATCTTTTCAGCCTTTCCTTTTTGGATAAAAGAAAAGTCGGTGACAACTCTTGCTAACCGCAACATTTGTGATAAAACGCAAAACCTTTAAGTCAGTTCTCCCACCGTATCACAAAGTGTAATTCCTTGTGTTGAAGTTGGTTGTTTCTCGACTTAAGGTGTGTCACAATAACTTAGCTTAGTTTGTCGAAATGTGTATGTCGAGTTGTATGTAATTGTTGAAGTATCCAAGCAGGTTGCTTTCCACAGAATTTCGATTTAGATCTAAAATAGGTGTTTTGAGCTTTTGTGTTTTGGCCTTTGACTTAGGGAGAAAGCTATCCTAAAAATAAATAGAGCGAGTAACCGCTATTTTTGTAATTAACTTATAACAACTTGTATTCATAGAATTTTGCAGTTGCAAAGTGAATAAAGATTTTACACAGTTTATAGGCAGATAGTTACTCTGCAGAAACCCTAAATATCTTTTCTTCTTTAATTTTATTTTCTTTTTATTGCCATTGTGTGGTGGTAATAATCTTGTTCATCAAGATTATTAGAAATTCAGCACAGGTTTTGGTGAATTTCCAATATCTGGTATCAAGAGCACCAGTTGAGCGATTCTAGGCAAGAAAGAACGAAGGCAATGTATCATCCAAATTGGCATTTTCCAGCAAGTCTTCCAATTCTTAAAGCTGGTAACTATGAGAATTGGTGAAAGCATATTAAGGTTGTGTTTTATTGTCAAGATCTTTGGGATCTTGTTGATTAAAACCACTTAAAGAAGAAGAATTACAAATCTCTCTTTATAATTCATCAATGTCTGACTCCAGAAAATTTCGAAAAGGTTAGTGATATAAAATTTAAAATAGAAGCTTGGAAAGTTTTGAAGAAATCATTTGGAGGAACTGGGAATATGAAAGAGGTGAGGTTACAAACTCACAAAAGAATATATGAATTACTTCAGATAGAAGATAGCGAGAGCATATCTGATTTCTTCATTAGGGTTACGAAACTAGTGAATCAAATCAAGTTTTATGGAGAGACGTTAAAAACAAGAGCTGTTGTTTCAAAGATCTTGAGATCTTTGGATCTGAAGTTCGAACATGTGGTAGTTTCCATAGAAGATTCGAAGGACATGTTAACTTTATCGAAGGAAGATCTTCAAGGGACGCTTGAATCTCACGAACAAAGAATGAATAAAAGATTTGCTGGAAAGTCGAAGAGTGATATGGATTTGAAGACGCAGTCATCAAGAGACAAGAAAGGCAAAGGAAAGCGGTTCGATAATAAAGGTAGAAAAGGGTAAACAATTCGATTGAAATAGGAGACCAGCACGAAGGAATTGTGTTGAATCAAAGAAGACCCTCATACCAAGGCAACCAAAGAGGTGGTGCTGGAGGTAGAGGAAGAGGTGATGATCAAAAACCTAACAAGAGTCACATTCAGTGTTACAGTTGTCAGAAGTATGGTCACTATTCGAGTGATTGTCCAAAAAAGAGAACGAATTAAGAAAGTGATGCAAAGTTCGTAATGTATAAAGAAGAAGAGATGACGCTGATGGTCATGATAAGAGATGAAGAGAAATTTAAGGACCAATGGTGTTGTACCCCAATTTTCCCCCCTAATATTCCTCTATCATCTTATATCAACTCAATCATATCAAGATCACACTAGGGTTTTTCTCTTCTCCCTACCTCTAGGTTTTCTCATGAGGAATCACCAAACACTTTGATTTTTATATTGTGATCATATATGTATTGTGTTTATTATATTTTAACTAAAAAATACAATGAATGTTTTCTCTAATTAATGATACTATAGGCGAGGGCACAACACATTTCATCGGGTTGATTCATAGGTTCATGAGTTTATTTCCATGCCTTCTTCAATAAAGCTTCATTGAGATTCAAGTTTCATCATTGAGAGTGCTTTAGAGTAATATCATGAAAAGGTCTACTATGATTCATCATGCCTCAATTTGTTAAAGGAAGTCAAAAGATGTAAGAATTGATCGAAGAAGTTTGACCTAATTGGACAAGTTCTTGTTTCCTTAATCACAAGTGCATAACTCTCCCAATCCTTAATATTTGGAAGTGGTTATTGTTTCTATGGGTTATTATTATAATACAAAGCACCTTTTATTCACATGGAAAAATTTATTGTGCAAGGAAGATTGTCAAAATTGAATGGGGTTTCCAAGTTATTTTGATTCTTTAGGAGCTAGGGTTTTGAACTTCTAAGGGCTATATCTTGTTCATATTTTGAGATTTTTAAGTGATTCCATAGATATGATTCTCTTTAAAGGGTTATCAACCAATCGCTTCAAAGGTTTCAAACTAATTTTGTGTGGAAGACTCCTAATGATGAAGAAAGATTACAAGTCATATAGATAGGCCATCAAATTCCCTTATGTGACTTCAAAGGATAATAAATTAGTCAATTTTTATCTCCTTTAGCCTATTAATTTTCCATATTGATCTTAAGAATTTAAACTTCAACTTTTATTTTATGTGAAAATCTTGAAAATGGTTGGAAGATGCCTTGAGAACTCAAAAGATTATAGGTCACCTCATGGATTTTCACCAATTTTACAAGGCCATAACTTTTTCAATACTTGGTATTTTTGAGTGATTCAAGTTTCACAATGCTCTTTGGAAGTCCACTTCAAGCTATCATCATTGATCAACGCAAGATTTTGAAAGAAGGCCTTATTTGGAATCAAAACATTATAGGTCACTTTTGAAGAAAAACTTAGAACTTTTCTAAGTGCAAAAAGTCAGCATCTTTTTCTCAACTTTGACCAAACACAACTTCTAGATCAAGCATCCATTTGATCTCATTCTTGGCACATTGCAAATATTGTGACCTTTTCTTTAAAATGCTTCAATAATTATACCCTAAGACCACTTGAGCTGAGAATACCATTGATTCAAAGTTAGTACTTTGAAACTGAAGTTTCACTTCAAGTCAGATTGCAATTTTCAGAATATGGCTTCTAATAACCAAATTACCATTTTTTCCACTTAAACATGATTAGAAAATATGTTTGAATCATTTAGAGTGTCAAAACGCATCATTTGGATGAGTTTTGATGCACATGTGTGAATAAGAGAGAAACACAAGAAGGGGGTTGAATTGAAAACTTGAAAACAAATGCGTAATGACACAGTATTTTTATCCTGGTTCGTTTAATCTCAAACTACTCCAGTCCACCCGTCAAGGTGATTTCGCCTCTCTCCAACGAGGACTTAATTCACTAATCACAAACAGATTACAATCACTACTTTGACAACTATCAAAGTCTTCTTGAGTACAACCATAATCCAGTTAATCTCAAGAAACACTGTCTTAAACAAATATACAAGAATGCATGTACATATTTTTTTCGTTACAAAAATAGTTATCACAACTGTGATAGTTTACACAAATTTAGAGCGTGAAAAGAGATGAGTAAGCTTGCAGCATTTTGAATTCTCGTGCATTAGTATTGGAAAATCGTTAACAATTTGATCACTAAGCTTGTTTATATAGGCGATGGATTCTTGTTGATCATTAAGTGTGATAAATGTCATTAACTCAATTTCCATTTGGAGAAGATCCTGTCTGAATGAAGCCGTTGTAATTGATGTTGTCTTGAATGAGTAGTAACGCTTCAGAATCTTACATCCTTGCCTACTGCTGATGCTTCAGAACATTGATGACTTGGATTATAATGCTTTTGTTCAGAATCAAAGTTTACTTCACTTGAGCGCAGGTTCTGGTCATCAATCTTCAGCACAAATTCTGATTACTTCAGCGTGTAACTTCCATAGCTTAACTTTTGATGCTGCTTTGGTCAGAACTTCTGCATACACAATAACATAATTTTTAGGGTGCATATTTGTTCTTTGTATTTGTTATCATCAAAAATCTAACTAAGGGTTGTAGAATCAAACTATGTTCTAACAATCTCCCCATTTTTGATGATGACAAAAACTAGAATTTTCAATGAAAAATAAAGAACAACAGGTTTAATAAAAAATCCCCCTGAGTTGATTACTTCCCTGAAGTTCCTTCTCATTAGAGTTTTAGCTGCATCTCCTATCAGAATTTGTTCCTGTTCAAACTTTTTAGATAGTAGAGGTTAAATAATTCAGAATGTTTGAGACTTTTGTCCCGGTAAACCATTATTGAAAATATCTTACTTTCTCCCCCTTTTTGTCAGGTATCAAAAAGGCAATATAATCAGATCCAAAATAGATGAATTATATTTGAAACATAATGCAATGACAAGTTTCAGGAGCAAAGAGGTAAAGATAAAAGTTACAGATAAACAATTTTAAAAGAAAATCTAAGAAGGAGGAGGAAGACGTGTGAACAATGCTTCCAACAAGCTCTTGATCTGAGTATTTGACCCTTCTTGCTTGCCCATAATGGTTTTGATTTCCTTTGTAGTGTCTTCTTGTTTACCCAGAATATCTTTGATCTCTTTGTTCGTATCCTCTTGCTTATCCAGTCTTGCATGGATTAAAGCATTCTCTTTCTTCAACTCTTCCATAGTTTGCATGAATAAGGAGGAAGTTGGTGTCTCTTCAGGGGTTGGATGTTTCTCAGAACATTCTGCAGCCTCTTCTGAGTGAACCATTTCTTCTTCTACAATCATGTCTTCTAGAGCAGTAGTCAGATAGAGACTTTCTGATTCTGGTTCAGCTACTTCTGAAGGATGATTCTCTTTCCAGGGAGCATTATCCAGCGAGAGGATATCTTTCTTGAACAGTTGGCTCAGAACTTGACCTTGGAAAGCCTTCAGCTGATCACTGAAGTTCTGTTGAGCCTTTTCATAACCCAATTCCTTCAGCTTCAATGTTTCAGAGTTGAGCCAGTTTCTGAATATTTCCCACATATAATCAGAAGCAGCAGGATTAGAAATCTCTTGACTTGCATGCTTCAAAGAATCCATTCCTGCATTCCTGTTTCAAAAATCAACAAACTTGTACCAACATCTGATGTGGTTGCAGTTGGTTTAGGTTTGGGAATGGCAGTTTTGTGTGAGGTGGAGGATAGTCTTTCCGACACAATTGGATCAATGACAATTCTGAAGTTGTCAGCTGGACGGTTAGTGGGTGATGGAGTGGGAGAGTCAGGAATAATAATTGGTCAGGTAGGGGTGTTTGGTGGTGTGGATTCAAGGGATTAAGGGATTTCTGGAATATTGTGAATAGTGAGAGGCATGCGAACTGCAAGAGGTTCTGTTATTCCAGGGATTGGGATTGTGGTATCAGAATCTGAAGGAGAGTCTTCAGATTGGTTTGTGGAAGCATGTTGGGTTTCTGGTTCAGGAATATCAAAAGATGGGTTTTTAGAGGGTTGAGTTTCTGGTTGTGGTGAGTTGGGGTTCAGATCTTCTGGTTGAGGAGATTGAGTATTTTCTGGTTGTGGAATTTCTGGTTGAGGTGAGTGTGGTTGTGGAATTTATTGTTGAGGTGATTATGGATGTGGAATTTCTGGTTGAGAAGATTGTGAGATTTCTGGTTGAGTTTCTGGTTGTTGTTGAGTGTTTGGATTTTCTGGGAGTTGAGAGTTTGAATTTTCTGGTATAGGAGAGGAAAAATCTTGTTCAAAAAGTTCAATGTCAGACAAAACTTTGGCAAGTTCTGGTTGATGATGATCTGGGTTTGGATTTTTAGTAGGGGAGTGAGGTTCATTCAAAAAATTTCCTAGAGTTACAGATGGATCAAACTCTATGTCAAAATCTTCAAAGGTTTAGGGTGATGGATTTTCTGGTTGAGAAGGCATGGCTTCAGATGTTGAAACAGTTATTGATTCTATAACAGAAACAGAAGATGGATTACCTTTCTTTTTGGCAGCTTTAGGTGTCCTTTGAGAGGGTCCTTCTCATGCTGCTTTCCTCTTCTTTGATTTCTTTAATGCAACCTCTAGAGCAGCCTTGGGAAGATCCTGAATGTTGATTTCTGGAGGAGTCCCATCAGCCTTGCACGCTTCAAGGTATCTGACTATGATTTTTGGTTTGGAGTCTATCTCAAAAAATAAAGGAAAATCCTTCAGAGGTATCCTCCTTGAAGTAATGGTATCATGAGAAGTAACAATTGGTTCCTTCTTGATATTCTCAATGATCTTCATTTTCTTCAGATTCTTGGCGTTCAAGGGCTTCCTAGAAGTTTCTTCCAATGTGCTTATTTCCTGAGCCTCCATCAAATGTTCTATCAGCCTGTTCTCTGTTAGAATATCTAATATCAGCCTTCCTAAGGGAATCCAATCCCTCTTAGTCCTTTCGTCTTCTCTGGTTTCCTTCACACTTGTTCTGAGATGGTTGAAGAGAAAGTGTGGAAGATTTACCTTTGTCTTCTTAGCAATGAAATAGATCAGAAATTGATGATCAATATTGATGTAATCAGGAGAGCTTGTAGGCTTCCTGTGGTGGATACATCCCAGAATGATTCTGGCCCAGATTCTGTGATGATTCTTCAAATCTTTGATTTTACTGGAGGGCTTTCCAGAAGTGAAAATTTCCTTTGCAATTGATCTTAGGTCAGAGCACCTCTCATCCATATCAATGCATCTGACTCCACCACCATTATATCCAAGAAGCTTCCCAATAAGATCTTCTGTTATCACAATTTTCTTCCCCATGACATAAGAAGTAACCTGGTGATTGGATGAGGAAGCATGTATCCAGAATTCTGTGACGAGAATGGGAAACGTTGGACCCAACAGACGGTCAAAATACATGTTCCATCCCTGTGCAGTAACGTCTTCATAGAGGTAGAAACCATTTTCTTGCAAGCTCTCAAAATCAATAATCAGTTAGAACTTCCAGGTTGTCAACAGGAGTGAGAAGCGTTCTAAAGGGTTCTTCATATTGTTCCGTTGATTAAGATTCAGGAGCACTGAGATTCTTGAGACTTGATGATGATGCCATTGTTCACACGGGTTTTTAAAGAAGATGAAAAGGGTTTTTGAAAGCAGGAACTTGAAACAAGAGAAAATATTGAGGAGAGTAAAAGTGAATGAATGAAATATTAATTTTGAGTTTAAATAGGTTTCTTGAAAACTTAAACAGTAAGTAAAAAAAATTAGTATTGATTATATGCATTAATGACACCTGAATTTAGGGGATTTAGAAAGATATTGAACGGTTACCGCTGACAAGTGTCTCAATGCATCCAATCAGCGCCTTGCACCCTTCAGAAATTAAACGCGTGTTCAGCCTCTGAAAGTAGCTGGTAAGAGGATGACAAGTGTTTAATGATGTGAGTTGCACGCCTCTATCCTTGAAATGAAACGTTTAGATCTTCATGGATAGATTCTGATGCAATCTGTACTTCTAAACTTGAGACATATAGCAGAAGTGTTGTCACAGAGGATAGGAATGTTAATCTCAAATATGTTGAAGTCTTCAAGTTGACTTTTCATCCAGAACATTTGCGTGCTACATCCAGCAACTGCTATGTATTCAGCTTCTGTTGTTGATAGTGCTATTGTGGACTGTCTCTTGCTGTTCCATGAGATCAAATTTTCTCCCAGAAACTGGCAACTTCAAGAAGTGCTTTTACGTTCTACTCTGTCTCCAGCAAAATCAGCGTCACAATATCCTACTAAGCTGTAATCATTTAATTTTCTATAAAACAACCTCAGATTAGTAGTACCTTTTAGATACTTGAAAATTCGCTTAACTGCTGTTAAGTGAGATTCTCTAGGATCTGATTGGAATCTAACACATAAGCAAACACTAAATAAAATTTCAGGCCTTGAAGCTTTCAGATAAAGGAGAGAACCAATCATACCTTTGTAGACTTTCTTTTCCACCTTTTTACTTACCTCTTCCTTTTCCAGAATGCACGTGGGGTGCATTGAAGTCTTTGAGGGCTTACATTATGAGAGATCAAATTTCTTCAAAAGTTCTGACATATTTGCTCTGATGAATGTAAGTTCCTTCTGGAGTTTGGTTTATCTGAATGCCCAGAAAGAATTTGAGTTCCCCCATTAAGCTCATCTCAAACTCTGCCTGTATGTATTTAGCAAACTCTCTTCACAGAGAGGGTTTAGTGGATCCAAAGATGATATCATCAACATAAATTTGACATACTAAAATGTCATTCTTAAATGTCTTACAGAACAAGGTTGTGTCCACTTTCCCTCTGGTAAATTCCTTTTCTAACATGAAGTTACTTAGTCTTTCATACCAAGCTCTAGGAGCTTGTTTCAGACCATAGAGTGACTTCTTTAATTTGAAAACATATTCTGGGTGTTTGGAATTCTCAAACCCAGGGGGTTAGTGCACATATACCTCTTCATCTATATATCCATTTAGGAATGCACTTTTGACATCCATCTGATACAGAGTGATGCCATTGTTTACAGCAAATGAGATTAAAAGTCTGATAGATTCTAACCTGGCGACTGGAGCAAAGGTTTCTGTATAGTCTATCCCCTCTTGCTGATTATAAAATTGTGCTACTAGTCATGCTTTGTTTCTGATGACTTCTCCTTGCTTGTTCAGTTTGTTTCTGAACACCCACTTTGTCCCAATGATGTTGAATCCTTTTGGTTTGGGAACCAGATCCCATACGTCATTTCTGGTGAACTGATTCAATTCCCCCTGCATTGCTAGAATCCAGTC
Organism: Vicia faba; assembly: GCA_948472305.1. Taxonomy (NCBI): domain Eukaryota; kingdom Viridiplantae; phylum Streptophyta; class Magnoliopsida; order Fabales; family Fabaceae; genus Vicia; species Vicia faba. The sequence continues at coordinate 1,284,226,653 of OX451735.1, read as the reverse complement.
ATTGTCCAGAAGCGCTTCATCAATTGTAATTGGTTCAATCAGAGAGACCAGTCCCATGAGGGATTCTTCAGAGTTTTTGAATGTTGATCTTGTCCTGATTGGATCATCCTTCTTTCCCAGTATTTTATCTTCTGGGTGAGCTATGCTGCTTCTGGATAGCCTTTTCTGAAGTTGATCAACTAAAGGTGCTGGATTTCTTGCAATAACTCTTTCTGATGTTGTGGGAGCGTCTCTGTTGAGAAATTCTGGCGAGTTGTCTTCAGTACCTGTGAATTCAACTTCTATATCTGGAAGGAATTCATTCTGCTTTGACTTTTGAGGGTCAAGCTTATCATCAAATCTAACACTGATTGACTCTTCAACAATCTGTGTTTCTGTATTGTATACTCTGTACCCCCTTGAGCGTTCAGATTATCCTAACATGATACACTTTTTTGCTTTAGAGTCAAACTTGTTCAAATAATTTTTTGTATTCAGAATAAAGCAAGTGCATCTAAAAGGATGGAAATAAGAAATGTTGGGCTTTTTGTTCTTCCACAATTCATATGGATTCTTTTCCAGAATAGGTCTTATGGAGATTCTATTCTGAATATAACATGATGTGTTGATTGCCTCTGCCCAGAAGATCTTAGCAATGTTAGTCTCATTTATCATGGTTCTGGCCATTTCTTGCAACGTTCTGTTCTTTCGTTCTACAACTCCATTTTGTTTGGGAGTTCTAGGACAAGAGAAGTCATGCAAGATGCATTTTTCATTAAAAAATGATTCAAAATTTTTATTTTCAAATTCCCCACCATGATCACTTCTGACTTTGACAATTCTAAGATCCTTTTCATTCTGAACTTGGTTACAGAATGTAACGAACACAGTGTGTGACTCGTCCTTGTGTCTTAAGAACTTTACCCATGTCCATCTGCTATAGTCATCTACGATCACTAACCCATACTTCTTGCCAGTGATAGACACAATTTTTACTGGTCCAAATAAGTCTATATGCAGAAGTTCTAATGGCTTAGAGGTGGAAACAACATTTTTGGATTTAAAAGCAGGTTTTGCAAATTTGCCTTTCTGACATGCTTCACACAGAGAATCTGAGCTGAACTTCAAATTAGGAAGTCCTCTGACCAGATTGAGTTTGCTAATCTGAGATATTCTTATGCTAACATGCCCCAATCTTCTGTGCCAGACCCATTGCTCGTTGTTAACAGAAAGAAGGCATTTTACATTCTGACTCTTTAGTTCAGAAAGTTTTATTTTATAAATGTTGTTTTTCCCCTTTCCATTAAACAGGATAGTTCCATCTTTCTGACTAACGGCTTTGCATGAATTTTGATTAAAGATTATATCATAACCGTTATCACTTAATTGACTTATGGATAACAGGTTATGCATTAACCCATCAACTAACAACACATTATTTATAGAGAGAAGATTTCCATTACCTACTGTTCCAGAGCCAATGATATTTCCTCTTTGGTTTCCTCCAAAGCCCACGTAGCCTCCAGGTTTAAGTTCCAGGCTTTGGAACATATGCCTTCTTCCCGTCATGTGTCAAGAGCAGCCAGAGTCCAGGTACCATGACTGGTGTTTTAGCCTTGCTGCTAAAGATATCTGCTACATATATAATTTTGTCCTTAGGTACCCATATCTTCTTGGGTCCTGGTTTGTTAGTTTTACCAAAATTCTGGTTGAATTTTGGTTTGACAGAATAATCACTACTAGTGTATTTTATGTCATGTGTGTGCCCATATATAAAATGTGATTTGAGTGGTGTGTGTTTTATGACTAAGTCTGTAACACCCCAGTTTTAATTATTTGATTTATTTAATCGGGAATTTATTTTATTAGAATTAATAAAATAAAAAGAATTATTTATTTTGGAATATTTGAAGAAAATAAAAGAAATAAGGATATATTTTGGAACTCAAGTTATTTTCTCATTTTCACGATAACACAGAAGTTGGAGATATTTGGGATTGGAACTCTGAAGAACGAAGAACAATCGCTCAAGAGTTCAAAGCTGCAATTTGATAAGGTAAGGGGGGCTACTACTCAATTTATATTTGCTTATGGGTTTAGATGCGATTGGTTGGGTAATCGTAGGATAATCCCATTCTCTCTGATGTTCTTAGTGATCGATAACTTTAGGGTCGAATTTTGTTAGAAAAGATTAGGTTCCCTAAAGGTTGTGAAACGATTAAGAAATTAATCCCTATTGTTGATTTAGATCTAAATTGTATGATCGGGAGTTTCCCTTAGGTGTTCTAAGGATAACCCTGATGTTATCAGATTTCCCCAAATAGACGAATAATCACTTTTAAGGTTACCTTGATAATTGTTGGTAATTATAAAATTTAGTTTTTGGATGAAATGATTTGAAAAAGGAATTCTGTTTTCCAACGATTTTAGAAAACTATAACCTTGAAGGATTTTGAGTTATTCAATTTGTGGGAAATTGATGAACATAAGTCAGAGGCATAGGAAATTGATGTTTTGGAAACTTGATGTGTATTTGGATGCTTTTGTACTGCATTGCACTGCTGTAGAAATGTATTTTCGTGCAAATATGTGGGCATATGAGCTGCTGTAGGTTCAGGAAAATTCTGCACGCGCTCATCAACACGGGCCGTGTTGCACAACACGGGCACCCGTGTTGATCCCCTGTATTGATAAAGACAATGTGTTTCTGGACACATTTCAACACGGGCCGTGTTGCACAACACGGGCACCCGTGTTGATCTTCTGTATTGGCAACACGGGCCGTGTTGCTGCACACGGGCACCCGTGTTGACCTCCTGTGTTGGCTTCTGAATTTTGTTTTCTGTGCTTTGTTGTGGTGTACAGGAATGATTTTGTTTAATGTGCAGTGTTTGTTAGTTTTGAACATGCTGCTTAAATGATATGCAAAGTATTGTGGAGGCTTGTATCGAATAATGTTTGTATGTTATGATACCAACACTATGTGGATTTTATTGTCATGCTTGTAAATAATGCTATCAAGCATGAATTATGATATAACTTGATATGATTGGTTGATGTTTAATAGTATGCTGAGTGATTACATGCTATTCATATCATGTTGTATTTGATATTGTTGATGTTACATGATATGGTTTATTGATGTTAATAGTATGCTGAGTGTTACATACTGTACATATCATGTTGCATTTGTTAATTCCCATTGTGTGGAATTAACATGGTGGCCAATATACGTGTCCGCGATTTAATGGAACGTTGAGGTGGTAGCCGTGTCCGCGATATAATGGAACGGTGAGTTATCCGTGACCCGAGATTTAATGGGGCGGTAAAATGGTACCACATGCATGGGTGTGTTGCATTACATTGAATATAACATGAATGGATGATTTTCCAATGTTGTATTTAATTGATTGTATGCATGTATTGTTGCTAAATTGTTAACGATGTTTGATGTTAATTATAAGTATGAAAAGTCAGATATTATGAATATATGAATTGTAAAGGTTTTCGTAAACTATGAAACATGCTAACTGTTTGGGTGATGCTTATGGTTTTCTGAATTGATTGTTATGAACGTATAATCAAATGTATAGTTGAGATGCTCACCCTTACTGTTGAATATTTCAGATTGAGGAGCTTCGTTCAGGTGCTTGGCGAAGGCTTGTTGTTTCTAGTTTATTTCCGTTTAAGTATTGTCCGGGTCATGCTCTGATAGTTGTAACTCCGGGAACGTTTGTTTGTCGAGCTGCTTTAGTCAGACTCGTTTATTCCTTATGTTTGTTATAATATGATGTTGATATATTCCAGGTGTTAATCCCTGATGATTTTGAAAATATTATAACATTGGTTTTGTTAATTAAATTATTCCGCTGTGTAAACATGTATGAGTTGCTTCTATGTTATGCATGACAGGAACTTGTTTTTGTAAAAAGAGAATTGTGACATCCTCGTTAATACATGTACTCTGAAAGTATGATTTTATTTATTTGCGAAATTTTATGCGGGGTTTTAGAGGGTGTTACAATAGTGGTATCAGAGCATAGTCGGTCGTTGCGACCAGAGTCTTGAGTCAGTCATTCCTTTTGTATGCGACTAGTGCAAGGTAACACTGTCGATACTGTATTCTGATGAGGAGTATGTTTTAATTCTCAGGAATATGGCTGGGAGAGGTAACGGACGAAATGATGCTGCACTCGCTGAGGCTTTGGGGATGTTAGCTGGTGTACTTGCTGGAAATCCGAATGGAGGCGTGATTGGTGCCGATAGGCAATTGGGGAACTTCCAAAGGAACAATCCTCCGTTGTTCAAAGGTACACATGACCCTGAAGGTGCTCAGAAGTGGCTGAAAGAAATCGAAAGGATTTTCCGTGTGATTGACTGTGCAGAAGATCTGAAGATCAGATATGGTACGCATATGTTGGCAGAAGAGGCCGACGACTGGTGGGTTGCAACAAGGACTGAAATGGTTCAGGATGGAGAGGCACTGACTTGGGCTAACTTCAAAAGGGCTTTTCTGAGGAGGTACTTTCCTGAAGATGTTCGGGGAAGGAAGGAAATTGAATTTTTAGAGCTTAAGCAGGGCAATCTGACTGTTAGTGAGTATGCTACTAAGTTCACTGAGCTGGCAAAGTATTATGCGCACTACAACAATGATGAGGCTGGAGAATTCTCTAAATGTATCAAATTTGAGAATGGTCTCCGAGATGAGATTAAGCAGGGAATCAGGTACCAGCGTATTCGTAGATTTTATGATCTGGTGGATTGTAGCAGGATCTTGGAAGAAGATATTACCAAGACTAGGTCGTCTCACTCTCGTGGGGCTGTTGATAAAAGAGGAAAGCAACATATGGACCGTGGCAAGCCATATTGTAGAGGTAACCAGAAAGCAGGTGGATGGAAAAGGCCTAGTGGGGGAGATTCTAAGGCTCCTATCAGATGCTACAGGTGTGGTGAGTTTGGTCATCATATTCGAGATTGCAAGAGTGATGAGAAGAAGTGCTATAAATGTGGGAAGACTGGTCATTTGTCTAGTGATTGCAAAGGGAAGTCTGTTACTTGTTACAATTGTGGTGAAGAAGGTCACATTCGTCCGCAGTGTCCTAAGCCTAAGAAGGATTAGTCAGGTGGAAAAGTGTTCGCTTTGTCTGGATCTGAGACTACTCCAGAGGATCGATTGATTAAAGGTACGTGTTTTATTCATGGCACACCTTTAGTTGCAATTATTGATACTGGTGCAACTCATTCTTTCATTTCTTTGGATTGTGCTGAGAGGTTGAAACTGGACATATCTGATATGCGAGGTAGCATGGTTGTTGATACTCCTGCATCGGGTTCAGTGACAACTTCACTTGTATGTAGGAATTGTCCTATTGGGATTTTTGGTAGAGGTTTCGGTATGGATTTAGTGTGCCTACCGCTTGAACAAATTGATATTATCCTTGGGATGAACTGGTTGGAATTCAACCGGGTTCATCTGAACTGTTTTGCTAAGACGGTGGTTTTCCCAGAGGCAGTTGGTGTCGAGAATTTGACTATGACTGCTAGGCAGGTACAAGAAACAATTGAAGACGGTGCTAATGTGTTTATGTTACTTGCTTCGTTAGATGCAACAGGAAAGGTCAGGAGTGATGAATTGCCAGTGGTGTGTGATTTTCCAGAAGTCTTTCCGGATGATGTTGGTGAGTTACCTCATGAGAGAGAAGTGGAATTTTCTATAGATTTGATTCCTGGTACGAGACCGGTGTCGATGGCACCATATCGTATGTCTGCATCTGAGTTGGCTGAATTGAAGAGTCAGTTGGAAGATTTACTGGAGAAGAAGTTTATTCGTCCAAGTGTTTCGCCTTGGGGTGCTCCGATATTGTTGGTCAAGAAGAAAGAAGGTTCTATGAGACTGTGTGTTGATTACAGGCAATTGAACAAGGTAACCTTTAAGAATCGGTATCCATTACCGAGGATTGATGATTTAATGGATCAGCTAATTGGAGCCAGTGTATTCAGTAAGATTGACTTGAGATCTGGATATCATCAGATTCGTGTGAAAGCGGAAGATATTCAAAAGACTGCTTTTCGAACGAGGTATGGGCATTATGAATATTTTGTTATGCCGTTTGGAGTTACTAATGCACCTGGTGTTTTCATGGAATATATGAACAGGATTTTTCATTCGTATCTGGATAAGTTTGTTGTGGTTTTTATTGATGACATTCTGATTTATTCCAAGAATGACGAAGAGCATGCAGAACATCTCAAAATTGTGTTAGAGTTGTTGAAAGATAAGAAGTTGTATGCAAAGTTGTCCAAATGTGAGTTCTGGCTGAATGAAGTTAGTTTTCTTGGACATGTGATTTCTAAGGATGGTATTGCAGTGGATCCTACAAAAGTAGAAGCAGTATCCCAGTGGGAAGCGCCGAAGACTGTTTCTGAAATCAGAAGTTTTCTTGGTCTTGCAGGTTATTACAGAAAGTTTATCGAAGGATTCTCAAAGTTAGCATTGCCGTTGACAAAGTTGACTCGTAAAGGACAAGCGTTTATTTGGGATTCTGATTGTGAGAAAGGTTTCCAAGAATTGAAGCGGAGATTGACTAGTGCTCCTATTCTGATTTTGCCGAATCCGGTGGAATCTTTTGTGGTTTATTGTGATGCATCTCTGATGGGATTAGGTGGTGTTCTAATGCAGAATCAACAGGTAGTTGCGTATGCTTCGAGACAGTTGAAGGTTCATGAAAGGAACTATCCTACTCTTGACTTAGAGTTAGCAGCAGTTGTGTTTGTCTTGAAATTGTGGAGACATTATCTGTATGGTTCTAGATTTGAAGTGTATAGTGACCATAAGAGTTTGAAGTATCTTTTCGATCAGAAAGAGCTCAATATGAGGCAAAGAAGGTGGTTGGAATTTCTCAAAGATTATGATTTTGGTTTGAATTACCATCCTGGTAAGGCAAATGTGGTTGCAGATGCTTTGAGCAGGAAATCCTTGCATATGTCGATGATGATGGTTCGTGAATTGGATTTAATTGAACAATTCCGAGATTTGAGTTTAATTTGTGAAAGTACTCCGAAGTGTGTTCGTTTGGGTATGTTGAAACTTACTAGTGGTATTCTAGAAAAGATCAGGATCGGGCAGAAATCTGATGTTAATTTAGTTGATAAATTGACATTGATCAACCAAGGTCAAGGTGGTGAGTTTAGAATTGATGAAAATGATGTTATGAGATTTGGCGATAGAGTTTGTGTTCCTGATGTTGCAGAAATCAAGAAGAGTATATTAGAGGAAGGACATCGCAGTGGGATGAGTATTCATCCGGGTGCCACGAAAATGTATCATGATTTGAAGAAATTGTTTTGGTGGCTGGGAATGAAAAAGGAAATAGCTGAATTTGTGTATGCATGTTTAATCTGTCAGAAATCGAAGATTGAGCACCAGAAGCCGTCTGGATTTATGCAACCGATGTTTATTCCAGAATGGAAGTGGGACAATATTTTTATGGATTTTGTATCTGGGTTGCCAAGGACTCCTAAGAATTGTGAAGCGATATGGGTTGTGGTGGATAGATTGACTAAGTCTGCTCATTTTATACCGGTGCGAATGGACTACTCAATGGAGAGGTTGGCACAGTTGTATATTGAGAAGATAGTGAGTTTGCATGGAGTTCCTTCTAGTATTGTGTCAGATAGAGATCCGAGGTTCACTTCGAAATTTTGGGAAGGATTGCAGAAGGCTTTGGGTACTAAATTGAGGTTGAGTTCAGCTTACCATCCTCAGACTGATGGACAGACGGAGAGGACGATTCAATCGTTAGAAGATTTATTGCGTGCTTGTGTTTTAGAGAAGGGTGGAGCTTGGGATAGCCATTTGCCATTGATTGAATTTACTTATAACAATAGTTACCATTCGAGTATTGGTATGGCTCCGTTTGAGGCATTGTATGGTAGACGGTGTAGAACGCCTTTGTGTTGGTATGAATCTGGAGAGAGTTCAATAATTGGGCCAGAGATTGTTCAGCAGACTACTGAAAAGATCAAATTGATTCAAGAGAAGATGAGAGCTTCTCAGAGTCTTCAGAAAAGTTATCATGATAAGAGGAGGAAGAATTTAGAATTCAGTGCTGGAGATCATGTGTTTATGAGATTTACTCCGATGACGGGTATTGGTCGAGCGTTGAAATCTAAGAAGTTGACTCCGCGTTTTATTGGTCCGTTTCAGATTACGGAAAGAGTTGGAGAAGTTGCTTATCGTATTGCTTTACCTCCGAGACTTGCGAATTTGCACGATGTTTTTCATGTTTCTCAGTTGAGGAGATATATTCCAGACCCATCTCATGTAATCCAAATAGATGATGTACAGGTGAGAGATAACCTGACAGTAGAAACATTGCCTATGAGGATAGAAGATCGGGAAGTGAAACAGTTAAGGGGTAAAGAGATAGCATTAGTGAAGGTTGCTTGGGGAGGTCCAGCAGATGGGAATGTTACTTGGGAACTGGAGAGCCAGATGAAAGAGGCTTATCCGGAACCGTTCGTCTAAGGTATGTTTTCGAGGACGAAAACTCTTTTAGTGGGGGAGAGTTGTAACACCCCAGTTTTAATTATTTGATTTATTTAATTGGGAATTTATTTTATTAGAATTAATAAAATAAAAAGAATTATTTATTTTGGAATATTTGAAGAAAATAAAAGAAATAAGGATATATTTTGGAACTCAAGTTATTTTATCATTTTCACGATAACACAGAAGTTGGAGATATTTGGGATTGGAACTCTGAAGAACGAAGAACAATCGCTCAAGAGTTCAAAGCTGCAATTTGATAAGGTAAGGGGGGCTACTACTCAATTTATATTTACTTATGGGTTTAGATGCGATTGGTTGGGTAATCGTAGGATAATCCCATTCTCTCTGATGTTCTTAGTGATCGATAACTTTAGGGTCGAATTTCGTTAGAAAAGATTAGGTTCCCTAAAGGTTGTGAAACGATTAAGAAATTAATCCCTATTGTTGATTTATATCGAAATTGTATGATCGGGAGTTTCCCTTAGGTGTTCTAAGGATAACCCTGATGTTATCAGATTTCCCCAAAAGGACGAATAATCACTTTTAAGGTTACCTTGATAATTGTTGGTAATTATAAAATTTAGTTTTTGGATGAAATGATTTGAAAAAGGAATTCTGTTTTCCAACGATTTTAGAAAACTATAACCTTGAAGGATTTTGAGTTATTCAATTTATGGGAAATTGATGAACATAAGTCAGAGGCATAGGAAATTGATGTTTTGGAAACTTGATGTGTATTTGGATGCTTTTGTACTGCATTGCACTGCTGTAGAAATGTATTTTCGTGCAAATATATGGGCATATGAGCTGCTGCAGGTTCAGGAAAATTCTGCACGCGCTCATTAACACGGGCCGTGTTGCACAACACGGGCACCCGTGTTGATCCCCTGTATTGATAAAGACAATGTGTTTCTGGACACATTTCAACACGGGCCGTGTTGCACAACACGGGCACCCGTGTTGATCTTCTGTATTGGCAACACGGGCCGTGTTGCTGCACACGGGCACCCGTGTTGACCTCCTGTGTTGGCTTCTGAATTTTATTTTCTGTGCTTTGTTGTGGTGTACAGGAATGATTTTGTTTAATGTGCAGTGTTTGTTAGTTTTGAACATGCTGCTTAAATGATATGCAAAGTATTGTGGAGGCTTGTATCGAATAATGTTTGTATGTTATGATACCAACACTATGTGGATTTTATTGTCATGCTTGTAAATAATGCTATCAAGCATGAATTATGATATAACTTGATATGATTGGTTGATGTTTAATAGTATGCTGAGTGATTACATGCTATTCATATCATGTTGTATTTGATATTGTTGATGTTACATGATATGGTTTATTGATGTTAATAGTATGCTGAGTGTTACATATTGTACATATCATGTTGCATTTGTTAATTCCCATTGTGTGGAATTAACATGGTGGCCAATATACGTGTCCGCGATTTAATGGAACGTTGAGGTGGTAGCCGTGTCCGCGATATAATGGAACGGTGAGTTATCCGTGACCCGAGATTTAATGGGGCGGTAAAATGGTACCACATGCATGGGTGTGTTGCATTACATTGAATATAACATGAATGGATGATTTTCCAATGTTGTATTTAATTGATTGTATGCATGTATTGTTGCTAAATTGTTAACGATGTTTGATGTTAATTATAAGTATGAAAAGTCAGATATTATGAATATATGAATTGTAAAGGTTTTCGTAAACTATGAAACATGCTAACTGTTTGGGTGATGCTTATGGTTTTCTGAATTGATTGTTATGAACGTATAATCAAATGTATAGTTGAGATGCTCACCCTTACTGTTGAATATTTCAGATTGAGGAGCTTGGCGAAGGCTTGTTGTTTCTAGTTTATTTCCGTTTAAGTATTGTTCGGGTCATGCTCTGATAGTTGTAACTCCGGGAACGTTTGTTTGTCGAGCTGCTTTAGTCAGACTCGTTTATTCCTTATGTTTGTTATAATATGATGTTGATATATTCCAGGTGTTAATCCCTGATGATTTTGAAAATATTATAACATTGGTTTTGTTAATTAAATTATTCCGCTGTGTAAACATGTATGAGTTGCTTCTATGTTATGCATGACAGGAACTTGTTTTTGTAAAAAGAGAATTGTGACATCCTCGTTAATACATGTACTCTGAAAGTATGATTTTATTTATTTGCGAAATTTTATGCGGGGTTTTAGAGGGTGTTACAAAGTCCATGGCTTGTTTAGGTGTAGATACCTTACCTTGATATCCTATCCCTTTTCTGCCATTTCTGCTAAGTCCATAGATCATTGAATCCATCTTGCTTCTATCTATGTTTTTAGCCAGAAACTTCTGAAAGTTGTGATCATAATCTTTGATGATCTCATCAGCATTACTGGGAGTCTCTGAGATTATTTCTTTTTGAGAGTTTTGCAAATCATTTTCTAATTTTGAGACTTTTTCTTTCAACTCAGAATTTTCTAATCTCAGACTCTCAGTCTTTTCAGAGTCTCAGATGTTTTCTTGAGTTCGGAGGGTAGATTATGAAAAGGGAAGGTGCTAACACCCTTTTCATCCATGGTTTTTCATGGGATCTTAGTTACTTGCTTAGATCACTTGCTTTGCTTTTGCAATTGTTTGAAATGGTGCTTTGTGTGGTTTTGAAAGTATTTTGAAAAGAGGCCTTTGTTTAGGCAATCTTTGTAATGATTCTCGTTCGTAAGAATGTATACAAAGATGTTTGTCTTTTGAAAAATGTTTCAATATTTTGAAAGTTGTTTGGAAATGTTTTGAAATGTGTTGTGTTGTGTTTTGAAAATAGCAAGGATTGTTTTGCAAATTGATCAAGTAACTAGAAGCATTCTACCTACTCAAAAGTCTTTCTTGTACATTTTTATTCCTTTGACATTGTTGTTTTACCATTGCATTGTTAACAACCCTATCTTTGGATGTTAAACGGGACGGACGCGGGTCATCGGATAACCATGATAGCAACGTTGCTAGGTATCTTGGCATTTTTTCCGAGGGACCAAGATCATTTATTTTAGGCAACCTTGTCTAGCGTCATCGAGGGACTATGATCTTTTGTTTTTGTTTTGTTTTGCCAAGATAACTTGCATGCATACCATGGCCATTTTTAAGGCAACCAAGTGGGTGAAACCCTAGAGGTGATTATGTGCAATGTGTTGTCATTTTACATGCTTTTGTTTGTCTTGTATTAGGTCTTGTATTTGTTTGATTTTTGTCTTATCATGCAAACCCTAATTTTACTAAACATGTATATAATGCGATAAATTGCGTAAAGTAAAGCTAAACTATTACAACAATATTATGGGAAGGGGGATGCAAGTTTTGAATGGGGGATATTGCTCAAAATAAAACCCTAAAAATTATTACAACACAATTGAATATTTGAAAATAAATAAATAAACAATTATTAAAAATGCAATAAAAATGTAAATATGCAAAAAAATGTTTTGTATTTGATTTTTGTATGAGAGAATAATATCATTTAAGTCCTAAAAATAAGAAAAAATAATATTGTTATTTTTTGAAAGTGGAAACCCTAATTTTTGATTTAAAAGAAAATATGTTCTATATTTATTTTATTTTGTCTATTTTTTGTATAAGAAAATATAAGTAATATTATATACAATATTAAAAAATAAAATATGTGTGAAAATAATTATTTTTATGTGTTAAATAATAAAAAAAATAAAATGTATAGTATTTTAATGTATTTACAATTTATTTGAGAAAATAAGATTCTATTTATTAATAAGACTATTTTTTTATGTAAAAATAAATAATAAAAATAAAATAAAATTGCAAAAAATTAAGAAATTTATTTTTGTGATTTTTAATGTTCAGAGAAAATTATTAAAGTCAATAAACATAAAAGAAATGTGAAAATATGCAAAATATAAAATATGAAGCAGGGGGGTGCAAAAGTAATATGGAGGGTGCAAACAGCAAAAACAAAAAGGCCAAATGCAACAAAAAGCCCAAGACAACTCAACTTCGTCCCTGTCCTTCAGCTTGCGTGCGTTTCTTCTTCAAATCTGTAACTCTTAATTCTTTGCACAAAAACAAAAACTCATAACACAAAAAATGTAGCTTATGATCTCACGATTCCAGTGATATAAAGTTTGTAAACTAACTCTCAAAGATCAGAGAGAATTTTAATGGCCCTAATTTCTGACCTAGTTTTTTCAGCATGTTCAACAATCAAATTCTCTTAGCTCAGTTAATATAAATAACAACTATGCCTATGTACAGCTTCAGCAAGTTAAGGACTACAATTTTGCTTCACAAATCAAAGCTTGAGGATTCCTAAATAGAGAGATAGAGTTTTGAAAAATACCTTGTTCAGTTGAATTTGGATATGGCAATGTGGGGGCTTTGAGTGAGGCCTGAAGATCGTGTGAGCTCCCTTGAAGTCCCCTCAAGCTTTTCCAATGCTTAGCTGGCCCTGAGGATGCTTGAAACTCCCTGCACGAGTCAACCTGCAAACTTCCAAAATGAAAATGATGATGTCTGAAATAGGGCTTACAGAACCAGGACAAGGACTTGGATATTTTAGGTAGGATGTATGGAAGATGTTTGATGTGTTACAAAGCAAAACGCACGAGCAAATATTGAGATGGCTAGTGTTTTGCAGAAGCTTCCCTGTTTGGGCAGAAATTTGTGTTTTTTGTGTTTGGGAAGGTTTCAGATGTTGTGCACTCGGGTTCTAGCTTGCAACAAGTTTGTGAAGTTGTTTAGAATGATGCCTAGCATTCTCTTTATCAGCTTGTACAAGTTTTTGACTTTTGGCCACTTTTCTTATTTTTGAAGAAAGGTTGAAGTGACTATGCCAAAGGCCTGTACAGGCTAGCTTGAGGGCTGAGAATAGTTGGTATGCTTTTCTTAATTCCTGTGGAAATTGTCTGCACCACAAGAACAAGTCCAATGCTCAAGGCTGATAAAGTTGAAAAAGCTTGCTTTATCAAAATGATATTGGGAACTTTATGCCATTAATGGATTAATCTTTTGTACAATGCTCCAAAGATCAAAATAAAGCCATTATCCATTGAGTTAGCATTCAATTATGGAGTGTAGATGGGATTAGGACCTGTAATTCAAGGTACAAGCATGCTAGGATCTGATTTGCAAGTTGGTGCATTGTAAAAATGGCTTGAACAAAACTGACAAAATGCCATTTTCTCTTCTTCGATTCTCCCTAACCACAAATGAACTTGGACAGTTCTTGGACATTTTGGAAAGCTTGCAACATGCTCTACAATCCACTTTTGAAATTAAACTTTAGATACCTCTTGGAACTAGGTGAAAAGTTGTCATGAAGTTAGGTCAAAAACCTGCCTAAAATAGGGCAAAATTTCACTAAGTTATTTAGTTTGTGGACCCCTATTCACAAAATCATAACATGAGATCCAAGCATCATTTGGGAAAACTTTGTGAAGAAAAGTTGTAGATTTCATGGAGGACTACAACTTTCATGTTGGAAGTTTTCTTTGAATCCAATTGCATCATGGTGAAAAAGTTTGGCAAAGTTGGGGAAAAATAAGAAATTTTTCATACATAGAAAAATTCTAAGTTATGAAAAATTTCAAATTAAAACCCTAATTTTCAAATTTAGGTTTCTTGTCCAACAAGTTTCACATTTTGACATGTCTTGATGAATTATGACCCTTGGCACTTGATTTTGACCAAAAAGTCAAAGTTTGACTTTTCAGTGCACAGTTGACTTTTGATCAGTTGACTGCAAAATTCATCTGTCAATCCTATGTACTTGAGATCTTTTGAACCTTGTGATTAGGTCAAGATGATGCCATTGAGTCCTTGAAAACATGTTTGAACCCAATTAGTCATTGGTTAGGTCAAAAATCAGAAATTGCCCTTTCTCAGTCAAAACCCTAATTTTGACCATTTTGCCCTTTTGATGATCTGATCAAATTTCTTGAGGAGTTGTGATCCAAACTTGATCAAATGGTTCATATGAGTCTATAATGTTGATGTGGATAAAAAATTATGAAGTTTGAATGTAAATTGACCATAGTTGACTTTTTCCCCAATATAGTTGATTTTTAGGTCAACTGTCAAATTGACTGGGCAAAAATATGATTCAAGGATTGAAACTTGGTATGAGCAATATTAGAGGTCCAACATGATGTATGAAAGTCACATAAAGCATTGATGGTCCAAAAATCCTTGTGCAAACTCAAACCCTAATTTCAGGTCATCAGTGCAAAGAGGAGGTGTCTTGAGCTGACCAAACCCTAATCTGGTCTTGAGTCCAAGAAGTCTTGTGGGAAAAGTATTGATAAATGAGATGGAAAATTTTGGGGTACAAAAGCTTCCCCTGTTCAATCTTCTTGAACCTGAAGAGTTAGATTGGCGAGTTTTGTCGTTCGTGACTCGAAGGTAAAAGATGATTGGACACTATAATGCCCATAAATTTGCATTCGTCAAAGTGTAGTTGAGGGAATGGGCTTAAAGATGCCATTTGGAGAGGTGACAGAATCTTATCAGAGATGGGCTTGTAGATGCCATCCAAGAATGTTTGTTGAGTTGTCAGTTGTAAGTCAAAAGAATGAGTATCATAATGGTGTCCGTATTTGGAACGCATCTGAACTGTATCTGGAGACTGAGTCTGTATGAGCAAAGGAATAACAACCGTGTCTGGAGCGTATCCGAGTTGTAACTATATTTGAATCTGAATGAGTAACAGGATGACTTCCGTGTCTGGAGTGTATCTGTACTGTATCTAGAATCTGAAATCTGAATAGGCGACAAAATGGCAACCGTGTCTGGAGCGTATCTAAGTTGGGGAAAATCAGAATAAGTGACAGAATGGAAACCGTGCCTGGAGCGTATCTGGACTGTATCTTGAATTGAGGAATTTGAATAAGTAACATAATGACTTCCATGTCTGGAGGGTATCTTTACTGTATCTTGACCTTGAATTCTGAACGAGTAATAAAATAACTTGTGTCTGGAGTGTATCTTTACTGTATCTGAAATCTTTGAATATTGTTAATGATAGCTGTTAATCTTATCCTGAAAAGGGTAAAATGTTAGCTGAAACACGAAGTAATGTTGTATGTAATGTATGATGCAATATATGTGTTTTATCAATGTTTATGATATATGAATGTAATGTATGCGCATGTAAGCTGATTCGCTGTTTTGCTGAGGAAAATAAATCCTTGACAGCTGGGGATAAGAATTCCTCGACTGCTGCCGGGGAAAATAAATCCTTGATTGCTGAGGATGAGAAATCCTTAGCGACCGTTGGGGATTAAAAATCCTTGACTTCTCTGGGGATATAGGGATCCTTCATGTCTTGAAGTCGGAGTATTGACAAAAGTTCTGTTGTGAGGGTAATGCCAAATACTGCTTGAGAAATATGCTTGGAGAATCCAGAGAACTTCGATGAAGTCTACTGGGGATTACACAAAGGGAGTCCTCGTTCTGCTAGGACATAGAGAAAACTCTGATGACTTCTGCGGGGAATGAGAATCTTCATTCTGTTGGGAAGCAATGAAAAATTTGGAGACTTCACTGGGGAATTGAGAATGAGAATCTTCATTCTGTTGAAAAATAAACTCTGTGGGGAAGAAAGCTTACTGCTGGGAAGTAGGTTCAGGAGTTTGGGTTGTATTCCACTCTACTGGGGAATCAACCTAGGTTGGGGAGAAACAGAAGTTAACTGTTATCTTGTTGCTTTTCAGACTTCAAGATAGCTTGCTGGGGAATTTGGAGAAAACTGAATGGTTTCCGCTGGGGATTGATAGTTGGAAATTTTGGTTCCGCTGGGGATCTGTGGTTCAAAGTTTTGGCTCCGCTAGAGATTGGGAGTTTGAAGTTTTAACTCTGATGGTGATTAATGATTTAAAATTTTAGTTCCGCTGGGGGTCTAAATGATGTACTGTAGAGATTTCTCATGGAATAGCCTAAAGACGTTTTCCTATTCTTTCAATCCGTCAGTAATTGTTCTTTTTCATCCTGTTTATTTGTAAGCAGTAATTATGTTCAAATGCATATGTTCACTAATGGATCATTGGACGTTTTTTAAATAAAACACAAGTGTAAAAAGAAAAGGCAAATAGTTTTCTGCACTTTAAAGAGGTATCTTTGTATTTACTTTGAATCAGTATTTCTGTACAAAGGAGACATTCATCCTAGTAAGAGGATCGTGTCGTAAAAATTGAGAAAAATTTTATACAAAGAAAGATAGCTATGTGTAAAAAATTCCATGGGGTCCCCATTCTGCTATAGCCTTCGTAACTACGAATATCTTATCCATTCGTTGCTTCGTCCGAAGATGATTGAATTGATCAGAAGCTTCAGGTTTGTCAGTGAAGAGATTGTCCTTAAAGTGATCCGATGAGACATAGTCATACGCTTTAATTCCCTAACTTTTTCCTGGATCGCCCTTTCGGGTTTTAGATCCACCGTGAAACCCTTTTTTGCCCAAGTCGCCCTTTCGGGTTTTCAACTTGCTGGGTGTACATATTTTTTTTATTTTTTATCCCTAATTTTTGCCTGAATCGCCCTCTCGGGTTTTCAATTCACCGGGATGCCCTTGTTTTTCCTAGGTGTGTCAACATAGCGGGTCATTCATGGGTAGTATCTTTTGACTATGTCTGCGTCCGCAGGGTGCGGCAGGTCGTCGCCGTCCATGGTGGTTAAGATCATTGCCCCTCTAGAAAAGATGTTCTTGATTACAAATTGTCCTTCGTAAGTAGGAGTCCATTTTCCCCTGGGATCACTTTGTGGCAAAATGATGTGCTTGATCACGAGATCTCCAACTTGATACACCTGTTGTCTGACTCTCTTGTTAAAAGCCTTGATCATCCGTTTTTGATACGTCTGAATATGAAAAACAAAAGTAAGTCGCCTTTTGTCAATTAAGTTCAACTGATCAAGTCAGGTTTGAATCCAATCGTCTTCACTCAAACCTGCATCCTTCATGATTCTCAAAGAGGGGATCTGAACCTCAATAGGTAAAACATCCTCCATGCCATATACCAAAGAATATGGTGTTTCCCTAGTTGA
Organism: Vicia faba; assembly: GCA_948472305.1. NCBI lineage: Eukaryota > Viridiplantae > Streptophyta > Magnoliopsida > Fabales > Fabaceae > Vicia > Vicia faba. Next base: position 1,284,209,075 of record OX451735.1, on the reverse strand, counting down.
TGTGCGTGTCGTGGTACGGTACCCGTGGAGAGCAAACGGTAGCATATCATGCCAGTCCTTGTAGGTGACTGTCATTTTCTGTATGATCTTTTTGATGTTTTTGTTCGCAGCTTTGACAACACCATTCATCTTTGGTCGATAGAGGGATGAATTGTGATGTTGAATCTTGAACTGCTCGCACAAGGCGGTGATCATAGTATTGTTAAGGTTTGTATCGTTATCAGTGATGATCCTTTCGGGGATACCATACCAACAAATGAGATCCTGCTTGATGAAGCGGACAACAACATTCTTAGTAACGGATGCGAAGGAAGCTGCTTCGACCCATTTTGTGAAATAATCAATGGCCACTAGAATAAAGTGGTGTCCATTGGAGGCTGTAGGCTTGATCTCTCCAATCATTTCGATTCCCCACATAGCGAATGGCCAAGGAGCTGTTAACACATTTAGAGGAACTGGGGGCACGTGTACCTTGTCTGCATAGATTTGACATTTGTGACAAGTCCGGGAGTGTTGATAGCAGTCAGCTTCCATGGTAGACCAGTAATAGCCTGCCCTTAGAATCTTCTTAGCCATCGTATGCCCGCTAGAGTGAGTGCCAAAGGTACCTTCATGCAATTCAGCCATTATCCTTTCAGCTTCAAGCTTGTCCACACAACGGAATAGAACAGAATCATGATTGCGTTTGTACAGGATACCATTACTTAGGAAGAACTTAGCTGAGAATCTCCTTAAGAACTTTTTGTCATTGACTGTAGCTCCTTCAGGGTATTCTTGAGCCTCGAGATACCTTTTGACTTCATGAAACCAAGGCTGGTCCACTACTTCTTCGGTATTAATCTCGTGACAGTGTGCAGGTTCGTCCATCCGTTCAATGGTGATCTGGGGAGCCTCATTATCCCAATTAAGTTTAAACATGGATGAAATTGTAGCTAGAGCATCTGCTAGCTAATTTTCTTCTCGCGGGAAGTGCTCGAAGGTAATCTGCTCGAAATGTGGTATCAATGTCAAGACATGTTCTTTGTAAGGGATGAGGTTTGGATGCTTTGTATCCAATTCTCCTTTGATCTGACTGATGACCAAAGCTGAGTCCCCAAACACAATTAAAGATTTGATTCCCAAGTCTATGGCAGCCTTGAGTCCAAAGATGCATGCTTCATACTCTGCCATGTTGTTCGTACAGTTGAAGAAAAGTCTGGCTATGAAAGGAGTATGGCAACCTTCTGGAGATATAAGCACAATGCCGATACTGTTGCCAAGCGCATTGGATGCCCCATCAAAGTACAGAGTCCATTGGGATCCTTGTTCAGGTCCGTCATATGGTCTGAAATCTTCAATGTTGTCCAATGTCATGATGTCTTCGTCGGGGAAGTCAAACTCCATGGATTGGTAATCTTCTACAGCTTGATGAGCCAGATGATCGGCTAGCACACTCCCCTTTATAGATTTTTGGGTTGTGTATTGTATATCGTATTCCGTTAGGATCATCTGCCATCTAGCTATTCTTCCAGATAGAGAAGGCTTCTCAAAGATGTATTTGATCGGATCCATCTTAGTTATCAGCAAAGTGGTATGAGTCAACATATACTGCCTTAGCCGGCGAGCAGCCCATACCAAAGCGCAGCAAGTTTTCTCGAGCAATGAATATCTGGTTTCATAGTCGGTAAACTTTTTTCTAAGGTAATAAATGGCATGCTCTTTTCGGCCAGACTCGTCATGCTGCCCCAGTACGCACCCCATTGAGTTATCCAAAACAGTCAGATACATGATTAGAGGTCTTCCTTTGACGGGCGGCATCAAGACAGGAGGTTCTTGTAAATACTCCTTGATTTTATCGAAAGCAATTTGACAGTCATCATTCCATCTAACTACCTGATCTTTCTTCAATAGCTTGAAGATTGGTTCACAGGTAGATGTTAGGTGAGAAATGAACCTAGCAATGTAGTTTAGGCGTCCCAAGAAACCTTTGACCTCCTTCTCAGTGCGAGGAGCAGGCATTTCTTGTATAACTTTGACTTTGGCAGGATCAACCTCGATGCCTTTGTTGCTGACAATGAAACCCAAGAGCTTACCGGACTCCGAATATGCACATGTTAGGGTTTAACCTTAGCTTGTACTCCTTCAACCTGACAAGCAACTTTTGCAAGTGATTGAGGTGTTCTTTTTTGGTTTGTGATCGGGCTATCATGTCATGTACGTAGACCTCTATCTCATGATGTATCATATCATGAAACAAAGCTACCATGGCATGTTGATAGGTTGCCCCAACATTCTTCAGTCCGAATGGCATCACTTTGTAGCAGAACGTACCCCACTGTTTAACAAATGTAGTTTTCTCCATGTCCTCAGGTGCCATTTTGATCTAGTTATAGCCTGACAATCCGTCCATGAAAGAAAATACTTTGTGCTGAGATGTATTGTCAACCAGGATGTCAATGTGAGGAAGTGGAAAGTCATCTTTAGGGCTGGCCCTGTTTAAATCTCTATAATCCACGCACATTCTCACTTTGCCATCCTTTTTAGGCACGGACATAATGTTAGCAACCCATTGTGGATAGGAAGTAACAGCAAGAAATCCAGCATTGAACTGCTTCATAACTTCTGCTTTGATCTTCTCTGACATGTCAGGTCTCATGCGGCGGACTTTTTGCTTAACTGGTGGACAATCTTCTCTTGTGGGTAGACGGTGTACCACAATGTCTGTATCGAGTCCTGGCATGTCTTTGTATGACCAGGCAAAGATCTCAACATATTCATGCAACAGCTGAATTAGGCGCTCCTTGACATTTGGCTCTAAGTTGGCACCCACTCTGATTTCCTTCTTGTCTTTCTCAGTACCCAAGTTGATAGAATCTAACAGCTTCTCATGAGGCAGGATAGCTCTTTCCTCTTGTTGTAGCAATCTGGCCAATTCCCCTGGCACTTCACAATCTTCCTCACCTTCGTATTCGGCTTGGTAGACCAGATCTTCAGAGTCACTGAAGGCTATAGTAGTATCCTTACCCATGGGTTCCGGAGTGGAAAGGTACCAGCATTTGTGAGTGTGGGTGTGTGTAAGGGCATAGCCATCTTAAAACAAAAAAATGTAAAAGAAAGACAATGAGAACAAAAGGTTTATATATGAAAAGCGTCCATGATTCATTAAAATGACATATGAAAATGAAATAAGAACCCTTACAAATGGACCTATGTGCCTCGGGTAAGGCACAAGGTTTGAAAAAGTACGAATTGTTTGTGAATTATTACAGATCCAACAGAAATGGAAAAGATAAATTACTGCGGTATGAAAGTAATCGGAACAAAGTCTTTTGCTTCCCAGTTGCACAGTCCTCCACCAACAGTAGGGAAAATCCAGTCTTCTAGGCTTCCCTCTTCTTCACTTTCCTCTAGTGAATTAACCCCTTGGCGGCTGATCTTCACAGGTGGCCCTCCAGCACGGGCGCGGAGAACAGCTTTCTGAGTAGTCGAGGTAAATCCCAGGCCAAACTTGTCTGATATGAAAGGAAAGTCGGGAAGCTGACCCCAGATAGTGGATCAACCTTCTTCCACTACTTCCCTTGCATCTTTTAGAGAAGACATCCGAGGAGGAGGTCTTATGATCACAGGAGTTGAGGATACTGCCTTAGTCGCTGCTATTTCCTGGGAGACTTCTTCAAAATGTTGGAAAGGGGTCTCGATGAATTCTCCATCCAATTCTACATATCGAAAAGAATTCAGATGACTGATCATGTATTCCTCTTCACCATGGACAGTTATGATTTTCCCTTGGGCAGGGTACTTTAGCATCTGATGCAAAGTCGAGGTGACCGCACCAGCATTGTGAATCCAGGGACGTCCCAACAGGCAAGAGTAGGAAGGACAAATGTCCATCACATAAAATGTTGAATTGAACGTCTGGGTACCCACCTTGATCGAGATGTCCACCTCCCCATGGACCATCCTTTTAGATCCGTCAAATTCTCTCACAATTATATTACTGGGTTTTAGGGTTAGGCCTTCACAATCTAATCTATTCAAGGCTTTCTTTGGCAAGACGTTTAGAGATGATCCAGTATCAACCAAAACATGAGCTAGGGTGGTCCCCCTACACTCCACCGAGACATGTAGTACATTGTTATGCTTTCTCCATTTGGAAGTCAAGTCTGCATCGGAGAAACCCAGGCCATTGTCAGTCGTTAAACTGGCCACACATTCCTGGAATTGATCAGCCGAAGTTTCTTGCGGCACGTGCGTTGTCTTCAAAAACATGACCAAAGCTTTAGCATGTGCCTCAGAGCAAAGCAGCAATGCTAACATAAAGATTTTTGAGGGGGTCTTCCCCAGTTGTTCTACCATATCATAATCACTTTTCTTAATGATCCTCAGGATTTCTTCCATCTCCCTCTTGGATGTCTCAGGAATAACTAGTGATTGAGCCTTTGTCAAGATAGGCTCCTCTTGAACATTCTTTCCTTTATTCTCAGCAGCGGAAGTAGGGATAGGAATTGTATTGTCATTGTTGACGGGTACACTTGCAGTTGTAATCACTGGCACAACTGTAATCTTCGGAACGACAATGGGTCCAGAGACTGACTTTGGTGGCGCAATCTCTGGAGAGAAAATTCTTCCACTACGAGTAATTTTGCTTGTTCCAGCAATGTTACTGATGTCGGAATTGTCTTCTTCAGAACTCTCTTCATCGGCAGTCTGTTCAATCTGTTTGACACCATGGTAGTAGATTTCTCCATCATAGTTCCATGGTACCATTTTATCTGATTTGTATGGGGCTGGCCCGGACATTGTTATCTTCAACGGAGTAGTCATAGGAGCGGATGTAATCCTAACGGGTTCTTTAGGAACCCTGGAAGGATTGGCGTATATGGTTATTATTGAAACTTCTGGAATCAGAATGGGTGAAATAGGAGCTTTCTCAAAAAAAAATTCCTGATTATCAATCAGTTGTTGGATACCTTTCTTCAACAGAGGGTAGTTAAATGAGGACAGACAAGTATGGCAATCTTGGTCACAACCTAGGAACACCCCAACTTTCAGCAAATTCAACCTGATGGTTAGGAGAGGAGTTAACAGTTCATCCACCATAGAAACAAACAGATCTTCTTCCACAGCACTGGCATTGTGTCCATGCCTAGGCATTGGAGCGGAGATAACATTCGGTTTCTCAGGAAATTCAAATTCAACTTCCTTTGCGTCGATCAGATCTTGAATCTTATTCTTCAAATCCCAACTATTGTTAGTGTCGTGCCTTGGACTTTCTGAATGGTAAGCGCACCTGGAATTTGGATGGTAGTAGGGAGATGTAGTATTGGGATTTTTAGGGGCCTCTTTCAACATGGCAAGATTCAACTTCAGGAGATGTGGTAGGACTTGAGCAGGAGTCATGTTTATATTGGTGAATTGCCTTACAGGCCTTTCCACCCTTTGCTGGTTATTTCTCGGCTGATCATTTCTAGGCTGATTGTTTCTTGGATGGTCTGATGTAGACTTTTGAATCATAACGGCCCCCACAGTTGGTCGTTGTTCGATTCTTCCCTGATTCCTCTGAGAATAGACAGCAGACACTTCCTTCTTTCCAGTGCAGGGTTTTTTTTGCAGCAGCAGAGGTAGACATGTCTTTCTGAATTTTCCCGCTTCTAATACCGGCTTCAACCCTCTCGCCAGTTAAAATCAATTCGGTGAAACCCGCAGAGGAGCTTCCAATCAGGTGATTAAAGAAAAGACCTGACAGATTCCCCAGAAACATGTCCACTAGCTCCCTTTCAGATAAAGGTGGTTGCACCCTTCCGGCTAAATCCCTCCATTTTTGGGCGTAGTCTTTGAAGGCCTCATTGGATACCATTGCCATACTCTGGAGTTGAGTACGGGTTGGTGCCAAGTCGGCGTTGTATTGATACTGTTTATAGAAGGCGGCTGCCAAGTCTTCCCAATTATGGATCTCAGACCTCTCCAACTGATAGAACCAATCAAGTTGCGTTCCTGACAAACTGTCCTGGAAAAAATGGACCCATAAATCTTTGTCAGCAGAATGCGGTTGAATTTTCCTGACATAAGATCGTAGGTGCATCTTGGGACAAGACACCCCATCATACTTGGCAAAAAGTTGCACCTTAAACTTAGGAGGGATTACAATTTCAGATACCAACCCCAACTCTTCAAAGTCCAGCCCCGATACTCTATGTATCTCCATAGCAGCTAGACGCTCTTCCAAGTTTTTATATTTGTCATCGGCCGGAGGGTATTGTTGTTCAGAGTAGTCCTCTTCTTCCTCTTCTTCAGCTTCAGAATCATATGGCATTGCAGTCTCTTTACCTTTTCTTTCCCCTTCCTCAGAGGTTGATGGAAATTCCAAAGTTCGTATGGCTTGTCCTTCAAACTTTCTGCCCATGATAGCCACACCGGCTCGCTTCTTCTTCTTTTTCTCTTTCTCTTTCTCTAGCAGAGTTTTGAGCTCCTCCTGCCCCTTAGCCAAGGTCAAGAGTAGGTGTTGAAATTGTGAATTCTGAGCTTGCAAGTCTTTGACCGTTTGTTCAAGATCCATCTTACTGAAATAAACATCAGAGAGATGAGGAAACTTCTTGCAAAGACTTGTTTATGCATATGATGAATGATATGTATTCATGTAATGCTTTCAAGGATTTGAAAATTCAAATTTGTGTTAAACAAAAAGGAACAAACGTTATATTAATAAAATAGAATTTGTTTACATCAATGCCCCTAGGGCAAAATAGTACAAAATTCTAAGATAAAAAAACGTTGCGCATCCTCTTCGGTGCAATGTAGGTGTTGAGAGTCTTCTCTTCGTGAAGTAACCAAGTGAGTTCTAAAACCTTCTTCTCGCTTGCGTAAAATTGGGCTTCAAAAGTATCGCTTTCTCCCTTGAGCTGTATCCAACTCCTTTGTAGATCTTCGAGTGACGTTGGCATGTCAGGATGTAGGAGGGTGTATGGAACCTCTCCTTCCTCAACAGGCTCTATAATCACTGGGAGAACAGAGGGGTAAGGCATCATAATACTTTGGGCGTGGTTTCGTACCCACTTGAGGTAAGGCTCAAGGGGGATGGAATTCTTGTGTCCCAAGGTCTTACTGTCTACCTTGTTTGGCATTCTCCAAGGTCGGATGAACCTTTGTCGGAGTCCTTGATTGTCGTTGTCGAAGTCAAAAACCAAACTTTGAACTAGCATATCATGTGGGCCATCCCTTCGGGAATAACCAAACTGTCTCAGAGCCAAGCAGAGGTTGTAGGTGATGTCTCCCCTAATTCCAAGTAGAGGGACATTCAGGAATTCCCCATAATGGTTGACAATGATAACATTCTCTTTTGATCGAAAACACCAATGAATATCTGAATGTGTAAGAGTCATCAATCGTTGCGACCACCTCAAACCTTGCTCTTTCTTCAAACCTGATTGGGGAAGATTAGAAATAAACGATCTTTCCAGTAGAGGAGTGCAACACATGAGAACACCTCTTTTCCTCATTGTTCGAGTGTGAAAAGAGTGTAAGATATCTCCAAGCAATGTAGGCACTGGATTGCGAGACATGAAGATTTTGACAACACTCACATCTATAAGTTGGTCAGGATTTGGGAACAATACCATCCCATAGATGAGAAGAGATACAATATCTTCAAAAGCTTGTAAGTCCAAGGAATTCCAGCAGCTTTGGGCCTTCTCAAACAAGAACTTTGCCAAGAAGCCTTTGACACCACTTCTAGTTTCCCAATGGGTTGTGACATCAGATGGTTGCAAGTGCAGGGCTTGAGCAACATCTTCTGGCTTTGGATCTCTTTCTGTACCGTTGAAAGGTAGTTGATTGAGAATAGGAACCCTCAAGAGTTGAGAAAATTCCTCCAAAGTAGGCACAAGCTGGTAGTCAGGAAATGTGAAACAGTGATGCAAAGGGTCAAAGAACTGGAAAAGAACTTTCATCATGTCTTCCTCTATGTTGGAAGTGACTAAGTTGAAAAGATGACCATGCCTCTCGGTGAATGGAGAATTCTCAGGAATCCTTGAAGCTAGCTCCTTGAGTTGTGGAGGAATTCTTACAAGGTTGACTTGGATCGTTTTCCTGCGAAGTGAATCCATAACCTACAAAACAGGAACAAAGATGAATTTCCAAAATCCTTGAAATGGTTAGTGGATGCATATGATGCTTCATGATGTCCATGATGCTATGCACAAGTATATATGTACAAGTTCCTAGTTTAGGCTTGCATGGGGTTTCATAGGTAAGTACCCTCTTGAAGTTAGTTGGCTCAACATGTCCTAGAAATAGTAATTGGGTTCTAAGGAGCTCAATATCACTGGATTATTTCCCTGTTCATTGTTTCAATTCAGCCTCTTTATTGGCGACCGAAATATTCCAAGGAACCAACCCTCAATGAGTGTAGTATCGAGTATCTACCAACTTCGGACTGCACCAAAGCCGGTCATCTCACTACATCCTAAAAGGCCAAGTTGGTCAAGTAAAGGTTCTAAAAGTTCATTAGTGCTTCATGACATCACTGAGCGGCCCCGTATTCTCTTTGATTAACTCAAAGGCTACCGGTACCCACAAATATGTCGCACTAACATAGCTATTTCTTAGACCGTGTCAGTATACCCCGCACAGTTTCCACAATGTATTGTTATTTACCTATGAATGTTTCCCAAATTCGGGTAGAGGATTCAAAACCAAACAATAGAACCAAAGTGTAAAGCAAACAAGTCAAGCAATTTCAAGCAAATAAAGGTGATCTAAACCCTAAGGTAACCCGACTATTCTGACTTTTTCCCCAGCAGAGTCACCAGTTTTGTGATACGATGGGAGAACTGACTTGAGGTTTTACGTTTCGTCGCAAATGTTTCGGTTTAGCAAGAGTCGCCACCGACTTTTATTTTATCCAAAAGGAAAGGTAAAAAAGCACAGGAAAGACCTTTGAGATGTTTTCTTGAGTTCGGGGAGTAGATTATGAAAAGGGAAGGTGCTAGCACCCTTTTCATCCATGGTTTTCCATGGGCTCTTAGATCACTTTCTTAGATCACTTGCTTTGCTTTTGCAATTGTTTGAAATGGTGCTTTGTGTGGTTTTGAAAGTATTTTGAAAAGAGGCCTTTGTTTAGGCAATCTTTGTAATGATTCTCGTTCGTAAGAATGTATACAAAGATGTTTGTCTTTTGAAAAATGTTTCAATGTTTTGAAAGTTGTTTGGAAATGTTTTGAAATATGTTGTTTTTGTTTTGAAAATAGCAAGGATTGTTTTGCAAATTGATCAAGTAACTAGAAGCATTCTACCTACTCAAAAGTCTTTCTTGTACATTTTTATTCCTTTGAAATTGTTGTTTTACCATTGCATTGGTAAAAAACCCTATCTTTGGATGTTAAACGGAACGGGCGCGGGTCATCGAATAACCATGATAGCAATGTTGCTAGGTATCTTGGCATTTTTTCCGAGGGACCGAGATCATTTGTTTTAGGCAACCTTGTCTAGCGTCATCGAGGGACTATGATCTTTTGTTTTTGTTTTGTTTTGCCAAGTTAACTTGCATGCATACCATGGCCATTTTTAAGGCAACCAAGTGGGTGAAACCCTAGAGGTGCTTATGTGCAATGTGTTGTCATTTTACATGCTTTTATTTGTCTTGTATTAGGTCTTGTATTTGTTTGATTTTTGTCTTATCATGCAAACCCTAATTTTACTAAACATGTATATAATGCGATAAATTGCGTAAAGTAAAGCTAAACTATTACAATAATATTATGGGAAGGGGGATACAAGTTTTGAATAGGGGATATTGCTCAAAATAAAACCCTAAAAATTATTACAACCCAATTGAATATTTGCAAATAAATAAATAAACAATTATTAAAAATGCAATAAAAATGTAAATATGCAAAAAAATGTTTTGTATTTGATTTTTGTATGAGAGAATAATATCATTTAAGTCCTAAAAATATGAAAAAAAAAATATTGTTATTTTTTGAAAGGGGAAACCCTAATTTTTGATTTAAAAGAAAATGTGTTCTATATTTATTTTATTTTGTCTATTTTTTGTATAAGAAAATATAAATAATATTATATACAATATTAAAAAATAAAATATGTGTGATAATAATTATTTTTATGTGTTAAATAATACAAAAATAAAATGTATAGTATTTTAATGTATTTAGAATTTATTTGAGAAAATAAGATTCTATTTATTAATAAGACTATTTTTATATGTAAAAATAAATAATAAAAATAAAATAAAATTGCAAAAAATTAAGAAAATTATTTTTGTGATTTTTAATGTTCATAGAAAATTATTAAAGTCAATAAACATAAAAGAAATGAGTAAATATGCAAAATATAAAATATGAAGCAGGGGGTGCAAAAGTAATATGGAGGGTGCAAACAGCAAAAACAAAAAGGCCAAATGCAACAAAAAGCCCAAGACAGCTCCGCTTCATCCCTGTCCTTCAGCTTGCGCGTGTTTCTTCTTCAAATCTGTAACTCTCTATTCTTTGCACAAAAACAAAAACTCATAACACAAAAAATGTAGCTTATGATCTCACGATTCCAGTGATATAAAGTTTGTAAAGTAACTCTCAAAGATCAGAGAGAATTTTAATGGCCCTAATTTCTGACCTAGTTTTTTCAGCATGTTCAACAATCAAATTCTCTTAGCTCAGTTAATATAAATAATAATTATGCCTATGTACAACTTCAGCAAGTTAAAGACTACATTTTTGCTTCACAAATTAAAGCTTGAGGATTCCTAAATAGAGAGATAGAGTTTTGAAAAATACCTTGTTCAACTGAGTTTGGATATGCAAATATGGGGGCTTTGAGTGAGGCCTGAAGATCGTGTGAGCTTCCTTGAAATTCCCTCAAGCTTTTCCAATGCTTAGCTGGCCCTGAGGATGCTTGAAACTCCCTGCACGAGTCAACCTGCAAACTTCCAAAATGAAAATGGTGATGTCTGAAATAGGGCTTGCAGAACCAGGACAATGACTTGGATATTTTAGGTAGGATGTATGGAAGATTTTTGATGTGTTACAAAGCAAAACGCACGAGCAAATATTGAGATGGCTAGTGTTTTGCAGAAGCTGCCCTGTTTGGGCAGAAATTTGTGTTTTTTGTGTTTGGGAAGGTTTCAGATGTTGTGCACTCGGGTTCTAGCTTGCAACAAGTTTGTGAAGTTGTTTAGAATGATGCCAAGCCTTCTCTTTATCAGCTTGTACAAGTTTTTGACTTTTGGCCACTTTTCTTGTTTTTGAAGAAAGGTTGAAGTGACTATGCCAAAGGCCTGTACAGGCTAGCTTGAGGGCTGAGAATAGTTGGTATGCTTTGCTTAATTCCTGTGGAAATTGTCTGCACCACAAGAACAAGTCCAATGCTCAAGGCTGATAAAGTTGGAAAAGCTTACTTTATCAAAATGGTATTGTGAACTTTATGCCATTTATGGATTAATCTTTTGTACAATGCTCCAAAGATCAAAATAAAGCCATTGTCCATTGAGTTAGCATTCAATTATGGAGTGTAGAAGGGATTAGGACCTGTAATGCAAGGTACAAGCATGCTAGGATCTGATTTGCAAGTTGGTGCATTGTAAAAATGGCTTGAACAAAAGTGACAAAATGACATTTTCTCTTCTTTGATTCTCCCTAACCATAAATGTTATTGGAGAGTTCTTGGACATTTTGGAAAGCTTGCAACATGCTCTACAATCCATCTTTGAAATTCAACTTGAGATACCTCTTGGAACTAGGTGAAAATTTGTCATGAAGTTAGGTCAAAAACCTGCCTAAAATAGGGCAAAATTTCACTAAGTTATTTAGTTTATGGACCCCTATTCACAAAATCATAACTTGAGATCCAAGAATCATTTGGGAAAACTTTGTGAAGAAAAGTTGTAGATTTCATGGAGGAATACAACTTTCATGTTGGAAGTTTTCTTTGAATCCAATTGCATCATGGTGAAAAAGTTTGGCAAAGTTGGGAAAAAATAAGAAAATTTTCATACTTAGAAAAATTCTAAGTTATGAAAAATTTCAAATTAAAACCCTAATTTTCAAATTTAGGTTTCTTGGCCAACAAGTTTCACATTTTTACATGTCTTGATGAATTATGACCCTTGGCACTTGATTTTGACCAAAAAGTCAAAGTTTGACTTTTCAGTGCACAGTTGACTTTTGATCAGTTGACTACAAAATTCATCTGTCAATCCTATGTACTTGAGATCTTTTGAACCTTGTGACTAGGTAAATATGATGCCATTGAGTCCTTAGAAACATGTTTGAACCAAATTGGTCATTGGTTAGGTCAAAAATCAGAAATTGCCCTTTCTCAGTCAAAACCCTAATTTTGACCATTTTGTCCTTTTGATGATCTGATCAAATTTCTTGAGGAGTTGTGATCCAAACTTGATCAAATGGTTCATATGAGTCTATAATGTTGATGTGGATCAAAAATTGAGAAGTTTTACTGTAAATTGACCATAGTTGACTTTTTCCCTAATACAACTGATTTTTAGGTCAATTGTCCAATTGACTGGGCAAAAATGTGATTCAAGGATTGAAACTTGGTATGAGCAATCTTAGAGGTCCAAAATGATGTATGAAAGTCACATGAAGCATTGATGGTCCAAAAATCCTTGTGCAAACTCAAACCCTAATTTCAGGTCATCAGTGCAAGAGGAGGTGTTTTGAGCTGACCAAACCCTAATCTGGTCTTGAGTCCAAGAAGTCTTGTGGGAAAAGTCTTGATAAATGAGAGGGAAAATTTTTGGGTACAACATTCAGCCTTAGTAAAATTAATCCTGAAGTCAGGGATTACCTCTTCAGTGTCTAATTCTGAGTCTGAACCAGATGCTTCACTTTCTTCTAACATGTTTGCCATGAGAGCTATGTTTACTCTTTCATCATCTGACTCTGAGTCAGCTTCAGAGGTGTCCGAATCATCCCGTGTTTCAATGAGGCTTTTCTTCTTTTCCTTGAAGAACTTCTTTTTGGGCTTATCCTTCTGAAGCCTTGGGCAGTCACTTTTGTAGTGCCCTTGCTCATTACACTCATAGCAGATGATGTCCTTGTTATTTGGCTTTCTGTATCCTGAAGAACCTTCAGATATTGTGTCCAGAGGAAGATTCAGACTTTTTGTATCTGGAGGAGGGTTCATTTTAATTCTCTGATCTTCTAGGATTTCTAAATTTCCTTTGTCTCTGCTTCCAAAGTTGGTTCACCCTTTTGGAGAGGAGAGACAGTTCATCTTCTTCTGATGAGGATCCATCAGAAGTTTCTTCCACAACCTGCAAAACCTTAGAATCATATTTTTTGTTAGATTTTAAAGCTAGTGGCTTACCTTGCTTTTGAGGCTCATCTTCTTCTAGCTCTATCTTGTGACTTCTAAGGGAGCTGACAAGTTCCTCTAGAGATATCTTGTTGAGATCTTTGGCTAGCTTAAGTGTTGTGACCATTGGCCTCCATTGCTTGGGTAGGCTTCTGATGATCTTTTTAACGTGATCAGTAGTAGAATATCCTTTGTCAAGAACCTTCATCCCAACAACAAGGATTTGGAATCTTAAGAACATAGTTTCTATGGATTCACTATCTTCCATCTTGAATGCCTCATACTTCTGAATGAGCGCAAGGGCCTTGGTTTCTTTGAATTGAATGTTGCCTTCATGCGTCATTCTCAGAGAGTCAAACATGTTCTTGGTTGTCTCTCTGTTTGATATTTTCTCATATTTTGAGTATGAGATAGCACTGAGGAGTATTGTTCTGGCTTCGTGGTGGTTTCTGAAATCACGCTTTTGCTGGTCAGACATCATATTTCTGTCTATCTTATGACCACTTCCATCCACTGGATGTGTGTATCCATCAGTTACCATGTCCCACAGATCAGCATCATGGGCCAGAAAGAAAGTCTTAATTCTATCTTTCCAGTATTCAAAATTTTCTCCATCAAAGACTGGAGGTTTGCCACTGATTCTGTCCTTGTCTTCATGGTAGTCATTGCTGATGTTTTGGCTTGGTCCCACCATAGTGTTTTTCTGAAGCTTGGATCTTGTACTGACACGGTTAAGTATTTTAGCTCAGAACCAGGCGCTCTGATGCCAATTGAAGAAGAGAGAAACACAAGAAGGAGGGGTTGAATTGAAAACTTGAAAACAAATGCGCAATGACACAGTATTTTTATCCTGGTTCGTTTGATCTCAAACTACTTCAGTCCACCCGTCAAGGTGATTTCGCCTCTCTCTAACGAGGACTTAATTCACTAATCACAAACAGATTACAATCACTACTTTGACAACTGTCAAAGTCTTCTTGAGTACAACCACAATTCGGTTAATCTCAAGGAACACTGTCTTAAAAAAAGATACAAGAATGCGTGTACAGATGTTTTTCATTACAAAAACAGTTATCACAACTGTGATAGTTTACACAAATTTAGAGCGTGAAAAGAGATGAGTAAGCTTGCAGCATTTTGAATTCTCGTGTAGTAGTATTGGAAAATTGTTAACAATTTGATCACTGAGCTTGTTTATATAGACGATGGATTCTTGTTGATCATTAAGTGTGATAAATGTCATTAACTCAGTTTCCATTTGGAGAAGATCCTGTCTGAATGAAGTCGTTGTAATTGATGTTGTCTTGAATGAGTAGTAACGCTTCAGAATCTTACATCCTTGCCTGCTGCTGATGCTTTAGAACATTGATGACTTAGATTATAATGCTTCTGTTTAGAATCAGAGTTTACTTCACTTAAGCGCAGGTTCTGGTCATCAATCTTCAGTGTAAATTCTGATTACTTCAGCGTGTAGCTTCCATAGCTTAACTTCTGATGCTGCTTTGGTCAGAACTTCTGCATACACAATAACATAATTTTTAGGGTGCATATTTTTTCTTTGTATTTGTTATCATCAAAACTCTAACTAAGGGTTTTAGAATTAAACTATGTTCTAACAATGTGGTCACATTTTCTTCATGATCACAGGTGTGCACGAATTCAAGTGAAATTGCATCATTCACCCCTCCTCCTGATCCCATTCACTTCTCCTATAAATACAGGCTCTATTTCACTCATTTTTGCAAGCTTGAACAACCAGAATCACCATGCCAAACTCTCTCTATAACTCACAAATTATGCAACTTCGAATTTGGTTTTACAAACTTTTTCAATCCATTTTCTTTGTTAATCCTTCATCCTTGAACTTCACTAGAGCTAACCGAAGAAGAACAAAGTCTTGAAGCATCCTAAATCGTGTTAGCCAAGTCAAGTTTCAGAGCTCTGAATTTGAACTTCAATAGTATATTCCTTCATCAATTCTCTCAAAATTTGCTACTACAATGAAGCTCTCATAATTATGATCCTTGCCGCATCATTTGTTTTCAACTAAAAGTGAATTTTGGTCATAAATTTTCAAATCCCTATTCAACTTTTCCCTTATGGGTTTTTACAAATCGATTGAGCTACACTTTAAAAAAAAATTCGCGAGGGTACGTTTGTCTTCGTCTTGATGAGACGAAGCGAATGACATTGGTCTGAGCTCCTGATTTTATAGTTTGCGAGACCTGCAATTCGCGTGGCTGGAGGTTGAAGATGACCAATGTGTCATCTTTCAACCAATGACAAGGCGCCACTTGTTTTTTTAAATTTGATTTAAATATTTGATCTAATGGTTTATTCACTAATGACCATGATATGCACAACGCGCCAGATCCCTTGGATTTGATTACTAACGCGTTTTGACATTGATCCAATGGTCTATATCTTTTTGGTTTAATTTTTTTATTTTCTGATTTTATATTTTAATTGATTTAAACTTTAAAAATTCATAAAAAAATCATTTCTTACTCAAAAAATTTGAAAAAATTCTTAAAAATATTTTGGATTTTTCTCGTTATGATTTTTTATTTTTCATAATTTTATTATATGATTTGATATTTTTTATAATTTTTCACTTTAATTAACTTATTTAAATTGATTAAAAAATATCTTCCTTGATTTTTAAATTCTAAAAAAATTATGGAAAGGTCCTTTGGTCTTTTGGCAATTTTTGATATCTTTGTTTTATTTTTATTTCTGATTTTACTACTTTTTACCATTTTTGGTTTGTTTTTACTTATTTCTTTTATTTTTAAAAATAGTTTCTGACTTTAAAAAATTCTAAAAAAATTTATCAACATTTATTGAATCATGTTTGACCCCTGATTATATTTTAGGATTTTTATTTGGTATTTTTATATACTTTGTGTATTTTACCATTTATTTTCTTTTTATTTAACCATTTAAATTTTGTTTTACTAAATATTATTCTATTATTTTTATTTTGGTTCTGACTTGGACTTCATTTGGTGACAAATTCCTCAATCTCATTGGATCTTGGGTGTTGATAGGTTGAGAAACCAAATCCACCAAAATGAATGAATGATGTTGATGATATTTGAAACCCTAATTTCATACAATGCATCTCCTCCCTCTTCATCTTATCCCTTTCTTATTTGTGCTACATATTGTTAGAGGATGATTTACATATCATCTCTCCAAACATATGGCAGATAGATTGCATTGAACGACCTCAAAATAGGTGTGACTTCTATATAAGTCCATTTATGATTGCTTAATATAACACTAAATTTTGTCCTGAATCGAGAAATGATCATTCGTGGCCCAAACCTATGTTTGCAAGCACAAGTATGTTTAATTTGAAACCTTTGATCCAATAACCTTGAGGTTCATTGTTAGTGTAGCGGTAGAAATGTTGAGACTAAGCCATTAGATTAACTTGACTCGCACAGATCAAAATAAATATCGCCACTGCGCTTTATTGTTTTCAAAGGAATAGTAAAAGAGTGAGTAACCCAAAAAGAGGGGGATAAAATCTAAGCTCGGGGGTTGGTTATACAAAGGGAAGGTGTTAGCACCTTAAATATCTACGGTACTCCGCAAGAACCTCTTTGAAAATTTGTTTATTTTGGCTATAAAAGTTGTATAAAAATAGATTGTGGGAATGAGAAAAGAAGTATTTTTTACAATTTTTGCACCCGCCGCGGTTGCGAACCTTTAGTGCCTTCGTACTACCTTCTGTGCAATAGGGGATCAGGGTACTCGTAGTTCACCTTTAAAAGTTTAAAACATGAATGTGTTGGTTAATTTTAAGAGACAAGACGTCATCATCTTATCCGAATGTAAGAACGTACTTACTACCCACGATTATGAGAAAGGAGAATTTGCATCATCTCAAAGTGGAGGATATGGCTTGGATTTTAAAATCAATAAAGCCTCGCTCAAGACCCAAGTGGAAAATATCTCGCTTTACTACATATCATAGAAGTATAGTAGCTCACATCATAACAAGGATTGACAAGAGTCTAATCTTTTGAGAAAATTTTAAAGCAAAAAGCCCAACGTGGCAAAATGGTATGAATGAGATTGATTGACTTTTAGTCTTCTAACAAAAAATTGTCAAAATGTAATTAAGTTGTTTAGAGTTTAATTAAGAAAATATTTTTGAAAAGGGCATAGACCTAAGTCCAAGTTTATTAAGAAAGCGGATCAAGTTTAAAAACAAGAAGAACTTTCAAAGGAGGGAGGAGATTTTTGAAATTAAAGAAGGTGGAAGGAGATGAAGGGGCTATTCTAAAGCATAAAGGTAAAAGATAGGGAAAAGAACCGTCTAACCAACAAGAAGTCAACACTTGACATAATGAGTCAATGTAGGATTCTCATTCTTTGGACTGAAACCAAAAAAGCAAGGACAATATTACCTCTTGGGAATCAAACTCCAAATACATTAAGTCTTCATAAAAATTGAGCAGAGTAACGGCTGTATACAGATGAATTCCCAATCATAGGCAAAGCGTGTAATCAGAATAACCTGCACACAAAGAAAATAAACAACCCAATGTCTTGGGGTAAACCCCAAGAACTCTAGACAAAATAGAAATGAAAGTCACAAGGTCTCAAGGTAGGTCGAGGTCTCTAATCCTAAGTCCAAGAAGTCCATCACTCCATAATACCAAGGATAGTAACCAAATAGTCCAAGTAAGAATTAAAATTTTTTATGGTTCAAGTTGATTATTAAGTATCTTCAAAAATAAATGAGAAGCTCAAGTGAGCAAAAATAAAAATGACATAAAAGTAAACGCTCAAGTGACCAAAGATGAAAATAGAATGAAATAAATGGTGCATAAAGTAAAGGCATAAAATAAAAGCACAAAATAAAGGGGCATAAAGTAAAAGTCAAATATTAATGAATTAGTAATTAGAGGTTAGTTGAACGACCATCTTGAAACTTGCATTTGAAAACTCATTAGAAGATTGATAAAATCAAAGCCTCCTAACAACTAGTTTCATTTGCTTTTCGTCAAGTATATCATTCGTTTTAAGTTCTCAATGTAACAACATATGATCAATAATGTTTAAATAATCCACTTATACCAAAGTTTATGAAGATTCATTAGAGGATTGATAAGACCAAAGCCTCCTAATAATGAATCTCAAGGTTATTGGATCAAAGGTTTCAAATTAAACATCCTTGGGCTTACAAACTAGGGTTTAGGCCACGAATGATCATTTCTCGAATCAGGACAAAATTTAGCGTTATGTTAAGCAATCGTAAGTGGACTTATATAGAAGTCGCACCTATTTTGAGGCCGGTCAATAGCAATCTAAGTGCCATATGTTTGGATAGATGATATGTAGATCACTCTCTATTAACATGTAGCACAATGAGAAAGGGATAAGATGAAGAGGGAAGGGATATATTTGAAATAAAAATTTAATCAAACAATCATTAAAATCATTCATCTATTTTGGTGGAGTTAAACTCAACACCCAAGATCCAATGATGTTAATGAAGTCCATGATCAAAAGTCAAATAGTCAAAATATGTACAAAAATAAAAATGCATTTAATGAATAAAAATAAAAAATAAAAAATATTTTTAACATGTTTTTAAAATGAAAATAAAAGGGACAATAGTGAACTATATTCAAAATATCAAAGAAAAATTAGAAGAGACCATAGAAAAATCAGAAATGATCTCAAATATTTTTATAAATTTTTTGGTAATTTTTTAAATCAGAAAAGTTTTTTTAAACTAATTAAAATTACTCAAATAAGTAAAAAAAAGATCAAAATTAGTAAGAATCAAAATATTTTTTTTTATGAATGAGTAGAATGATTTTTATAAAAATTTTAAGAATTTAAAAACATGAAAAAAAAATTTAAATAAATGGAAACAAATCAAAATAAAGGGAAAATCATAAAAAAGATCAAATCTAAAAATAAAAATTTGAAAAAATAAAAGTTAGAAAGAGGATATTTAAAAATATTTCTGTGAATTTTTTCATAATTTTTGAATTAAAAATGAATTTTCTAGGATTTTTTGAAGTTCAAATCAATTAAAATAAAAATCAGAAAATAAAAATGTTAAACCAAAAAATATGGGTCATCTGATCATTGTCAAAACGCGTTAGTAAGCAGATCCAGTGGATCTGGCGCGCTGTGCATGTCATGGACTTTATTGGTTTTCACACTGAATCAATTTTTATTAAATAAAAACAACTTAAAATATGGCACGTTGGATGAAGTCTGACTCACTAAAGTAATCAGATCCAAGGGCTCCTGAGACGTGCGCATGATAAAAAAAATATACCGAATTTATTTCAAAAAACCACATGTCACGCTTTCATTGGTTGAAGCACCACACGTAGGTTGCTTCAACCTTTACACGCCCTTGATTGGGATTCTTCAAACTATAAAGTTAGAGGACCAGACCGGTACCATTAGCTTCGTCTCTTAAAGACGGTTTTAATGGTACCCAAGCGCAAAATTTATAAAAACCATGCAAGGCAGAATTTCAAGAAAACCATATAAAATAGCGAGCACGAAAATCCCAAGTATCTCCCTCAATTCTCAATGAAAATGCAAATTGTAAGAAGTGTGAGAATCAGAAGGATGAATAGAGTAGAATAGGACTTTATTTGGTACAAATTGATGGAGAATTCTACCTGAACATAGTAGCTGAAAATTATTCTGAAACTGCACTTGGTTAGCACGATGTAGGACACCTTAAGACTTTATTCTTATTCTGTTAGCTTCAAGGAAGTTTAAGGATGAAGGATCAGTGGAGAAATTGGATTGAAAAGTGGGGAAAATAGGAATTCGAAAAATCAGAAAAGTGAATTATACAGGAAGTTTGGCAGGGTGATTTTGGCTCTTCAAGCTTGATAAAATGAGAGGAGTGAGGTCATCTATTTATAGGGAAGTGAATGGGATGCTCAAGCGTGTGGAATGATGAAGTTTGGAAGGAATTCGTGTGAAATTGCAGGCATGAGAAGTGTGACTTCTAATTTGCTCAAAACTCAACCAAAACTTGCGTTTCAAGGTGCTAATCACTTCTGGAAGATTGCTATACATGGTTAGAAGTAAAAACTCGCAAAATTTTTGTGTTTAGAGGCCAAATCATGAATTTCAAATTCTAACTTTGGAGAAAACTTCAGTTTCAAGGTACCATCTTTGAATCAATAGTGTGCACGATTTAGGGAACATTAGGATTTGATTCTTGATGCATTAGAAAGATGAGATAAAAAACTTTACAATGTGCAAAGAATGGAATCAAATGGATGCTTGAGCTAAAATTTGTGATGAGTCAAAGTTGAGAAAAAGATGATGACTTTTATACTTATCAAAATTCCAAGTTTTCTCTTCAAAAATGACCAATAATGTTTTGATTCAAAACAAGGCCTTCTTATAAAATCTTTCTTTGATAAATGATTCTAGCTTGAATTATACTTCCCAAAGAGAATTGTGAAACTTGAATCACTCAAAAATACCAAGTATTGAAAAAGTTATGGTCTTGCAAAATTGGTGAAAATTCATGAGATGACCTATAATCTTTTGCATCCTTAGGGCACCTTCCATCCATTTTCAAGCTTTTAACATAAAATTATAGTTTGTGTTCACATCCTTAAGATCATTGTGGAAAAATAATGGGCTCAAGGAGATAAAAATTGATCAATTTATGATCTTTTGAAGTCACATAAGGGAATTTGATGGCATATCTAGAGGACTTGTAATCTTTCTTCATCATTAGGCATATTCCACCTCAAATCTTCTTAAAACTTTTGAAGTGATTTGTTGATAACCCTTTAAAGATAATAATTTCTTTGGAATCACTCAAAAATACCCAAATATGAGCAAGATATATCCCTTAGAAGTTCAAAACCATAGCTCTTAGAGCACAAAAATGCCTTAGAAACCCTTTTCAATTTTGACAAACTTTCTTGCACAAATACTTTTGTCTTGTAAACAGAAGTTGTTTAGGATGATAATGGGAAACCATAGCACCAAAAACCAACTCCAAATATTAATAATTGATGGAATTATTCACTTGTGATCAATAAATCAAGAACTTATCCAAATAGGTCAAACCTCTTCAATCAAATTTTGCATCCTTTGACTTTATTTAAAAAATTGAGGCATGATGAATCAAAGTAGACCTTGTCATGATATTACTTCAAAGCATATTCAATGATAAATCTTGAATCTCAATGAAGCTTTGTTTAAGAAGTCATGGAAATAAACTCATGAACATATAGATCAACTTGATGGAATATGTTGTGCTCTCACCTATAATATCATCAATTAGGGCGAAAATTCATTGTATTTATTAGTTAAAAGTTAATTAATACAAAAAATATATGATCACAATATATAAATCAAGGTTCTTGTGATTCCCCATGAGCAAACCTAAAGATAGGGAGAAGAACAAAACCCTAGTGTGATCTTGTTGTGATTGAATTAATATGAGATGATAGAGGGATCTTAGGGGAAAAAATTAGGGTACAATAGTTAGGAGGCTTTGGTATTATCAATCCTATAATGAGCCTTCATAAACTTTGGTCTAAGTGAATCATTTAAACATCGTTGATCATTTATTGTCACCTATAGAATTTGAAATGAATGAAATATTTGACAAAAAGCAAATGAAACTTGTTGTTGAGAGGCTTTGATTTTATCAATCTTCTAATGAGTTTTCAAATGCAAGTTTTAAGATGGTCATTCAACTAATCTCTAATTTTTAACCCATTAACAATTGACTTTTATTTTTATGTTTTTACTTTACGCCTTTAATTTAAGCACCATTTATTTTAGCATTTACATTTCATGTTATTTTCTTCTTTGTTCACTTGAGCATTTATCTTTATGTCATTTTTACTTTACTCACTTAAGCTTTCATTTTCTTTTTGAAGATACCTAATAACCAACTTAAACAATAAAAATATTTAAGGTTACTTGGACTATTTGGTTACTATCTTTGGCGTGATGGAGTTATGGACCTCTTGGACTTAGGAGTAGAGACCTTGACTACCCTTGAGACCTTGTGACTTCTATTGTTATTTTTTCTGGATTTCTTGGGGTTTACCCCAAGACATTGGGTTGTTTGTTTCTTTGTGTGCAGGTTATTTTGATTATATGCTTTTTCGGTGATTGGGAATTCATTTGTATATAACCGTTACTCTACCCAATTTTTGTGAAGACATAATGCATTTTGAAGTTTAGTATTCTTAAGAGGTTTAATATATTTTCTTGTTTGGTTTCAATCCAAAGGATGGGAATTCTAAATTGACTCATTATGTCAAGTGTTGGCTTCTTGTTGGTTAGACGGTTCTTTTCCCTAGCTTTTACCTTATGCTTTAGGATAGTCCCTTCATATCCTCCCATATTCTTTAATTTCAAAAATCTTCTCACTCCTTTTCAAAACTATTCTTGTTTTCCATACTTGAACCATTTTCACAATAAACTTTGACTTAGGTCCACGCATTTTCAAAAAACATTTTCTTATTCAAACTTTAAACAACTTAATAATACTTTGACATTTTTGTGAGAAGACTAAAATTCAATCAATCTAATTCAAACCATTTTGTCATTTTGTCTTTTTTACTTTAAACTTTTATCAAAAGATTAGACTCTTGCCAATCCTTGTAGTGATGCGAGCTACTATACTTCTAAGATATGTAGTGAAGTGAGATATTTTCCACTTGGGCATTGAGTGAAGCTTTGTCGATTTTAAAATCGAAGTTACATCTTCCACTTTGAGATGACGTAAATTCTCCTTTCTCATAATCGTGGGTAGTAAGTATGTTTTCCACTCGGATAAGATGATGATGTTTTGTCTCTTAAAATTAACCAACACATTTGTGTTTTAAAAATTTTAAAGATGAACTACGAGTACCCTGATCTCCGATTGCACAAAAGGTGGTACGTAGGCACTAAAGGTTCGCTACCGTGGCGGGTGAAAAAATTGTATAAAATACTTCTTTTCTCATCCCCACAATCTATTTTTGTATACAATATTTATAGCCAAAATACAAAAATTTTCAAAGAGGTTCCTGTGGAGTACCGTAGATGTTTAGGGTGCTAATACCTTCCCTCTACATAACCAACCCCCGAACATAGATTCTCTCCCCCCCTCTTTTTTGGGTTATTCGCTCTTTTCCCATTCCTCTAGAAACAATAAAGCGCGGTGGAGATTTTTATTTTGATATGTGCGAGTTAAGTCAATCCAATGGCTTAGTATCAACATTTCTACTGCTACAGAAAAATGGCGACTTCACTAGGGATAGATTGACCAATTGATGGTCCATCCCTAAGTGGGTCGAGCCTATATTTGTTTAGATTGTGTATGTGATATTATTTGTTGTATATTATGTGTTGTATATATGTTTGTCTGAATTTTTCTGGTTTTCAAGGTACTTGGTTGATTTCTCATAAGTTCTCTACCCGGACTTGGGCAAAATTAAGATAGGACGGGAGGTACAGTCATGTTAACTTTGAGGGAGTAATCCCAAAAAAGGAGGCATGAGATCCACCAATCAGTGGAGGCCCCTATGATTGTAGTATCGTTTACTGAGTAATCGGGAAGATGTGTTTCTTTCGACCTGGGAGTCTGCTGAAGCTGAGGACCGTAGAACCCTTAACCCATCTTGGCCTTTTAGGTGTAGTGCGAAAACTATAACGGAGTAATCCGAAAATGGTTGTCATGCGATGCTACACTCAGATGAGTTTTTCCTAAGAATATTACTAATTACTAAGTTAATCGGGACATTAGTAATATCCGAAGGAAGGATGTAGACTCTGAGAACCTTTTAGAACCTTATTCGGCAGGTGATAAACTATTAGTCCTTACCTTGTGGGTAGTACCTTTGACTTCATACTCGTGATGTCGAACCTATGAATCCTCCATGTTTGTGATCTTGTGTGTGATTGTTACATCATTCATTCATGCACCCATGAGCATTGCTTTAACCATATTTTCGAGGAACTTAAGAGTTCTATTTTGCAAACATCACAAGTTTTGTAATTATGTATTTTGGAAAGAGTACTCAGAACTACAGTGTCAAGAGTCCTGATTCACAAGAATTGAGAAAACCTGAATCCTTGGTATCCAGTCCTTGGGATTTCAAGTTCTCCTAGCTGTCTTGAAGATGGATTTCTCCATGCCCTCGACCCAGTTCCTCAATCCATTGTATCAGTGATTTATTTTCCCGATTATCACCAAAATAGAAGAGAAGAGTGCAAGAGGATTTATTTTCCTTTAGCATTCCAAATTCAAGCTCAAGAAGATGTTACTGTTGCAACTGGTTTTTTTAATCAGAGTAGCCACCCTTAATTTTTTCCTAAAGAAATGGAGTATAAAGGAATAACCCTAAAAAGTTTCAGAGATTCTAGGTTTGACTCAGTTCTAGATGAGGGGAAGGTGTTAGGCACCCCTTATCTACCTTGTTCACAAGGATACTAGGTTTAGAAGTGCGCTTTTAAGAAATAGGGTTTTTATTGTTTTATTAGGGAAAAGTGTTTGAATTTTAGTTAGCGGAAAAAGGGTTTGAATTTTAAATAGGGGGAAAAGGGTTTGAATTTTAAATAGGGGGACTCGCCACGATTTTTGATCGTATTCCTACGTATCCTCTTAGGAGGAATCAAAGTCACATTTCGTAGTTCGTTGGGTTGTTTGTATTTTTTTACGGATTATGCAGATATTTAATTTTCCTTGCAATTAGCTCGAATGTGTGAATAGCAGAGATTTTGGACTAGTGTGCAGTTAATTAGAATATACTGTGTATTCCTTTTTGAAAAATAATTGTTTAAATTAATTTATTACGAAAAATAATTTGGCGTTTATGTAAGCATTTTTTAGACGTATAGCGAAGGAATCTGATATAGTCTCCTCATCACTTGGCCAGATATTGGCCACGTGTCGCTTGAAGATGTAGTAATTCGATGAATCACGCGGATTTTGATATTTGATTTAAATAATCAATTGGTAAATATAAGTCGACCACTTAATTATTCGAGGATGTACATTTATTATTTGTAAAAGGTTTGAGTTAATTTAATTTAGAAGTTTTGATTTGTTTATGAATTTTTAACGTGTTAACTGTAAAAAAAAATCTTGATTAATGCATGATAAAAAATATTTAATGCAATGTACAGAAAATAATATATGAAT
Organism: Vicia faba; assembly: GCA_948472305.1. NCBI lineage: Eukaryota > Viridiplantae > Streptophyta > Magnoliopsida > Fabales > Fabaceae > Vicia > Vicia faba. The sequence goes on along the minus strand of OX451735.1, from coordinate 1,284,183,601 downwards.
GATTTTTAATAAACAATAATTTATTTATGATAATAATAATAATAATAATAATAATAATTACATAGTAAAGCATAATACTATAAATAAGAATTTCTATTAATAATAATAATTATAACTAATAATAATAAAAAATAAAAATTATTAAAAATGATAATAATATAATATAATAATAAGAAAATAGAATTAAAATAATAATTATATATAAAAAAATAGAAAATAAATAATTATAAGGGGGTGTAGTTTCTAATTAACCAGTAAATAATAGGGGTGCTAAAAGGAGTTTGGGTTAGGCCCATTGTGCAGGCTGGACATGAGGGGTGCAATTTGTTTTGATGTTTAGAAATTGAGGCGGATGGGGGTGTTAAAAGGAAATGGGCTTAGGCCCAAAGCGTTGGAAGAGGGATCCGAATAATAATGTGTGGCGAGGGAGTATGCTAATTAACGTGTGACTTGACCTAATGGTCGTCAGATCAAAATCACGCGGTCAAAGTTGAGGGACCATGTTAGCTATCGTAGGCGAGGATCATATGATTGGAACGGATCACATAACTGGCTTTTTTCATTTTTTTTCATTCATTATTATTTTGTTTTTGTTACAGAAACTCAACCTTATTTCTCTCTTCCTCACGTTACAAACCCTTCTTCTTCTAACCCTCAATCCTGCGGCGGCTCAACCCTAAATCCCATAACCCTAGTTCTCTAATCCCTTACCTGCGGTGCTAATTAAACCTTACCCACCTTGAATCGAACCCCAAAACACCAACACAAAAAAAGAAAAAAGAAATCTAATGTTTTTACCCCTTCTGTGATTTATCTTCTCTAATTGCTTGAGCTTTTTCGACTCGGTGTTGATCCTTTCTTCTTCTGTTACATGTTACGGCGGCAGGATGTGATATTGGCGACTGTGAATGGTGAGGACAAAGGTGGCGGCGGATGAACCATTGATCTAGGGTTTCGGATTTCGAAACCCAGACCTAAAGTCTTTCTCCAAGCATCTTGTTTTCCAAATCTCATCCCTACTGTAATCTCCCTTCTGCAATTCTTTTCTCCGCCTGTAATATTACTGTTAGTCTCTGTAATTTCCCATTTCTTACTATAATTTTGTCTTTGATTTATAGCCAATTAGGGATTAGTAAATTAGGAATCAATTTAAATCTGTTTGATTACGCTTGTCTCAGAATTTTAGGAAAGGATTGACTTTGTCTATAAATTAGGGTTTTAGAATTGATTAGGGTGCATGTATTAGGAATTTTTTTGAATGTTGACTGTAAATTAAAAGTATTGTATTTAATTTCGTCTTGGATTGGTTTCTATATTAATCCAGAATTTTTGTCTGCATTCTTGATTTCCATCGATTTAAAATTTATGAGAAAAGTTTATTTCTGATTGTAGTAACATAATTCCCAGGTAATTGCTACAGTTTGTGTTATCTACTTCTGGGCCAAATCTGGCTTTATTTTGTACATTGAACCTGATCTTTTTAGAGACAGCAGCATGCTAAGAAAAGGCATGCTAGCTTGGCCTTTTAGACTAAAAAAAGTTGTAACATTTTTTTGTCATCTCATTTGAATAAGTGTGAAATAAATAAGATTTAATTATAATCAATATAGGTTAACAATGATAATCAATAATGTTGGCAAAAATGATGATACAATTAGTAACAAAACAGTTCAAAAACAGACAAAACAAAAATGATCAAGGCCTTGGATCATTGGGCCTAGAAAAAATAATAATAAAAAAGCTTATGGGCCCTTTATGAAAATCACACACTCCCTAACTTAAGATAAAACTTTTAACAAATTAGTGGGCTAGTCTGAAAATCCTAATGGGCCAACAAAACCTAAACACTCCATTTAACCAGCACACCCCCTTTGCGCTCTTCTTACAAAGGATAAAACCCTAATGGGCTCAAACAATTTTTAACCCACCTCCAATTATAAAAACGCACCTTATCTTAAAACATGAATGCTTAATGCCCCTTTAAAGAAACTTCAAACACCCCCTTCCTTGTATTAACACCCCTTATAACTTAGAAAATCTAAGGAAATGAACAATTTTGAATTAAAACAAGCTTATTAATCAGAGACAAAATAGAACTTTATTATTAATAAATCTAGGACAAATTTGGGGTATGACAACTTCCCCTAATTAATTATCTTTCGATTGAACAATGCGAGAATACACAGAACTCGCACGTTCTGATCAGAAGTTTATTAAATATTGGAAGACCCCACAATTTATCTGAGAGATTACAGGGATACACTGTACAATTCTCCCATGGGTACAAAGAATAGGCATAGATAATGATGTATCATCTAACCAACATTTTGAACCGAAGTTGATTTAAGGACGACACAGGTAACTCGTCAGTATCTAAAAGAGATTTGTAAAATTTTGCGTACTTACTGTTATCTAGGAGGTAAATGATATAAGTTTGAAAAAGTTGTCTTACTAATACTTGGAGACTGATATAGTAAGTTCTCGTTTGATTTGGTCTTGCTTTATTAATCGTAACCTAGGGGACGGATAAAACAAAAGTCCGATAACACATTGTTGCATGAAGACTGATGCAATGAGTTAGGTTTGATAAAGACATCATTACATGGAGGCTGACGCGATAGGACAAGTTTGATAAAGATATTATTGCATGGAGACTGATGCAATGAGTTAAGTTTGATAAAGACATCACTGCATGGAGACTGACGCGATGGGACAAGTTTGATAAGGATATTGCTGCATGGAGACTGATGCAATGAGTTAAGTTTGATTTATTAACATTGCTGCCTGGAGGCTGATTCAACAGATTATGTCGCAAAAGCGAGTTTGATAAAATTGCTGCATAGAGACTGATGCAGTGGAAAAGGTTTGATAATGACATTTCTGCATGGAGATTGACGAAATAGGTTAAATTATAGATTTCGCACATTACTGCATGGAGCATGACACAATGGGCTAGATCGTGAAAAAAGAACATATTATTGCGTGGAGACTGACACAACATGTTTGAATTGTAAAGAAAAGACATATTTTTGCGTGGAGACTAACACAATAAGTTAAGTATAGAAAAATCACACATTATCGCATAGAGACTGACACAATGAGTGGAATTGCTGATTTCGCAACATTGTTGCATGGAGTCTGACACAATGAGCTAGATCGCGAAGAAAGAACATATTGTTGCGTGGAGACTAACACAATAAGTTAAATATAGAAAATTTCACACATTGTCGCATTGAGATTGACACAGTGAGTGGAATTTCTTATTTCGCAACATTTCTGCCTAAGGTCTGACGCAACAAGCTAAGAAAGAAACACATTGCTGTGTGGAGACTGACACAATAAGTTAATTTGAAAATTCAGGATATTGTTGCATAGAGGCTGACACAATGGGTGGAATTGTTGCTTTGGCAAAATTGCTGCCTAGGGTCTGACACAATGAGCTAGATCGCAAAAGGATAATATATTGTTGCATGGAGACCGAAACAATATGTAGAATAATTCACACATTGTCGCATGAAGTCTGACGCAATATGTTTGGATACAAAGGAATTTGTTTTGATTGATCCATATCTTAGTTAACTACAACTGAGATGAGAACGAATTTTGCTGGTTATTTGCTTCTAACCAAGGTAAGAATTGATTGGAGGGCCTTAAGATACCGACTTTGTTCGTAGTGGGTTTCGAGAGATTTCATGCATAATGTATATGCATAATGTGAGGCTCTTAATGGGAAATCTACTGCCGAGACTTCCAAGGAATCCACTACCGAGATTCTGTTGAGAACTACCTTCTTCCTAAGTCTTCTGAACAGTCAATTGTCGTGATTGACTAGGGGAATCTACTACCGAGATTCATTTTGTGAACTACCTTCTACCGAGGTATTCCGGATAATCAAATGCCATGATCAACTAGGAGAATCTACTGCCGAGATTCAATTTGAGTTACCTTCTGCTGAGGTCTTCTGGATGATCAACTGTCGTGATTGACCAGGGGAATCTACTGTCGAGATTCATTTTGTGAACTACTTTCTGCCGAGGTCTTCCAGATAATCAACTATCGTGATCAACCAGGAGAATTTACTCCCGATATTCAATTTGAGTTACCTTCTTCCGAGGTCTTCCGGATAATCAACTGTCGTGATCAACCAGGAGAAACTACTGCCAAGATTCAACTTGAATTATACTTTCTGCCAAAGTCATCCGAATAATAAACTTCCGTGATCAACCAGGAGAATCTACTGTCGAGATTTAATTTGAATTACCTTCTGCCAAGGTCTTCCGGATAATCAACTGTCGTGATCAACCAGGAGAATCTACTGCCGAGATTCAATTTGAATTACCTTCTGCTGAGGTCATCCATATAATCAACTGCCATGATTAACCAGGAGAATCTACTGCCGAGATTCAATTTGAGTTTGTAGCTTGATTGATAATGATGATTGTCTTCATATAAAAACGAGGTTTTATGCTATGCGTGCAAATTTAATTGATGTATGAAGTGTAATGATTGATCAATGTATGCGATGTGATGATTGATTTGGATATGTGTAAGTGGATGTTAGATTTTGAAATGTGAATGTGTAGTTGGGCTTTAAAATACGAATGCATAGTTGGGTTTTGAAACACGAATGTGTAGTTGGATTTTTGAGATATACTCGAACCATGCTGTTGGAATGCGTAGGTGGATGATAGTATGGCTTGGTTTTAGGATCTAGGAGCCCTAGTGCATGACTTATGCAGACTTACGCTTTTTGATTATGACTTGGATGTTTTTTTTAGTGGTGCCCCTGTGATGGGTCGTGAATGATTTAAAATGGAGAGTTTTTCTTATGCAACAAGGTTGCTTGCCCCATGGTGGTTAAATGTTATGATATCATGATTTCCCGATACTTGATTTCAACTCGAAAAGTGCTGATGTAGGAGAAGGATCCACTGGAGGTTATGAAAGTACGCAGAGAGCTTGCCCCTATGTGGACTGTCTTTCCCTAATTTGGTGGTAAGGTCTTGGAAGATATTCTCTTTGAGCTTGGAAATAGTTTGATCATAATGTGAATGACCCTACCATTTTGCATTATGCCCCTTGTTGTACCCCAAAATTTTCCCTCCCATTTCCCCAACATTTTCTCATCACAAGACCTTTGAAGATCAAGATACAGTTAGGGTTTCCTCTGCTCAAGACTTCTCCTTGCACTGTGGACTCAAATTAGGGTTTGTGTTTTCCCAAGGATGTTTTGACCTAAAATGCCTAAGATGACTTTCATGCTTCATATTGGACTCCCAAGTTTACCTATACCAAGTTTCAAGTCTTGATTCCAAGTTTTACCCAGTCAATTGGACAGTTGACCTAGAAATCAGCTGTATTAGGGAAAAAGTCAACTGTGGCCAATTGACAGTCAAACCTCATAAAATTTGATCCACATCAACATTATGAACTCATATAGACCATTTGATCAAGTTTGGATCACAATTCCCCAAGAAATTTGATCAGATCATCAAAAGGGCAAAATGGTCATTTTTAGGGTTTTGACTGCACAAAGGCAATTTTTGACTGTTTGACCTAGCCAATGGTAAACCAAGCTCACATATGGCCTCAAGGACTCAATGGAATTATCTTGACATGTTCATCAAGCTCAAAAGATCCCAAATACACAAGATTGACAGTTGAATTTCCCAGTCAACTGATCAATTTTGACTGTATACTGAAAAGTCAAACTTTGACTTTTTGGTCAAAATCAAGAGTCAAGATTCATTTTTCATCAAAACATGCCAAATCATGAAACTTGTTCACCAAGAAATCTCAAAATGCAAATTAGGGTTTGAAAATGGAATTTTTCATAACTTAGAATTTTTCTAAGTTATGAAAAACCCTAATTTTTTCCCAACTTTGCCCCATCTTTTCACCATGATCCATTTGGATTCAAACAAAAGTCAAAACATGAAAGTTGTAGCTTGTTGCATAATCTACAACTTTGATTCACAAAGTTTTCTCATTTGAAGCTTGTATCTCAAGTTATAATTTTTTGAATAAGGGCACTAAACCATCTTTTAACTTAGTGAAATTTGACCTATTTTGACAAGGTTTTCTACCCTACTTCAGGGCCACTTTTCATACCCTTCCACTTGGAATTTTGATTTGCATTTCAAAGATGGATTGTAGTACACATTCCAAGCTTTCCAAAATGTCCAAGAACTCATCAAACAATCTCATAACTTGAGAGATTCGAATTTCACAAGTTGGCAAAAATTCACTTTTGTTCTTCATCAAGACATGTTCATAACCTTGCCAATTTGAAATCAGTTTGCTTTATGCTTGATTACAGGTCCTTGAACCATTTCATACTCAATAATTTAATGCATATACAATGTGTTAGAGTGTTGTTCTTTGAGTGCAAGCATTGTATACAAGATTAATCCTAAACTAGATAAAGTGCTTTATCCATTTTTGTCAAAAGCTAGCTTTATGTCAAATTGAAATCCAAGAAGGTACAAAGAAAATCTGCTTGGCACAAGTTTATGTGCATAACACACTGATCAAGAGATGTTTATGCAGCACATTAGGAGGCCCCCTAACCTAAAAACCACCAACTTGCCTTGCTTGCTTCATTTTCAAGTAACATCCATAACTTATGCCATCTCTCATCTCAGCTTACAAACACAACACAAAAGCTATCAAACACATTCCATAGACCAGATCCAAGCTAACACACGAGCCCTTGCCATCTGAAACACTCTCCATCTCAAAATCACCTTGAAACTGCACAAACAGGGGAAGCCCTGCAGTTTGAGTGCAAACTCCCAATCCCTTCGAGCATTTGGATCAAAACTTGTTCCTCTACCTTCCTTACAACATATGCAAGCTAACCATGGCCTAAAACCTGATCTGTAATCCCTCTAACAGTTTCCACCATTTTCATTTTTTCCTTTTGCAGTTGAAGTTCTACAGCTTGATTCAGAAGCTCTCAAGGCAAAGTAAGCATTGAAACAGCATCCCTGGACCTCAAGGAAGCTTTTCCAATCATCACTTTGCACTGAAGGTTCCTACATTTCCAGTTTGAACTTCAACTGAACAGGTGAGTTTTTGAATTCGTATCTCTCTTATAAGGCATTGTTAGCTTTAGGTTTGTGAAGAGAACATGTCATGATCATTGCCCTGAACATGCCTATATAAGTAGATTTTATTTATATTATGTGTGTTGCAAGAATTTGATGCCTGAACTTTGAACAAAAATTAGGTTAAAATTTGGGAGAGAAGAAATTCTCTCTCATTTCTGAGAGTTAGTTCATGTTCTTTATATGTATGAAATCGTGAGATTATGCTTTACATGTTTTGTGTTGGAAGTTTGTTCAAAGGATCAAAGAATCAGGACCTTGATGTTGAAGCAAGAGGCGCACGTTTTTGAACTCAGGCTTGGCCAAAGGTTGAAGACAGTGTCTTCTTGGGCTGGGCTTTTGAGTTATTTCTTTTCACACCCCATTTCCATGTTTACACCCCCTGAGCCCTTTTGCTTATTTACTTGACTTTTTTGACTTTTTCCTTTTTGGTTGACTTTGTTTATTTTTTCTCATGACATTAAAATTTTTAAAATATTTTTCCCATCATTTTTTGTATTTATTGCATATTTATTTATTTATTTCCTTTGTTTATATGAAATATATGCATACTATTGTTTAGAATAAATATAAAATAGTGAAAATACAATTTTTATTTTTTTATTTACCTTCAGAAAATATTTCACACAAAAATACTCTTTTTATTTTATTTTATTAAAACATTGAATAAATATTTATTTTGTGTATAATACATATTTAGGGTTTAATATATATATATATATATGTGATTATTAATATATTTAAGATAAAAACATAAAAATACTTGAATTTTTCATTTTTATTAATATTTGATACAAAAATACTTTTTCATGATATACTTCATTTTATTTTTATTTTTACAAATAATAAATAAATACTTGTATTAAATTAGATGATAATACATTTTCTTTCAAATTAGGGTTTTTTACCCTAAGTTCAAAATACCCAAAAAATAATACTTTTTTTTTATTTCTTTTCTCTTTTACATAAATAATATTTTTTCATACATTTACAAAACATTTTTTGTGCATCTTACATTTTTATTTAATTTGTGTACATTATTTAAATTGCAAATATTCAATTGATGTAATAATTTAGATTTAAATTCTTGTCGATATCCCCATTTGAACATTTGTACCCCCCTTCCCATATTTGGTTTTGTAATAACTTAGTAATTTTAATTTCGCACTTTATTGCTTTCTAATGATAACATGTTAGAATTAGGGTTTGTATGCGAAAAAACGATAAAAAATAGTTTGACCTAATACAAGATAAACAAGCATGAAAATGGACACACAAATCACACTTGCACCCCCTAGGGTATTCCACTTGTTGCCTTCAAATAAATGGGCCATATTGTATGTTGAACTTCTTTGAGCAAAGCAAGCAATTTGAATGATCATAGTCCCTCGACAAAACTTTTCAAAAACAAACAAAAACAAATGATCAAGTCCCTTAGAGAAATTGCTCAAAGACATTTAACGCCGTTGCAATTATGGTCCAAAACGATGACCCGCGCCTGTCCCTTTCACATCCTAACACAAGGTTGCCCACCAAATACAATGGTGGAGCAAACTTGTTAAAAGGGTTAAAGTATAGCAATGATCTTTTGAGAAATTTAGGAGTAGATAACCTCTTAGTTACTTGAATTAACTTGCAAAACAAAACACTTGCCTAATTTCAAAATCACACATCACTACACTTTCAAAACAACTTCAAAAACAAATGAAAACTTTTTCAAAAGACATACACCTTTGTATACATCCCCACATGGATCATTACAAAGGTTGCCACCACATTGGCCTCTTTTCAAAACATTTTCAAACCCACACACTCAAGCACCATTTAAAACAATTGAAAACAAAAGGCAAGTGATCTAAGCAAGTAACTAAGAGCCCATGGATAACCATGGATAGAAAGGGTGCTAATACCTTCCCTTTCTATAATCTACTCCCCGAACCCAAGAAACATCTCAAAAGGTTTTTGCTGTGCTTTTTAACCTTTCCTTAGGATAAAATAAAAAGTCGGTGGCGACTCTTGCTAACCGCAACATTTGCAAATACAAACGCAAAACCATAGTCAGTTCTCCCACCGTATCACACCCCTGATTAAAAGACTTCTGTAAAAGCTTGGCTTTGATGGACCCTTTTTGTATCAACTTCTTTTTTTGATCGAACCTTGCAGTGGTTTTCCCCAACATTCGTATTTTGAAAGACACACCCTTCGATCTCCAAGATCTGGAGGAACTATCCTTAGAAGGAACATAGACCTTTCCATGAACTTGTCATAGGTTACCCCAAGTATTTGAAGCTTTGAGAAGTTTGTACTCAAAGTTGCTTGAAGAATTTGGACCCTATGCACAATAGGATGATCTTGATACGCACTGCCCCAACATTTGAATCTTGGAAGGTTGCCCTTGCTTCCAGGCCTTGAGAGGTTTATTAAAATGAGGAAACTGAGTCATATCCTTTCATGGCATGAATTCTTCTTTGAAAGGTATGCCCCTTGTTGAACAGTGCTTTGAAATTCGATCCAAGTTTATTGAGCCTCAGGATGACCACCCCTTGTCAATAGTATGCGATATACCCTACGATCATTAGTAGTTTCCCTCGTATATAGGGATCCCCTTAGATGCTTTTCCCCTATTTAGGAGCTTCCTGGGAAGGATTACTTTTGATCAAACCAAATTTGAGATCTCCTTGATGCTAAGTATTGATTCGTAGACAAAATTGTACATTTTGAAAAAGTAATTTTGTTTGATGCACATGCAAGTTCTTGAAATCAAAATTCATTATTTGAAAAGAAATGGAAGGTTAGAAGATGAATATTCAAAGAAGCAAAGTAGTTAGAAATAATTTTAACAAACATAGGAGTTAGTTTAACACAAATCTTACTGAGTATGCTTTCATAGTGAACCTAGCTTCAATTAGGACTTTTAAAGGTTGTAACGTGGCCATGGTTCATGGTTTAAGAAACAAAAGATATAAGGCTCAAAATTTATTTATCCCGCCCTAATATCCTTGGTGTTCTTCAATCCTAAGTCCAATTAATCCAACAAATGTGTTTAATCCTCAAGAGAAAGTTCGTAATCATGCAGATAATGAGAAGCGTAGATAAAGATCCAAGCACCAATGAAAAGTATTGATAAGATCTGAGTATTGATAAGATCTAAGCATTGATAAGATCCAAGCGTTGATGAGAAGCCTTGATGATTCTTGAGGTGGCAGTCACAAGATCGTTTTCCAATTTATTATTTTCAATCCCTTATTTTTGCATGGACCGATTTTTTTGAATTTTTTTTTTGAATTTGATCCATCAAGATGCCCTAACTTTTTCCCAGGTCAAGTTTTTTTTAGCTTTGACTTAGCAGGCTTTCACCTTTTCTTTTTTTTGAATTTGTTTTTTTCTTTTGATTTTGAAAATGTGTGACTGCCATGCTGATTGTTGTAAGCTTCGTCTTCATTGTTTCTTCGATCTTGATTGATGTGTTGAGGAATAAAGACGTCATGGACTTTTGTTTTTTATTGATTCCTCAATCTTGGATGATGAATACGGGGAAGATGATGTTCTCGAATCTTTGTTTAGATTGTTCTCTTAATGATGTATCGAGGAAAGAGATATTCTTGAACCTTTTCTTAAATTGTTTCGATTCTCCTGGGTTTTGAATGTATCATTGAATTAATTGAAATCTACCCTGCCCCTGGAAGATTAAGGGTTTTTTTTAGAATAGAAAGAACTCCGACTTTTGGCTCGAGGGATTTAACTACAGATTAACTCCTTATATCTCCATTGTTTAGGAATTGAAACAATTCCTTACATCGTTAGCTAAGCCTTACTATTAAAAAGCATACATTAGAAAAATTTGATTATTTTGTATTTCATTATTCTCCATCGATGTTTGTTGAAGTGAAAAATGGAAAAAGAAGAGAAGAGTAGAAAGTCGTTGATTATTTGTGAAATGAATTGATTTCGAAAACATGCATGCTTATTTTATTAGAATTACTTGACCAAATAGTATAAAGTTTATGACAAATAACACTTAGCAAGAAAGAAATTACAATTTGAAATGATTAAAGCCTGATGATCTAGAGATAAGCCTTCTTGTTGATCCACTGACTTTAAAGATGCTTCATAGTTTTTGTACTTGTCAGATCATGGGGATGACCCTTGACTTTTATTGGGCATACTTATTTCGTTGATAGGATGGTTGGTCTTAATGTAGAGGAATCACCAATGGTAGGGGCATTTGAGGCGCTGTGTAGGCCTGCAGTTGTCATGGTGAAGGGCTGCCTTCTCTCTCCAATAAGACTTGTAGGACCAAGCTCGATTGAGTCTCTAGTATATAATCTCCTTCTTCAACAGTTTCATACTTTGTTAAGTTCGTTGGCGATTATCAAGAAATCAACTAGCGAATGGATGATAGTTGGATAAGGGCGAAGGTGGAAATGCATGAAATGAAAATGTATGAATGTATGAAAATGCATGGGTATACAAAAACATTTTTCTCTTTTAGGTATGCAAAAAAGTTTTGTGGATATGCAATGTGACGTAGACGTAGTATGATGGTAGATGTAGGGGTACCCTATACAGGTTTGATGATGATATCCTACTATGACTCAGAAATTGAGACAAGAAGGGACTCCTTACAGATGAAGATGATAATTGATGATATCCTACATTGTCTTAGAGATGGAGACAAAAATTCTGTAAGGATTATTACAAATGAAAGATGACGAGGAGTCACTACAGGTTAGGGATGATGATATAGACAGAAGCCCTACGGGCTAAAGATAGTAGTGGATGAAGGGATAACCCTTGCGAGTTTGCAGATTATAGTGGGATTTGTGAAAGGTATCCCTAGAAGGAAGGCTCCTAGTTTTGGCCTACGGATATTCTACCCTCCCCATAAGGTGGTTTTCTTAAGGGTATCATGAATAAAACTAGAGGGAAAGGCGTAAGGGCCTCTCTTAAGCGGAGTCTCTTTACAGACCGGAACTTTCGTCTCTAGGTCATGAAAAGTCTCATCATGATTTTTTTGGTTTAAAGGTCGTACAAAGAGTCATATATGTCATTCCAAAGTTCTACTTCCAAAGAGGATATCTCTCGTGAGGTATTCCTTTTGCGGAATTCCACTGACTCTAGGCGAAGTCGTCATATAAACTCATAGGGTTGATGTAACCCCTTGGCTAATAGACGAACCTTCTTTCTAAGGGTTTTGAGAATAATATTTTTTTACGAAAATTAAATCCCACCACAGATATAATATAAAAATAATAAGAAAATGAATAAATAATTAAAAAAGTGAAGAAATAAATAAGTAAATAAATAAGAAAGAATAAAACCAAAAAAATAAGAAAAACCCTAAAACTTAAAGGAGAGGCTTCTAAACCTAGGGTTGAGACCCCAGCAGAGTCGCCAGCTGTTGTAACTGGTTTTTTTAATCAGAGTCACCACCCTTAATTTTTATCCTAAAGGAAGGGAGTATAAAGGAATAACCCTAAAAAGTTTCAAAGATTCTAGGTTTGACCCGGTTCTAGACGAGGAGAAGGTGTTAGGCACCCCTTATCTACCTTGTTCACAAGGATACTAGGTTTAGAAGCGTGTTTTTAGGGAATAGGGTTTTTATTATTTTATTAGGGAAAAGAGTTTGAATTTTAGTTAGCGGGAAAAGGGTTTGAATTTTAAATATGGGGACTCGTAACGATTTTTGATTGTATGCTTACGTATCCTCTTAGGAGGAATCAAAGTCCCATTACGTAGTTCGTGGGGTTGTTTGTATTTTTTATGGATTACGCAAATATTTAATTTTCCTCGCAATTAGCCCGAATGTGTAAATAGCGGAGATTTTGGACTAGTGCGCAGTTAATTAGAATATATCGCGTATTCCTTTTTGAAAATTAATTGTTTAAATTAATTTATTACGAAAAATAATTTGATGTTTGTTTAAGCATTTTTTAGACGTATAGCGAAGGAGTCTGATATAGTCTCCTCATCATGTGGCCAGATATTTGCTACGTGTCGCTTGAAGATGTAGTAATTCGATGAATCGCACAGGTTTTAATATTTGATTTAAATAATCAATTGGTAAACATAAGTCGACCACTTAATTATTCGAGGATGTACATTTATTATTTGTAAAAGGTTTGTGTTAATTTAATGTAGAAGTTTTAATGCAATGTACATGAAATAATATATGTATGAGTTTTTAATAAACAATAATTTATTTATAATAATAATAATAGTAATAATATTTACATAGTAAAGCATAATACTATAAATAAGAATTGTTATTAATAGTAATAATTATAACTAATAATAATAAAAATAATAATTATTAAAAATGATAATTATATAATATAATAATAATAAAATAGAATTAAAATACTAATTATATATAAAAAATAGAAAAGAAATAATTACCAGGGGGTGTAGTTTCTAATTAACCAGTAAGTAAGAGAGGTGCTAAAAGGAGTTTGGGTTAGGCCCATTGTGCAGGCTGGACAGGAGGGGTGCAATTTATTTTGATGTTTAGCAATTTAGGCGGATGGGGGTGTTAAAAGGAAACGAGTTTAGGCCCAAAGCGTTGGAAGAGGGATCCGAATAATCAGGTGTGGCATGGGAGTATGCTAATTAACGTGTGACTTGGCCTAATGGCTGTTAGATTAAAATCACACGGTCAAAGTTGAGGGACCATGTTAGCTATCTTAGGCGAGGCTCATATTATTAGAATGGATCACATAACTGGATTTTTTCATTTTCTTCATTCATTATTATTTCTTTTTTGTTACAACAACTTAACCTTCTTTCTCTCTTCCTCACGTTGTAAACCCTTCTTCTTCTAACCCTCAATCCCGCGGCGGCTCAACCCTAAATCCCATAACCCTAGTTCTCTAATCCCTCACCGGCAGCGCTAATTAACCCTTACCCACCTTGAATCGAACCCCAAAACACCAACACAAAAAAATAAAAAATAAAGCTAATGTTTTTACCCCTTATGTGATTTTTCTTCTCTGATTGCTTGAGCTTTTTCGATTCAGTGTTGATCCCTTCTTCTTCTGTTACAGGTTACGGCGGCGGGATGTGATAGTGGCGATGGTGAATGGTGAGGACAAAGGTGGCGACAGATGAACCATTGATCCAGGGTTTCATATTTCGAAACCCAGATCTAAAGTCTTTCTCCAAGATTTTATGTTTTCAAAATCTCCTTCCTACTGTAATCTCTCCTTCTGCAATTCTTTTCTCCGTCTGTAATATTACCGTTAGTCTCTGTAATTTCCCATTTCTTACTATAATTTTGTCTTTGATTTATAGCCAATTAGGGATTAGTAAATTAGGAATCAATTTAAATCTGTTTGATTACGCTTGTCTTAGAATTTTAGGAAAGGATTGACTTTGTCTGTAAGTTAGGGTTTCAGAATTGATTAAGGTGCATGTATTAGGAAATTTTTTGAATGTTGTCTGTAAATTAAAAGTATTGTATTTAATTTTGTCTTGGATTTGTTTCTGTATTAATCCAGAATTTTTGTCTGCATTCTTGATTTCCTTCGATTTAAAATTGATTAGAAAAGTTTGTTTCTGTTTGTAGCAACATAATTCCCAATTAATTGCTACAGTTTGTGTTATCTGCTTCTGGGCCAAATCTGGCTTTATTTTTTACATTGAGCTTGCGCTTTTTAGAGACAGCAGCATGCTAAGAAAAGGCATTCTAGCTTGGCCTTTTAGACTAAAAAGAGTTGTAACATTTTTCTGTCATCTCATTTGAATAAGTGTGAAATAAAAAAGATTTAATTATAATCAATATAGGTTAACAATGATAATCAATAATGTTGGCAAAAATGATGATACAATTAGTAATAAAACAGTTCAAAAACAGACAAAACAAAAATGATCAAGGCCTTGGATCATTGGGCCTAGCAAAAATAATAATAAAAAAGCTTATGGGCTCTTTATGAAAATTACACACCCCCTAACTTAAGATAAAACTTTTAACAAATTAATGGGCTAGTCTGAAAATCGTAATGGGCCAACAAAACCTAAAACTCCATTTAACCAGCGCACCCCCTTTGCGCTCTTCTTACAAAGGATAAAACCCTAATAGGCTCAAACAATTTGTAACCCACCTCCCATTATAAAAACTACATTATCTTAAAACATGAATGCTTAATGCCTCTTTTAAAGAAACGTCAAACACCCCCTTCCTTGTATTAACACCCCTTATAACTTAGAAACTCTAAGGAAATAAACAATTTTGAATTAAAAAAAAAGGTTATAAATTAGAGACAAAATAGAACTTGATTATTAACAAAGATAAGACAAATTTGGGGTATTAAAGTTATAACACAGTGTTGGATCTTCTTTGGATGCAGTTTATTTGGACCTGAGAGTTTAGCTTTCTCTTTCTTCTGTGTAGGGTTAGTGAAGTTTTGTACTTCAAATTTAATCCTTCCAATATTAATGAAATGAATTTTTTAGTTTTCCCAATTGCATACTTTAATTGATGTTTGCAATTCTTTTGTAATGTTCTAAAGTTCTTCCAAAACTTGGTCTTAAAACTTTTAAGCAATCATATGTGTTGCATATCATGCATCATTTTGAACATACTCTAGCATTTTTGTTCATACCCAGGTGTCTTACTATGTTTCTATACTTCATTCAGTTATCAAGTTGTCTCATCGATATAGTACTCCGGCTAATTCCAGGAATAAAATGGAGAATCTTGAACAAGAGAATCACGAGCTGCGCGAACCGTATGCCTCAGGGTTACCCGTGGGGAATGCCTGAAAATTTCATGCTAAAAGGTTACAATATTGATGCCCAAGTTGCTCCAGTTATTTAAGTAGCTGCTACTCCTGCACCTCCCGTGATGCATGTTACTCCTATGGCTAGAAATGAGATCCATTATACTGCACCTCCTTCAGTGAATGTTATGCTGTTTGTTAATGACGAAATTTACCAACATGTTCCTCCATCAAGTGAAAGTGTGGGTTTCTATGACTGATTGGATGATTTTCAGGATCAGTTCAATGAGATACAAAAGGAAATGAAAGCCCTTCGAGGAAAAGAATTGTTTGGACAAAACGTCAGTGAACTTTGCCTAGTTCCCAATGTAAAAGTGCCAGCTAAGTTTAAATTGCCGGAATTTGAGAGGTACAAGGGAAACTCTTGTCCTCGTGACCACCTGGTGATGTATATCAGAAAAATGTCCACCCATACTGATGATCATCATTTTCTTATTCACTTCTTTCAGGATAGTTTAACTGGTGCCGCTTTGAAATGGTATATGAGTTTGGAGAATAACAATATCCGCACCTTCAATGATCTAGGGGAAGCCTTCATCAAACAGTATAAGTACAATATGTTCATGGCACCGTACCGTGACCAATTGAGGGAAATGGCTCAGAGAGACAAGGAGTCGTTCAAAGAATATGGGCAGCGTTGGCGTGAGATAGCTGCTCAGGTGGTACCACTTATGGGAGAACAAGAAATGACCAAGGTCTTCCTGAAAACCATTAGATCATTTTATTATGAAAGGATGGTCACCACTGCGCTGAGTAATTTCACTGAAATGGTAAGAATGGGTGTTAGAGTAGAAGAAGCTGTCAGGTTAGGGCGCTTGACGAAAGATGAAGGGATGAAGAAGTCATCATACGGGTTCTCTCGAAATAAATAAAGTGAAATGAATGTTGTTATTGGGGAGAGGAAGATTAAACCACATAGAAGACGTCATCGATACCAACAACAAGTTGCTTCCGTGACTCTAGTTGTTAATATAGCACCAACCATTGTTGCCTACCAAAGACCATCTCCTCGGAGAAATCAAGGGCAAAGTTAGAAGACAAAAGCTTTTGACTCTATTCTAATGAGATATGCAGAGTTATTCCCGGCTTTGATTCAGAAGAAGTTGGTTCAAACCAGGCCTCCCATTGCTATACCTTCATCTTTACCCGGGTATTATAAGGAAGATCATACATGCGCTTTTCATCAAGGAGCCTAAGGGCACAATATCGAGAACTGCTATACCTTGAAATCTAAAGTACAAAATATGGTGAGATCTGGCCTTCTGTCCTTTAAAGAAGTTGGCCCTAACGTGAAAGATAATCATTTGCCTAAACATGGAGGAGCAAATGATATAAACATGGTTGTTGGTTGTCCTGGGGACTTTCAGATTTTTGATATCAACCTGGTTAGAGGAGATTTGGTAAAGATGCATGCTAACCTTTGTGAATTCAACTATGTTCATGGGATGCTTTTGACTGACAGAGAATTGGTAGATATGTTCATGGGAACATTGACTGGGCCATTTTTCAACTTACTGATTGGGAGCTCATCATCTGGGTTCACTGAATTATCTTGACTGGTGAAAGGGTTGAGAGCGGTATTAAAAGTGGAAAAATACTCATGGCCTCTTCCTCTACATCAAATGCTGTGAAAAATCCATTTATTGGCAAAAAAGAGACTAATGCTATATATGGGTCAAGAAGTCGAGTTAGGAATGACGGTCACCATTATGTAGGGGCTGTATTAATTTCCAATCAAATTCCAACTCAATGACCTCGTCAACAAAATAATCAACAAAGACCGGATGTTCAAAGAAGACAATTTACCAAAATCAATATGCAACTATCTCAAGCTCTGCAACACCTTTTGAAAGCTAACTTGGTGACCTTGCGAGATCCTTCTTCCAACCCTAACACCGCTTCTCCAAAATACAACCCCAACGCCAAATGTGCCTACGTCTCGAATAACCCCGGACACGACACAAATGATCGTTGGTCTCTCAAGAATAAAATCCAAGACCTCATTGACAACAAGAGTGTTTAATTTGATCCTCCTCCAACTCCGAATGTAATCACCTCACCTATGCCAAAGTCAAGCATCATAATTCTTCTCCATACAGACCTAAGATGAATGGCATAGTGGAAGCTGCCAATAAAAATATATAGAAGATTATGCAAAAGATGGTAGTAACCTATAAAGGCTGGAACGAGATGCTACCTAGCATACCCCGAATTTTCCCTACCTTTATTTTCAAGATTAAAATAGAAGATATGTTTAATTAAGGATGGTTCAACAGTATCTGATGGCTCATTCTTAAATCCAAGTCAACTAGGGGGTGTATTTTAATTCAGGAGGGTGGGGCTTTCTAAATCAGAAAGACCCAAATACCCGTAGGCCTATTTGCGAAGCATGTTAGCCAATGGCTCATGAGATTCGAATATAGAAAATTGCTTCAAAAGGAAATTAAGAGTTTAATTATTATTAAGTCCATTAGGCTTTGTTGCTGTTAGTAAAAATGGGAGGGGAAAATTTAATTTGCAGGTCCGTTTCGTTTGGCCCATTTCCATTTTTGTTGTTAAATAGCAAAGAGGGGGTATGGTTATAAGATTAGGCCCATTGAGTTTTTTTAGCTAAGTCCACTGGACGTTTTGTCATTTCTGTTCTAAAACATTATCATTAAACTTCTTCTAATAAAATATTTTTGCAAAATATTAAAAGAGTTCTCATAACTGATTATTTTTATTGCTAAAATATTTTATTATTAAATATGTTATTAGTTAGTAAGAGTTTTTTGTTAATAATTGCAAAAAAATATGTGCCATAGTAGAACCGTAGGGCCCAATCCGTATAAGATATTGTTTGCGGTAGCGGAAAAAACAAGTATTGTTGTTTTTGATAACATGATGAGCTGAAAATTGTGTTAGGCCCAAAAGTCAATTGGTAACGAGATGGACTGTAAATAAAAAAATAACACAAAGCCCAAATGAGGAAAAACATATACTGTGGCAATCAGGCAGAGATTACGCTCGCTTCAATTTGACTAACTACTATTGTGTAAATCAAATCCAAAATTGAGCCAATCTTCATTACAGTTCGAATCTAAATGTGTAGAATCATGGTTATAAAACTAAAACAAATTTCAGAAAAACGTATGAAACTGAATCAAAATTTTATTACAAAGTCCAATCTAAAGCAATACAAAGTTAAATCAAATCTCTATTACAGAATCAAATCCAGAGATTACAACAACGGAATCAATTACAAAATCAAACTAAATCGATTAACAAAATAACCAAATCCCTAATTCTTCTAAGATCCCTAAATCTAAGACAAAATTTCTAACGATAATTCTAAGTGAGCCCTAATCTAACCCTACAAATAGAAAACTACATAAGACGGAAGGGGGAAGAACAAAAAAGAAGAAATTGAAGAACTGAAAGAGCCTTGAGTCCAGAAAGAAAATAGGAAGAAGCTTGATACCGAGTTATTGAAGACCAAGAAGAAAGGAGAGATTAGGGTTTCAACATCTGAAACCCTAATCGTTATTGCTATTGTCGTTGCCTACACTACCATCGGCCTCCATCTTCAAGCTTTGTCGTGACCTGCAAATTGAAGGGACAAAGAAGAGGTTAGCATAAAAAAACACGAAGACTTTGAAATCAGAACAGAAAAACGCGAAAGGGGTAAAGTGGCTTAGCTCTCTTTTTTGTTATAATATTGATTTGGGGTTGTTGGGTTTGATCTTCTGGTAAGGGAAGGGATTCAGAATATAGCGTCGTCGCCGGTTGGTTTTAGGGCTAGGGTTTGCGAAGGTAAGGGAAAGGGTTGTGTGAAGGAGAGGGGAAACGATACTATAAAAGAAAATGAATGATGAAAAATGTAAAACAATATTAATGTGCTGGCATGATTCTATACACGTGCGTGCATAGTAATAACATGTTCCTTCCCATTAGATCCATTGGATCATCATCAGACGGACGATAGGCCAAGTCTCACCATAAGACTCGTGCACCCTCGTGTATACAGTCCAACCGGCCCTTCAATAGTGCATAGTAGGCCAAGCTCAATTTCTTTGTACACTGCCTTTCAGTCATTTTACTAAACCAACAAACAATTTACACCCCCAGGCTTGTTGGGCCTGAATTCAATATCTGAATTCAGGCCCTGACTCTTTGCACCCTACTCTTACTAACTCAACTAAAAACGCACCCCCTGAATATTAATTAATATTTTCTATTTTTTTTTATTTTCTTATTTTCTATTTAATTATTCTATTTTTATATTCTTTTATTTATTATTATTTATTTCTTTTTATAATAATTATTATATCTAATTTTTTATATAATTGTTTTCTTTTGTATAAAAATTATTTTATTTTACTTTCTTAATTCTTATTTTTGCATACTTTATTATTATTATCATATATTATTGTTATTATCATTTAAGTAATTATTTTATATAAAAAACTCATGTACATTTTTATATATTTGCATTAAAATATTTTTATATCTTGCATTAATTAATAAATTTCATAATTAATATGATTAAAAAAATATCTAACAAACATCAAATTCTTTTTTGCAATAAACTAATCTAAACAAATATTTTTTTCTAAAGGGTTTCAAATATATTTTGACTAATCGCGCAATTAGTCCAAAATTACGCAATCTCTACACCCGGTCAAAATGCGAGTTGATTCAAAGTACTTTTGCAACCCCTAAAAAACATAAACCCATAGGAACTACGAACCGGGACTCTGATTCCTCATAAAAGGATACGTATGCATACGACAAAAATCGTGGTGAGTTCTCCTATAAAAAAAATTAAAACCCTATTTTACCTGAAACCTAAACCTAGTATCCTTAAGAATAAGGTAGATGAAAGGTGCCTAACATTTTCCTTTCGTCTAATAGAGTCCGAAACTTAGAATCTTTGTTTTACAGTTTAGGGTTTCCTATTAGATGCCCTTCTTTAGGATAAAAACTAGTAGTGGCGACTCTGATTAAAAAACTAATCTACAACATTTGGCGACTCTGCTGGGGAAATTTAACCCTAGGTTTAGAAGCCTTTCCCTTAGGTTTTATGTTTTTATATTGGGTTTTCATTTATTTATTTATTTATTTATTCTTTATTTGTTTCCTTGTCTATCTTATCCTTTTATCATTATTATATTTATTGTGTGGCGGGATTTCGATTTCAAAATTATTTTCAAATAACCCTTAGAAAGAAGGTTCGTCTATTAGCTTAAGGGATACATCATCCCTACGAGTTTATGTGACGACTTCGCCTAGAGTCAGTGGAATTCTGCAAAAGGAATACTTATCGAGATATATTCTCTTGACGAGTATGACTTTGGAATGCCACCCATGACTCTTTGTACAACCCTAAACCAAAAACTCATGAGGAGACCTTTCACGACCTAGAGACAGAAGTTTCGGTCTCTAAAGAGGCTCCACCTAAGGGAGGCCCTTGTACCTTTTCCCTCTGGTGTTATTCATGATAACCTTAAGGAAACTACCTTATGGTAAGGGTAGACTAACCATAGGCCAAAACTAGGAGCCTACCTTCTAAGGATACCATTCATATAATCACATCCCTAAACCCGCAAGGGTTACTTCCGGTATACCACAATCCCTAACATGTAGGGCTTATCTTTCATGAGTCATAACCCCTAGCCTGTAGGGATTCCTCAACCGCCCATTAGACTATCACAATTCCTAGCTTGTAGGAATTCTCGTCCCTCAGTTACAATCCCTAGTTTGAAGGGATTCCTCTTCGTATTCTATGGTCCTTCATCATGAAGGAATTCCTATCTGTCTCAATATCTGAGTCAGTGTAGGGTATCCTCAAATCCATATCTATTATCATCTTTATTCTTAAGGAATTCCTATCTGTCTCAATATCTGAGTCAGTGAAGGGTATCCTCAAAACCATATCTATTATCATCTTCATCCTTAAGGAATTCCTATCTGTCTCAATGTATGAGTCAGTGTAGGGTATCCTCTAGTCCCTATTTATTATCTCTGTCCTTAAGGAGTTCCTGCTTGTCTTAATCTCTGAGATAGTGTAGGATATTATCATTTCCATATTTACCATTAAACTTGTATAGGGTACCCCTACGTCTACCCTCACACTACTGTTGCGTCGCATTGTATACCCATGAAAATTTTTTGCATACCGAAAAGCCAAATAATATTTTTCATACCCATGCATTTACATACGCCCATACATTTGCATCTCATGCATTTCCACCTTCGCCATTATCCAACTATTATCTTCTAGAAGGTTTCTCGATACTCCCAAGTGAACTAAAAGAGCTATGGAGAAATTAAAGAGACACCAGTCTTATTGGAAAGATAAGGCAGCCCTTCACAATGTCATTAACAGGCCTACACAACTCCGCAAATATCACTACCATTGGTGATTCCTCAACATCGAGATCAACTGCCGTGACAACGGAATTAGTGTGCCCAAGAAAAGTCAAGGGTCACCCCCATGCTCTAACAAATCCAAAAACTGTGAAGCATCTCCTGAAGTCACATGGATCAACAAAGGAGCTCTTCCAATAGGACCATTAAGCTTTATCAGTTTCAATTTGTAATTTCCAAGTTGATAAGTTGTGTTTATTGTAAACTTGTATCTTTTGATTAGTAATTCTAATAAAATAAGCATGCATGTTTTGAAATAGATCCATTTCGTATTCACTCTTCTATCACTTTCCATAAATATCAATTATTCACTTACATCTTCCATTTCACAACTTTAACAAACTTTGAAGGAGAATGATTGTTGTACCCCAAAATTTTTCCTCTCATTTCTCAAAACATTTCCCCACGAGGATTTTCAAAAGTTCAAATTTACACAAGTACAATTGGGCTTTCAAACATAAAATCGAAAAAAGAGTGTGCCTGCTTCGATTTCACATCCTTCGATTAGACTTTTGGCCTCTTTTGATGCAAGCTTGGCTTGCATGCTTCGATTGAGCATTGACCTTTGACACGCTACCTTCGATTCACAAAGCAGGAGCTTCTTGCATGCAACCTTCGATTAGAACTTGGCTCTTCATGCAAACCTTCATTCAAGCAATGGTCTCTTGTATGCTTGCTTTGAGTCACAAGTCAGTGACCTCCTGCAGGAAAGCTTCGATTGGACAAATAACTTCCTACATGCTTGCTTCAAATTCACCTTCATGTCTGCTTCTAATCCACCTTCAGCATTGGCCTCCTACATGAAGTACAAGGCAAGGGCTTCCTGCATGCCTGCCTGAACAAGGTAATGGTTTCCCTTCATGCTGGTGACCATAAAGAAAGTGGTTTCCTTCATGCAAGCTTTGATTCACAAAGTAATGGCCCCTTACAGTGTTTGTTTCGATTCAGGAAGCAAAGGTTGCTTTCCTGCTTGTTTCAAATTACAAGGCAGAAACTTCCTTCATGCAATGGCTATTTTCATACTAGCTTAGAATGGACAATATATCCCTTTGAAATAGCTTGCTTCGATTCTACCCTTGAAAGTCTTCAACACACAATGACACGCAATTGTTGGCCCATTCGAAGGACCTGCAAGACATACCTGGATGTCCCATTCGAAGTACATGTTTGATGGCCCATTCGAAGGACCTACAAGACATACCTTGTTGTTCCATTCGAAAGACTTATTTTGGTAACCCATTCCAGGGGCACACATTTGGCTCCTTTGAAGGATGCACAAAAAGGGCCAATTCGAAAGGCACATATTGTTGTCTGAAGAGGAGTCTGGTCGAAGGTTGGACCTATGAGGCCAAAACAAAAAGATGAAATGTTCAAAGATGCTTGCTGCAGGTCCAAGCCTGATGCACTGGCCATAACGCTCCAAAGCTGCTGCATAGCAGTCCTGCTACACTGCTCCTGTATTTGTACCAATTTGGCATACGAATACTGCCTCTCGAAAGCTACAAAAATAGTATACCCAATTTATTCAAATTTTTTTGTTTTCCCTCCTAAACTTCAGCCTACTTCATCTATAAATAAGAGGCTCCATAACATGTCTAAGAGGCTGGACAACACATCCAGAGGCTTTTGGTAGCTGGGAAAAACTTTGATTTTGTGAAAATTATCAAACACTTAACACATTATCATACCCAGATTCAAAAGACCATACATTTGTTTCTGACCCTTTCGAATCCAAAAACTAGAAACACAACACCTATTTCTTTTCCCTTTCGAATCCAGGAACAACCCCACACTTTGCTTTTATTTTGAATCCATCAGAAAGAACACTACACCTGTTCTTCTCCTTTGAATCCATCAATAACAAACACAACCCCCACTCTCCTTGACCTTTGAATCCAGTCAAAGAAACACCACGCCTGTTTCTTTCCTTCGAATCCAGGAGCACCTAGGGCAGCAACTTAAGGTCCAACAGTTACATTCCAACGTCAATCAAGGTAAGTCCCCTTAACCTTAAGCTTTTCGTTTCAAACATAACATGTAAATAACATTTGTTCACTTTTTATTTCTATACTTTCGATTGCATGCTTTTTCTTGTCCAAGTATACATTAAAGCTAACCTGTACAGACCCTAAACGAAAGAAAAAGTCTTGTATGAAATGAAGCCTTAGGCTTCCCCCCTGGCTGCCTCACTGTCCTAAACGAAAGTCTAAGAGGGTGTGAATGGAGGATACACACTCATGTTTCTTTATAGGTCCTTGCTTCTTTGTAGTCCAAATGAAGAAGATAAGGTTGTCCACACTTATTTCCAGATCTAATCGAAGAAGGCAGCAGGGAGCTTGAGGTGAAGAGTGCACCTCACACTGATTCCCGACCCTAATCGAAAGAAGCAGGAAAAGGATGAAATCAAAAGATGTGTCCTTATTGATTCCAGGCCCAGATCGAAAGGAGACATAAGAGAAGAATCGAAGGGATTTGCTTCCTGAATCGAAAAGCTTGTCTTCCCTTCATTTATTTTACTTTGTCTTTACATTTTCTTGCTATTCAATATGGTTGTAATAGTGTAGGATATTTATTTTCTGCATTTTTATTGCTTTATACAAATGTTAGTAATTAGGACGTATGGCAAGATAAAACCAACAAGTAGACAACCCAAAAATCAAAGACAAAATGCATGCAATCAAACACACTTTGCACACATGCACCTATAGGGTAATCCCACTTGTTGCCTCGGAAAATAGTCATGTCCCTCGAATATGGATGTTTTAGCAAAGACCCTTGATAAAAGATCGTAGTCCCTCGATGACCCTTGATGTTTCCTTTGGTAAACGATCTAGTCCCTAACGAAATTGCTAAAACGTCTCACAGGTTACCTTCTATGACTATACAAATGACCTACACTCGTCCCTTCACATCTAACAATGGGGCTTCTTACCAAATCAATGGTAAGATAGCAACATCTAAAGGAGGAGGAAAAGAATGTTAGACCTTTTGAGTAGGTATGACGCTCATAGTTGCTCGTTTGCTCACAACAAAAACATTTTTCACACAAACACTTTCAAATTGAAACATTTTCAAAAAACAAAGCTATTTATACGCATGCTTATAGAGAAGATAATCATTACAAA
This sequence comes from Vicia faba, assembly GCA_948472305.1. Lineage (NCBI taxonomy): Eukaryota > Viridiplantae > Streptophyta > Magnoliopsida > Fabales > Fabaceae > Vicia > Vicia faba. Next base: position 1,284,158,182 of record OX451735.1, on the reverse strand, counting down.
GACACTTTTCAAAATCACTTTCAAAAACACATTTCACAAACACCTCTTTGAACTATTTTCAAAACTAACACTTTGTACGCATTCTTATAGAAACGAGAATCATTACAAAGACACGTTTTCAAAATACTTTGAAACCCACACCACAAGCATATTTTCAAACAAAAGTAAGTGATCTATAAAGAAACTAAGAGCCTGTAGATAACTACAGATGAAAAGGGTGCTAATACCTTCCCTTTTCATAACTTACCCCCCGAACTCAAGAAATAATCTCGAAAGGTCTTTCCTGTTCTTTTCAACCTTTCCTTATTGGATAAAATAAAATTCAGTGGTGACTCTTGCTATCTGCAACAATTGCGATCAAACGCAAAACACCCAAGTCAGTTCTTCCACCGTGTTATAGAACTAGTGACACTGTTGGGGATATAAACTTAAAAAGTGGGGTTACCTTAGGGCTAGATCACCTTTACTTGTATGACTTGCTTGCTTTACATTTTTGGGTTCTTGTTTGGGTTATTGTTAAAGATCCTATACCCGGATCTAGGGCACCTGTTTAGGTAAGTAGCAATAAATCATGGAGGTTGTATGGTGTAGACCGATATGGACAAAATGATAGCTACGTTAGCGTGATACTCTGGTTTGTACTAATGTTCCTTGAGTCATTTAAGGATAAAATTAGGATTCCTTATAGTATCATTAAGCGGTAACTGGCCTTTAGAACCTTTAATTGACTCATCCTAAGACATTAGAAAGTAGTGAGATGGCCGGCTTTAGTTCCGACCAAAGATTGGTTGATACTCGATGCTAGACTCATTGAGATTGGACTTTTGGGATATTCTGGCGGCAATACTTCAGTGCTTGAGCTTGAACAATGCCTAAAAGAATGGTCGGTGATATGAGACTCCTTAGAACCCAATCACGTTCTAGGACATGTTAAGCCCAGTAAACTTCAAGAGGGTACTTACCTACAAACCCCATGCAAGCCTAAACCTAAGGACTTGTCTGCTTTGTGTGTATATGATTATTTGTACATAATAACTTGCTTGCTTTGCATACTTGTACATAACATCATGACATCATACCACGTCATTTTTAATAACCATTTCAAGGATCTCAAGGGCCTATGGTGAAGGGTCATGTTGAGCCAGACGTATATCAAGGGGCAAGAGGATTTATTCTCCTCTAACTAAACACCATCAAAGACCAAAGAGTGATAACTTGAGTCAAGGGCTATGACCCACTTGAAATGGTGAGCTTGATTCTCATAGAAGGACATCCACCGATACGAAGTTCTCCAATCAAAGCGGTTGATCAAAATTCAACTTCTAACATCTTCTTGTGTTTACCCGCGAGATCCTTAAGAACATGCATCCACATACCATGCATCATATCATGACAGGTTTCTCCCATACAGGTTTCCTTATCTTCCTACTATTTATTTCAGTAAGCTGGATATGGAACAAACCGTGAAGGATCTTCAAGCACAAAATTCTCAATTCCAATAAATGTTCTTGACTTTGGCTAAAGGGCAAGAGGACCTGAAGACTCTTCTTCTCAAAGACAAGAAGAAAAAGAAATTAGTGGACATCCTGAATTTGGGAAGGAGGTTCAAAGGACCAACAAAGCGAGCTCTAGGATTCGCAACTTCGTCAACTGAGGGCGATAATCAGATAAAAGGAGACCACAGTCTAGGGTCTAACGAAGAAGAGGCAGACTATGCTGAAGAACAATATCCTCCTACAAACAACAAATACAAACAGCTGGAGGATCACCTCAACGCCATGGAAATCCATAGAGCACTTGGTCTGGACTTTGAAGAAATGGGATTGGTTTCTGGAGTGGTCATCCCACTAAAGTTCAAAATCCCTACCTTTGCCACGTATGGTGGAGTCTCTTGTCCTAAGATGCATCTGAGATCTTATGTCCGCCAGATTCAACCATACACCACTGACCAGAAGCTCTGGGTCCATTTCTCCCAAGAGACCTTAGTTGGGATGCAACATGAATGGTTCTATCAATTGGAGGGTTCTCACATTCACACTTGGGAAGATCTAGATGGTGCTTTCTACAAGAAGTATCAATTCAACACTGATCTTGCACCAACTCGTGTGCAGTTACAGAATATGACCATGCGTTCCAACGAGGGCTTCAAAGAATATGCCCAAAAATGGAGAGACTTGGAAGGCAGGGTGCAGCCTCCATTAATTGACAGGAAGCTGATTGATATCTTCATGGGAACTTTGACAGGACCTTTCTTCAATCACCTAATCGGAAGCTCCTCAGTCGGGTTCACCGAGCTAATACTGACAGGTGAAAGAATAGAGGATGGAATTAAGAGTGGTAAAACCTAAGGAGATACATCCTCTGATACTCATAAAAATCTATACAATGGGAAGAAAGAGTCAAATGTTGTGTGCAGCCAAAAGGGTCGTAACAAGAGCAACCACGACCAACATGTGGGGGCAATCTTGATCTCTAATCTTACACTTGTTCAACAACGACAGGGCAATAAGCGTAGGGTAAAGTACCAAGAAAGGCAGTACGCTAAGATTAATATGCCATTGTCTCAAGCGTTACAACATTTGCTGAAAGCAAAGCTGATTACACTAAGGGATCCTCCTCAAAACCCCGATACCTCATCTCCTAAGTACAATCCAAATGTAAAATGTGCCTACCATTCTGATAGTCCTGGACACGACACTGATAGTTGTTGGACTTTGAAGAACAAAATTCAATATTTGATTGACGCCAAGGAGATTTAGTTCAATCCTCTAGAGGCTCCTAATGTGATCACTGCTCCCATGCCAAATCATGGCCAAAATTGAGAGCATTTATTTCATTTGTGGATTTTCAATTGTAATCTCTTTTGATGTTCAAACACTTATCTATTAATGTGAAACTTTGTTTCATTAATGTATTCCATATGTTTTTCTTGAATTAATCCATTCGTTTTCATTATACTTAAAACTGTGCTCTTACTCCCTTTATGATATTCAACTCTTGTTTTAAAAAGTTGCAATCCTTTAGAGGGAGGATGACGAAAACAATGCCATAATCCCATACAGTATGCTTTTGTACAGATCTTGCTGAAGATGTAGAAGTGTTTCTTTCAAACCCTAAACACTAGAGTTATAAGGAAGATAATCCTTAGTCAACCCCTTTGATCCAAAGAAGTAGGAGTTTTATTTTTCATACAAATTGAAACCTTTAATCAAAACCTGGGGCAGGGTAGTCTCTCAGTTAATTCAAATACACATTCAGTCGCAAGCTTTCACTTCGTACACAACGAATGACATTAAAAACATTCCTTCTAAATTAAAAAGATGATGATGGTTCCCTATCAAATAGGCAGCCATTATCTCCCAAGAGAAAAGCCCACTAAGTCAAAACTTACGAAGGAGGCTTAAGAAAAATGGGGGCATCCCACTGACTGCAATCTCAAAACAAGAACAGTCAGGAAAAAATTAGGGATAGTAAATCAAAAATAGGTCACTACAAATACTCAACAAACATGAAAAATGTTGCAAAATTGTCTGCCTTCCGACAAACTTAAAACTTCATTTTAGACTCAATTGGAATTCAAACGCACAATTAACTGAGTTTAGGACTAAAGAGCATCACGAAGAACGGGCGGGTACAAATACACTTTGAGCCTTATCCTTTATTTCTTAAACCGTGAACCAAGTCACGCTACAACCTTTCAAAAGTCCTAACTGAATCATGGGTTAGTTCGAAAGCATACTGTTACAAAAGGTATCCTGACTCCTGTAAGGCTTTACTCTAAATCCTGAGTTGAATTCATATTCCTACAAAACTCTTTACTTGCTAAGACTGCATTCTCAAAACTTCAAGACAAGCATAAACTTTGCATTATTTGAATATCGATGTTTGCATATGGCTAATTATTTGACAGCGCAGAAATTCACACGAGGAATATCCAGTAGACAAAAACTCTCTCAGTGAACAGAATCAATTCAAGTGGGAAGACACTTCCAACAAAAAATTCTCATATAAGCAAGGGGGCATAACATGTCACTGTCTAACTCGTCTGGGGGAAGTCAAGTCAAGATTCCAAGAAATCTCCCAAGAAATGATGAATAACCAGGGGCAGGCCTGTATCACAATCACTTGGGGAATTGAACGTGAATTCCAGCAAAGGGTTACCTACAGCCAAGCAAACATTTCCTGGAAGTACTACAACTCTTACTACTTGGGGCAATGACAAATATCCACAAATTCTTTTTCATAAAGTGATCCCCAAGTCAAGTACCCATAGGATCATATCTATAAGGTTTTCCCCACAGAATAATCTTCACGGATAAGGGTACAAACCCCTCAAGGCTAAGTTCGTGGATATCCCCACAAAGTTGGATCCAGGAATTCCCCAGCCAGATTTTCAATTGCCGGAAAACCTTCTTCCCAGCTGATTTAGTCTCAAGAAGAATCCTCAAGGAGTTTCGCCAAAAGAAAACACTTCCTCAGTAGATTGGAAACATGGTTTATTTCCCCAACAAACTACAGATTCCCCAGCTTAAATTTTCCCCTCAAGCTATCACAAATCAAGGGACCATAACCCCTTTTCCCCAGTAGACATTCCTACAATCCTTAGTGATTTGCTGCAAAGTCTGGGAGACAACCAGATAACAGTTAACTTCTTTATCCCCAACAAGTTATTAACTTCCTTTCTCTTTCATCAAGAGATAACTCCTCATTATAGAAACGAACAACTAAGACTCCTGAACTCCTTTCCCCAAGCAGGAATCAACACTCTCCATAAAGATTTCTCAAGCCAAAGCCAATCTTCCCCAGCAGATTTCTCCTCAAACAAAAAAACGGGAATATCCAGTGGAAACATTCCAAACAAGGTCTGAAAGTATGCATACTCTTCATCCCCAATGGCAGTCTGGGATTTAACTTCCCAAAACTCCCCAACATTTGTCAAGGATTTATTTTCCAAGACAAAGATACACTTCAAAAACATGCATAGCATATGTAATAAAAAATACATATAGCACAAATCTCATTTATTTCGAGAACAACATTACGCAATGCATACATCATGAAATTGCATACAACTAACTCTTTACCATTTCAGGAAAAGATCAAACAACAGATAGGTGTCGTTAACTATATGTAAACTTCTCCAAGACAAAATTGAGCTTAAATTTCTTCATTACCTTTTGGAGTAGCAATCGTCCCAGATTCCTTCATTATCTGTTGGAGTAGAAGTCTTCAAAGATTCATTCATTATCTATTGGAGTAGCAGTCGTCAAAGATTCCTTCATTATCTTTTGGAGTAGCAATCGTCCGAGATTCCTTCATTATCTGTTGGAGTAGCAATCTTCAAAGATTTCTTCATTATCTGTTGAGGTAGTAATTGCCAGATTCTTTCATTATCGGTTGAGGTAGTAATCGTCCCAGATTCCTTCATTACCTATTGAGGTAGTAATCGTCCTAGATTCCTTCATTATCTATTGAGGTAGTAATCGTCCCAGATTCCTTCTTTCTTTGTTGAGGTAGTAATCATCCTAGATTCCTTCACTATCTATTGAGGTAGTAATCGTCCCAGATTCCTTCATTATTTGTTGAGGTAGTAATCGTCCAAGATTCCTTCATTATCTGTTGAGGTAGTAATCGTCCAAGATTCCTTCATTATCTGTTGAGGTAGTAATCATCCATGACTCCTTCATTATTTGTTGAGGTAGCAATCATCAAAGATTCTTTCATTATACGTTGAGGTAGTAATCATCCAAAAATCCTTCGTTATCTGTTGAGGTAGTGTGATCGGTGGATTTAGAACTGACTGTTTAACGCTGGTTCGCAAAATGTCGTGGAAGCAAGAGTCGCCATCGTCTTTTATTTTCTCCAACATGGACAGGACAAAAGCACAGCAAAATTCCTTACGAGATAGTTTCTCGGTTCGGGAGGTAGATTTATAGAAAGGGAAGGTGTTAGCACCCTTTCTATCCATGGTTATCCATGGGCTCTTAGGTACTTGCTCTTATGTTTTCAAAATTTGTTTGCTTTTCAAGTGTGTGTGGGTTTTGAAAAAGTTTCGTTTAAAGATTTCTGAATAACTCTTGTATCTGTCCTCAAGAGTGTTTGAAAAATTGTTTTGAAAGCTTTTTGAAAGTGTCGGTGTGAAAAGAGTTTTGATTTATTTTTGAATAGAGCAAGTATCTATGAGTCATCTACCTACCCTAAGGAATTAGGCTGTGTAAATGTCCTTAAGGTAGTGCCATCCCACCATTGAGAGGTAGGTAGCACCACCGTTGGAGGTGTTCGGGTCAATTCGAGTGTAGGGACAGCGTGGTCACCGAAGCAACAGTTAGGACACCTTAGAAGCTACCCTTATGTCCTTGATCCTTTCTTAATCTGAGGCAACCGTTTCGAGCCAACTATTCTGAGGCAACTGTTTCGAGGCAACCGTTTCATGGACATAAGGACTTACCAAAACGCCCTATACTTGACGACCACGTTTCGAAGGCAACAGGTGAGGCGTACCCTAGGAGTGGTGTGTGTATTTGTGTGTTGTTTTCAGTTAAGTTTATCTTTGATCATGGTATTGTGAGCTACGCTTGTTTTTAATTAGCCATACATTCTTTCATGCAATTTAGAATTTAAGAGTGCGGAAATTTAAATGCGGAAAGATAAAACTAAGCTATTACAAGGCGCGGGTCTATACATCGCCAAAATACAAAGACCCGTTTGATAAAAATGCGGAAAGTAAATAAATTCCTAATTACTATTACAATCCTATAGCAGTTACATAATATTCAAAAGAAAATAAATGCGCGAAAAGAAATTGAACGTCCGAGGGTTTTGACCCTTTGCTTGAAATTAAATTGAATTAAGACTTGATTAATTATTTAATTAAAGAAAAGTGTTTTTTATGTTTTTGGTATTTATGATGGAAATAAAGAAAATTAAAATCAAGATGAAACCCTAATTCTATGTATTTTAATTATTAATGAAAATATTAAAGTTGACCTAATTTACTAATTAATTAATGTACATGTTTATTTACAAAAATATTTAGTAATTATAATAATAAATAATGAGAAAAATTAATTAAGAAAAAGATGAAATGTCAAAAACCTATTTCTATACATTTTTTATTTATTAAGAAAAAGATTAAAGTTTCCAACCTAAATTAAACTAAATTAGTTATTGAAATTTATTTACAAAAATATTTTAATAGTGAAATTAATAAGAATTAAATATTAAACATTTTTTTTGGTTTCTGATTTTTATTATGGAAAAAATTATTTTATGGTGAATTAAGAAAAACAATTAAAACAATTTAAAAAGAATTAAAAAGAAAAGAAAAGAAAATTAAAAATAGAATACAAACATAGGGGGTATCAAGCCCAGAATGGAGGTATGATTTGAGAAATTCAGGCCCATGAACACAAGGACTTTGTTGACTTTCCAGCTTGAGTGCACGTGGTTGACTGAGGTACATGATAGACCTCCTCCTGCAGCCTTTGGATTGATCTCATGTCCACTTGGCAGGCCTTAGCATGTGCGTGTATGGTGAACCACTGAGTGAGCGCTGCACTTATACACGTTAGGATAAAAATCATGAAATATGCGGGGGACCTGGGAATCGAACCCAGGTCCCAGTGTTTACAAGGCATGTCCTCCACCATCTGTACCAAGCAACGCGTTTGTATATACAATGACAAAGAAATATAATATATAAAATATGCCCATTATGCTGAAATATAAAAAAAAACCGCGCCAAAGTTTGAATGCTCCTATCACGCTCAGACACCTCAGCTTCTTCTTCATCTTTTTCCTGTAAACATAGAACAAGTAGCGGGGGTTTTAAACCCCCACAAACTGCAACCTGTAAAAATAGCGATTACGCCCATGGGTTATATAAATTAGGCGCAAGTATCTCAAACGATTCGTCTTGTGGCCACGAGTATGCCCATACAGGTTTTAAGGTCTAATTTTACCATATATGAGAACCCCTAATTTTGAAGTTCTGAAACCCTAGGTTTCATCAATGGTGGATTTGGCTACAGGCAGTGTTAGTCCAATTAAATGTTACCAATCGCTTCAGAAAGATGTTAGTAGCATAAATTAACAATCAAAAGACATGAATGATGTGTGGAAATTAAAAATCGATTATGGACATTTTTGTGAAAAACGCGATGCTGTTCTACCGTTTCTTTGAGTATGGAGGCTTGTTCTTGATTGTAATAGACTCCTAGAAATGTCAGTAACGTAATGGACAAGGTTTTAAGCCTTGAATCACCCTGCAAATATGATATCAGTCCCAAGCTTTTTTGTGAAAATTTGCCAATTGGTTCTATGTTTGTGAGCATCTTTTTGTGTATGTTTTCATTAGGTTAGGTTATGCATAAGTATATGAACGAAATTAGGTCAAGAAACAAGCCCATAAGTCCATGAATTGATGATTTAAATATTTGATTTTTATCATATCTTTTTCAATCTTTTTTTCATGGAAACCCTTGCCAATCATGGAAAATCTTCCCTTTATGAATGTAAAACAACTTGCCAGCTTGCCCTAGTATGATTTGCTGCACAAAAAGATTTGAAAAAGCATTATTTGATTTTTTTCTATAATTAAAACTAATTAAATGAATTAATAAGAATAAAAATTCAATTAATTAATTAAAAATAAGAAAATAAATCCCTTTGAACTCAATGGGTCGTGCATAGGCTTTGGGTAATGATTCAAGGAAGAATTTGAGGCCCATTAGCAATTTTGAAGTGTTTTAGGCAAAGTTGACTTTTCAAAATTCCCAAAAATTTCCCAACTTCTCCAATGCATATCTTGCTCAATTTTGAAGCTATGATCATGTTCTTGGACATTTTATAAAGGTCTTGAAATCCTCTAACCAATGCCTTTGGTCCCATGTTATTTTGATTTACCAATCTCAAGTTATGGTCTTTGACTTAAAGTGCCTTTTTGTTGACTTTTGAAAATGACCTATAATGTTGAAATTGATAACTTTTTGTGAAAGCATTTCTTGGACTTGAAGTGTGAAGATGAGTTGTAGGAAATGTCATCCTCTTCAAAATGAGCTTTGGATGGGATTTTTATGATGAACCATGAAGAAGTTATGCTTTGGTCAATTTGCAGTTGACTTTTCAGTTGTCCAAAAATAGAAACTTTTGCGTCTTGAGACTTTTTGAGCCATACTTTGAGAATCATGATCAAGAATTGATCAAATGATGTTTGTGGATTCAAAATAAGATGTTTTGACCAAAGAATTTGACTTTTGACTGTCAAATGACCATTTTGCCCCTATAGTTGACTTGTGGAGCATTTAGGGTTTTTGACTGTGCAACTTGATGCTGTGAGTCTTGAAACTTGACATATGGATGCTTGACAATGTATATAGGCATGTGGGACTTGATTGGACCCTTGGAAACTTCAACTTCTTTGCAAGAACCAAAACCCTAATTTTGACTGTGTTGGGAGGCAATTGGACAGTGCAACCTTTGAGAGATTTTGAATCATTGGAGATTGATCTTGGCAAATCTTGAAGAATATGGGAGGGCAAATTTTGGGGTACAACAGTTTCCCCTGTTCAATCTTCTTAGACCTGAGGATGTAGATTGGCTGGCGTGCCTTTCGTAATCCGAAGGTGGAAGATGATTGAACACTAGAGTGCCCCGAAATTTGCACTCACATAGTTGAGTATCAGCAGTGTAATGTAGGGAATGGGCTTACAGATGACATTAGGAGACTGATGGATAGGAGGATGGGCTTACAGATGCCATCTGGAAATGTGACAGAACCTTGTCGGGAATGGGCTTATAGATGCCATTTGGAAGCGTAATGGATAGTTGTGGAGAGATGGGCTTATAGGTGCCATCGGGAGGTTGTCGATCGCGTAAGAGATTCCTTAGCGAGAATTTGCATACCTGAGAAAGAAAATAATTACCTGTCCTGTTACAGGGGTTGATCTTCAAACTCTTTATGTAGATGTGCCCTGGTTGGATACAGGAATCGAATCTTTTAAACTCTTCAGACGTGCCCTGGCAAGATACAGGAATTGAGTCCGGAGAATACAGTCGTCAACAGATACACCCTGGAAAGATACAGGAATCAGATCTTCAAACTCTTCAGACGTGCCCTTGCAAGATACAAGAATCGAGTATGGAATTAGTCGTCAATAGATACACCCCGGCAAGATACAGGAATCGGATCTTCAAACTCTTCAGACGTGCCCTGGCTGGATACAGGAATCGAGTCTGGAATATAGTCGTCAACAGATACACCCTGGCAAGATACAAGAATCAGATCTTCAAACTCTTCAGACGTGCCCTGGAAGGATACAGGAATCGAGTCTGGAATTAGTCGTCAACAGATACATCCTGGCAAGATACAGGAATCGGATCTTCAAACTCTTCAGACGTGCCCTGGCAGGATACAGGAATCGAGTCTGGAATTATAGTCGTCAACAGATACACCCTGGCAAGATACAGGAATTAGATCTTCAAACTCTTCAGACGTGCCCTGGCAGGATACATGAATCGAGTCTGGAATTAGTCGTCAACAAATACACCCTGGCAAGATACAGGAATCGGATCTTCAAACTCTTCAGACGTGCCCTGGCAGGATACAGGAATCGAGTCTGGAATTATAGTCGTCAACAGATACACCCTGGAGAGATACAGGAATCGGATCTTTAGTTACGACAGTTGATAGTAATCGTCTTTGTACTGACCTTTGTCCTGAAAAGACAAAACGTTAGTTGTATGCGATGTCATGATGTATGAGATGCGTGGTGTTCTCAAAATAAATGAGATTGTATGTTCGTGATGCGTATGTGCATGCTATAATGTATGAAGATATGATGTTCATGAATGTATTTTTGTCTCGGAAAATAAATCCTTGACGAATGCCAGGAAGTTGAATCCTGGGCTGATGTTGGAAGAGGAGAATTCTTCGTTTCCGTTGGGGGTGATGGTTGCAAGAATACTGGTAGGAGAAGATGACTCCGTTGGGGAATAAACTTGGCAAATAGATTACTCTGCGGGGAGTGAACTCTGTGGGGAAAGAGAGGTACTTTGCTGAGATTGATGATAACTCCGCTGGGGATACCATTGGTAAGCTTTGTTGGAAGATGAACTCCGCTGGGGATAGGAAGACTTCGCCGGGGACGATCTTTCCGTGGCAATTGGCTGAGGATAACCCAGTTATATCCTGGTGTGGAAATAACCTTTGAATAAAAAGTCCGGGGGAGCGTTCGTACTATGCGGGTGACAAGCTTCCAGAATCTACTGGGGATAAGCTTCTAGACCTGCTGGGGAGATTGGTTGAACTCTCCTGGGGAGACTTTTTGAGATTGCACTGGGAATGGCTTTACTGGATGTCTGGTATACCGCCGGGGAACAATCTTAGATTAAGACTGTCGGGGATGCTTGTAGAGGAATATCTGTATACTCCGCTGGGGAATATTGAGATCTTCTGGGAATACCCAACTTCCATAAGGCTGACAGTAGGCTAACTCTGCTCGGGGGAGAGTATTGCTGACTTGCTAGGGAATGTTGTGCCTTTTTAGGGTTGGTTTGAGACCAACTGCTTGGGAGAGAATTGTTGAATCTTGTCTCACTCTCTGGGGAGTGAAGATATCTTGGTTACGTTCTTCAGCCGAACTTACTTTGGTACCTTGGTGGACAGAGCAATTAGATCGCTTTAGACAACTCATTATTGCCCCTGTTTCTGATGTTACTCGTAATTAATCCTTTGTTTCGTATGCAAATATTTATGAGTTAGCAATTATTGTCAAATGCATATATCAAAATTGAACATTGGACGTTCTTCGCAAAACAAAACAGAAAAAGGAAAAACACTTGGCAATTTGTCTGAAAAGTGAATTTGTATTGATTTTTGAATTTTCCTGTAAATAGGCGTTTATGTACAAGAGGCTGACGTCCTAGTAAGAGAACGTCGTCGAACAACAGAGTTTATACAATTTTGTGAAAAAGGAAAACAAAACAGCTATGTGAAACGAATAATCCCACTGGGTTCCAATTCTGCTATCGCCTTTATATCTTCGAGCGTCTCATCACTTTGCTGCTCGGTTGAAGATGAAGCTAACTGATCGATGCCGTCTGAACCTGATAGTTGATACCAGATTTTGGATGCAAGGTGATCCAATGAGACATAGTATTACGCTTTAATCCCTAACTTTTGCCTGGACCGCCCTTTCGGGTTTTCAGTCCACCGGGATACCCATTTTTGCCCAAGCCGCCTTTTCAGGTTTTCGACTTGCCGGGTGTACAGATTTTTTCATTTCATCCCTTATTTTTGCCCGAACCCTTTTGGTTCGCCAGGAAGCCCTAATTTTTGCCTAGGTATGTCAACCTAGCGGGTCTTTTATCATGCGTAGTATCTTTTTACTATGTCTGCATTGGCGGGGTGAGGAAGGTCGTCACCATCCATGGTGGTTAGAATCATGGCTCCTCCTGAGAACGCATGTTTAACCACAAATGGACCTTCGTACGTAGGTGTCCATTTGCCCCTGGGATCACTTTGAGGAAGAATGATACGTTTGATTACCAGGTCCCCAACTTGATACTCTTGTGGTATGACTTTCTTGTAAAGTGCCCTGATCATCCGTTTTTGATACGTTTGACCATGACATATAGCAGCGAGTCTCTTTTCGTCGATTAGGTTTAATTGATCAAGTCGAGTCTGGATCCAGTCATCTTCGCTCAGATCTGCATCCTTCATTATCCGGAGAGAGGGTATTTGAACTTCAATAGGCAAGACTGCCTCCATGCCATAGACCAAGGAAAAGGGAGTTGCCCCGGTTGACGTCCTTGCTGAAGTACGGTATCCATGAAGAGCAAATGGTAACATCTCGTGCCAATCTTTATAGGTCACTGTCATCTTCTGCACAATCTTCTTAATATTCTTATTTGCTGCTTCTATAGCCCCATTCATCTTCGGCCGGTAAGGAGAAGAGTTGTGGTGCTGTATCTTGAACTGCTCGCAGAGCTCAGTGATCATCTTGTTATTAAGATTGGTACCATTGTCCGTAATGATCCTTTCCGGGACGCCGTATCGACATATCAGATTATGCCGAATGAACCGTGCCACGACGTTCTTGGTTACGGTAGCGTAGGAAGCTGCTTCGACCCACTTCGTAAAATAATCGATCGCCACCAGGATGAAGCGATGCCCGTTGGATGCCGTAGGTTTAATCTCGCGGATCATATCAATGCCCCACATTGCGAAAGGCCAAGGTTCCTTCAAGACATTCAGAGGGACTGGAGGAACGTGCACCTTATCTGCATAAATCTGGCACTTGTGACATGTCCGAGAATGTTGGTAACAATCAGCTTCCATTGTGGACCAGAAATATCCTTCCCGAAGGATTTTCTTTGCCATGGTGTGTCCACTGGAATGCGTTTCGAAGGTACCTTCATGCAGCTCTGCCATGATCTTTTCTGCTTCCGTCTTATCCACACAATGCAGCAAGGTCAAATCATGGTTTCGCTTGTATAGAATGCCATTGCTGAGGAAGAACTTTGCTGCGAACCTTCTCAGAAACTTCTTGTCGTTGATGGATGCACCTTCAGGGTATTCCTGAGCTTCCAAGTACCTTTTCACTTCATGATACCAGGGTTTTTCAGTTACTACCTCAGCCTCAAGATCACAATAGTATGCCGGTTCGTCCAGTTTCCAGATAATAATTTGGGGAGCCTCATTATCCCATTTGACTTTGAACATAGAAGACATCGTAGCTAACGCGTCCGCCAACTGATTCTCCTCTCTTGGGAAGTGTTCAAAAGTTATCTCTGTGAACTGGGGGATCAATGTCAACACACATTCTTTGTAAGGAATAAGATTTGGGTGTTTCGTATCCCACTCGCCTTTGATCTGATTGATCACGAGAGCGGAATCTCCGAAGACACTCAGAAACTTGATCCTTAAGTCAATCGCAGCTTGAAGACCCATGATGCATGCCTCATACTCCGCCATGTTGTTGGTGCAGTTGAAACATAGCCGGGAGGTAAGTGGAGTATGAGTGCTTTTGGGAGAGATGATTACAGCGCCAATGCTGTTACCCAAAGCGTTGGAGGCTCCGTCAAAGTGCATAGACCATCGGGATCCTTCCTCAGGTCCTTCATCCGGTCCAGGTACTTCACAATCAGTCACAATCATGATGCTCTCGTCAGGAAATTCAAAGTTCATTGATTGGTAGTCATCCACTGCCTGGTGTGCCAAATGGTCTGCCAATACACTTCCTTTGATGGCTTTCTGAGTTGTGTACTGGATGTCGTATTTTGTCAAGATCATTTTCCATCTTGCTATTCTTCCAGACGGAGCAGGCTTTTCGAATATGTACTTTATTGGATCCATTTTTGAAATCAACAGAGTAGTGTGAGTCAACATATACTGTCTCAGCCGGCGAGCAGCCCATACCAAAGCACAGCAAGTTTTCTCGAGCAGTGAGTATCGAGTCTCACAGTCGGTAAACTTTTTGCTAAGGTAATAAATGGCGTGCTCTTTTCGGCCAGACTCGTCATGCTGCCCCAGCACACACCCCATTGAGCTGTCAAGTACTGTCAAGTATAGTATTAGAGGTCTCCCTTCAACCGGTGGCATAAGAATGGGTGGTTCTTGGAGATACTCTTTTATTCTGTCAAAAGCGGCCTGACATTCATCATTCCAACGTACTACCTGATCTTTCTTCTTTATCTTGAAGATTGGTTCACAGGTAGCGGTTAGATGCGAGATGAATCGAGAAATGTAATTCAGACGTCCTAGAAAGCCTCTGGCTTCTTTCTCTGTCTTGGGAACTGGCATCTCTTGTATGGCTTTAACCTTTGCAGGGTCCACTTGAATACCTTTGTCGCTTACGACGAAGCCTAGCAACTTTCCAGATCTTACCCCAAAGGTGCACTTATTCAGGTTCAACCTCAGCTTGTACAACTTCAGACGGTCAAACAACTTCTGTAGATGGTCAAGGTGTTCCTCCTCAGTTTGGGACCTGGCTATCATATCGTCCACATACACTTCAATCTCATGGTGGATCATGTCATGAAATAAAGAAACCATGGCACGTTGGTAGGTTGCCCCAGCATTTTTCAACCCGAACGGCATGACCTTGTAGCAGAAGGTGCCCCACTGAGTAACAAAGGTAGTCTTTTCCATATCTTCAGGAGCTATCTTGATCTGATTATAACCTGAAAACCCATCCATGAAGGAGAACACCTTGTGCTGAGCCGTATTGTCAACTAGAACATCAATGTGAGGTAAGGGGAAGTCATCCTTGGGGCTGGCCCTGTTCAAATCCCTGTAATCGACACACATTCTAACCTTACCATCTTTCTTTGGCACTGGAACCACGTTGGCAACCCACTGAGGGTAAGAAGTCACTGCAAGAAAACCGGCATCAAGTTGCTTCATAACCTCAGCTTTGATCTTCTCAGACATCTTTGGACGCATACGGCGGACCTTTTGTTTAACCGGAGGGTAGTCTTCCTTGGTAGGCAGATGATGGACCACAATGTCGGTATCCAACCCAGGCATGTCTTCGTAGAACCAGGAAAATATTTCCACATAGTCATGCAGCATCTGAATCAACCGTTGTTTTACACTGAGCTCTAGGTTGGCACCGATCTTAACTTCCTTTCTGTCTGTCTCAGTACCCAGATTTACCGTTTCCACTGGCTTTTCATGTGGCTGAATGGCCCTCTCTTCCTGGAGTAACAGTCTTGCAAGCTCGCCAGGAACTTCGAAATCATCTTCACCTTCGTCTTCGGCTAAGTTGATCGGATTTTCGAAGTCATAACTGGCAGTAGCAGAGTCGTTACCAGTGAGATCCAGAGTGGATTGAAACATGTATAGGTGAGTGTGTGTAAATATAGCTGCTTTGCAATATATAAAGAAAGAAATAAAGGGAGCACAAGATTTGAAATGCGAAAAACGTCCAATGTCTTTATTCATGATATATGGAAATGACAAGTAATAAGCCCTCACAAATGAAGCCAACGGTGCCCCGGGTAAGACACCGGGCCATAAAGTTTCAATTTATTGTTCATTACAAATTAAAAACAAAGGAATTCATTACTGCGTAACAAAAGTAACAGGTATGTAGTCTTTTGCAGTCCAATTATTCAGTCCACCATCGGTCGTCGGGTAGATCCAGCTATCAAACTCTGATTCCTCCGTATCGCCTTCAATGGCATTCACTCCCGGGTTGGTGATGAACATGAGAGGTCTTCCAACCCTTGCTTTGCGTACAACCCTCTGAGCCTCTGCAGTAAAACCCAGCCCAAATTTGTCAGTCTTAGGAGTAAAATCAGGGAGCCTGCCCCAGTTAGCACATTCACCTTTCTCAACCACAGCCCGGGCGTCCTTCAAGGAAGCCATCTTTAAAGGAAAGTCTTCTTCAATTACTGTCTCAGCCGACGCCAATGTTGGAGGTACCTCTTCAAAATGGTGAAAAGGGGTTTCAATAAACTCCCCGTCCATCTCTATATACCGGAATGAATTCAGATGACTAACCATGTATTCTTCCTCCCCCTGCACTGTAACAATCTTCCCTCTGACAGGGTATTTGAGCTTCTGGTGTAGAGTAGATGTCACAGCCCCAGCCGTGTGGATCCAAGGACGACCCAGCAAACAAGAATAGGATGGACGAATGTCCATCACATAGAACGTTGAATCAAATACTTGGGAACCAACACGAATTGGAATATCCACTTCACCATGTACCATCCTTTTCGACCCGTCAAAGGCTCGGACAATGATGTTACTAGGCTTCAACTCCAAACCCTCACAATCCAGCCTGTCTAAGGCCTTCTTGGGCAATACATTAAGCGAAGAACCGGTGTCCACCAACACGTGTGCGAGAGTAGTGCCCCTGCATTCTATGGAGACATGCAGGGCATCATTGTGGTTCCTTCCCTTACCGGTAAGATCAGAATCCGAGAAACCCAAACCATTGTCAGCGGTCAAATTGGCCACACAGTCAGTAAATTGGTCCGCAGATGTCTATTGTGGCACATGGGCCGTCTTCAGAAATGAAATCAGGGCCTTGGAATGGGCCTCTGAGCACAGCAGCAATGATATCATAAAGATCTTGGAGGGGGTATGCCCCAGCTGTTCAACGACGTTGAAGTCGCTTTTCTTGATGATTTTAAGGATTTCCTCCATCTCTTGCTGGGAGGCTTTAACATTGACAGTCTTCGGTGCCTCCATCCAGGCAGGCATATCAGCAGTCCCTTTGCCCCGAGTGTTAGATGACTCGGCAGCAGGGGCAGAAACTTGATCAGAAGGGGAAACAGGCGCACTTGTAGGCGTGATTATAAGAGGTCTTCGGATAACTGGTGGCGCAATGTCAGGCGAGAAGAGCCTGCCACTGCGAGTAACTTTAGCGGGACCGGTGATGTTACTGATACCGGTACTGGTGTTGAACTCCTGCTTTACTCCGAGCACATACACATCTGTCCCATAATGCCATGGGACAGCCTTGTCAGATTTATAGGGGAGGGGCCCCGGAACAGTAATAATGATGGGTGCAACAGACATGATTTTGACTGGCTTCCTCGGGGGAGCCTTGGTAGGATTGTTGAAGATGGTGACGACAGATACTTCTTCAGTAGGAACAAAAGGAACAGCGGTCTTCTTGAACAAAATTTCTTTGCTATCCATCAGGTTTTGGACGCCTGACTTCAGCAACGGACAACCAGTAGGCAAAACAGCACATAGAAGGCAACCCTCGCTACAAACCGGAAATAAACCGGCCAGCAACAGGTTCCTCTTAACAGACAATAGAGGGGGTAGCAACATCATCCACAGAAACTGCATACAAGTCTTCCTCAATAGCATTTACTCCATGCTGGGGCATAGGAGCGGTCACAACATTTGGCCTCTCGGGCGCCTCAAACTGTATTTCCTTCGCATCGATAAGGTCCTGGACCTTATTTCTCAGGGCCCAACAATCATCAATAGAATGCCCCGGGCTATCAGAGTGATAAGCACAGCGGGCATTGGGATTATACTTCGGAGAGGTTGTGTTTACCACCTTCGGAGCTTCTCTGACGGTTACCAAGTTGGTCAATAGCAGTTGCGGAAAGATCTGCGATAAGGTCATACTAAGCTGAGTATATTCTCTTCTGGGCCTCTCACCCCTTGGTTGGTTAGGTTGCCGAGGAGTGGCAACAGGCTTAGCAATTACCACCGTGTTGACAGCTTGGCGGCGTTCCGGTTTGTTCTGCCTCCTAGGCCCATACACAGCACTGGCTTCCTTTTTGAAAGGCTTCTTCTCAGAACTTGAGGACGCACCTTTCTGAATTTTCCCTGATTTCATACCAGCTTCTATCCTTTCCCCAGTCAGAATGAGATCTTTAAACCCTGCAGACGAATTGCCAATGAGATTATTGACGAACGGCCCGGATAGGGTCCCCAAGAACATGTCCACTAGTTCGCGGTCGGTTAACGGAAGTTGTACCCTGCCAGCCAGGTCCCTCCACTTCTGCGCATACTCTTTAAAACCTTCTCCCGATCCTAGCGACATACCCTGGAGTTGGGTACGTGTAGGAGCGAGGTCGGCATTATATTGATACTGCTTGTAAAAAGAAGTAGCCAAGTCCTCCCAGTTACGAACCTTGGTTCCATCCAGCTGATAGAACCATTCGAGATGAGTCCCTGAAAGACTCTCCTGGAAGAAATGGATCCACAAGTTCTTGTCCATAGTATACGGTTGGATCTTCTGCACATAAGATCTAAGATGTAGCTTAGGGCAGGACGCCCCGTCATACTTTGCGAAAGATGATGCTTTGAACTTATGTGGGATGACCACACCAGAAGATAGACCCAGGTCTCCGAAATCCAACCCAGGCACTTGTTGAATTTCCATGGCATTCAGATGATCCTCTAACTGCTTGTACTTGTCTTCAGCTGGAGGATACTGCTCCTCATTGAAATCAGTCTCGTTGTCAGAGACCACCGGACTAGGAACTCTTCCCCCCTGGGGACTGCCTTTCCCTACAGAAGAACCAGCTTGATCAACCTCATTCTGCAGTGTGTTACCAAACCTCCGGCCAGTGTTGAATAGTACAGTTCTCTTCTTCTTCTTCTTGAACAGCAGAGCCTTCAATTCCTCCTGACCTTGGGCCAAACTCATGATCAGCTCTTGGAACTGGGCGTTTTGGGCCTGGAGGGCCTTGATGGATTGCTCGGTAGATGATTCAGGGTTCATGATGCTGAAATAAACAGCGAAGAACATTAAGCAACCTGAAAAGAAGAGTACTTGTGATGCACATGATGCATGATATGTTGTTTATGCAATGCATTCAAGGGTTCGAAAGTTCAAATTTGTTTTAGACAAAAAGGAACACACGTTATTATTAAGAAATAATTGTTCAGTACCTCAAGGCCTCATGGGCAAACTTTACAAAGTAAATCAATCCCAAAAGACACTGCGCATCCTCTTTGGAGCTATGTAAGTGTTGAGAGTCTTTTCCTCGTGCAGTAGGCGGGTGAGTTCCAAGACCTTCTTCTCACTGGCGTGTAGACTGGACTCAAGAGAATTCTGTTCTTCCTTAAGCTGGATCCAGTTCTTATGAATTTCTTCCCAGGATGTAGGCATGTCAGGATGTTGAATGGTGTAGGGCACCTCTCCTTCCAGAACTGGCTCTTTGATCACAGGGAGAACATGAGGATATGGCATCACCAAATTCTGGGAGCGGGCTCGTACCCACTTGAGATAAGGCTCCAACGGGATGAAGTTCCTGTGCCCCAGTGTCTTGTTGTCTACCTTGTTGGGCATCCTCCAAGCTCTGGTAAATCTCTGGCGAAGTCCTTGTGCATCGTCGTCGAAGTCAAAAACTATGTCAGGAATTAACATGTCATGAGGGCCGTCCCTCCGAGCATAACCAAACTGTCTCCAAGCCAGACATGGGTTGTAGGTAATACCTCCTCTGATTCCAAGTAAAGGAACGTTAGGAAACTCCCCGCAACGATCAATGATAGTGACGTCTTCTCTGGACCGAGAACACCAATGTATATCAGCATGTGTAAGAGTCATCAATCGTTGTGACCATCTCAAACCCCGCTCGTTCTTCAAAACTGATTGTGGAAGGTGCGAAATAAACCACCTTCCCAGGAGAGGAGTGCAGCACATAAGAACACCTCTTTTCCTCATGGTTCGAGTGTAACATGAGTGAAGGATGTCCCCAAGCAACGTAGGTATAGGATTCCTGGACATGAATATCTTGACAGCATTGATATCTATAAGCTGATCTGGATTCGGGAACAACACCAACCCATAGACAAGGAGAGCCACAACTTCTTCAAAAGCTTGTAGGTCAAGGGAATTCCAACATTCTTGGGCCTTCTCAAACAGAAACCTGGCTAAGAACCCTTTGATACCACTTCTAGCTTCCTAATGTCCCTTGATGTCAGATGGTTGTAGGCGTAATGCTTTAGCAATCTCTTCAAGTTTGGGTTCCTTTTTCGTACCGTTTTAGGGTAGTTGACTAAGGATAGGAATCTTCAGAAGTCGGGAGAACTCTTCCAATGTAGGCACCAGTTGATAATCCAGGAAAGTAAAACAATGGTGCAGAGGGTCAAAGAACTGGAAAAGGACCTTTATCATATCTTCCTCAATGTTGGTGTTGACAAAGCTGATGAGTCTTCCATGCCTCTCACTGAAAGAAGAGCTCTCGAGAATCTTGGATATAAGTTCCTTAAGCTGAGGAGGGATCCTTACAAGGATGATCTGAATTGTCTTTCTGCGGATAGTTTCCATGTCCTACAAAACAAGAACAAAGATGAAGATTCGAACCCCTGAAATGGTTAGTCAATGCATATGATGCTGTATGATGTTATGATGCTATGATAAAACGTACCACAAATATTCACAAAAAGGAAACATGGTAAGGCACACAAGTCACACCACAACCCTTATAGTTTAGGCCAGCATGGGGTCTGGGTATTACCCTCTTGAAGTTGGTGGGCTCAAAACCTGTCCTATCAGAAGTAACCGGGTTCTAAGGGTCCCAATATCATTGGATTGTTTTCTGTGTTCATCGTTTCGATTTAGCCACTGAACTGGCGACCGAAATATTCCAAGAAAACAACCCTCAATTGAGTTTAGTATCGAGTATCAACCAACCTCGGACTGCACCAAAGTCAGTTATCTCACTACCCTAAAGAGGCCAAGATGGTTCAATTAAGGTTCCTAAGGTCAGTTGATGCTTCACGACACCACGCGGCGGCCCCGTACTCTCCTTGACTGGACTCAAGGGTTACCGGTACTCACCAAAGTGCCACATCAACGTAGCAGACTGCTTCAACCATGTCGGTATACCCCGCACAGTTCCCTCACAGTCTTGTTGCTACTTTCTAAGAAGGTATCCCCCAGATCCGGGTTAGGATCTATAGAACTCCCAAGACAATACCCATAATAATAAAGCAAACAATTCAGACAATTGAAAACACAAGTGATCTTGGTCCTAAGGTACACCTCACTTTATAAGAGATCCCCAGCAGAGTCGCCAGTTCTGTGATCGGTGGATTTAGAACTGACTGTTTAACGCTGGTTCGCGAAATGTCGCGGAAGCAAGAGTCGCCACCATCTTTTATTTTCTCCAACATGGACAGGACAAAAGCACAGCAAAATTCCTTACGAGATAGTTTCTCGGTTCGGGAGGTAGATTTATAGAAAGGGAAGATGTTAGCACCCTTTCTATCCATGGTTATCCATGGGCTCTTAGGTACTTTCTCTTATGTTTTCAAAATTTGTTTGCTTTTCAAGTGTGTGTGGGTTTTGAAAAAGTTTTGTTTAAAGATTTCTGAATAACTATTGTATCTGTCCTCAAGAGTGTTTGAAAAATTATTATGAAAGCTTTTTGAAAGTGTCGGTGTGAAAAGAGTTTTGATTTGTTTTTGAATAGAGCAAGTATCTATGAGTCATCTACCTACCCTAAGGAATTAGGTTGTGTAAATGTCCTTAAGGTAGTGCCATCCCACCATTGAGAGGTAGGTAGCACCACCGTTGGAGGTGTTCGGGTCAATTCGAGTGTAGGGAGAGCGTGGTCACTGAAGCAACAGTTAGGACACCTTAGAAGCTACCCTTATGTCCTTGATCCTTTCTTAATCCGAGGCAACCGTTTCGAGGCAACTATTCCGAGGCAACTGTTTCGAGGCAACCGTTTCATGGACATAAGGACTTACCAAAACGCCCTATACTTGACGACCACGTTTCGAAGGCATTAGGTGAGGCGTACCCTAGGAGTGGTGTGTGTATTTGTGTGTTATTTTCAGTTAAGTTTATCTTTGATCATGGTATTGTGAGCTACGCTTATTTTTAATTAGCCATACATTCTTTCATGCAATTTAGAATTTAAGAGTGCGGAAATTTAAATACGGAAAGATAAAACTACGCTATTACAAGGCGCGGGTCTATACATCGCCAAAATACAAAGACCCGTTTGATAAAAATGCGGAAAGTAAATAAATTCCTAATTACTATTACAATCCTTGAGCAGTTACATAATATTCAAAAGAAAATAAATGCGCGAAAAGAAATTGAACGTCCGAGGGTTTTGACCCTTTGCTTGAAATTAAATTGAATTAAGACTTGATTAATTATTTAATTAAAGAAAAGTGTTTTTTATGTTTTTGGTATTTATGATGGAAATAAAGAAAATTAAAATCAAGATGAAACCCTAATTCTATGTATTTTAATTATTAATGAAAATATTAAAGTTGACCTAATTTACTAATTAATTAATGTACATGTTTATTTACAAAAATATTTAGTAATTATAATAATAAATAATGAGAACAATTAATTAAGAAAAAGATGAAATGTCAAAAACCTATTTCTATACATTTTTTATTTATTAAGAAAAAGATTAAAGTTTCAAACCTAAATTAAACTAAATTAGTTATTGAAATTTATTTACAAAAATATTTTAATAGTGAAATTAATAAGAATTAAATATTAAACATTTTTTTTGGTTTCTGATTTTTATTATGGAAAAAATTATTTTATGGTGAATTAAGAAAAACAATTAAAACAATTTAAAAAGAATTAAAAAGAAAAGAAAATTAAAAATAGAATACAAACATAGGGGGTATCAGGCCCAGAATGGAGGTATGATTTGAGAAATTTAGGCCCATGAACACAAGGCCTTTGTTGACTTTCCAGCTTGAGTGCACGTGGTTGACTGAGGTACATGATAGACCTCCTCCTGCAGCCTTTGGATTGATCTCATGTCCACTTGGCAGGCCTTAGCATGTGCGTGTATGGTGAACCACTGAGTGAGCACTGCACTTGAACACGTTAGGATAAAAATCATGAAATATGTGGGGGACCTGGGAATCGAACCCAGGTCCCAGTGTTTACAAGGCATGTCCTCCACCATCTGTACCAAGCAACGTGATTGTATATACAATGACAAAGAAATATAATATATAAAATATGCCCATTATGCTGAAATATAAAAAAAAACCGCGCCAAAGTTTGAATGATCCTATCACGCTCAGACACCTCAGCTTCTTCTTCATCTTTTTCCTGTAAACATAGAACAAGTAGCAGGGGTTTTAAACCCCCACAAACTGCAACCTGTAAAAATAGCGATTACGCCCATGGGTTATATAAATTAGGCGCGAGTATCTCAAACGATTTGTCTTGTGGCCACGAGTATGCCCATACAGGTTTTAAGGTCTAATTTTACCATATATGAGAACCCCTAATTTTGAAGTTCTGAAACCCTAGGTTTCATCAATGGTGGATTTGGCTACAGGCAGTGTTAGTCCAATTAAATGTTACCAATTGCTTCAGAAAGATGTTAGTAGCATAAATCAACAATCAAAACACATGAATGATGTGTGGATATTAAAAATCGATTATGGACATTTTTGTGAAAAACGTGATGTTGTTCTACCGTTTCTTTGAGTATGGAGGCTTGTTCTTGATTGTAATAGACTCCTAGCAATGTCAGTAACGTAATGGACAAGGTTTTAAGCCTTGAATCACCCTGCAAATATGAAATCAGTCCCAAGTTTTTTTGTGAAAATTTGCCAATTGGTCTATGTTTGTGAGCAGCTTTTTGTGTATGTCTTCATTAGATTAGGTTATGCATAAGTATATGAACGAAATTAGGTCAAGAAACAAGCCCATAAGTCCATGAATTGTTGATTTCAATATTTGATTTTTATCATATCTTTTTCAATCTTTTTTTCATGGAAACCCTTGCCAATCATGGAAAATCTTCCCTTTTTGAATGTAAAACGACTTGCCAGCTTGCCCTAGTATGATTTGCTGCACAAAAAGATTTGAAAAAGCATTATTTGATTTTTTCTATAATTAAAACTAATTAAATGAATTAATAAGAATAAAAATTCAATTAATTAATTAAAAATAAGAAAATAAATCCCTTTGAACTCAATGGGTCGTGCATAGGCTTTGGGAAATGATTCAAGGAAGAATTTGAGGCCCATTAGCAATTTTGAAGTGTTTCAGGCAAAGTTGACTTTTCAAAATTCCCAAAAATTTCCCAACTTCTCCAATGCATAGCTTGCTCAATTTTGAAGCTATGATCATGTTCTTGGACATTTTGGAAAGGTCTTGAAATCCTCTAACCAATGCCTTTGGTCCCATGTCATTTTGATTTACCAATCTCAAGTTATGGTCTTTGACTTAAAGTGGCTTTTTGTTGACTTTTGAAAATGACCTATAATGTTGAAATTGATAACTTTTTGTGAGAGCATTTCTTGGACTTGAAGTGTGAAGATGAGTTGTAGGAAATGTCATCCTCTTCAAAATGAGCTTTGCAGTTGACTTTTCAGCTGTCCAAAAATAGAAACTTTTGCGTCTTGAGACTTTTTGAGCCATACTTTGAGAATCATGATCAAGAATTGATCAAATGATGTTTGTGGCTTCAAAATAAGATGTTGACCAAAATTTTTGACTTTTGACTATCAAATGACCATTTTTCCCCTACAGTTGACTTGTGGAGCATTTAGGGTTTTTGACTGTGCAACTTGATGCTGTGAGTCTTGAAACTTGACATATGGATGCTTGACAATGTATATAGGCATGTGGGACTTGATTGGACCCTTGGAAACCTCAACTTCTTTGCAAGAACCAAAACCCTAATTTTGACTGTGTTGGGAGGCAATTGGATTGTGCAACCTTTGAGAGATTTTGAATCTTCTTGAGATTGATCTTGGAAAATCTTGAAGAATATGGGAGGGCAAATTTTGGGGTACAACAGGTAGTAATCGTCAAAGATTCCTTCATTATCTGTTGAGGTAGTAACCGTCCCAGATTCCTTCATTTAATGTTGAGGTAGTAATTGTCATAGATTCCTTCATTATCTGTTGAGGTAGTAATCGTCCCAAATTCCTTCATTATCTTTAGGATTAGCAATCATCCCAGATTCCTTCATTATCTGTTGGATTAATAGTCGTCAAAGATTCCTTCATTATTTGTTGGAGTAACAGTTGTCAAAGATTCATTCATTATGTTTTGGAGTAGCAATCATCCCAGATTCCTTCATTATATGTTGGAGTAGCAGTCGTCAAAGATTCCTTCATTATCTGTTGAGGTAGTGATTGTCCCAGATTCTTTCATTATCTGTTGAGCTAGTAATCGTCCCAGATTCCTTCATTACCTGTTGAGGTAGTGTTGTGTTAGAACAAAGTTTGAATCTACTACCCTATGTTTAAGTTTTGACGATAACAAAATGAAATGATATATTATTTATATGATTCATGTATGAACTATTTGCTGCCTAAATTATTAAGTTCTGATTTGCAGATACTCTGATAGGTATAAGTGAGATCACACCTAATCAGCATCAGAAATTTGGTTTTTGACATCAGCATCAGAAGTTGCTATATCAGAATACCAAAATCAGAAGATTAACTCACGTGTATGCTAAAGCCTGATGAACAGAACTGCGCTCAACACTCTGATAAATAAAACGACAATTCATCAGCAGTTAAGCAGAGTCAGAATGAGCCAAGCCAGAACATGCATTAAGTAAGCAACGGTACTTTGCATTGAAAGCAAATTATTACCAACGGCCTCATTCCAGACAAGATCTGCTCGATAAGGAAATTTTGTTATTAGCATTGAATCAAGAATATTGCTCCAACGTTCAACAGTCTCAGTGCTATATAAACAAGACTATGAAGATTGAATTGGCTAATGCTCTCCAACATCTTACACGCCTAAAAGCTAATCATAATCTTCCTTCTCTCAGTTTTCTAAACACTACATATCCTCTTACTCAATCACTATTTAGCAATCTAGTTTCATAAGCTTAAAGTTGTGTATACATCACAGTTGTGATACAGTTTTGTAGAAAACATTCACACACCTAGATTTATCTTCTTTGTAAGAAAGTGTTTCCTTGACAAACCGGGTTGTGGTTTGCATCAAGAAGGCTTTAGCAGTTGTTAAAGCAGTTTGTAATATTCAGTTGAATATAGTGGATTAAGACCTCGTTGGAGAGAGGCGAAATCACCTTGACGGGTGGACTGGAGTAGTTTGAGATCAAACGAACCAGGATAAAAATATCTTGTTCATTGCATTGATTTTCAGTTTTACAATTCAACCCCCCCTTATTGTGTTTTTCACTTCTTCAATTGGCATCAGAGCGCCTGGTTTTGAGCTAAAACACTTAACCGTGTCAGTACAAGATCCAGCGTCAGAAAAACACAATGGCAGGAAACTATT
The DNA here is from genome assembly GCA_948472305.1 of Vicia faba. Taxonomy (NCBI): domain Eukaryota; kingdom Viridiplantae; phylum Streptophyta; class Magnoliopsida; order Fabales; family Fabaceae; genus Vicia; species Vicia faba. The sequence goes on along the minus strand of OX451735.1, from coordinate 1,284,131,480 downwards.
CTCACACCAGCAATGACAACCATGAGGACAGAGACAGATTCAGCGGCAAACCTCCAGTCTTTGATGGAGAAAACTTTGATTACTGGAAAGACAGAATTGAAAGCTTCTTTCTGGCACATGATGCTGATCTGTGGGATATGGTGACAGATGGATACACGCACCCTGTGAATGCAAGCGGTCAGAAGATTGATAGAAAAACAATGTCTGACCAACAATAGCGTGACTTCAAGAATCACCACAAGGCCAGAACCATCCTCCTCAGCGCCATCTCATATACTGAATATGAAAAGATCTCAAACAGAGACACAGCAAAGAACATTTTTGACTCACTCAGAATGACGCATGAGGGCAACGTTCAGGTCAAAGAAACTAAAGCTCTGGCGCTCATTCAGAAGTATGAGGCGTTCAAAATGGAAGAATCTGAATCCATTGAAACAATGTTCTCAAGATTCCAGATTCTGGTAGCTGGTCTCAAGGTTCTGGACAAAGGATACTCTACTACTGACCATGTCAAGAAAATCATCAGAAGTTTACCCAAGCAGTGGAGACCAATGGTTACAGCTCTGAAGCTAGCTAAAGATCTCAACAAAATCACTCTGGAGGAACTTATCAGCTCCCTCAGAAGTCATGAGATAGAGCTAGAAGCTGACGAGCCTCAGAAGCAAGGTAAGCCTTTAGCATTAAAATCTAACAAAAAATCTGAGTCTAAAGTTTTGCAGGCAGTTGAAGAAACATCTGATGGATCCTCATCAGAAGAAGACGAATTCTCCCTCCTCTCCAGAAGAGTAAATCAACTGTGGAAGCAAAGACAATAGAAGTTCAGGAATCCCAGAAGATCTGATCAGAACGAGTCCTCTTCCAGATACAGAAGGACAGATTCTTCCTCTGGATACAGAAGATCTGAAGGCTCCTCAAGTAGCAAAAAGCCAAACACCAAGGACATCATCTGCTATGAGTGCAATGAGCAAGGACACTACAAGAGTGACTGCCCAAAGCTTTAGAGGGAAAAGCCCAAAAAGAAGTTTGGAAGAGAAAAGAAGAAAAGTCTCATGGCTACATGGGATGACTCTGACTCGTCTGAAGCTGACTCAGAATCAGATGATGAGAGGGCAAACATAGCTCTCATGGCTAACATCTCAGAAGATAGTGAAGCTTCTGAATCAGACTCAGAATCAGACACTGAAGAGGTATTTCCTAACTTTGCTGTTAATTTTACCAAGGCTGAACTTGCTGAAAGCCTTAATGAAATCCTGGAAAGGTATCAGCAAATTAGAGTTAAATTCAGAGACCTGAAAAGGAATCTTGAATCTGACTCTAATAAGACTGAGAGTCTCAAATTGGAGAATTCTGAGCCGAGAAATAAGATTTCAAAATTAGAAAACACTTTACAAAACTCTCAGAAGGAACCAATTTCTGAAACTCCCAGCAACGCTGATGAGATCATCAAGGAGTATGATCACAGTTTCCAGAAGTTCCTTGCTAAAAGCATAGATAGAAGCAAAATGGCTTCAATGATCTATGGAGTTAGCAGAAACGGCAGGAAAGGAATAGGATACCAAGGTAAGGTTCCTACACCAAAGAATGTCATGGACTTAACCATTAAACACACTCCTCTGAATTCACATTTTGTGTATGGTCACACACATGATATTAAATACACTAGCAGTAAGCACTCTGTGAAACCAAAATTCAACCAGAGTTTTGGTAAAACTAACAAATCAGGACCCAAGAAAATCTGGGTACCTAAGGATAAAATAATACATGTTGCAGATATCTTTAGCAGCAAGTCAGAAACACCAGTCATGGTACCTGGACTCTGGCTGCTCGCGACACATGACGGGAAGAAGGCATATGTTCCAAAGCCTGGAACTTAAGCCTGGAGGCCACGTTGGCTTTGGAGGCAATCAGAGGGGAAAGATAATTGGCTCTGGAACTGTAGGTAATGGAAATCTTCCCTCTATTAATAATGTTCTGCTAGTAGATGGATTAATGCATAATCTGTTATCCATAAGTCAATTAAGTGATAACGGTTATGATATAATCTTTAATCAAAAATCATGTAAAGCTGTTAGTCAGAAAGATGGGACTATCCTGTTTAATGGTAAGAGGAAAAACAACATTTACAAAATCAAACTTTCTGAACTAAAGAGTCAGAATGTAAAGTGCCTTCTGTCTGTTAACAATGAGCAGTGGATCTGGCACAGAAGATTGGGGCATGTTAGTATGAGAAGGATATCTCAGATTAACAAACTCAATCTGGTCAGAGGACTTCCTAATTTGAAGTTCAATTCAGATGCTCTGTGTGAAGCATGCCAGAAAGGCAAGTTTTCAAAACCTTCTTTTAAATCTAAAAATGTTGTTTCTACCTCTAAGCCATTAGAACTTCTGCACATTGACTTATTTGGACCAGTTAAAACTGCTTCAGTCAGTGGCAAGAAGTATGGGTTAGTAATCGTAGATGACTATAGCAGATGGACATGGGTAAAGTTCTTAAGACACAAGGACGAGTCACACTCTGTGTTTGTTACCTTCTGTAACCAAGTTCAGAATGAAAAGGATCTTAGAATCGTTAAAGTCAGAAGTGATCATGGCGGAGAATTTGAAAACAAAGATTTTGAGTCATTCTTTAATGAAAAAGGCATTCTGCATGATTTCTCTTGTCCTAGAACTCCCCAACAAAATGGAGTTGTAGAACGAAAGAACAGAACATTGCAAGAAATGGCCAGAACCATGATCAATGAGACAAACGTTGCTAAGATCTTCTGGGCAGAGGCAATAAACACAGCGTGCTACATTCAGAATAGAATCTCAATAAGACCTATTCTGGAAAAGACTCCATATGAATTGTGGAAGAACAGAAAGCCCAACATTTAATATTTTCATCCATTTGGATGTACTTGCTTTATGTTAAATACAAAGAATTATTTGAACAAGTTTGACTCTATAGCACAGAAGTGTATTATGTTAGGATACTCTGAACGCTCAAGAGGGTACAGAGTATACAATACAGAAACACAGATTGTGGAAGAATCAATCAGTGTTCGTTTTGATGATAAGCTTGACTCTGAAAAGTCAAAGCAGAATGAAGTTTTTGCAGGTATGGAAATTGAATTTACAGGTTCTGAAGACAAGTCATCAGAAGCTCTCAACACAGACACTCCTTCAACGTCTGAAAGGAGCACTGCTAGCAATCCTACAACAGCTGCTGATCAACCTCAGAAGAGATTACCTAGAAGCAACTTGGATCATCCAGAAGAGACTATCTTAGGAAGAAAGGAAGATCCAATCAGAACAAGAGCAAGCTTCAGAAACTCTGAAGAAACACTCATGGGACTTGTGTCTCTGATTGAACCTTCTTCTATTGATGAAGCACTTCTAGATAATGACTGGATTCTGGCAATGCAAGAAGAGCTGAATCAATTCACCAGAAATGACGTATGGGATCTTGTTCCCAGACCAAAAGGATTCAACGTCATTGGAACAAGATGGGTGTTCAGAAACAAGCTAAATGAACAAGGTGAAGTCATCAGAAACAAGGCACGACTGGTTGCACAAGGTTATAGTCAGCAAGAGGGGATAGACTATACATAAACCTTTGCCCCAGTCGCCAGGTTAGAATCTATCAGACTTTTAATTTCATTTGCTGTTAATAGAGGCATCACTCTATATCAGATGGATGTCAAAAGTGCATTCTTAAATGGTTATATAGAAGAAGAGGTTTATGTACACCAACCCCCTGGTTTTGAAAATACAAAACAACCAGAACAACAGCAATCTACTGAATAACCAGAACAACAACAACCTCTCTCATCCATTCTAGAAGAACCTCTTATCCTTGAACAACCAGAAATTCCAACAACTTCTCCACAACCAGCAATTCCGTCTCCCTCTCCTCAACCAGAAATTCATCCACCATCACCTCAACCTGAGTTTCATCACTCTGAAACTCCTTCTCCTCCACCTTCTGAACCTCATTCACCTCAACCATCACCTCTGGCAATCCAGCTTCCATGTGGAACAACAGTCACAATGGCCCAGCTGCCATCCTCATCAGAATCTACACCACCAAATACTCCCAAAACACCAAACAGTCCAATCATAATTTCTGATTCTCCCACTCCGTCTCCAAAACAAACAGCTGCCAAGAAAACCACCGAAAACCCCAGCAGGACCTTCATAGACTTAACAATCTTTGACCGTCTTGCTGATCTGAAACATAAAATAGCCATCCCAAAACCAAAACAACCAGATGTTGGCTCTGGTATTATGAATTTTGAAACAGGTTTGCAGCAGTGGATTGCTTCTTTGAAGCAAGTCTGTCCTGGAATTATTGACCCAGCTGCCTCTGACCAGCTCTGGTCACAATTCAGAATTTGGGTACGTGCTGAAGCCCTCAAGTTGTAGGATATCAACTATGAGCAGGCACAACAGAACTTCAGCAAGCTGCTGAAGGAAGTTGAAAGTCAGCTGCCTCAGGAAGTTGTGCTCCCTCTGGATAGTGAGCCATGGTCTGAGAAACAGCTAGCTTCAAAGGTGCAACCAGAAGAAGACAAGACCATTCAAGCTGAAGCAAGTCAAGCAGAAGATGTTGCAGAAAGCTCTCAGAAGCTTCCTGCTTCTGATGTCTCTCAAGCTGCCTTGGACAGGCAGACTCTGGAAGAGCTGAAGCTGAATGACATGCGTCTGCAGCAGAGGATGGATGAAAACAACCAGAAGATGAAAGAAAGGATGGATGTGCTGGATAGCAAGATTGAAACAGTTGTTAGCATAGTGCACAAGCAGAATGAGACTGCTGATCAGATCAAAGCCATGCTGGAGAACCTGTTCACACGCTTTCCTCCTCAACCTTAGTTTTTCATTCTTGTCATTTTCATGTTTTCTTTGATTATCTGTTGTACTGCTTTAATATGTTTTGTTTAATTATGAACCTTTTAATATGACAAGTTTTTCTGATCTTAATTGTTTTAGCACATCACTTACACTTTTTGATTGCTGACAAAAAGGGGGAGAACAAGAATGATATTTTAAACAATAACAGATTACTAAGACAGAAATTCTCAAACATTCTAACTCTGATATACTTGAATATGTTTTCTGTTTTGCTTAAGTCTACAGGTACAAGAAAGCACCATGATACCCTGAAGACTAAAGCTCTGATACTCTGATCCGCTCTGATACTCTGACCCAAAGCAAAGCTCTGACAAGAAAAGCTCTCATACGCTGATCTGAAGCTCTGCTCTGATATGCTGATCTAAAGCTTCTAATAGTCAAAGACTCTGATACTCTGATGTTCAAAGAAAGGCAAAAAGATCTGATCCTGAAGATCTCTTGGAATCAAAAAAAGGGAAGTAATAAACTCAGGGGGAGTATCTCTCAACTCTTATCCCTTATCTTTGATAACCTCTTACTCGGATACATCTCTCTGATACCTTTTCACGTTATTTTCAATTAAAAATATCCAGTTTTTGTCATCATCAAAAAGGGGGAGATTGTTAGAACAAAGTTTGAATCTACTACCCTATGTTTAAGTTTTGATGATAACAAAATGAAATGATATATTATTTATATGATTCATGTATGAACTATTTGCTGCCTAAATTATTACGTTCTGATTTGCAGATACTCTGATAGGTATAAGTGAGATCACACCTAATCAGCATCAGAAATTTGGTTTTTGACATCAGCATTAGAAGTTGCTATATCAGAATACCAAAATCAGAAGATTAACTCACGTGTATGCTGAAGCCTGATGAACAGAACTGCGCTCAACACTCTGATAAATAAAACAACAGTTCATCAGCAGTTAAGCAGAGTCAGAATGAGCCAAGCCAGAACATGCATTAAGTAAGCAACGGTACTTTGCATTGAAAGCAAATTATTACCAACGGCCTCATTCCAGACAAGATCTGCTCGATAAGGAAAGTTTGTTATTAGCATTGAATCAAGAATATTGCTCCAACGTTCAACAGTCTCAGTGCTATATAAACAAGACTATGAAGATTGAATTGGCTAATGCTCTCCAACATCTTACACGCCTAAAAGCTAATCATAATCTTCCTTCTTTCAGTTTTCTAAACGCTACATATCCTCTTACTCAATCACTATTTAGCAATCTAGTTTCATAAGCTTAAAGTTGTGTATACATCACAGTTGTGATACAGTTTTGTAGAAAACATTCACACGCCTAGATTTATCTTCTTTGTAAGAAAGTGTTTCCTTGACAAACCGAGTTGTGGTTTGCATCAAGAAGGCTTTAGCAGTTGTTAAAGCAGTTTGTAATATTCAGTTGAATATAGTGGATTAAGACCTCGTTGGAGAGAGGTGAAATCACCTTGACGGGTGGACTGGAGTAGTTTGAGATCAAACGAACCAGGATAAAAATATCTTGTTCATTGCATTGATTTTCAGTTTTACAATTCAACCCCCCTTCTTGTGTTTTTCACTTCTTCATGTTGTACCCCAAAATTTTCCCTCCCATTTCCTCAACATTTTCTCATCACAAGACCCTTGGAGCTCAAGATCCAGTTAGGGTTTCCTCTGCTCAAGACTTCTCCTTGCACTGTTGACCCAAATTAGGGTTTGTGTTTGCACAAAGATATTTTAACCTAAAATTCCTAATATGACTTTCATGCTTCATGTTGGACTCCCAAGTTTATCCATACCAAGTTTCAAGTCTTGATTCCAAATTTTGCCCAGTCAATTGGACAGTTGACCTAGAAATCAACTGTATTGGGGGAAAAGTCAACTATGGCCAATTGACAATCAAATCTCATGTAAATTGACCCACATCAACATTATGAACTCACATGGACCATTTGATCAAGTTTGGATCACAATTCCACAAGAAATTTGATCAGATCACCAAAAGGGCAAAATGGTCATTTTTAGGGTTTTGACTGCACAAAGGCAATTTTTGACTGTTTAACCTAGCCAATGGCAAACCAAACTCACATATGGACTCAAGGACCCCATGGAATTGTCTTGACATACTCAACAAGTCCAAAAGATCCTAAATACACAAGATTGACAGTTGAATTTCCCAGTCAATTGATCAATTTTGACTGTATACTGAAAAGTCAAACTTTGACTTTTTGGTCAAAATCAAATGTCAAGATTCATTTTCCATCAAAACATGCCAAATCATGAAACTTTTTTATCAAGAAATCAAGAATTCCAAATTAGGGTTTGAAATGAAGATTTTTCATAACTTAGAATGTTTCTAAGTTATGAAAAACCCTAATTTTTTCCTAACTTTGCCCCACTTTCTCATCAAGATGCATTTGGATACAAGGAAAAGTCAAAACATGAAAGTTGTAGTCCATTGCAAAATCTACAACTTTTTTTCACAAAGTTTCCTCCAAATAAGCTTGTAGCTCAAGTTACAATTTTTGGAACAAGGATACCAAACCATTCTTAACTTAGAGAAATTTTGAACCATTTTAGGCAGGATTTTTGCCTAACTTCAACACCATTTTTCACATGCTTCCACTTGGAATTTCAATTTTAATTTCAAATATGGATTGTAGTACACATTCCAAGCTTTCCAAAATGTCCAAGAACTCATCAAACAACCTCATGGTTAGGGAGAATCGAATTTGGCAAGTTGGGAAAAACTCACTTTGTTCTTGGCCAATTTACATGTTCATAACTTGGGCAACTTTTCAAATCAGCATGCATAAGTTAGTTACATGCCTCTAATCCCATTTTCACTCAATAATTAAATGCCAATCCATTGTTTGTTAGCATTATTTTGTGCATTTGGACATTACATGTTAGATTAAGCATTAATTAGATAAAGCATTTTTGCTATTTTTGAAAAGTTAAACTTTATGTCAAATGCAAATCCAAGCAAGTACAAGGCAGATCCTTTTGGCACAAGTTTATGAACTAATTACACTGATCAAGGCCAAGGTATGCAGCATAGATTGGGGGCCTGTACAAGCTAGAAACACAACTTGAACTTTTGTTGCTTAAAGTTGAAGAAAGTTAGCATAACATTTAACAACTCTCATTCCTGTAAACCAGAGCTCAAGCAAAGTTATCAAACACTTTCTAATCATCAAACCTAAGCTAAAACACGAGCCAACCATCTCCATTGCCTTCTCAAACACAGAATCACCCTCAAACTGCCAAAACAGGGTACTTGCTGCAGATTGAGTTCCATAGCTAAATCCATTCATGCATTCTTGCTAAAACCACTTCAAACATATCCCACATCATCCCTTGAAACTATTCCAAACCTCAAACACAACCTGTAACACTCCCAATCAACATCACCATTTTCATTTTTCTGTTTTGCAGTTGAAGTTCCATAACGCGATTCTCTTAGTTTCCAAACAAAGTAAAGCTTGGAATAGCATCCCTGGACATCAAGGAAGTTGTACCAATCATCACCTTGCATTGAAAACACCTCCATCATCAGATACGATTCCAACTGAACAGGTAAGTTCATGGACTTCTATCTCCCTATCCAGGCATTGTTAGCTCTAGGTTTGTGAATGAAAAATGTTCTACTCATGCCCCTGAAGCTGTACATATCTTTAGTTTTCATTTATTTTGCATGTGCTATGAGAATTTAAGGTCTGAACATTGATGGAAACTTAGGTCAAAAATTAGGGATGGAGAAATTCTCTCTCATCTTAGAGAGTTAAGTCAAGTTCTTTATATGTCTGGATTCGTCTTTTAATGCTCTACATTTTTCATGTTGTGAGTTTTGCTTGAAAGTCCAGGAATTTGGAGATAGAAAACGCGCGTTTTTGTTCATGTTCAAACAGTCTGGAGGTTGAAGAAGGTCTTTTGGGCTGGGCTCTGTTTCATATTTCTATTTGCACCCTTTTGTTACTTTTACACCCCCTTGGCCCATTATGCTTATTTTCATGATTTTTTTGACCTTTTCTTTTTTGTTCTGACTTATTTATTTTTCCTCATAATATTAAATATAAAAAATATTTTTCACACCATTTTTATATTTATTAGGCTTTTATTTGTTTAAATTGATATTTGTACATAAATAAATATATAGATATACTCTTATTCAAAAATATTAAAAATAATGCAAACATGTTTATTTTCTGATTTTTATTTTTATATTACCTCTTGAAAACATTTTATATAAAATATACTTTTTTTAATAAATATTAAATATTATTATTTTGTACATATTCAATATATTTAGTAAATAATACAAATATATATATATATATATATATATATATATATATATATATATATATATATATATATATATATATATATATATATATATATATATATATATATATATATATATATATATATATATATATATATATATATATATATATATATATATATATATATATATATATATATATATATATATATATATATATATATATATATATATATTTATTAGAATATTTAGGACAAAAATACAAAATATATACATTTTTATTTTTATTAATATTTAATCTTTAAAAATACCTTTTTGACAAATATACTTCATTTTTATTTTATTTTTGTACATAACTAATAAATATTGTACATATTAAATAATTAAAACCTTTTATCTATAAAATTAGGGTTTTGCCCTAAATACATAAAAACTCCAAAAATTAATACTTTTTATTTTGTTTATTTGACATATAAAAAACACTTTTTTTCATACATATAAAAAACATTTTTTACATCTTGCATATTTATTCCATTTTTATTTAATTATTGTATATTAAATAATTTGTATAATTCCCAATTTGATGTAATAGTCTAGGTTTAAATTCCTTGTCAAAATACCCCCATTTGAACATTTGTACCCCCCTTCCCATATATTGTGTTGTAATAACTTAGGAACTTTATTTTTCACATTTTTAAGCTTTCTAATTATGCCATGTTAGAATTAGGGTTTGTATTCAAATCAAAAACAACAAAAAATAGTGTGACCTAATTTCAAGTTAAACAAGCATGAAAATGGACAACACTAATCACACTTGCACCCCTAGGGTATTCCACTTGTTGCCTTCAATAATGGGCCATATTGCATGTTAGGTCTCTTTGGGCAAAGAAAATACAATTCCAATGATCATAGTCCCTCGATGACGCTTTCGAAATTTGCCTAAAAATGATCAAGTCCTTCCAAGGAAAGATTGCCCAAAGATACTTGGCACCATTGCAATTATGGTCTAAACGATGACCCGCGCCCGTCCCTTTCACATCCTAACACAAGATTGTCCACCAAATGCAATGGTGGAACAAAATTGTTAAAAAGGTTAAAAACATAGAAGAAATCTTTGAGAAATTTAGGAGTAGACAAACTCTTAGTTACTTGAATCAAACTTGCAAAACAAAACACTTGCCTATTTTCAAACCACACATCACTACACTTTCAAAACAACTTTCAAAAAAACATTGAAAACCTTTTCAAAAGACATACACTTTTGTATACATCCCAACATGGATCATTACAAAGGTTGCCACCACATTGGCCTCTTTTCAAAAACATTTTCAAACCCACACACACAAAAGCACCATTTCAAACAATTGAAAATTAAGGCAAGTTGATCTAAGCAAGTAACTAAGAGCCCATGGATAACCATGGATAGAAAGGGTGCTAATACCTTCCCTTTCTATAATCTACTCCCCGAACCCAAGAAAACATCTCAAAGGTTTTTGCTGTGCTTTTTAACCTTTCCTTAAGATAAAATAAAAAGTCGGTGGCGAATCTTGCTCAACCGAAACATTTGCGAAAACAAACGCAAAACCTCAAGTCAGTTCTCCCACCATATCACAGAACTGGCGACTCTGCTGGGGATAAATTTAAAAGTGGAGTAACCTTAGGGCTTAGATCACCCTCTTGCATGACTAATTGTTTGATTTTATTGCTTTATATTTTGGCTCTCTTGTTTGGGTTTGCAATCCTACACCCGGATTTTGGGAAACATTCATAGATAGCAATACGTTGTGGAAACTGTGCGGGGTATACCGACACGGTCGAAGCAATAGCTATATTAGTGCGACATATTTGTGAGTACCGGTAACCCTTGAGTTCAATCAAGGAGAGTACGGGGCCGCTGAGTGATGTCACTAAGCACTAATGATCTAGAACCTTACTTGACCATCTTGGCCTTACATTAGGGGTAGTGAGATGGCCGACTTTGGTGCAGTCCGAAGGTGGTAGATACTCGATACTACACTCATTGAGGGTTGTTTTCTTGGAATATTTTGGTCGCTAGTTAAGTGGCTAAACCAAAACAATGAACAATGAAAACAATCCAATGATATTGAGCTCCTTAGAACCCAGTTACTATTTATAGGACAGGTTTTTAAGCCAACTACACTCAAGAGGGTACTTACCTATGAAACCCCATGCAAGCCTGAAACTAGGGTTTGGTGTGATTTGCTTGTACATATGTTTGTGCATACATCATGAACATCATAAAGCATCATATGCATTCACTAACCACTTCAAGGGTTTAGATCTTCATCTTTGTTCTTGTTTTGTAGGTCATGGAAATTCCTCACAGAAAAACCATCCAAGTCAATCTTGTGAGAATCCCTCCTCAACTCAAGGAGCTCACCTCAAGAATTCCGGAAAGCTCATCCTTCAGTGAAAGACATGGTAGACTGCTCAGCTTATTCAACACCAACATTGAATAAGACATGATGAAAGTGCTATTCCAGTTCTTTGACCCTCTTCACCACTGTTTCACTTTCCCTGACTACCAGTTGGTACCCACTTTGGAGGAATTTTCTCAACTCCTGAGAATTCCTATCCTTAATCAACTACCTTTCAACGGTACGGAAAAGGAACCAAAGCCTGAAGATGTTGCTCGAGCATTACATCTACAGCCCTCCGACATCAAGGGGCATTGGGAAACTAGAAGCGGTGTCAAAGGCTTCTTAGCAAAATTCTTGTTTGAGAAGGCACAGGAATGTTGGAATTCATTGGACCTACAAGCCTTTGAAGAGATTGTGGCACTCCTTATCTATGGGTTGGTCTTGTTCCCAAATCCTGACCAGCTTATAGAGGTCAACACCGTCAAAATCTTCTTGTCCAGAAATCCAATACCAACATTACTTGGGGACATCCTTCACTCATTTTACACACGAACAATGAGAAAGTGGGGTGTTCTCATGTGCTGTACTCCTCTCCTTGCAAGGTGGTTTGTTTCGCACCTTCCACAATCTGTCCTGAAGAATGACTAAGGCTCAAGGTGGTCCCAACGGTTGATGACTCTTACTCACTCTGATGTACATTGGTGTTCTCGGTCCAGAGAAAATGTCATCATCGTCGATCGTTGTGGAGAATTTCCTAATGTTCCTTTACTTGGAATCAGAGGAGGTATCACCTACAACCCTTGCCTAGCTTTGAGGCAATTTGGATATGCACGAAGAGATGGCCCTCACGACATGTTGATTCCTGACCTAGTTTTTGACTTCAACAACAATGCGCAAGGACTTCGCCAAAGATTCGTCAGAGCTTGGAGGATGCCCAACAAGGTTGATAGCAAGACACTGGGACACAAGAACTCCATCCCTCTTGAGCCTTATCTCAAGTGGGTACGAGCCCGAGCCCAGAGTCTAATGATGCCCTATCCTCATGTTCTCCCTGTGATTAAAGAGCCCGTCAAGGAAGGAGAACTTCCCTACACCATCCTACATCCTGATATGCCTACATCGTGGGAGGAGATGCAGAAGAGTTGGATCCAACTCAAGAAGGAACGGAATACTTTTGAAGCCAGCTTCTACGCCAGCGAGAGGAAGGTTTTAGAGCTCACCCGCCGACTCCATGAGCAATAGGCCCTCAACACCTACATTGCGCCAAAGAGGATGCGCAACGTCTTTTTACCTTGAGAAGTTGTTTTTGTAATATTTGGCCCATGGGGCACTTATGTACTAACAAATTTCTTCTTATTAATATGACGTGCATTCTTTTTGTCTGCAACAATTGTGAATTTCTAAAATCCTTGAATGCATTGCATATATAGCATCTCATGCATCATGTGCATAACAGGTACCCTTTTTTCTACAGGTTGCTTAATCTTCTTCGTTGTTTATTTTGAACAGTCATCATGAATCCAGAATCATCCAGTGAACAAGCAATCAAGGCCCTTCAGGCCCAAAGTGCCCAGTTTCAAGAAATGGTCATGAGCCTGGCCCAAGGTCAGCAAGAGTTGAAGGCTTTGCTCCTAAAGAAGAAGAAGAAGAAGAGGATTGCGTTGTTCAATACTGGACGCAGGTTTGGGAACACACTCCATAACGAGGCTGATCCAACTACTTCCTCTTCATAGAAAGACAGTCCCCAAGGGGGAGGAGCTCCTAGTCCTGCAGTCTCTGACAACGAGACGGATTACAATGACGAACAATACCCTCCCGCTGCTGACAGATACAAGCAATTAGAAGACCGCTTGAGTGCCATGGAGATTCAAAATGTGTCGGGGCTAGATTTCGGAGATTTAGGGTTATCTTCTGGGGTGGTAATCCCACACAAGTTTAAGGCGCCTGCCTTTGCCAAATACGACGGGGCTTCCTGTCCAAAACTGCATCTTAGATCGTACGTAAGGAAGATCCAACCTTACACGGAAGATAAGAACCTTTGGATCCACTTCTTCCAAGATATCCTTTCGGGGTCACAGCTTGAGTGGTTCTATCAGCTAGATGGAACCAGTATCCGACATCGGGAAGATTTGGCCACCGCATTTTATAGACAATATCAATACAATTCTGACCTCGCTCCTACGCGTACCCAACTTCAGGGTATGTCTCTAGGAACGGGCGAAGGGTTCAAAGAATATGCACAAAAATGGAGAGATTTGGCTGGCAGGGTGCAGCCTCCATTGACTGATCGTGAACTGGTTGACATGTTTCTAGGGACCTTGTCTGGTCCATTCTTTAATCATTTGGTTGGTAATTCCTCCGCTGGGTTTACGGATTTGATCCTGACAGGTGAAAGGATAGAAGCTGGCATCAGGTCAGGAAAAATACAGAAAGCTGCCTCCGCAAGTACTGAGAAGAGGCCTTTCAAGAAGGAAGCTAGTGCAGTCTATGGTCCTAGAAGACAAGTCAAGCCAGAAAGCCGCCAAGCCGTCAATGCCTTGGTCATTTCAAAGCCTGTTGCTGCACCTCAGCAATACAATCAACAAAGAGGTGAAAGGCCCAAGAGGCAGTATACTCGGCTGAGTATGACCTTGTCAAAAATCTTACCGCAACTGTTATCAACCAACTTGGTGACCATCAAAGAGGCTCTGAAGGTCGTGAATACTGCATCTCCTAAGTATAACCCAAATGCCCGTTGTGCTTATCATTCTGATAGCCCCGGCCATACTACTGATGATTGCTGGGCCCTGAGAAATAAAGTGCACGACCTTATCGACGCGAAGGAAATTCAGTTTGAGGCGCCTGAGAGGCCAAATGTTGTAACTGCTCCTATGCCCCAGCATAGAGTAAATGCCATTGAGGAAGATTTGTATGCTATTTCGGTGAATGATGTTGCTACCCCTCTATTGACTGTTAAGAGGAACCTACTGCTAGCCGGTTTATTTCCGGGTTGTAGCAAGGGTTGCCTCCTGTGTGCTGTTATCCCTACCGGTTGTCCGCTGCTGAAATCAGGCATCCAAAGCCTGATGGATAGCAAAGAAATTCTGTTCAAGAAAATTGTTGTTCCGTTTGTTTCCGCTGAAGAAGTATCTGTCGTCACAATTTTCAACAATCCTACCAAGGCTCCCCCGAGGAAGCCAGTCAAAAGTATGTCCGTTGCACCCATTACCATTACTGTTCTGGGGCCCCTCCCCTATGAATCTAACAAGGCTGTCCCATGGCACTATGGGGCAGACGTGTATGTGCTTGGAGTGAAGCAAGAGTTCAACACCGGTACTAGTATCAGTAACATCACTGGTCCCGCCAAGATTACTCGCAGTGGCAGGCTCTTCTCGCCTGACATTGCACCACCAGTTATCCGAAAACCTCTTATCATCACACCCGCAAGTGTGCATGTTCCAAATCAAGTTCTTGTGTCTACTACTGCCGCCGAGTCCTCTGATGCTCGGGGCAAAGAAGTTGCTACCGATTTTCCTGCCCGAACGGAGGCACCAAAAAAGACCGCTGTTGAAGCCTCCCAACAAGAGATGGAGGAAATCCTTAAAATCATTAAAAAGAGTGACTTCAATGTCGTTGAACAGCTGGGGCATACCCCCTCCAAAATCTCTATGCTATCATTGCTGCTATGCTCAGAGGCCCACGCCAAGGCCCTGATTTCATTTCTGAAAACGGCCCATATGCCGCAAGAGACCTCTGCAGATCAGTTCACTGACTGTGTGGCTAATTTGACAGCTGACAATGGTTTGGGGTTCTCGGACGCTGACCTTACCGCCAAAGGGAAAAACCACAATGATGCCCTGCACGTCTCTATAGAATGCAGGGGCACTACTCTCGCACACGTATTGGTGGACACCGGTTCTTCCCTGAATGTATTGCCCAAGAAGGCCTTAGATCGGTTGGATTGTGAGGGCCTGGAATTGAAACCTAGTAACATCATTGTTAGAGCCTTCGACGGTTCTAAGAGGATGGTGCATGGTGAGGTAGACATTCCTATTCGTGTGGGTTCCCAAGTCTTCGACTCAATGTTCTACGTGATGGATATTCGTCCATCTTATTCCTGTTTGCTGGGTCAACCCTGGATTCACAAGGCTGTGGCGGTAACATCCATTCTACACCAAAAGCTCAAATACCCTGTCAAAGGGAAAATTGTTACTGTGCAGGGTGAGGAGGAATACATGGTTAGTCACTTGAATTCATTCCGGTATATCGAGATGGACGGGGAGTTTATTGAAACCCCCTTTCAACATTTTGAGGAGGTACCTCCAACATTGGCGTCAGCTGAGACAGTGGTTGAAGAAGACTTTCCTCTGAAGATGGCTTCCCTGAAGGATTCCCCGACAGTGATCGAGAAAGGCAAGTGCACAAACTGGGGTCAGATTCCTGACTTCACTCAAAAGACCGAAAAGTTTGGGCTGGGCTTCACTGCAGAGGCTCAGAGGGTTGTTCGCAAGGAAAGGATCAGAAAGGCTCCGGTGTTCATCACCAACTCAAGGGTGAATGCTATCGAGGAGGACGTAGAGGAAGCAGAATTTGACAGTTGGATCTATCCAACAACCCACAACGGACCAAGCAACTGGACGGCAAAAGATTTTACACCTATTACATTTGTCACGCAGTAATTAACTCTTTTGTTTTCAATTTGTAACAAACAATATGTTGAAACTTTTATTGGCTCAGTGTCCTACCCGGGGCACCGTAGCTCCATTTGTGAGGGCTTTTTGTATGACATTTCCATATATCATTAATCAAAATATTGGACGTTTGTTGCATTTCAAATCTTGTGCTCTTTTTCTTTCTGTGTTATATATTGCAAAACAGCTATACTTACACACACTCACTTATACAGGTTTCAATCCACTCTGGATCTCACTGGTAACGGCTCTGCTACCGCCAGTTATGACTTCGAAAATCCGATCAACTTGGCCGAAGACGAAGGTGAAGATGATTGCGAAGTGCCTGGTGAACTCGCAAGACTGCTACTCCAGGAAGAGAGGGCCATTCAGCCGCATGAAGAGCCGGTGGAAACAGTGAACCTGGGTACTGAGACAGATAGAAAAGAAGTCAAGATTGGTGCCAATCTAGAGCTCAGTGTAAAGCAACGATTGATCCAGATGCTACAAGATTACATGGAGATCTTTGCTTGGTCTTACGAAGACATTCCTGGTTTGGATGCCGACATTGTGGTTCATCACCTGCCTATCAAGGAAGACTGCCCTCTGGTAAAGCAAAAGGTTCGCCGTATGCGTCCAGAGATGTCCGAAAAGATCAAAGCTGAGGTTATGAAGCAATTCGATGCCGGGTTTCTAGCAGTGACTTCTTACCCTCAGTGGGTTGCCAACGTGGTACCAGTGCCGAAGAAGGACGGTAAAGTCAGAATGTGTGTCGACTACAGGGATTTGAACAGGGACAGCCCTAAGGATGATTTCCCTCTGCCTCACATCGACGTTCTTGTTGACAATACTGCTCAACACAAGGTGTTCTCCTTCATGGATGGTTTTTCAGGGTATAATCAGATCAAGATGGCTCCTGAAGTTATGGAAAAGACTACCTTTGTCACTCAGTGGGGCACCTTCTGCTACAAGGTCATGCCATTCGGGTTGAAAAATGCTAGGGCAACCTACCAACGTGCCATGGTTGCCTTATTTCATGACATGATCCACCATGAGATATAAGTGTATGTCGATGATATGATTGCAAGGTCCCAAACTGAGGAAGAACACCTTGACCATCTACGGAAGCTGTTTGATCGACTAAAGTTGTACAAGCTGAGGTTGAACCCAAACAAGTGCACCTTTGGGGTGAGGTCTGGAAAATTGCTAGGTTTCATTGTAAGCGACAAAGGTATTCAAGTGGACCCTGCCAAGGTAAAAGCCATACAAGAGATGCCTACTCCTAAGACAGAGAAAGAAGTCAGAGGCTTTCTAGGACAATTGAATTACATTGCCCGATTCATCTCACATCTAACTGCTACTTGTGAGCCAATCTTCAAATTGCTGAAGAAAGATCAAGTAGTGCGTTGGAACGATGAATGTCAGGCTGCTTTCGAAAAGATAAAGGAATATCTCCAAGAACCACCCATTCTTATGCCACCAGTAGAAGGGAGACCTCTAATACTATACTTGACAGTGCTTGACAATTCAATGGGGTGTGTGCTGGGGCAGCATGACGAGTCTGGCCGAAAAGAGCACGCTATTTATTACCTGAGCAAAAAGTTTACCGACTGTGAGTCTCGGTACCCACTACTCGAGAAAACTTGCTGCGCTCTGGTATGGGCTGCTCGCCGGCTGAGACAGTATATGTTGACTCACACTACTCTGTTGATTTCAAAGATGGATCCCATCAAGTACATATTCGAAAAGCCTGCTCTGTCTGGAAGAATAGCAAGAGGGAAAATGATCTTGATAGAATATGATATCCAGTACACAACTCAAAAAGCAATCAAGGGAAGTGTATTGGCAGAACATTTGGCACACCAACCTGTGGACGATTACCAATCATTGAACTTTGAATTTCCAGACGAAGATATCATGGTAGTAACTGATTGTGAAGTACCTGGACTGGATGAAGGACCTGAGGAAGGATCCCGATGGTCTATGCACTTTGACGGAGCCTCCAACGCTTTGGGTAACGGTATCGGTGCTGTGATCATATCCCCTAAAGGAACTCATACTCCACTCACCGCCCGGCTGTGCTTCAACTGCACCAACAACATGGCAGAATATGAGGCATGTATCATGGGTCTTCAAGCTGCAATCGACTTAAGGATCAAATTTCTGAGTGTCTTCGGAGATTCCGCTCTAGTGATCAATCAGATCAAAGGCGAGTGGGATACGAAACACCCAAATCTTATTCCTTACAAGGAGTATGTGTTGACTTTGCTTCCCCACTTTGAAGAGATAACTTTTGAGCACTTCCCAAGAGAGGAGAATCAGTTAGCGGACACACTAGCTACAATGTCTTCAATGTTCAAATTCAAATGGGGCAACGAGGCTCCCCAGATCATTATCTGGAAGTTGGATGAACCTGCATACTGCTGCGATCTTGAGGCCGAAGAGGTAACCGAAAAACCCTGGTATCATGAGGTGAAGAGATACTTGGAAGCTCAGGAATACCCCGAAGGCGCATCGGTCAATGACAAGAATTTCATGAGGAGGTTTGCTTCAAAATTCTTCCTCAGCAACGGCATTCTCTACAAACGAAATCATGATTCAACTCTACTGCGTTGTGTGGATAAAGCTGAAGCAGAGAAGATCATGGTAGAACTACACGAAGGTACATTCGGAACACATTCCAATGGACACACCATGGCAAAGAAAATCCTTCGGGCAGGATACTTCTGGTCCACAATGGAAGCCGACTGTTACCAACATTCTCGAACTTGTCATAAATGCCAGATCTATGCTGATAAGGTGCATATCCCTCCGGTTCCTCTGAACGTCCTGACGGCACCTTGGCCTTTTGCAATGTGGGGCATCGATATGATCGGTGAGATCCGACCGACGGCGTCCAACGGGCATCGCTTCATCTTGGTAGCGATTGATTACTTCACGAAGTGGGTTGAGGTAGCTTCCTACGCCACGGTAACCAAGAGCGTCGTGGCACGTTTCATTCGGCATAACCTGATCTGTCGGTACGGCGTCCCGGAAAGGATCATTACGGATAATGGTACCAATCTTAACAATAAGATGATCACTGAGCTTTGCGAGCAATTCAAGATACAGCACCACAACTCTTCTCCTTACCGACCGAAGATGAATGGGGCTGTAGAAGCAGCTAATAAAAACATCAAGAAAATTGTGCAGAAGATGACGGTGACCTACAAAGATTGGCATGAAATGTTACCATTTGCTCTTCATGGGTACCGTACCTCAGCAAGGACGTCAACCGGGGCAACTCCTTTTTCTTTGGTCTATGGCATGGAGGCAGTCTTGCCGATTGAAGTCCAGATACCCTCTCTCCGAATAATGAAGGATGCAGACTTGAGTGAAGATGACTGGATCCAGACACGACTTGATCAATTAAACCTAATTGATGAAAAGAGACTCGCTGCTATCTGTCATGGTCAGAAGTATCAAAAACGGATGATCAGGGCATTTAACAAGAAAGTCAGACCACAAGAGTATCAAGTTGGGGACCTGGTAATCAAACGCATCATCCTTCCTCAAGGTGATCCCCGGGGAAAATGGACCCCTACGTACGAAGGGCCATTTGTGGTTAAACATGTGTTCTCAGGAGGAGCCATGATTCTGACTACAATGGATGGTGACGACCTTCCTCACCCCGCCAATGCAGACATAGTAAAAAGATACTACGCATGAATAAAAGGCCCGCTAGGTTGACATACCTAGGCAAAAATAAGGGCTTCCCGGCGAACCAAAAGGGTTCGGGCAAAAATAAGGGATGAAATGAAAAAATCTGTACACCCGGCAAGTCGAAAACCTGAAAAGGCAGCTTGGGCAAAAATGGGTATCCCGGTGGACTGAAAACCCGAAAGGGCGGTCCAGGCAAAAGTTAGGGATAAAGCGTAACACTATGTCTCATTGGATCACCTTGTATCCAGAATTCGGCATCAACTATCTGGCTCAGATTTCGGCATCGATCAATCAGCTTCATCTTCAACTAAGCCGCAAAGTGATGAGACGCTTGAAGACATAAAGGCGATAGTAGAGTTGGAACCCAGTGGGAATACTGTTCACATAGCTGTTTTGTTTCCTTTTCAAAATTGTATAAATTTTATGTTGTTTGGAGGCGTTCTCTTACTAGGACGTCGGCCTCTTGTACAAAGAACGCCTATTTACAGGCAAATTTCAAAATCAATACAAGTTCACTTTTCCAAACAAATTGCCAATTGTTTTTCCTTTGTCTGTTTTGTCTTGCGAAGAACGTCCAATGTTCATTTTTGATATATGCATTTGACATTAAATTGCTAATTCATAAACACTTGCATATGAAACAAAAGACTAATTACAGGTGACATCAGAAGTAGGGGCAATGTAGAGTTGTCCATGCAGTCTAGTTGCTTTGTCCGCCAAGGTACCAAGGTAGATTCAACTGAAGAATGTGACCAAGTTACCTCAACTCCCCACAGAGTAAGACAGGATTCAGCAATACTCTCCCAAGGAAGAGTTAGTCTATCATCAGCCCTACAATAGGCACCCTGTTCCCCTAGCAAGTCAGCAATACTCTCCTCCAGAAGAGTTAGTCTGCGGTCAGCCTAAAGGAAGTTGTGTATCCCCAGAAGATATCAACATTCCCCAGCGGAGTATAGACATTCATCAGCAAGCATCCCCGACAGTCTTGATCTAAGATTGTTCCCCGACAGGAATACAGACACCCCAGTGGAACCATTTTCCAGTACAGTCCGAAAGTTTCCCCAGGAAAGTGGAATTCTTATCCCCGGTAGGTCTTGAAGCTTATCCCCAGTAGATTCTGGAAGATTATCCCCTGCAGAGTACGGACATCTCTCTCGAGCTTTATTCAAAGTTATTCCTCACAAGGGCTTATAACTGGGTTATCCTCAGCTAATTACCACGGAAGATCGCCCTCGGCAAAGTTCTTCCAATCCCCAGCGGAGTTCATCAAAGTTCCCTAACATAAGTTATCAACAGAATCCCCAGCGGAGTTTATCATTGTCATCCCCGGCGGAGTCCATCATTGAAATCCTCGGAGGAGCTCCCATCAAAACTTCAGCGAAGTATCTCTGTCCATAGAGTAATTCCCCTCAGAGTAATCTCTCCAATAAGTTTATTCCCCAACTGAGTCATCTTCTCCTACCGGTGTATTCTTGCAACCATCATCCCCAGCGGAAGCAAAGAACTTTACTCTTCAACGTCAGCCCAGGATTTATTTCTCCGGCCGGTCGTCAAGGATTTATTTTCCTAGACGAAAATACATTCATAAACATTTCACATTTCATACATCTTGTTTACATACATGATAAAGTGCATACAACACTATCTAATGTTGAACATCATGACATCATGCATTTCATACATCATGACATTGCATACAACTGATGTTTTTCCTTTTCAGGGAAAAAGACAACCTAAAAGACAACTACCTTCAACTGTCACAGTTTCCAGATTCGATTCCTGTATCCAGCCAGGGCACATCTGAAGAGTTCGAAGATTCGATTCCTGTATCCAGCCAGGGCATATCTGTTGACGACTATTTCCAGACTCGATTCCTGTATCTAGCCAGGGCACGTCTGAAGAGTTTGAAGATTCGATTCCTGTATCCAGCCAGGGCATATCTATCAACTGTCACAATTCCAGATTCGATTCCTGTATCTAGCCAGGGCACATCTGAAGAGTTCGAAGATTCGATTCCTGTATCCAGCCAGAGCATATCTGTTGACGACTATTTCCAGATTCGATTCCTGTATCCAGCCAGGGCATATCTGTTGACAACTAATCCCAGATTCAATTCCTGTATCCAGCCAGGGCATATCTGTTGACAACTAATTCCAGATTCGATTCCTGTATCCAGCCAGGACATATCTGCATGAAGAGATCGAAGATCAACACCTGTAACAAGCCAGGAAAACATCTGTCTTTCTCAAAATACACAAGTTCTCGCTAAGGAATCTCTTATGCGACTGACACTTCCAAATGGCATCTATAAGCCCATTCCCGACAAGGTTCTGTCATGCCTTCAGATGGCATCTATAAGCCCATCCCCCTATCCACCATCTCTCCAAATGGCATCTATAAGCCCATTCCCGACATCACATTGCTGATACTCCAACATGCGAGTGCAAATTTCCGGGCACTCTAGTGTCCAATCTCCTTTTACCCTCGAGTCACGAAAGGCAAACTTGCCAATCTAACTCTTCAGGTTCAAGAATATTGAACATGGGCAACTGTTGTACCCCAAAATTTTCCCTCCCATTTCCTCAACATTTTCCCATCACAAGACCCTTGGAGCTCAAGATCCAGTTAGGGTTTCCTCTGCTCAAGACTTCTCCTTGCACTGTTGACCCAAATTAGGGTTTGTGTTTGCACAAAGATATTTTGACCTAAAATGCCTAAGATGACTTTCATGCTTCATGTTGGACTCCCAAGTTTATCCATACCAAGTTTCAAGTCTTGATTCCAAATTTTGCCCAGTCAATGGGACAGTTGACCTAGAAATCAACTGTATTGGGGAAAAAGTCAACTGTGGCCAATTGACAATCAAATCTCATGGAAATTGACCCACATCAACATTATGAACTCACATGGACCATTTGATCAAGTTTGGATCACAATTCCACAAGAAATTTGATCAGATCACCAAAAGGGCAAAATGGTCATTTTTAGGGTTTTGACTGCATAAAGGCGATTTTTGACTGTTTAACCTAGCCAATGGAAAACCAAACTCACATATGGACTCAAGGACCCCATGTAATTGTCTTGACATACTCAACAAGTCCAAAAGATCCCAAATGCACAAGATTGACAGTTGAATTTCTCAGTCAATTGATCAATTTTGACTGTATACTGAAAAGTCAAACTTTGACTTTTTGGTCAAAATCAAATGTCAAGATTCATTTTCCATTAAAACATGCCAAATCATGAAACTTGTTCATCAAGAAATCAAGAATTCCAAATTAGGGTTTGAAATGAAGATTTTTCATAACTTAGAATTTTTCTAAGTTATGAAAAACCCTAATTTTTTCCTAACTTTTCCCCACTTTCTCATCAAGATGCATTTGGATTCAAGGAAAAGTCAAAACATGAAAGTTGTAGTCCATTGTAAAATCTATAACTTTGATTCACAAAGTTTCCTCAAAAGAAGCTTGTAGCTCAAGTTACAATTTTTGGAACAAGGGTACCAAACCATTCTTAACTTAGAGAAATTTTGAACCATTTTAGGCAGGATTTTTCCTAACTTCAAGACCACTTTTCACATGCTTCCACTTGGAATTTCAATTTGCATTTCAAATATGGATTGTAGTACACATTCCAAGCTTTCCAAAATGTCCAAGAAATCATCAAACAACCTCATGGTTAGGGAGAATCGAATTTCGCAAGTTGGGAAAAACTCACTTTGTTCTTGGCCAATTTACATGTTCATAACTTGGGCAACTTTTCAAATCAGCATGCATAAGCTAGTTACATGCCTCTAATACCATTTGAACTCAATAATTAAATGCTAATCCATTGTGTGTTAGCATTATTTTGTGCATTTGGACATTACATGTTAGATTAAGCCTTAATTAGATAAAGCATTTTTGCTATTTTTGAAAAGTTAAACTTTATGTCAAATGCAAATCCAAGCAAGTACAAGGCAGATCCTTTTGGCACAAGTTTATGAACTAATTACACTGATCAAGGCCAAGGTATGCAGCATAGATTGGGGGCTTGTACAAGCTAGAAACACAACTTGAACTTTTGTTGCTTAAAGTTGAAGAAAGCTAGCATAACATCTAACAACTCTCATTCCTGTAAACCAGAGCTCAAGCAAAGTTATCAAACACTTTCTAATCATCAAACCTAAGCTAAAACACGAGCCAACCATCTCCATTGCCTTCTCAAACACAGAATCACCCTCAAACTGCTAAAACAGGGTACCTGCTGCAGATTGAGTTCCATAGCTCAATCCATTCATGCATTCTTGCTAAAACCACTTCAAACATATCCCACATCATCCCTTGAAACTATTCCAAACCTCAAACACGACCTGTAACACTCCCAATCAACATCACCATTTTCATTTTTCTGTTTTGCAGTTGAAGTTCCATAACACGATTCTCTTGGTTTCCAAACAAAGTAAAGCTTGGAATAGCATCCCTGGACATCAAGGAAGCTGTACCAATCATCACCTTGCATTGAAAACACCTCCATCATCAGATACGATTCCAAGTGAACAGGTAAGTTCATGGACTTCTATCTCCCTATCCAGGCATTGTTAGCTCTAGGTTTGTGAATGAAAAATGTTCTACTCATGCCCCTGAAGCTGTACATATCTTTACTTTTCATTTATTTTGCATGTGCCATGAGAATTTAAGGTATGAACATTGATGGAAACTTATGTCAAGAATTAGGGATGGAGAAATTCTCTCTCATCTTAGAGAGTTAAGTCAAGTTCTTTATATGTCTGGATTCGTCTTTTAATGCTCTACATTTTTCATGTTGTGAGTTTTGCTTGAAAGTCCAAGAATTTGGAGATAGAAAACGCGCATTTTTGTTCATGTTCAAACAGTCTGGAGGCTGAAGAAGGTCTTTTGGGCTGGGCTCTGTTTCATATTTCTATTTGCACCCTTTTGTTACTTTTACACCCCCTTGGCCCATTATGCTTATTTTCATGATTTTTTTGACCTTTTCTTTTTTGTTCTGACTTATTTATTTTTCCTCATAATATTAAATATAAAAAATATTTTTCACACCATTTTTATATTTATTAGGCTTTTATTTGTTTAAATTGATATTTGTACATAAATAAATATATAGATATACTCTTATTCAAAAATATTAAAAATAATGCAAACATGTTTATTTTCTGATTTTTATTTTTATATTACCTCTTGAAAACATTTTATATAAAATATACTTTTTTTAATAAATATTAAATATTATTATTTTGTACATATTCAATATATTTAGTAAATAATACAAATATATATATATATATATATATTTATTAGAATATTTAGGACAAAAATACAAAATATATACATTTTTATTTTTATTAATATTTAACATTAAAAATACCTTTTTGACAAATATACTTCATTTTTATTTTATTTTTGTACATAACTAATAAATATTGTACATATTAAATAATTAAAACCTTTTATCTATAAAATTAGGGTTTTGCCCTAAATACATAAAAACTCCAAAAATTAATACTTTTTATTTTGTTTATTTGACATATAAAAAACACTTTTTTTTCATACATATAAAAAACATTTTTTACATCTTGCATATTTATTCCATTTTTATTTAATTATTGTATATTAAATAATTTGTATAATTCCCAATTTGATGTAATAGTCTAGGTTTAAATTCCTTGTCAAAATACCCCCATTTGAACATTTGTACCCCCCTTCTCATATATTGTATTGTAATAACTTAGGAACTTTATTTTTCGCATTTTTAAGCTTTCTAATTATGCCATGTTAGAATTAGGGTTTGTATGCAAATCAAAAACAACAAAAAATAGTGTGACCTAATTTCAAGTTAAACAAGCATGAAAATGGACAACACTAATCACACTTGCACCCCTAGGGTATTCCACTTGTTGCCTTCAATAATGGGCCATATTGCATGTTAGGTCTCTTTGGGCAAAGCAAATACAATTCCAATGATTATAGTCCCTCGATGACGCTTTCGAAAGTTGCCTAAAAATGATCAAGTCCCTCCAAGGAAAGATTGCCCAAAGATACTTGGCACCATTGCAATTATGGTCTAAATGATGACCCGCGCCCGTTCCTTTCACATCCTAACACAAGATTGTCCACCAAATGCAATGGTGGAACAAAATTGTTAAAAAGGTTAAAAACATAGAAGAAATCTTTGAGAAATTTAGGAGTAGACAAACTCTTGGTTACTTGAATCAAACTTGCAAAACAAAACACTTGCCTATGTTCAAACCACATATCACTACACTTTCAAAAAAACTTTCAAAAAAACATTGAAAACCTTTTCAAAAGACATACACCTTTGTATATATCCCAACATGGATCATTACAAAGGTTGCCACCACATTGGCCTCTTTTCAAAAACATTTTCAAACCCACACACACAAAAGCACCATTTCAAACAATTGAAAATTAAGGCAAGTTGATCTAAGCAAGTGACTAAGAGCCCATGGATAACCATGGATAGAAAGGGTGCTAATACCTTCCCTTTCTATAATCTACTCCCCGAACCCAAGAAAACATCTCAAAGGTTTTTGCTGTGCTTTTTAACCTTTCCTTAGGATAAAATAAAAAGTCGGTGGCGACTCTTGCTCAACCGAAACATTTGCGAAAACAAACGCAAAACCTCAAGTGAGTTCTCCCACCGTATCACAGGTAGTAATCATCCTAGATTCCTTCATTATCTATTGAGGTAGTAATCGTCCCAGATTCGTTCTTTATCTGTTGAGGTAGTAATCGTCCTAGATTCCTTCATTATCTATGGAGGTAGTAATCATCCCAGATTCCTTCATTATTTGTTGAGGTAGTAATCGTCCAAGATGCCTTCATTATCTGTTGAGGTAGTAATCGCCCAATATTCCTTCATTATTTGTTAAGGTAGTAATCGTCCAAGATGACTTCGTTATCTATTTAGGTAAGAATCATCCATGATTCCTTCATTATCTGTTGAGGTAGTAATCATCCAAGATTCCTCCATCATCTGTTGAGGTAGTAATCATCCAAGTTTCCTTTGTTATCTGTTGAGGTAGTAATCGTCCAAGATTCCTTCATTATATGTTAAGGTAGTGTGATCGGTGGATCTGGAACTGACTGTTTAACGCTGGTTCACGAAATGTCGCGGAAGCAAGAGTCGCCACCGTCTTTTATTTTCTCCAAATGGAAAGGACAAAAGCACAGAAAAATTCCTTATAGAGATTGCTCTCGGTTCGGGAGGTAGATTATAGAAAGGGAAGGTGTTAGCACCCTTTCTATCCATGGTTATCCATGGGCTCTTAGATACTTGCTCACTTGTGTTTTCAAAAATGGTTTGTTTGCTTTTCAACTGTGGGTTTTAAAAAGTTTCTTTGAAAATTTTAGTTCGACTCTTGTATCAGTCCTCAAGAGTGTTTGAAAAGTTGCTTTCGAAAGCTTTTTGAAAAGTGTCGGTGTGAAAAGTATTTTTGATTTGTTTTGAAATTAGAGCAAGTATCTAGAGTCGTCTACCTACCCTAAGGAATTCGTCTGTGTAAATGTCCTTAAAGTAGTGCCATCCCACCATTGAGAGGTAGGTAGCACCACCGTTGGAGGTGTTCGGGTCAATTCGAAGGTTCGGGACATGGTGATCACCGGAGCAATAGGAAGATACCTTAGAAGCTACCCTCATGCCAGGTTCCTGGATCATGAGGACTTACTAAAACATCCTCTTCTCGACGATCACCTTTCGAGGGGCAAGGCAACAGTGAGGCGTACCCTAGGGGTGGTGTGTGATTTGTGTATCGTGTTTCAGATATTTTTGTCTTGTCATGTATTGGTGATCTACGCTTTTGTTTTTATTTTGTCATTCATTCTTTCATGCATTTTAATAAACAGTTTAAAAGTTGCGAGAAATATAAAAGGTCCTACGCTATTACAAGAGCGCGGGTCCACATCGCCAAATTTAATCCAGGACCCGATTTGAAATAAAGATATAAAGTGCGAGAAATATAAAAACCCTAATTGATCTATTACATGGCTTTGGGAGAATTACATGAATATTTACAAAAAAAGAAATAAGCATAAAATGCGCGAAGAGAATAAAAATCGGGAATGCGAGGGCGTTGGACCCTTTTAAGGAAATTAAATTGTAATTATGAAATTAATTAAATTAAATGAGAAAGGAAATTATTTTTTAGTTTTTTGTATTTATGGATTTTTATGAGAATTAAATGGAATTTAAAACCTAATTCTAGCTATTTTTAATTTATTAAAAAAAAACATGTCAAAGTTAAACCTAGAATTAACCTAATTATTTAATACAATTTGATTTACAAAAATAATAATTAATATGGTGAAAAAAGGAAAAAAAGGATAAAAATGCTTAAAACCCTAATTCTACAATTTTTTAAGTTTATTAAGAAAAACATTAAAATTTAACCCTAAAATTAAGACTAAATTAATTAATAATATGTATTTGTAAAATAACATTTAAATAAAATATATTTTATTTTGTGACTTTCTGATTTTTTTTATATTTTTTATGTTTTGTGAAAATAATTTGGAGAGTTAAATCAAAACTAAATTAAACAAATAAAAATAGAAAAATGAAAAAAAAAAGAGTGAAAGAAAGCAAACAATGGGGGGTTTGTTGTCCCAACTTGGAGGTATACTGGTAGCAATCAGGCCCATTTGTGGAAGGCCTCTTTTGACTTTTCCTGGAAGCGTGTGGATTCGTTGACTGAATCCCATGGTGTTCTTCAGATTATAGCCCTTTGATTGACATTAGGGGATGCGTGGCCAGCCAAGACATGAGGTTGTATTGTAGGCGAAAGGAAGTAAGCTACATAGAAACGCGTTAGGCAGAAAAATATGGAATAAAGAAAGGGGACCTGGGGTTCGAACCCAAGTCCTAACGTTTACCACACTGATGCCCTGCCAATTGTGCTGTTGTTCTTCTTTGTTTATAATATAACAAATAAATAATATAAACGAAAATTAGCGTTAGTGGCCAAGAAACAAAAAAACGCGCGTTGAATTCAAATTGCCCAATCATGTCGCGCCACCTGATCTTCTTCTTCGTTGTCCCTGAAACAAAAAAGAAGTAGCGGGGGTTTTAAACCCCCCCAAAATGCAGTCTTTTCAAAAATAGCGAATAGCCCGTATGGCTATATAAATTAGGCGCGACTGGTGTATTAGATTCGTCCAAGCATCCTGAGTCTAGCCATGGTACTGGGATGTCTTAATTTTACAGTATACGAAAACGCCCAATTTGGAGCTTGAGGAACCCTAGCGAGCTTCAATGGTGATTTCGCGTATATGCAAGCAAAACTCAATTAAACAATATGGTTAGCTTCAGAATGAATCAACTAACACAAATCAAACATTAAAAATAAAAAATAATGCATGAATCATGATACATGAATATGGAAAAAATCATGAACAGGACACGGTCGTACTACCAATTCTTTGCGTTAGGGACAATGGTTTTGATCCAGACACGTTCCTTTTAGCCTCAGGAATGCAATGGGACAGTTATTTTGCCTTGAAACGCCTTAGAATCGAGTTTTCAGTTTTTTAATTTTCTTGAAAAAGTGCAAAGTTGTTTATGAAGTGTGGCGCAGCTTAGAGGTTCTCAGGCATTAGGTTTTGATCAGTCTTATATGAGTGATGGATTAGGGTTGAAAAATATGTCCAAAACCTTTTGCATTGATGGAATGAATATTTGATTTTCATGCATATTTTTCAAATCTTTTTCCATGTGATTTTGATGTCAATCATAGCCAATCTTCCCAATTTGAGTTGTGCACGAATCTTGAGTGAATCATGAGTGATTATACTGCATAAAAAGATTCACATACATTTGTTTAGTATTTTTTTCCATATTTTAATTAATTAAATTAATTATTGGTAATTAAAAATTCAAATAAATAATAAAAATGATGAAATAAATCCCCTTTGGGCCAAATGATCGTGCATATGCTTTGGATGATGAATCTTGGAAGAAAATGTGGCCCATTAGCAATTTTAAAGCATTTCAAGCAAAGTTGACTTTTCAAAATTCCCAAAAATTTCCCAACTTCCACAAGGCATATCTTGCTCAATTTTTAAGCTTTGATCATGTTCTTGGACATTTTGGAAAGGTCTTGAAGTCCTCTAACCAATTCCTTTGGTCCCATGTCAATTTTATTTACCAATCTCAAGTTATGGCCTTTTACTTAAAGTCCCTTTTTGTTGACTTTTGAAAATGACCTATAATGTTGAAATTGATAACTTTTTGTGAGTGCATTTCTTGGACTTGAAGTGTGAAGAGGAGTTGTAGGAAATGTCTTTCTATTCAAAATTAGCTTTGGATGGAATTTTTATGATAAACCATGTGGAAGTTATGCCTTGGTCAAGTTACAGTTGACTTTTTCAACTGTCCAAATATGGAAACTTTTGCATCTTGAGACTTTTTGAGCCATGCCTTGAAAATCATGATCAAGAATTGATCAAATGATGTTTATGGCTTCAAAATGAGATGTTGACCAGAAATTTGAACTTTTGACTGTCAAATGACCATTTTGCCCCTGCAGTTGACTATAGAGCAATTAGGGTTTTTGATTGTGCAATTTTGTGCTGTAAGTCTTGAAACCTGGCATGAGGGTGCTTGACCATGTTTATAGGCATGTGGGACTTGATTGGACCCTTGGAAACTTCAGTTACTTTGCTAGAACCAAAACCCTAGTTTTTGACTGTTAGGAGGCCCTTGAACTGTGCAACCCTTGGGGAGATTTTGAGGTATGTTCTTTGCAAATCTTGAAGAATATGGGAGGGAAAATTTTGGGGTACAACAGTTGCCCCTGTTCAATCTTCTTAGACCTGAGGATGCAGATTGGCTGACGTGCCTTTCGTAATCTGAAGGTGGAAGATGATTGAACACTAGAGTGCCCAGAAATTTGAGCTCACATAGTAGTGTGATGGTGGGAATGGGCTTATAGATGCCATTTAGAGATTGATGGATAGGATGATGGGCTTATAGATGCCATCTGGGTGTTGATCGCGTAAGAGATTCCTTAGCAAGAACTTGTGTACCTGCAAAAGACAATGATTACCTGACCTGTTACAGGAGCTGGCCTTCAAATTCTTTGTGTAGATGTGTCCTGACTGGTTACAGGAATTAGGTCTGGAGCTTCAAACGGTGATGAATGAACCAGGGATGGCTACTACCTCAACAGGAAAGGTGAGAGAACCTTGGATGATTACCCCATCAACAGGAACGCTGAGAGAATCCGGGGACGATTACTACCTCAACAGGAACGCTGAGAGAATCTGGGGACGACTTCAACCTCAACAGTAACGCTGAGAGAATCTTGGGCGACTTCAACCTCAACAGTAACGCTGAGAGAATCTTGGATGTCTTCTACTGAGTCTTTATCAGGAAAATCTGTTTGGGATCGATTTAACTGGACTAGAGAAGGCCTTTGACTGGATAAGAAACAGGAAAATCTTAGGGTCGATTTAACTGAACCGGTCTAGGTCTTGAAATCTTCAACTGGAT
Organism: Vicia faba; assembly: GCA_948472305.1. Classification (NCBI taxonomy): domain Eukaryota; kingdom Viridiplantae; phylum Streptophyta; class Magnoliopsida; order Fabales; family Fabaceae; genus Vicia; species Vicia faba. The sequence continues at coordinate 1,284,100,074 of OX451735.1, read as the reverse complement.
AAGAAACAGGGAGATCTTAGGGTCGATCTGACTGAATTAGAGAAGGCCTTTGACTGGATAAGAAACAGAAAAATCTTAGGGTCGATCTGACTGAACCGGTCAAGGTCTTGAAATCTTCAACTGGATAAGAAACAGGGAGATCTTAGGGTCGATCTGACTGAACCAGAGAAGGCCTTTGACTGGATAAGAAATAGTAAAATCTTAGGGTCGATCTGACTGAACCGGTCAAGGTCTTGAAATCTTCAACTGAATAAGAAACAGGGAGATCTTAGAGTCGATCTGACTGAACCAGAGAAGGCCTTTGACTGGATAAGAAATAGAAAAATCTTAGGGTTGATTTAACTGAACCGGTCAAAGTCTTGAATATAGCTGAGAACTTAACTGAATCCTTCCTGAAAGGTAAAGGTCAGTCATATGCAAGGCATGATATGAATCAAGCGATGATGTTCTCAACATAAATGAGATTTGTAAGATGTGATGCGTATATGCATGCTATGATGTATGAAAATGTGATGTTTATGAATGTATCTTTTCGTCTTAGGAAAATAAATCCTCAACGGGTGCCGGGAAGTCACTCTTGGGCTGATGTTGAAGAATAGATTTTGCTTCCGCTGGGGGTGATAGTTGCAAGAATACCCGTAGGAGAAGATAACTCCGTTGGGGAATAAGCTTGGCGAATGGATTACTTTGTGGGGAGAAAAGTACTCTAACGATCTTGCTGGGAAACCATACTCTGTGGGGAGAAAAGTACTCTAACGATCTTGCTGGGAAACCATACTCTGTGGGGAGAGATACTTTGCTGGAGTGTTGATGGTAACTTCACTGGGGATACTATTGTTGTGTTGGAAGTGTTAATAGACTTCGCTGGGGATAAGAAGACTTCGCCGAGAACGCTCTTTCCGTGGCTTTTGGCTGAGGATAACCCAGTTATATCCTGGTAGGGAAATAACTCTTTGAATAAAGTCGGGGGATGCGTTCGTGCTCTGCAAGGATAAGCTTCCAGAATCTACTGGGGATAAGCTTACCGCTTGGGGAGATGGATTCCAACTTTCCCGGGGAAACTTTTGGACTGGACTCTCCTGGGGAATTAAGATATCTTGGTCATGTTCTTCAGCTGAACCTACCTTGATACCTCGGAGGACAGAACAATTAGATTGCTTAGACAACTCTTTATTGCCCCTGCTTCTAATGTTACCTGTATTTAATCCTTTGTTTCGTATGCAAATATTCATGAGTTAGCAAATTATTGTCAATGCATATATCACAAATTGAACCTTGGACGTTCTTCGCAAAACAAAACAGAAAAGGAAAAACAATTGGCAATTTTAACTGAAAAGTATATTTGTATTGATTTTTTGAATTTGCCTGTAAAATAGGCGTTTATGTACAAGAGGCTGACGTCCTAGTAAGAGAACGCCGCCGAACCAAAAATTTTATACAATTTTGTACAAGAGAAAATAAAACAGCTGTGTGAAATGAATGATCCACTGGGTTTCAACTCTGCTATTGCCTTTATATCTCCGAGCGTCTCATCACTTGATGACCTTAGTTGAAGATGAGGCTGACTGATCGATGCCGTCTGAACTTGATGTAGATACCGGATTCTGGATGCAAAGTGATCCAATGAGACATAGTATTACGCTTTTATCCCTAACTTTTGCCTGGACCGCCCTTTCGGGTTTTCAGTCCACCGGGATACCCATTTTTGCCCAAGCCGCCTTTTCAGGTTTTCGACTTGCCGGGTGTACAGATTTTTTTCATTTCATCCCTTCATTTTGCCCGAACCCTTTTGGTTCGCCGGGAAGCCCTAATTTTTTCCTAGGTATGTCAACCTAGCGGGTCTTTTTTATGCGTAGTATCTTTTTACTATGTCTGCATTGACGGGGTGAGGAAGGTCGTCACCATCCATGTTGGTTAAAATCATGGCTCCTCCTGAGAACACATGTTTAAACACAAATGGCCCTTCGTACGTAGGGGTCCATTTGCCCCTTGGATCACTCTGAGGAAGGATGATTCGCTTGATTACCAGATCCCCAACTTGATATTCCTGAGGTCTGACCTTTTTGTTAAATGCCCTGATCATCCGTTTCTGATACGTCTGACCATGACAGATAGTAGCAAGTCTCTTTTCATCAATAAGGTTTAACTGATCAAGTCGTGTCTGGATCCAATCATCTTCACTCAGATCCGCATCCTTCATTATCCGGAGAGAGGGTATTTACACTTCGATCGGTAAGACTGCCTCCATACCGTAGACCAAGGAGAAAGGAGTTGCCCCAGTTGACGTCCTGGCTGAAGTACGATACCCATGTAGAGCGAACGGTAACATCTCGTGCCAATCTTTATAGGTCACTGTCATCTTCTGCACGATTTTCTTGATATTCTTATTTGCTGCCTCTACAGCCCCATTCATCTTCGGTCTGTAAGGAGAAGAGTTGTGGTGCTGTATCTTAAACTGCTCGCAGAGCTCAGCGATCATCTTGTTATTGAGATTGGTACCGTTGTCTGTAATGATCCTCTCAGGGACGCCGTATCGACAGATCAGATTGTGCCGAATGAACCGTGCCACCACAGTCTTGGTGACCGTAGCATAGGAAGCTGCTTCAACCCACTTCGTGAAGTAATCAATCGCCACTAGGATGAAGCGATGCCCGTTGGATGCCGTAGGTTTAATCTCACCGATCATATCTATGCCCCACATTGCAAACGGCCAAGGCGCAGTCAGAACATTTAGAGGAACTGGAGGAACATGCACCTTGTCTGCATATATCTGGCATTTATGGCATGTCCGGGAATGTTGGTAGCAGTCAGCTTCCATGGTGGACCAGAAATACCCTTCCCGAAGGATCTTCTTTGCCATAGTGTGTCCACTGGAATGTATTCCGAAGGTCCCTTCATGTAGCTCTTCCATGATCCTTTCTGCTTCTGTCTTGTCCACACAACGCAGTAAGGTCGAATCATGGTTTCGCTTATACAGGATGCCGTTGCTAAGGAAGAACTTCGCTGCGAACCTTCTTAGAAACTTTTTATCATTGACAGATGCACCTTCAGGGTATTCCTGAGCTTCCAAATATCTCTTCACCTCATGGTACCAAGGCTTCTCAGTCACCAATTCAGTCTCGAGATCACAATAGTATGCCGATTCGTCCAGTTTCCAGATGATGATCCGGGGAGCCTCATTATCCCATTTGACTTTGAACATGGAAGACATCGTAGCCAACGCGTCCGCTAACTGATTCTCCTCTCTTGGAAAGTGTTCAAAGGTTATCTCTTAGAAGTGGGGGATCAATGTCAACACACATTCTCTATAAGGAATAAGATTCGGATGTTTCGTATCCCACTCTCCTTTGATATGATTGATCACGAGGGCGGAATCTCCGAAGACACTCAGAAACTTGATCCTTAAGTCGATTGCAGCTTGGAGACCCATGATGCATGCCTCATACTCCGCCATGTTGTTGGTGCAGTTGAAACATAGCCGGGCAGTGAGTGGAGTATGAGTGCCTTGAGGGGATATGATTACAGCGCCAATGCCGTTACCCAAAGCATTGGAGGCTCCGTCAAAGTGCATAGACCATCAGGATCCTTCCTCAGGTCCTTCATCCGGTCCAGGTACTTCACAATCAGTCACTATCATGATGCTCTCGTCCGGAAATTCGAAGTTCATTGACTGATAGTCGTCTACTGCCTGATGTGCCAAGTGGTCTGCCAATACACTTCCCTTGATGGCTTTCTGGGTTGTATACTGGATATCGTATTCCGTTAAGATCATTTGCCATCTTGCTATTCTCCCGGACAGAGCAGGCTTTTCAAATATGTACTTTATTGGATCCATCTTTGAGATCAACAAGGTAGTGTGAGTCAGCATATACTGTTTCAGCCGGCGAGTAGCCCATACCAAAGCGCAGCAAGTTTTCTCAAGCAGTGAGTATCGGGTCTCACAGTCGGTAAACTTTTTGCTAAGGTAATAAATGGCATGCTCTTTTCAGCCAGACTCGTCATGCTGCCCCAGCACACACCCCATTGAGTTGTCAAGTACTGTCAGGTATAGTATCAGAGGTCTCCCCTCAACCGGTGGCATAAGGATGGGTGGTTCTTGGAGATACTCTTTGATTCTGTCGATAGAGGCCTGACATTCATCGTTCAAACGTACTACCTGATCTTTCTTCAGCAGCTTGAAGATTGGTTCACAGGTGGCAGTCAGGTGTGAGATGAATCGAGCAATGTAATTCAGTCGTCCTAAAAAGCCTCTGACCTCTTTCTCTGTCTTAGGAACTGGCATCTCTTGAATAGCTTTAACCTTGGCAGGGTCCACTTGAATACCTTTGTCACTTACAACGAAGCCTAGCAACTTTCCAGATCTCACCCCAAAGGTGCACTTGTTCGGGTTCAACCTCAGCTTGTACAGTTTCAAACGGTCAAATAGTTTCTGCAGATGATCTAGGTGTTCCTCCTCAATTTGAGACCTTGCGATCATGTCGTCAACATACACTTCTATCTCATGATGGATCATGTCATGAAATAAAGCAACCATGGCACGTTGGTAGGTTGCCCCAGCATTTTTCAGTCCAAAAGGCATGACCTTGTAGCAGAAGGTGCCCCACTGAGTAATAAAGGTAGTCTTTTCCATGTCTTCAGGTGCCATCTTGATCTGATTATAGCCTGAAAAACCATCCATGAAAGAGAACACTTAATGCTGAGCAGTATTGTCAACAAGGACATCAATGTGAGGTAGAGGGAAGTCATCTTTGGGGCTGGGCCTGTTCAGATCCCTGTAGTCAACACACATTCTGACCTTTCCATCTTTCTTAGGTACTGGTACCATATTAGCAACCCACTGAGGGTAAGAAGTTATTGCAAGGAACCCGGCATCAAACTGTTTCATAACCTCGGCTTTGATCTTCTCAGACATCTCTGGACGCATACGGCGGACCTTTTGCTTAACCGGAGGGCAGTCTTCCTTAGTAGGCAAGTGATGGACCACAATATCGGTATCCAACCCGGGCATGTCTTTGTAGGACCAGGAAAATATCTCCACATAATCATGTAGCATCTGAGTCAACCGTTGCTTCACGCTGAGCTCTAGGTTGGCACCAATCTTTACCTCCTTTCTGTCCGCCTCAGTACCCAGATTTATTGTTTCCACTGGCTCTTCGTGTGGTTGAATTGTCCTCTCTTCCTGGAGTAACAGTCTTGCAAGCTCGCCAGGAACTTCGCAATCATCTTCACCTTCGTCTTCGGCTAAGTTGATCGGATTTTCGAAGTCATAACTGGCGGTAGCAGAGTCGTTACCAGTGAGATCCAGAGTGGATTGAAACCTGTATGAGTGAGTGTGTGTAAATACAGCTGTTTTGCAATATAAAGAAAGGAAAGAAAGAAAAGGAGCATAAGATTTGAAATGCGAGAAAACGTCCAAGATCTTTATTCATGATATATGAAATGACAATTTATATGCCCTCACAAATGAAGCCAACGGTGCCTCGGGTAAGACACCGGGCCATAGAGTTTTAATTGTTTATTACAAATTACAAAAAAAAGAAGTTTATTACTGCGTAACAAAAGTAACAGGAGTATGGTCTTTAGCAGTCCAATTGGTCAATCCACCATCAGTCGTTGGGTAGATCCAGCTTTCAAACTCTGACTCTTCCACTTCGTCTTCGTCCCCAACATCATTCACTCCTGGATTGGTAATGAGCACAGGAGGCCTTCTGATCTTTGCCTTGCGCATAGCCTTCTGACCCTCTGCAGTAAAACCCAATCCAAACTTGTCAGTTTTCTGTGTAAAGTCTGGGAGTCTGCCCCAGTTAGCACATTCACCTTTCTTGATCACAGCCCGGGCGTCCTTCAAGGAAGCCATCTTCAAAGGAACATCCTCTTCGACCACTGTTTCTGCTGCTGCTAAAGTTGGAGGTACCTCTTCGAAATGCTGAAAGGGGGTTTCAATAAACTCCCCGTCCATCTCAATGTACCTGAAGGAATTCAAATGGCTCACCATATACTCCTCCTCTCCCTGCACGGTGACAATCTTCCCTCTGACAGGGTACTTGAGCTTCTGGTGCAGGGTAGAGGTCACTGCCCCGTCTTTGTGGATCCAAGGTCGACCCAGCAGACAAGAATACGATAGACGAATATCCATCACATAAAAGGTAGAGTCAAATACTTGAGAACCCACACGAATAGGAATGTCTACCTCTCCATGAACCATCCTCTTAGAACCGTCAAAGGCTCTGACGATGATATTGCTAGGTTTCAGCTCCAGGCCTTCACAATCCAAACGGTCTAAGGCTTTCTTGGGTAGCACATTTAGGGAAGAGCCAGTGTCCACCAACACGTGTGCCAGAGTACTGCCCCTGCATTCGATAGAGACATGCAGGGCGTCATTGTGGTCCTTTCCCTTAGCCGTAAGGTCAGCATTCGAGAAACCCAAACCGTTGTCCGCCGTCAGATTTGCTATGAAATCAGTAAACTGGACTGCAGATGTCTCTTGTGGCATATGGGCCGTCTTGAGAAATGAAATCAAGGCCTTAGCATGGGCCTCTGAGCACAGTAGCAAGGAGAGCATGGATATTTTGGAGGGTGTATGCCCCAGCTGCTCCACAACATTAAAGTCACTCTTCTTGATTATTTTTAGAATTTCCTCCATCTCTTGTTGGGAGGCCTCAGCATTTACAGATTTTGGCGCCTCCATCCGGGCAGGCTCATCTTCAATCCCTTTGCCCCGAGCATTAGATGACTCGGCAGCAGGGGAAACAACTTGATCAGAACTGGGAACAGGTACACTTGCAGGTGTTATAGTGAGGGTTCTTCGGATAGCGGGTGGTGCAATGTCAGGCGAGAAGAGCCTGCCACTGCGGGTAACTTTCGCTGGACCAGTGATATTGCTGATGCTGGTGCAAGTGTTGAACTCTTGCTTGATTCCATGTACATACACGTCTGCCCCATAGTGTCAGGGGACAGCCTTATCAGATTCGTAGGGGAGAGGCCCCGGAACAGTAATAACAACAGGTGCGACAGTCATGATTTTCACTGGCTTCCTTGGGAGAGCCTTGATCGGATTATTAAAGATTGTAACAACAGAAACTTCTTCCAACGGAACAAACTGAACAGCGGTCTTCTTGAACAGAATCTCTTTGCTGTCCATTAGGCTTTGGATGCCCAACTTCAGCAAAGGACAACCAGAAAGGGAAACAGCACAGAACAGGCAACCCTCACTACAACCCGGAAATAAACCGGCCAGCAGTAGGTTCCTCTTGACAGTCATTAAGGGAGTAGCTACATCATTAACAGAAACAGCGTATACATCTTCATCAACGGCATTTACTCCATGCTGGGGCATAGGAGCAGTCACTACATTCGGCCTCTCAGGCGCTTCAAACTGTATCTCTTTTGCGTCAATAAGGTCTTGCACCTTATTCCTTAAGGCCCAACAATCATCAGTGGAATGCCTCGGGCTATCGGAGTGATAAGCACATCGAGCATTTGGATTGTACTTGGGAGAAGCCGTATTCACAATCTTCGGGGCCTCTCTAACAGTCACTAGGTTGGTGGACAGCAACTGCGGCAAAATTTGTGATAGGGTCATACTCAAACGGGTAAACTCTCTTCTGGGTCTTTCAGCCCTTTGAGGATTGGTTTGCCGAGGAGCGGCAGCAGGTTTAGCAATCATCACCGTGTTGACAGATTGGCGGTGCTCAGGTTTCTCTTGTCTTCTAGACCCATATACAACACTGGCCTCCTTCTTAAAGGGCTTCTTTTCAGAACTTGACGACGCACCCTTCTGAATTTTACCAGACTTCATCCCAGCTTCTATTCTCTCTCCAGTCAAAATAAGATCAGTAAACCCTGCAGACGAGTTACCGATAAGATGGTTGAAAAATGGCCCAAATAGGGTCCCCAAGAACATGTCTACCAACTCCCGGTCAGTTAACGGAGGCTGCACCCTGCCAGCCAGATCCCCCCACTTCTGTGCATACTCTTTAAAACCTTCGCTTGACCCTAGCGACATACCCTGGAGTTGGGTACGCGTAGGGGCAAGGTCGGCATTATATTGATACTGCTTATAAAAAGCAGTAGCCAACTCCTCCCAGTTACTAACCATGGTCCCATCCAGCTGATAGAACCATTCGAGATGAGTCCCTGAAAGACTCTCCTGGAAAAAGTGGATCCACAAATTCTTATCCACTGAGTACGGTTGAATCTTCCGCACATAAGATCTGAGGTGTAGCTTGGGACAAGACGCCCCGTCATACTTGGTGAAAGATGGTGCCTTAAACTTATGAGGAATAATCACACCAGTAGACAAACCCAAGTCTCCGAAATCCAGCCCAGGCACTTGTTGGATCTCCATTGCATTCAGCCTGTCCTCCAACTGCTTATACCGGTCTTCTGCCGGAGGATACTGTTCCTCATTGAAATCAGTCTCGTTGTCGGAGACTACCGGACTAGGACCTTTTCCCCCTTGGGGACTGCTCTTGCCTATAGAAGAACCATCCTCTTCATTCTGCAGAGTGTTGCCAAACCTTCGGCCCGAGTTGAAAAGAACAGTTCTCTTCTTCTTCTTCTTCTCCTTCTTCAGGAGCAGAGCCTTTTGCTCTTCTTGGCCCTGAGCCAAACCCATGATTAGTTCCTGAAATTGCGCATTCTGCGCCTGAAGAGCCTTGATGGACATCTCGGTTGATGATGAGTCAGGATTCATGATGCTGAAATAAACAGCGAAGAACAGTAAGCAACCTGAAAAGAAGAAAACCTGTTGTGCACATGATGAATGGAATGCGTATGATTTATGTTTTCAAAGACAATCGGGAATCAACTTTGTAAACAAAAAGGAACACACTTCATTAGATTCAACTTTGAAACTTAAATTGTTCAACAGATTGCCCTTAGGCGTTACATAAATGGGAAATACTGAAAAGGGAAATAAAACTGTAAAAGAACATCCAGAGCTCCTTATTGATCCCATGGTCTCCTCTTCTCAGTACGGATGTAATCATTCAGAGCTCGCTCATTCTCCAGCTGCTTTGTCAGCTTCTGGATCTTCAATTCCTGCTCATTGAATTTTTCCCGATACGAATCCCGTTCTTCTCGCAGTTGCGACCAAGACCTCTTTAACGTCTCATAATCAGTAGGTATCTGAGGAGGGAGGACAGTTGGAGGAATACCATCTTTGTCAGGATACTCAAGAATGATAGGTCTGACGGCTTCATATGGCATACCTAACTTCTGAGCACGGATGCGAACCCATTTGTAGTAGGCTTCCATAGGTAGAGAAGTCTTTGGCCCCAACTCTTGTGGGTCAGCTTTATGAACTTTGTCCCAATCCTTGATGAACCTACGACGCAGCTCGTCACTATCCACCTGAAACTCAAAACTAATGTGAGGCACCAACATCTCATGAGGCCCTGCTCTTCTGGCCCTTCCAAACTGTCGGAGTGCTAGACATGGATTGTAAGAGATCCCTCCTTGGGTACCAATCAACGGAACATTAGGGTATTCTCCGCATCGATCAATAACAGCTCTCTCATCCAAACCTCTGCAAGTCCAAATGATGTCCTTATCGGTGAGAGACATTAACCTATGATCCCAACCTCTTCCTTCTTGGTTCTTCAGTACGAACTTAGGGAGGTGCAAAATAAACCACCTCACCAACAAAGGGATACAACACCATAGAGTTCCTCGTCTTCGGGTAGTACGAGCATAAAGTTGTTGCAGGATGTCACCCAAGAGAGTGGGTACAGGATTCTGAGACATAAAGATCCTTATGGCAGTGACATTGATGAAGTTGTCAGGATTAGGAAACAAGACTAACCCATAGATTAAGAGAGCCAAGATGTCTTCATATACCCTAAAGTCCAGGTCATTCCAGAAGCTGTTAGCTTTACCAATCAGAAACTTGGCCAAGAAACCTTTAACTCCGCTTCTAGTTACCCAGTTGTACATTACCTCTTGATGTGTCAAGGGAAGAGCTGCAGCAACCTCCTCAAGCCTGAGGGTCTTTTCCCAACCAGTAAAGGGAGTCTGATCCAAGATAGGGATACCAAGCAAATCAGAGAACTCTTCCAGGGTAGGGACCAGCTGGAAGTCTTGAAAGGTGAAGCACTGGTACAGAGGGTCATAGAACTGGGTCAGAACACTCATCAACTGTTGATCCCGATTTGCAGTGACTAAACTGAGAAGAGAACCATGCCTCTGAATGAAGGAAGTGGTATTTGGAATTCTGCTAACCAACTCTTCAAGCAACTCAGGTGGGTGAACAAAGTTGAACCGGATAGTATTCCTTCGCACAGGCATCATGATGTCCTACAAAACAGAGCAAAGGTGAAACCCTCTTGTCTTTGAAATGGTCAGTCCTTATGCAGGATGCATGCAATGCTCATGATGTTATGATGTTATGATAAAGCACACCACAAATAGTTACAAAGGTAAACATGGTAAGGCACACAAGTCACACAAGACAAGCCCCTAAAGTTTAGGCCAGCATGAGGTCTAGGTATTACCCTCTTTCAGTTTGTTGGTTCATACCTGTCCTATCAAAGTAACCGGGTTCTTAGAGGATCCCAATATCATTGACTACCCTCAATCGATCATAACTCTAGCATCGCAATCTTTTCTTGTGGCCAGAACCATCACGAGAGTTTAGCCTCAATGGGCGTAGCATACTGCTACTGTTCTAATGGCCAAGTTGGGTCATTTAAGGTTCTAAGGTCTGTTGGTGCTTAATGGCTCCTCAGAAGACCCATATTCTCCTCGTTGCAACACAAGGGATATCGGTACAGACCAAGGTGCCACACCAACGTAGCCACTGCTTCACCCGTGTCGGTCTACGCCGGACAGGTCCCTCACAGCTTATGCTACCTAAACAGGGTATCCCCAGATCCGGGTTAGGATCTATGTAACTCCCATGCAACCCACAAGTTTAAAGCAAGCAAATCAATACAATTGAAAACACAGTTATGAACTACCCTAAGGTACACCTCACTTTAAGTAAATTTCCCCAGCAGAGTCGCCAGTTCTGTGATCGGTGGATCTGGAACTGACTGTTTAACGCTGGTTCGCGAAATGTCGCGGAAGCAAGAGTCTCCACCGTCTTTTATTTTCTCCAAATGGAAAGGACAAAAGCACAGAAAAATTCCTTATAGAGATTGCTCTCGGTTCGAGAGGTAGATTATAGAAAGGGAAGGTGTTAGCACCCTTTCTATCCATGGTTATCCATGGGCTCTTAGATACTTGCTCACTTGTGTTTTCAAAAATGGTTTGTTTGCTTTTCAACTGTGGGTTTTAAAAAGTTTCTTTGAAAATTTTAGTTCGACTCTTGTATCAGTCCTCAAGAGTGTTTGAAAAGTTGCTTTCGAAAGCTTTTTGAAAAGTGTCGGTGTGAAAAGTATTTTTGATTTGTTTTGAAATTAGAGCAAGTATCTAGAGTCGTCTACCTACCCTAAGGAATTCGTCTGTGTAAATGTCCTTAAAGTAGTGTCATCCCACCATTGAGAGGTAGGTAGCACCACCATTGGAGGTGTTCAGGTCAATTCGAAGGTTTGGGACATGGTGATCACCGGAGCAATAGGAAGATACCTTAGAAGCTACCCTCATGCCAGGTTCCTGGATCATGAGGACTTACTAAAACATCCTCTACTCGACGATCACCTTTCGAGGGGCAAGGCAACAATGAGGCGTACCCTAGGGGTGGTGTGTGATTTGTGTGTCGTGTTTCAGATATTTTTGTCTTGTCATGTATTGGTGATCTACGCTTTTGTTTTTATTTTGTCATTCATTCTTTCATGCATTTTAATTAACAGTTTAAAAGTTGCGAGAAATATAAAAGGTCCTACGCTATTACAAGGGCGCGAGTCCACATCGCCAAATTTAATCCAGGACCCGATTTGAAATAAAGATATAAAGTGCGAGAAATATAAAAACCCTAATTGATCTATTACATGGCTTTGGGAGAATTACATGAATATTTACAAAAAAAGAAATAAGCATAAAATGCGCGAAGAGAATAAAAATCGGGAATGCGAGGGCGTTGGACCCTTTTAAGGAAATTAAATTGTAATTATGAAATTAATTAAATTAAATGAGAAAGGAAATTATTTTTTAGTTTTTTGTATTTATGGATTTTTATGAGAATTAAATGGAATTTAAAACCTAATTCTAGCTATTTTTAATTTATTAAAAAAAACATGTCAAAGTTAAACCTAGAATTAACCTAATTATTTAATACAATTTGATTTACAAAAATAATAATTAATATGGTGAAAAAAGGAAAAAAAGGATAAAAATGCTTAAAACCCTAATTCTACAATTTTTTAAGTTTATTAAGAAAAACATTAAAATTTAACCCTAAAATTAAGACTAAATTAATTAATAATATGTATTTGCAAAATAACATTTAAATAAAATATATTTTATTTTGTGACTTTCTGATTTTTTTTATATTTTTTATGTTTTGTGAAAATAATTTGGAGAATTAAATCAAAACTAAATTAAACAAATAAAAATAGAAAAATGAAAAAAAAAAGAGTGAAAGAAAGCAAACAATGGGGGGTTTGTTGTCCCAACTTGGAGGTATACTGGTAGCAATCAGGCCCATTTGTGGAAGGCCTCTTTTGACTTTTCCTGGAAGCGTGTGGATTCGTTGACTGAATCCCATGGTGTTCTTAAGATTATAGCCCTTTGATTGACATTAGGGGACGCGTGGCCAGCCAAGACATGAGGTTGTATGGTAGGCGAAAGGAAGTAAGCTACATAGAAACGCGTTAGGCAGAAAAATATGGAATAAAGAAAGGGGACCTGGGGTTCAAACCCAGGTCCTAACGTTTACCACACTGATGCCCTGCCAATTGTGCTGTTGTTCTTCTTTGTTTATAATATAACAAATAAATAATATAAACGAAAATTAGCGTTAGTGGCCAAGAAACAAAAAAACGCGCGTTGAATTCAAATTGCCCAATCATGTCGCGCCACCTGATCTTCTTCTTCGTTGTCCCTGAAACAAAAAAGAAGTAGCGGGGGTTTTAAACCCCCCAAAAATGCAGTCTTTTCAAAAATAGCGAATAGCCCGTATGGCTATATAAATTAGGCGCGACTGGTGTATTAGATTCGTCCAAGCGTCCTGAGTCTATCCATGGTACTGGGATGTCTTAATTTTACAGTATACGAAAACGCCCAATTTGGAGCTTGAGGAACCCTAGCGAGCTTCAATGGTGATTTCGCGTATATGCAAGCAAAACTCAATTAAACAATATGGTTAGCTTCAGAATGAATCAACTAACTCAAATCAAACATTAAAAATCAAAAATAATGCATGAATCATGATACATGAATATGGAAAAAATCATGAACAGGACACGGTCGTACTACCAATTCTTTGCGTTAGGGACAATGGTTTTTATCCAGACACGTTCCTTTTAGCCTCAGGAATGCAATGGGACAGTTATTTTGCCTTGAAACGCCTTAGAATCGAGTTTTTAGTTTTTGAATTTTCTTGAAAAAGTGCAAAGTTGTTTATGAAGTGTGGCGCAGCTTAGAGGTTCTTAGGCATTAGGTTTTGATCAGTCTTATATGAGTGATGGATTAGGGTTGAAAAATATGTCCAAAACCTTTTGCATTGATGGAATGAATATTTGATTTTCATGCATATTTTTCAAATCTTTTTCCATGTGATTTTGATGTCAATCATAGCCAATCTTCCCAATTTGAGTTGTGCACGAGTCTTGAGTGAATCATGAGTGATTATACTGCATAAAAAGATTCACATACATTTGTTTAGTATTTTTTCCATATTTTAATTAATTAAATGAATTATTGGTAATTAAAAATTCAAATAAATAATAAAAATGATGAAATAAATCCCCTTTGGGCCAAATGGTCGTGCATATGCTTTGGAGGATGAATCTTGGAAGAAAATGTGGCCCATTAGCAATTTTAAAGCATTTGAAGCAAAGTTGACTTTTCAAAATTCCCAAAAATTTCCCAACTTCCACAAGGCATGTCTTGCTCAATTGTTAAGCTTTGATCATGTTCTTGGACATTTTGGAAAGGTCTTGAAGTCCTATAACCAATGCCTTTGGTCCCATGTCAGTTTGATTTACCAATATCAAGTTATGGCCTTTGACTTAAAGTCCCTTTTTGTTGACTTTTGAAAATGACCTATAATGTTGAAATTGATAACTTTTTGTGAGAGCATTTCTTGGACTTGAAGTGTGAAGAGGAGTTGTAGGAAATGTCTTTCTCTTCAAAATGAGCTTTGGATGGAATTTTTCTGATAAACCATGTGGAAGTTATGCCTTAGTCAAGTTACAGTTGACTTTTTTAACTATCCAAATATGGAAACTTTTGCATCTTGAGACTTTTTGAGCCATGCCTTGAAAATCATGATCAAGAATTGATCAAATGATGTTTATGGCTTCAAAATGAGATGTTGACTAGAAATTTGAACTTTTGACTGTCAAATGACCATTTTGCCCCTGCAGTTGACTGTAGAGCAATTAGGGTTTTTGACTGTGCAATTTTGTGCTGTAAGTCTTGAAACTTGGCATGAGGGTGCTTGACCATGTTTACAGGCATGTGGGACTTGATTGGACCCTTGGAAACTTCAGTTACTTTGCTAGAACCAAAACCCTAGTTTTTGACTGTTAGGAGGCCCTTGAACTGTGCAACCCTTGGAGAGATTTTGAAGTATGTTCTTTGCAAATCTTAAAGAATATAGGAGGGCAAATTTTGGGGTACAACAGGTAGTAATCGTCTCATATTCCTTCATTATCTGTTGAGGAAGTAATTGTTCTAGATTCCTTCATTATCTATTGAGGTAGTAATCATCCCAAATTCCTTCATTATCTTTTGGAGTAGCAATCGCCCCAGATTCCTTCATTATCTTTGGAGTAGCAGTCGTCAAAGATTCCTTCATTATATGTTGAGGTAGTAATCGTCCTGGATTCTTTCATTATCTGTTGAGATAGTAATCGTCCCAGATTCCTTCATTATTTGTTGAGGTAGTAATCGTCCTAGATTCCTTCATTATCTATTGAGGTAGTAACAATCCAAGATTCCTTTGTTATCTGTTGAGGTAGTAATCATCCAAGATTCCTTCATTATCTGTTGAGGTAGTAATCGTCCAAGATTCCTTCATTATTTGTTGAGGTAGTAATTGTCCTAGATTCCTTTATTATCTATTGAGGTAGTAATCGTCCAAGATTCCTTTGTTATATATTGAGGTAGTAATCATCCAAGATTCCTTCATTATCTGTTGAGGTAGTAATCGTCCAAGATTCCTTCATTATCTGTTGAGGTAGTAATCGTCCAAGATTCCTTCGTTATCTGTTGAGGTAGTAATTGTCCAACATTCCTTCATTATCTATTGAGGTAGTAATCATCCCAGATTCCTTCATTATCTGTTGAGGTAGTAATCGTCCTAGATTCCTTTATTATCTGTTGAGGTAGTAATCATCCCAGATTCCTTCATTATTTGTTGAGGTATTAATCGTCCAAGATTCCTTCATTATCTGTTGAGGTAGTAATCGTCCAAGATTCCTTTTCTATTTGTTGAGGTAGTAATCATCCAAGATTCCTTCGTTCTTTGTTGAGGTAATAATCATCAGAGATTCCTTCATTATCTATTGAGGTAGTAATCGTCCAAGATTCCTTCATTATCTGTTGAAGTAGTAATCTTCCAAGATTCCTTCGTCATCTGTTGAGGTAGTAATCATCTAAGATTCCTTCATTATCTATTGAGGTAGTAATCATCCAAGATTCCTTCATTATCTGTTGATGTAGTAATTGTCCAAGATTCCTTCATCATCTGTTGAGGTAGTAATCATCCAAGAATCCTTCGTTATTTGTTGAGGTAGTAATCGTCCAAGATTCCTTCATTATCTATCACAGTCAAGCTTCATACTTAGAGATTAATTCCTGAAACAAGCCAGGAAAACTATCTCTACGACCAACAAAAACAAGTTCCATATTAATACCTGAAACAAGACAGGAAAACTATTTATGGACGACTGATTATAGATTAATACCTGTAACTAGCCAGGAAAACTATCTACATGAAGCAGATTGAAGATTAGTACCTGTAATAAGCCAAGAAAACTATCTTTCTTTCTAAAGTCAGAGATTAATACCTGAAACCATCCAGAACAACTATCTCAACAACCGAAAAAAACAAGTTCCAGATTAATACCTGAAATAAGACAGGAAAACTATTTGTGGTAACTGGTTATAGATTAATACCTGTAACAAGCCAGGAAAATGATCTACATAACGAATACTTCATTCAGACCTTTGTTGGTTCAGTTTAAATTGATCAATGGTTTATCCTGATTCCGTTCCGGTAGACACTTTCTCTAGTTCAGATAAATCACTCTAAAGATTTATTCTGATTCCTTCCCAGTTAAAGAATATTCAAGACCTCTGCTTGTTCAATTTAAATCGATCAATGGTTTATCCTGATTTTGTTCCGATAGGCACTTTCACTTGTTCAGTTGAATTGCTCCAAATATTTATTCTAATTCTTTCCCAGTTAAAGAATATTCAAGACCTCTGCTAGTTCAGTTTAAATTGATCAATGGTTTATCCTGATTCTGTTCCGGTAGACACTTTCTTTGGTTCAGTTAAATCACTCCAAATATTAATTCTGATTCTTTTCCAATTAAAGATTATTCAAGACCTATGCTAGTTCAGTTTAAATTGATCAATGGTTTATCCTGATTCTATTCCGGTAGACATTTTCTCTGGTTTAGATGAATCGCTCCAAAGATTTATTCTGATTATTTTCCAGTTAAAGAATATTCAAGACCTCTGCTAGTTCAATTTAAATTAATCAATGGTTTATCCTGATTCCATTCGGTAGACACTTTCTATGGTTCAGATAAATTGCTCCAAATATTTATTCTGATTCTTTTCCAGTTAAAGATTATTCAAGACCTCTGCCAGTTCAGTTTAAATCGATCAATGGTTTATCATGATTCCGTCCCGGTAGACACTTTTTCTGGTTCAGTTTAAATCAATCAAAGATTTATTCTGATTCCTTCTCCAGTTGAAGTCAAGCTTAGACTTAGTATAATTTTTGTCAACAATCACATTGGATTGCATCTGTAAGCCCATCTCCAAAAACTCTCCAAATGGCATCTTTAAGCCCATTCCCTAGACAATCAACCACCACATAACCGAGTGCAAATTTCTGGGCACTCTAGTGTTCAATCATCTTTCACCTTCAAGTCACGAATGGTAGACTCATCAATCTAACTCTTCAGTTTTAAGAAGATTGAACAGGGGCATCTATTGTACCCCAAAATTTTCTCTCTCATTTCTCAAGACATTTCCCCACGAGGATTTTCAAAAGTTCAAATTTTCACAAGTACAATTGGGCTTTCAAACATCAAATCAAAAAAAGAGCGTTCCTGCTTTAATTTCACATCCTTTGGTTGGACTTTTGGCCTCTTTTGATGCAAGCTTGGCTTGCGTCCTTGGATTGAGCGTTGGCCTCTGACACGCTGGTTTCAATTCACAAAGCAGGAGCTTCCTGCATGTAACCTTCGATTAGACCTTGGCTCTTCATGAAAACCTTTGTTCGAGCGATGGTCTCTTGTATGCTTGCTTGGAGTCACAAGGCAGTGACCTCCTGCAGGCAAGTTTCAATTGGACAAATGTTTGCCTGCATGCCTGTTTAGATTGGACATTTGATGCCTGCATGCCTGTTTCGATTGGACAAGCTTCGATTGGACAAATAACTTCCTCCATGCTTGCTTCTAATTCACCTTCATGTCTGCTTCAAATCCACCTTCAGCATTGGCCTCCTACATGAAGTACAAGGCAAGGGCTTCCTGCATGCCTGCCTGCACAAGGAAATGGTTTCCATTCATGCGGGTGCCCGCAAAGCAAGTGGTTTCCTGTATGCAAGCTTTGATTCACAAAGCAATGGCCCCTTACAATGTTTGTTTCAATTTAGGAAGTAAAGGTTGCTTTCCTGCTTGTTTCAAATCACAAGGAAGGAACTTCCCTCATGCATTGGCTATTTTCATACTAGCTTCGAATAAACAATATATCCCTTTGAAATAGCTTGCTTAGATTCTACCCTTGAAAGTCTTCAACACACAATGACACACAATTGTTGGCCCATTCGAAGGACCTGCAAGACATACTTTGATGTCCCATTCGAAGGACATGTTTGATGGCCTATTCAAAGAACCTACAAGACATACCTTGTTGTTCCATTCGAAAGTCATATTTTGGTAACCCATTCCAGGGGAACACATTTGGCTCCTTCGAAGGATGCACAAAAAGGGCCCATTGGAAAGGCACATATTGCTGTCTGAAGAGGAGTCTGGTCGAAGGTTGGACCTATGAGGCCAAAACGAAAAGATGAAATATTCAAAGATGCTTGCTACAGGTCCAAGCCTGACGCACTAGCCATAAAGCTCAAAAACTGTTGCATAGCAGTCCTGCTACATTGCTCCTGTATTTGCACCAATTTGGCATACGAATACTGCCCCTTGAAAGCTACAAAAACAGTATACCCAATTTGTTCGAATTGTTTTGTTTTCCCTCCTAAAATTCATCCATCTTCATCTATAAATAAGAGGCTCCATAACATGTCTAAGGGGATGGACAACACATCCAGAGGCTTTTGGTAGATGGGAAAAACATTGATTTTGTGAAAATTATCAAACACTTAACACATTATCATACCCAGATTCAAAAGACAATACCTTTGTTTCTAACCCTATTGAATTCAACAACTAGAAACACAACGCCTGTTTCTTTTCCCTTTCAAATCGAGGAACAACCACACACTTTTCTTTTCTTTTGAATCCAGCAGAAAGAACACTACACCTGTTCTTCTCCATCGAATACAACAACAACAAACACAACCCCCACTATCCTTGACCTTCGAATCCAGTCAAAGAAACACCACACCTATTTCTTTCCTTCGAATCCAGGAGCACCCAGTGCAGCAGCTCAAGGTCCAACACTTACATTCCAACATCAAGCAACGTAAGTCCCCTTAACCTTAAGCTTTTCGTTTCAAACATAACATGTAAATAACATTGTTCACTTTTTATTTCTATACTTTTGATTGTATGCTTTTTCTTTTCCAAGTATACGTTAAAGCTAACTTGTACAGACCCTAAACGAAAGAAAAAGTCTTGTGTGAAATGAATCCTTAGGCTTCCCCCCTGACTGCCTCACAGTCCCAAACGAAAGTCTATGAGGGCGTGAACGGAGGATACACACTCATGCTGCTTTGCAGGTCCTTGCTGCTTTGTAGTCAAATGAAGAAGAGAAGGTTGTCCACACTGATTGCCAGGCCCAATCGAAGAAGGCAACAAGGAGATTGAGCTGAAGATTGCACCTCACACTAACTCTAGACCCCAATCAAAAGAAGCAGGAAAAGGATGAAATCAAAAGACGTGTCCTTACTGATTCTAGGCCCAAATCAAAAGGAGACAGAAGAGCATAAACGAAGGGTTTTGCTGCCTGAATCGAAAAGCTTGTCTTCCCTTCATTTATTTTATTTTGTATTTACATTTTCTTGCTATTCAATATGGTTGTAATAGTGTAGGATATTGATTTTCCTCATTTTTATTTCTTTATACAAATGTTAGTAATTAGGATGTATGGCAAGATAAAACCAACAAGTAGACAACCCAAAAATCAAAGACAAAATGCATGCAATCAAACACACTTTGCACACATGCACCTCTAGGGTAATCTCACTTGTTGCCTATAAAAATAGTCATGTCCCTCGAATATGGGCGTTTTAGCAAAGACCCTTGATAAAAGATCGTAGTCCCTCGATGAACTTCGATGTTTCCTTCGGTAAACGATCTAGTCCCTAACGAAATTGCTAAAACGTCTCACAGGTTACCTTCTATGACTATACAAACGAACCACGCCAGTCCCTTCACATCCAATGATGGGGCTTCTTACCAAATAAATTTTAAGATAACAACATCTAAAGGAGACAGAAAAGAACGTTAGACCTTCTGAGTAGGTAGGATGCTCATAGTTTCTCTCTTTCTCACAACAAAAACATTTTTCACACCAACACTTTAAAATTGAAACATTTTCAAAAAATAAAGCCCTTTGTACTCATTCTTATAGAGACGAGAATCATTACAAAGACACTTTTCAAAATCAATTTCAAAAACACATTTCGCAAACACCTCTTTGAACTATTTTCAAAACCAAAACTTTGTACGCATTCTTATAGAAACGAGAATCATTATAAAGACACGTTTTCAAAATAATTTCAAACCCACACCACAAGCATATTTTCAAACAAAAGCAAGTGATTTAGCAAGCTACTAAGAGCCTGTAGATAACTATGGATGAAAAGGGTGCTAATACATTCCCTTTTCATAATTTACTCCCCGAACTCAAGAAATAATCCCGAAAGGTCTTTCATGTTCTTTTCAACCTTTCCTTATTGGATAAAAGAAAAGTAGGTGGCGACTCTTTCTATCCGCAACAATTGCGATCAAACGCAAAACACCCAAGTCAGTTCTTCCAACGTGTTACAATGATGAAAATTAAATAACAAGAATTTGCTAATGTATGCTTTCAATGGTAAGACCGAGCTGGTGATGTAATGCATTGTTTCAATTCCTAAACAATGGAGATATAAAGAGATAATCCATAGTCAACCTCCTCGAGCCAGAAGTTAGAGTTTTTTCTATTTTAAAAAAAAAAACCTTAATTTTAACCAGGGGCAGGGTAGTCTTTCAATTAATTCAGTAGTGCATTTAAATCTCAAGAGAATCAAGCCATCTAAGCAAAGGTTTAAGCATATCTCCATCCTCGATACATCATTGAGGAAATGTTCTAAGCAAAGGTTCAAGCACATCATCTTCCTTGCGCACATCAACAAAGATTGAGGAAGCAATCAATAAAGACAAAGTTCGCGTCGTCTTCTTCCTCAATACATCATTCAATATCGAGGAAACAATAAAGACGAAGCTTACAACAATCAGCAGGGCAGTCGCAAGTGTTCAAAATCGAAAAGCAAAAAAAGGGAATTAAAAAAAAGCCCGCTAGGTCAACTAAAAATCGAAAAAACTTGACTTAGGAAAAAATAAGGGATTAAAACAAATAAATTGGAGAAAAATCTTGTGACTGCCACTTCAAGAATCATCAAATTCTTCTCATCAATGCTTAGACCTTATCAATGCTTTTCATTAATTCTTGGATCTTATCATTACTTTTCATCGGTGCTTGGATCTTTATCTACGCTTCGCATCATCCGCGTGACTATGGAATTTCTCTTAGGGATTAAACGCATTTGTTGGATTAATTGAAATTAGGACTGGAGAAAATCAAGAAGAATGGGGTGGGATAAATAAATTTTGAGCCTTATATCCTTTGTTTATTAAACCACGAACCATGACCATGTTACAACCTCCAAAAGTCCTAATTGAAGCAAGGTTAACTATGAAATCATACTCGGAAAAATTCGTGTTAAACTGACTACTATGTTTGTTAAAATTATTGTTAATCTCTTCATCTCTTTGAATCTCCATCTCTAATCATCCATTTATTTTCAATATTCCACTTAGATTTAAAAACTTGCATGTACATAAAACATAATTACTTTTCAGAACGTACAATTTTATTTACAAATCAATACGTAGCATCAAGGAGATTTCAAAAAAAAAATTGGTCTGATCAAAGGCAGTATTTTCCAAGAATCTTCTAACTAGGGGTAAAGCATGATTTCCTTCAATCCAAGAGACCTTTGTTAACAAAGGAATAGAGCATGGCGGACATGTGGCAATGATATCCAACAAAGTCAACATCAAGAGGGCAACTGACTTCATCCGAGAATGCAACTCAGGAGAAGAACTCAAAAGCTGGAATGCCGTGGAGATTCCCGAGATCTTTTTCTTTCCTAAGTAATTTTTCTTGTTTTAAAAAGAACCTATGTCAAGCCCGAGGCATAGGGGTTGCTTGTAAGGGTTCCCCCATTTTGTTTCAGACAATATTTACAATTAATGAAAGTTATATTTTGTTTTCAATTAAGATCCTTGTCTTTCGCCTGCATTTATCTCTCAAATTTAAAAATGGCAATACTTTCTCTGCATATGCATTTTCAAAATTCATATACTAAAATCTGCACCAAAACATGATAAACATGCAGATCCATGCCCAAAACCCCTGATAATGTTACTGTTGCAATCTGATATAATTATGATGCTCCTATCAACCAAGTAGAAGAGGAGGGTGATGAAGATCTTGAACTCTATGAGGAAATGTCAAGAGAAATAGAGCGAAAGGCTGACAACATACAATCGTATCAAGAGGCTATTGAGACCATTAATCTAGGCACAAAGGAAGATTTGAAAGAAATCAAGCTAGGGGCAATGTTAGAGCATAGCGTCAAAGAA
Organism: Vicia faba; assembly: GCA_948472305.1. Lineage (NCBI taxonomy): Eukaryota > Viridiplantae > Streptophyta > Magnoliopsida > Fabales > Fabaceae > Vicia > Vicia faba. The sequence goes on along the minus strand of OX451735.1, from coordinate 1,284,077,698 downwards.
AGGTTGATCAAGCTATTACATGAGTACGTGGACATATTTGCCTGGTCCTACATGGATATGCCAGGGCTAGATACCGACATTGTGGTGCACAGACTACCTCTCAAAGAAGGTTGTTCTCCAGTTAGGAAAAAACTCAGAAGAACTCATCCAAATATGTCTAGCAAGATTAGAGAAGAGGTTCTTAAACAGTTCGACGCATGGTTCTTAGCGGTGGTATATTACCCGCCATAGATAACTAACATTGTGTAGGTACCCAAGAAAGACGGTAAGGTACACATGTGTAAGGATTATCGAGATCTGAATAAAGAAAGTTCCAAGGACGTCTTCCCATTACCTCACATAGATGTTCTAGTAGACAACACGGCTCAAGCCTCAGTATTCTCATTCATGGATGGTTTCTCAATCTATAATTAAATCAAGATGGCACCCAAAGACATGGATAAGACTACTTTCATGACACCTTGGGAAACCTTCTGCTACAAAGTAATTCCATTCGGTCTTAAAAATGCAGGGGAAACTTATCAAAGGGCCATGGTCACACTATTCCATGATATGATTCACAAGAAGGTTGAAGTGTACGTAGATGATATGATTTCTAAATCCCATACGGAGGAGGAACACATCATACATTTACATAAGTTATTCGAACGGCTGCACAAGTTCAAACTAAGGTTGAATCCGAATAAGTGTACATTTGGCGTCAGATTGGGCAAGTTGTTGGGTTTCATTGTAAGTCAGCTTGGTATCGAGATGGACCTCGACAAAGAAAAAGCTATACAAGGGATGCCAACACCAAGGATAGAAAAAGAAGTTTGTGGTTTCTTATGGCGATTGAATTACATCTCAAGGTTCATATCGCATATAACAGCCACATGTGAGCCGATATTCAAATTATTACGAAAAGATCAAATGGTAGTATGGAATGATGATTGCCAAAGAGCCTTCGAGACAATAAAGCAGTATCTATAACAGCCACCGATCTTAATGCCACTAGTTCCCGGAAGACCATTCATCATGTATCTGACAGTGCTCGAAGGATCAATGGGTTGTGTTTTGGGACAGCAGGACGAAACAGGAAGAAAATAGCATACAATTTACTACCTCGACGAGAAATTTACTAACTGCGAAACCAGTTATTCGCTCCTTGAGAAAACTTGTTATGCTTTGGCTTGGGCTACTAAAAGGTTGAGGCAATATATGTTAACCCACACCATATGGTTAATAGCAAGAATGGATCCTCTAAAGTACGTGTTCGAGAAACCAGCTCTTATAGGGAGAATCGCCCGATGGAAGATGCTACTATCAGAATACGACATCCAATATGCCACTCATAATTCCATCAAGGGTAGTATACGAGCTGATCATCTAGCTCACCAACCGCTGCCAAAATATCAACCTATGAAGTTTGAGTTTCCAGACGAAAATGTCATGGTTATAGGTGACTATGAAATACCAGGACCTAACAAAGGACCAGAACCAGGGGCATGTTGAACACTCATGTTCGACGGGTGTTGTACCCCAAAATTTGCCCTCCCATATTCTCCAAGAAATTGCCAAGTCAAGTCACAAAAATTCCCCAAGGGCTATGCAGTTCAACAGTCTCCTACACAGTCAAAACTAGGGTTTGTGTTCTGATCAAGAAAAGGAAATTTTCAAAGGCCCAATCAAGTTTCATATGCTTACAAAGATGGTCAAGTATCCTCATATCAAGTTTCAAGGCATTCAGCTCAAAATTGCACAGTCAAAACCCTAAATTGCACTACAGTCAACTGTAGGGGCAAAATGGTCATTTGGCAGTCAAAAGTTCAAATTTTTGGTCAACATATCATTTTGAAGCCACAAACATCATTTTATCAATGCTTGATCATGATTCTCAAAATTTGGCTCAGAAAATCATCAAGATGCAAAAGTTACTATATTTGGACAGCTGAAAAAGTCAACTGAAATTGACCAGGGCATAACTTTCACATGGATTATCAGAAAAATCCCATCCAAAGCTCATTTTGAAGAGAAAGACATTTCCTACAACTCATCTGCATACTTCAAGTCCAAGAAATGCTCTCACAAAAAGTTATCAATTTCAACATTATAGGTCATTTTCAAAAGTCAACAAAAAGGGACTTTAAGTCAAAGGCCATAACTTGAGATTGGTAAATCAAAATGACATGGGACCAAAGGCATTGGTTAAAGGACTCAAAGACCTTTCCAAAATGTCCAAGAACATGTGAAAAGCGTAAAAATTGAGCAAGTTATGCCTTGTGGAAGTTGGGAAATTTTTGGGAATTTTGAAAAGTCAACATTGATGCAAATGATCCAAAATTGCTAATGGGCCCATTTTTCTTCCATGATTCATCATTCTAAGCCTATGCACGACCACTTGGCCCAAAGGGAAGTATTTTCTCATTTTTTAATTATTTATTTGAATTTATATTAATATTAATTCATTTAAATCATTTAAATATGTAAAAAATATAAACTTGACCTAAAAAAAAATCTTTTTATGCACATTCTATACTCAAGATCTCGTGCACATGTTAATTAGGCAAGATTTGGTTTGATTTGGCATGATTGAACAAAATTGTACATGAAAAAGATTCAAAAAGGATCCTTAACAAATAAAATCCTTAATCCATAATTGCAAGAGATTTGTGCTAATTTTGTTAACCTAATATGCTCACTATATGATCAGGAATCAAAACCTAAATCAAAGGGACTGAAGGCTGCGCAGAAAACCAAAGCACAAACTTGAGAAATTGCTTGAAAAACTCAAAACTGAAATCAACCCTAGAGGACGATTCAAGCCCTAATCTTGATCCCAGTAGCTTCCTTGGGTAACTCTGAACGTGTACCAATCAAGAACAACAAACAAAGCTTCAAGAATTGGTAGATTATGTTCAAACTGAGTCACGAAATTCTTGAAATCGTATAGCATAATTCACGCATCTTTTTGCATTTTTATTTATGTATTCTTGTTCAGTGTGATGTTTCTAAGCTAACCAACACATTCAATTGCATTTTTGTGCCATGTATACGAATCTACCATGTTTGAATATTAGGGTTTGCAGGTTTTAAAATTGGGGCTTTCATAACAAGGCAAAATTAGAACTCCAAATGGCCACCAATGGACTCAGTGCTTGAAGACGAAGAGGATGGCACCCTCGCGCTCAATTTATGAGCGTCGAGGGGCTAATCGTTATTTTCTTTAAACCCCTCTAAAACCACGCAATAAAAACCGTGGCCTATCTGTTTTAGTTTCAGGGAAAACGAGGACGAAGACCTCGTGGCGAAGCATGATAGGCGGATTTAAAAATTCGCGCGCGTTCCAAGCATTGCTCTACTTTTCTTTTATATTATTTGTATGATATTATATATTAAATGTGATTGAAATGGCTCAGTGGCAGGGACATGTGTTGGTAACATCAAAGACCTGGGTTCGAACCCCAGGTCTGTATAATTCCATTTACTATTTTGCAATGGCAATTCCTATGCAGGCACAATGCTATGGTTCACCATGTACCATCATAATCCAAGCAGCCACGCGTCCTGGCAGATCCATCATAGGGCTCAGAGTCAAGGTGTACCATGAATGCAAGTCAACGCGTTAGCACACAACTGGCAAAGTCAATGGATCCATTGCTTATTGGGCCTGATTTGCTGAACAACACCTCCATGTTGGGACTACACCCCCACCCTGGTTTGCTAGTTTTATTTATTTTTCTTATATTTATTTTTAATTATTATTTTACTTGTTTTGTTGTTTTAATTCAATAATTATTTTTTACAAAAAATATGAGAAACATCATAAAATCAGCAAAAGGCAAAAAATATAATATTTATTTTATTTTAATTATTTTTTTCTAAATAAATTAATATGTAATTATTTAGTTTAATTAGTTTACAACATTAATTCTTTTTTTAATAAAAATCCAAAAAATATGTAGAATTTAGGTTTAATTGTTGATTCCTTTTAATTTCCCTTTTTTAATAATAATATTTATTTTATTTATTTTCGTAAATGAAATTTTTGCATGTAAATTAACTTAGATTTAAATTAGGTTAAAACTTAATATTTTTACAATAAACTTAAAAAACATTAGAATTAGGGTTTGATATTTTATTTTAATTTCAATCAGTTCTTCTCCTTTTAAATCTTAAAAAATACAAAAATACCAAAAACACTTAATTTTAAGTTTAAATTCCTCATTAACTTTAATTTTTTGCAAAAGGGTCCAACGCCCATGTTCGTAACTTGTTTAATGTCGCGTATTTATTTTATATCGTTTAAATAATTATGTACGTGTCCCAAAGCCTTGTAACAATTTTATTTCTCGCACTTTTATTCGCTTTATTTATTCTTCAGTCAAATCGGGTCCGGTTTAATTTTGGCGATGTGGACCCGCGCCATTTGTAATAGTTGTAGATTTATTTTCTTCGCAAACTTTATAACTGTTAAAAAGCATGCAAGAATGAATGGCCCTAATTAAAATCAAGCGTAGATCACAACAAACATGACAAGACAAATATCAATGAAAACGACACACAAATCGCACACACCACCCCTAGGGTACGCCTCACTGTTGCCTTGCCTCGAAAGGTGTTCGTCGAGTAGAGGATGTCTTAGTAAGTCCTCATGATCCGGGAACCTGGCATGAGGGTAGCTTCTAAGGTGTCTTCCTATTGCTCCGGTGATCACCATGACCCGAACTTCGAATTGACCCGAACACCTCCAACGGTGGTGCTACCTACCTCTCAATGGTGGGATGACACTACTTTAAAGGATATTTACACAGACGAATTCCTTAGGGTAGGTAGACGACTCTAGATACTTGCTCTAATTTCAAAACAAATCAAAAATACTTTTCACACCGACACCTTTTCAAAAAGCTTTCGAAAGCAATTTTTCAAACACTCTTGAGGACTGATACAAGAGTCGAACTGGAATTTTCAAAGAAAATTTTTTTAAAACCCACAATTGAAAAGCAAACAAACCATTTTTGAAAACACAAATGAGCAAGTATCTAAGAGCCCATGGATAACCATGGATAGAAAGGGTGCTAACACCTTCCCTTTCTATAATCTACCTCCCGAACCGAGAGCAATCTCTTTAAGGAATTTTTCTGTGCTTTTGTCCTTTCCATTTGGAGAAAATAAAAGACGGTGGCGACTCTTGCTTCCGCGACATTTCGCGAACCAGCGTTAAACAGTCAGTTCCAGATCCACCGATCACAGAACTGGCGACTCTGCTGGGGAATACACTTAAAGTGAGGTGTACCTTAGGGTTAGCTTATAACTATGTTTTCAATTGTCTTCTTTGCTTGCTTTATTATTGTGGGTTGCTTGGGAGTTCTATAGATCCTAACCCGGATCTGGGGATACCTTCTTAGAAAGTAGCAACAAGGCTGTGAGGGAACTGTGCGGGGTATACCGACATGGTTGAAACAGTCTGCTACGTTGATGTGGCACTTTGGTGTGTACCGGTAACCCTTGAGTTCAGTCAAGGAGAGTACGGGGCCTCCGCGTGGTGTCGTGAAGCATCAACAGACCTTAGGAACCTTAATTGAACTATCTTGGCCTCTTTAGGGTAGTGAGATAACTGACTTTGGTGCAGTCCGAGGTTGGTTGATACTCGATACTACACTCAATTGAGGGTTGCTTTCCTGGAATATTTCGGTCGCCAGTTCAGTGGCTAAATCGAAACGATGAACAATGAAAGCAACCCCGTGATATTGGGAACCTTAGAACCCGGTTACTTTGATTAAGACAGGTTGAACCCACCAACTTCAAGAGGGTAATACCTAGACCCCATGCTGGCCTAAACCCTAAGGGTTTCTCTTGTGTGACTTGCGTGCCTTCGTACTTGACTACTTGCATGCTTGTTATCTGACCCTTGATGTCTTACAGGTTTTGTTCATAGTCCTTAATTAGGACTTATAACAGGGTGTACTAACCACTTGCAGGTTCTGTTTATAGTCCTTAAATGGGGACTCATGACAGGTTTTACTTAGGTTTCTTGCAGGTTTTGTTCATAGTCCTTAATTAGGACTTATAACAGGGTGTACTAACTACTTGCAGGTCCTGTTTATAGCCCTTAATTGGGACTCATAGCAAAGTATACTGAATTTCTTGCAGGGTTTGTTTATAGTCCTTAATGGGGACTCATAACAGGGTTACTCACATTACCCCATGCATAGCATGACATCATACCATTGCATACCATTGCATACATCCTAACCCATTTCAAGGACCTCAAGGGCTTGTGATGCAGGTCATGATAAATCAAACATCTAGCCAGGGGCAAAGAGGATTTATTTTCCTCTAGCCAAGGGTGCCAGGGGCTATGACCCACTGGATATGGTGAGCCTTTGACCCTTGAAGAAGGACTCTCAACAACATGAAGTTCCTTCAATCAAGTTACCGGTTCTCAACTCTAACAATTTCTCTGTTTATCCCGCGAGGTCCTTGAAAACATTACATGCATGTCATACATCTCATTGCATTGCAGGTATCCCTTGACAGGTTGCTTACCCTTCCTCGCTGTTTATTTCAGCTGATCGCCATGAATCCTGAATCATCAGCCGAGCAGACTATCAAGGACCTCCAGGCTCAGAACGCCCAGTTCCAAGAGCTGATCATGAATTTGACCCAGGGGCAACAAGACCTGAAGGCTCTGCTTTTGAAGAAGGACAAGAAAAAGAAGAGGACTGTTTTGTTCAGCCCTAGACGCAGATCTGGGAATACACCGCAGACTGAAACTGAGAGGACTACCCCATCTGTGAGGGAAAGCAGTCACCATGAGAGGGAGGTGCCCAGTCCAGTGGTCTCTGACAATGAAACAGATTTCGACGACGAACAGTACCCTCCGGCTGAGGACAAGTACAAACAGTTGGAGGATAGGTTGAAGGCTATGGAGGTTCAACAGGTACCTGGGCTGGATTTCGGAGATCTGGGTTTGTCAACTGGTGTGGTTATTCCTCGGAAGGTCAAAGCACCATCCTTTACTAAGTATGACGGGGCGTCTTGCCCCAAGCTGCATCTAAGGTCCTATGTTCGGAAGATTCAGCCATATACGGTGGACAAGAATTTATGGATCCACTTCTTCCAGGAGAGTCTTTCAGGGACTCATCTCGAATGGTTCTATCAGCTGGATGGGACCAAAGTTCGTAACTGGGAGGAGTTGGCTACTGCTTTCTATAAGCAGTATCAATATAATGCCGACCTTGCCCCTACGCGTACCCAACTCCAGGGTATGTCGTTAGGATCAAGTGAAGGTTTTAAAGAATATGCGCAGAAATGGAGGGATCTTGCTGGAAGGGTACAACCACCTCTGACTGATCGGGAACTTGTGGACATGTTCTTGGGGACCTTGTCTGGTCCATTTTATAACCACCTGATTGGGAATTCGTCTGCTGGATTCACAGATCTTATCTTGACTGGAGAGCGAATTGAAGTTGGTATCCGGTCTGGGAAAATTCAAGAGGCTGCACCTTCTGACAAAAAGCCTCATCATGGAAAGAAAGAGTCCAATGCTGTGCACGGTAAAAAGAGCCGTCATGAGGCAGGGGCAATCCAGATTTCCAATCCCGGAACTGCTCAACAAGGACAGGGGCAACAGCGAAAGGAGAAACGACAGTATACCAAACTCAACATTTCGTTGGATCAAGCACTGCAACAAATGTTGAAGGCAGGGTTGATCACCTTAAGGGCTCCTCTCCGGAATCCGAACACTTCTGCACCCAACTATCATCCCAACGATAGGTGCGCATATCATTCAGATAGCCCGGGGCATACTACAGACAACTGCTGGCCTCTCAAGAACAAGATCCAAGATATGATTGACGCCGGGGAGATTCAGTTTGAAGTACCTGAGACTCCGAACATAATCACTGCTCCGTTACCCAATCATTGAAGACTTTTGTTTATGTGAATTTTTGAGTTGTATTTTTCTTTGCTTATACAAACAATTAATGTCATAGCAAACTCTTTTATTCTATTAATGCATCGCATATGTCTGTTTTGGGAATTAATGCAATTGTTTTCATTATATTCAAAATTCTTTTCATATTTTTTCTGATGATCAACTCTGGGTTAATAATTCTGAGCCTCTTGAGGGAGGATGACGAAAACGATACCACGATCTTCACAGTATGCTTTTGAACAGACCCCGCTGATGAGGTACAGGCATTGTTTCAATTCCTAAACACTGGAGTAATAAGGAAGATAATCCCTCGTCAACCCCTCTGAGCCAAAGAAGTAGGAGTTTTATTTTCGAAAATTGAAACCCTTTATCATAACCCGGGGCAGGGTAGTTCTCTCAGTTGATCCAAGTGCATAACGAATGGCACCAAAGAGGTCCTTACAAAACGAAAGACGGTGATGGTGCAGAACAACCAAAAGGACAGACAGTCATCATCAAAATCCAAAAAAAAAAAAAAAAGTCTAAACCTACAAAGGGGACTTATGAAACTGGGGCATCCCGCTGACTGTAATTCCAAAAAAGGAAACAGTTCAGGCAAAAAAAAGAAAGGGATAACAAAAATCAAGAAGGAGATCTTATAAACCCTCGACAAAAAATGACTGCCTATTCAAATAAACGTTCAATGTCCGAATCATCACTAGTATATCAAAGCAAAGACTCAAACAAGGTCTAACGTATGATCAACTGAGTTTAGGTTTGGAGAACATCACGAAGAGCGGGTGGGTACAAATAATTTGAGCCTTTATCCTTTGTTTCTTAAACCATGAACCAAGGCCACGTTATAACCCTTAAAAGTCCTAGCTGAAGCATGGGTTAGTTCGAAAGCATACTGTCACGAAAGGTATCCTGACTCCTGAAGGCCTACGGTAAATACGGAGTTTGACATCATGTTTTACAAACATTCACTTGTTTTATGAAAAGATGCATTTTCAAAAATCTTCGAGACAGACACAAGCTTTGCGTTTTTAACATAACTTTGTTTGCATATGACTTTTTGTTTGAACAGCATAAAAATTTGCACGACGAAAGTCTAATGAACAGAAGTACCTCCAATCAAGGGGCAGACATGAGCATTGTCCATTATCTGGGGCAATCCAATCAAGATCCAGAGAATCTCTCAAAAGGCCAAAAAGCCTGGGGCAAATCTCTGCCTGAATCACTTGGGGCACTCCAGCAACGAATCTTGCACGATCAGACACCTTCTGGCAATATGGCAACACAAGCAGCCAGGGACACCTCCCTGCATTCTAAGAGCGTGGACACAGTCGAAAGATACTACGCAAAGTCAAAGACCCGCTAGGTTGACATACCTAGGCAAAAATAAAGGCTTCCCGGCGAACCAAAAGGGTTCGGGCAAATGAAGGGATGAAATGAAAAATCTGTACACCCGGTAAGTCGAAAACCTGAAAAGGCGGCTTGGGCAAAAATGGGTATCCCGGTGGACTGAAAACCCGAAAGGGCGGTCCAGGCAAAAGTTAGGGATTAAAGCGTACGACTATGTCCCGTCTTCTTGTCATCTGTCTACCAGAAGAAGGTTTGTCCATCAACAACTATCAGCACCCCACAAGTGCCTCCCCCATAGAAACAGGGGCAATAAAGGGTGGTCTAAGCAATCTGGTTGTTCTATCCTCCAAGACACCAGGGTAAGTTGAAGAACATAACCAATACAGTTCAATACTTCCCCAGGAGAATCTAATCTAGTTCCCCAGGAAAGTTGGAATCATCTCCCCAAGCAGTAAGCTTATCCCCAGTAAGTTACGGAAGCTTACCCCTCTCAAGGCACGAACGCGTCGCCCGACTTGATTTAAAGAGTTATTTCCTTAACAGGATATAAATGGGTTATCCTCAGCCAAAAGCCACGGAAAGAGCGTCGTCGACAAAGCCTTCTTATCCCCAGCGAAGTCCATTCATACTTCCAATACAACAACGGTATCCTCAGCAAGTCATTCTCAATAATTCAAGCAAAGCATCTCTATCCCCACAGAGTACCGCTTCCCAGCATAGTCGCTAGAGTATCTTTTCTCCCCGCAGACTCTTCATTTGCCAAGTTTATTCCTCAACGGAGTTATCTTCGTCTATTGGAATTCTTGCAACTATTCTTCAACATCAGCCCAGGATACGACTTCCCGGCACCCGTCGAGGATTTATTTTCTTAGACAAACATACATTCATAAAACGTCACATACATCATTATAGCATGCATATGCATCATATTACACGAATCTCATTAATTTTGAAGACATACAGTTCATGCATCATGATTTTGCATACAATTATGTTTTACCTTTTCAGGAAAAAGATCAATACAAAAACGACTACTACCAACTATTAGAATTCCTTCTCGATATAGTTTCGGATATGACCCAGATATGGTGACGTTCTGATGCTGCTTCCAGAATTCCTTCTCGATATAGTTTCAGATATGACCCAGATATGGTGACGTTCTGATACTGCTTCCAGATTTCCTTCTAGATATAGTTTCAGATATGATCCAGATATGGTGACGTTCTGATGCTGCTTCCAGAAGTCCTTCTCGATATAGTTTCGGATATGATCCAGATATGGTGACGTTCTGATGCTGCTTCCAGATTTTCTGTCTAGATATAGTTTCAGATATGATCCAGAGATGGTGACGTTCTGATGCTGCTTCCAGATTTCCTTCTAGATATAGTTTCAGATATGATCCAGATATGGTGACGTTCTGACGCTGCTTCCAGATTTCCTTCTAGATATAGTTTCAGATGTAAACCAGATATGGTGACGTTCTGACGCTGCTTCCAGATTTCCTTCTAGATATAGTTTCAGATATGATCCAGATATGGTGACGTTCTGATGCTGCTTCCAGATTTCCTTCCAGATATAGTTTCAGATGTAAACCAGATATGGTGACGTTCTGATACTGCTTCCAGAAATCCTTTTTTAGATGTTTCCCTCTCCGACGATGAGTGTGAGGTGATATTCTCCCTATGGTTCCCTCTCCAACGGTGTGTGAGGTAGTAATCCCTTTTCAAGATGTTTCCCTCTCCGACGATGAGTGTGAGGTGATATTCTCCTATGGTTCCCTCTCCAACGGTGTGTGAGGTAGTAATCCCTTTTTTAGATGTTTCCCTCTCCGACGATGAGTGTGAGGTGATATTCTCTTATGGTCCCCTCTCCGACGATGAGTGTGAGGAGGTAATTCCTTTTTTCAGATGTTTCCCTCTCCGACGATGAGTGTGAGGTGATAGTCTCTTATGGTTCCCTCTCCGACGGTGTGTGAGGTGATAAGTCCTTTTCAGATGTTTCCCTCTCCGACGATGAGTGTGAGGTGATCATTCCTTTCAGATTATAATTACCTATGGTTCTCTGCCCAATACTGCGAAGATAATAATTCCCATCAAGATTTTTTCTCAACGAGCGTTGTTGAGATTAAAGTCACCCAGGGTTCTCTCGTCATTCAGGTTAAGGCAGTAACCATCCCTGGTTCATTCATCAGCGTTTGAAACTCCAGACTCAGCTCCTGTAACCAGTCAGGACGCATCTATACCAAGCATCTAAAATCAGCTCCTGCAACGCGTCAGGTACTCATTTTTCTTTTGCAGGTATGCAGGTTCTCGCTAAGGAATCTCTTACGCAATCAACATTCAGATGGCATCTATAAGCCCATCACCCTATCCGGCAATCACCAAATGGCATCTGTAAGCCCATTTCCATCATCACTGCTACTATGTGAGCGCAAATTTCTGGGCACTCTAGTGTCCAATCATCTTCCACCCTCGGATTACGAAAGGCACGCCAGCCAATCTGCATCCTCAGGTCTAAGAAGATTAAACAGGGGCAACTGTTGTACCCCAAAATTTGCCCTCCCATATTCTCCAAGAAATTGCCAAGTCAAGTCACAAAAATTCCCCAAGGGCTATGCAGTTCAACAGTCTCCTACACAGTCAAAACTAGGGTTTGTGTTCTGATCAAGAAAAGGAAATTTTCAAAGGCCCAATCAAGTCTCATATGCTTACAAAGATGGTCAAGTATCCTCATATCAAGTTTCAAGGCATTCAGCTCAAAATTGCACAGTCAAAACCCTAAATTGCACTACAGTCAACTGTAGGGGCAAAATGGTCATTTGGCAGTCAAAAGTTCAAATTTTTGGTCAACATATCATTTTGAAGCCACAAACATCATTTTATCAATGCTTGATCATGATTCTCAAAATTTGGCTCAGAAAATCATCAAGATGCAAAAGTTACTATATTTGGACAGCTGAAAAAGTCAACTAAAATTGACCAGGGCATAACTTTCACATGGATTATCAGAAAAATCCCATCCAAAGCTCATTTTGAAGAGAAAGACATTTCCTACAACTCATATTCATACTTCAAGTCCAAGAAATGCTCTCACAAAAAGTTATCAATTTCAACATTATAGGTCATTTTCAAAAGTCAACAAAAAGGGACTTTAAGTAAAAGGCCATAACTTGAGATTGGTAAATCAAAATGACATGGGACCAAAGGCATTGGTTAAAGGACTCAAAGACCTTTCCAAAATGTCCGAGAACATGTGAAAAGCTTAAAAATTGAGCAAGTTATGCCTTGTGGAAGTTGGGAAATTTTTGGGAATTTTGAAAAGTCAACATTGATGCAAATGATCCAAAATTGCTAATGGGCCCATTTTTCTTCCATGATTCATCATTCTAAGCCTATGCACGACCACTTGGCCCAAAGGGAAGTATTTTCTCATTTTTTAATTATTTATTTGAATTTATATTAATATTAATTCATTTAAATCATTTAAATATGTAAAAAATATAAACTTGACCTAAAAAAAAATCTTTTTATGCACATTCTATACTCAAGATCTCGTGCACATGTTAATTAGGCAAGATTTGGTTTGATTTGGCATGATTGAACAAAATTGTACATGAAAAAGATTCAAAAAGGATCCTTAACAAATAAAATCCTTAATCCATAATTGCAAGAGATTTGTGCTAATTTTGTTAACCTAATATGCTCACTATATGATCAGGAATCAAAACCTAAAGCAAAGGGACTGAAGGCTGCGCAGAAAACCAAAGCACAAACTTGAGAAATTGCTTGAAAAACTCAAAACTGAAATCAACCCTAGAGGACGATTCAAGCCCTAATCTTGATCCCAGTAGCTTCCTTGGGTAACTCTGAACGTGTACCAATCAAGAACAACAAAAAAAGCTTCAAGAATTGGTAGATTATGTTCAAACTGAGTCACGAAATTCTTGAAATCGTATAGCATAATTCACGCATCTTTTTGCATTTTTATTTATGTATTCTTGTTCAGTGTGATGTTTCTAAGCTAACCAACACATTCAATTGCATTTTTGTGCCATGTATACGAATCTACCATGTTTGAATATTAGGGTTTGCAGGTTTTAAAATTGGGGCTTTCATAACAAGGCAAAATTAGAACTCCAAATGGCCACCAATGGACTCAGTGCTTGAAGACGAAGAGGATGGCACCCTCGCGCTCAATTTATGAGCGTCAAGGGGCTAATCGTTATTTTCTTTAAACCCCTCTAAAACCACGCAATAAAAACCGTGGCCTATCTGTTTTAGTTTCAGGGAAAACGAGGACGAAGACCTCGTGGCGAAGCATGATAGGCGGATTTAAAAATTCGCGCGCGTTCCAAGCATTGCTCTACTTTTCTTTTATATTATTTGTATGATATTATATATTAAATGTGATTGAAATGGCTCAGTGGCAGGGACATGTGTTGGTAACATCAAAGACCTGGGTTCGAACCCCAGGTCTGTATAATTCCATTTACTATTTTGCAATGGCAATTCCTATGCAGGCACAATGCTATGGTTCACCATGTACCATCATAATCCAAGCAGCCACGCGTCCTGGCAGATCCATCATAGGGCTCAGAGTCAAGGTGTACCATGAATGCAAGTCAACGCGTTAGCACACAACTGGCAAAGTCAATGGATCCATTGCTTATTGGGCCTGATTTGCTGAACAACACCTCCATGTTGGGACTACACCCCCACCCTGGTTTGCTAGTTTTATTTATTTTTCTTATATTTATTTTTAATTATTATTTTACTTGTTTTGTTGTTTTAATTCAATAATTATTTTTTACAAAAAATATGAGAAACATCATAAAATCAGCAAAAGGCAAAAAATATAATATTTATTTTATTTTAATTATTTTTTTCTAAATAAATTAATATGTAATTATTTAGTTTAATTAGTTTACAACATTAATTCTTTTTTTAATAAAAATCCAAAAAATATGTAGAATTTAGGTTTAATTGTTGATTCCTTTTAATTTCCCTTTTTTAATAATAATATTTATTTTATTTATTTTCGTAAATTAAATTTTTGCATGTAAATTAACTTAGATTTAAATTAGGTTAAAACTTAATATTTTTACAATAAACTTAAAAAACATTAGAATTAGGGTTTGATATTTTATTTTAATTTCAATCAGTTCTTCTCCTTTTAAATCTTAAAAAATACAAAAATACCAAAAACACTTAATTTTAAGTTTAAATTCCTCATTAACTTTAATTTTTTGCAAAAGGGTCCAACGCCCATGTTCGTAACTTGTTTAATGTCGCGTATTTATTTTATATCGTTTAAATAATTATGTACGTGTCCCAAAGCCTTGTAACAATTTTATTTCTCGCACTTTTATTCGCTTTATTTATTCTTCAGTCAAATCGGGTCCGGTTTAATTTTGGCGATGTGGACCCGCGCCATTTGTAATAGTTGTAGATTTATTTTCTTCGCAAACTTTATAACTGTTAAAAAGCATGCAAGAATGAATGGCCCTAATTAAAATCAAGCGTAGATCACAACAAACATGACAAGACAAATATCAATGAAAACGACACACAAATCGCACACACCACCCCTAGGGTACGCCTCACTGTTGCCTTGCCTCGAAAGGTGATCGTCGAGTAGAGGATGTCTTAGTAAGTCCTCATGATCCGGGAACCTGGCATGAGGGTAGCTTCTAAGGTGTCTTCCTATTGCTCCGGTGATCACCATGACCCGAACTTCGAATTGACCCGAACACCTCCAACGGTGGTGCTACCTACCTCTCAATGGTGGGATGACACTACTTTAAAGGATATTTACACAGACGAATTCCTTAGGGTAGGTAGACGACTCTAGATACTTGCTCTAATTTCAAAACAAATCAAAAATACTTTTCACACCGACACCTTTTCAAAAAGCTTTCGAAAGCAATTTTTCAAACACTCTTGAGGACTGATACAAGAGTCGAACTGGAATTTTCAAAGAAACTTTTTTTAAAACCCACAATTGAAAAGCAAACAAACCATTTTTGAAAACACAAATGAGCAAGTATCTAAGAGCCCATGGATAACCATGGATAGAAAGGGTGCTAACACCTTCCCTTTCTATAATCTACCTCCCGAACCGAGAGCAATCTCTTTAAGGAATTTTTCTGTGCTTTTGTCCTTTCCATTTGGAGAAAATAAAAGACGGTGGCGACTCTTGCTTCCGCGACATTTCGCGAACCAGCGTTAAACAGTCAGTTCCAGATCCACCGATCACAACGGGGCTTCAAATGAATTGGGGCATGGTTTAGGGGTAGTTTTTACTTCTCCAAAGAATTATCACAAGCCCTACACTACAAGGTTATGTTTTGACTGCACCAAAAACGTCGCTTAGTACAAAGCTTGTATACTAGGACTGGAAGCTGCCATCGATCTAAGAATCAAACACCTCGAGGTATTTGGGGACTCCACATTAGTCATATACCAAGTCAAAGGGGAATAGGATACTAAACATCCAAAATTGATTCCATATCGGGATCATGCTTTAAAGTTGGTTGCGGAACTCATAGAGATCACTTTCAATCACATCCCACGAGAAGAAAATCAAATGGCAGACACTTTGGCAACCCTCTCAGCTATATTTAAAGTAACCTGGCCGAACCATGAACCACACATCATAATCAGACACTTCAAAGAGCCCGCACACTGCCTTGCTATTGAAGAGGGGCCATATGACAATCCTTGGTTTTATGACATCAAGAAATACCTTGACAAACAAGAATATCTAGAAAATGCCTCTATAATTGATAAGCGGACCCTGCAGAGGTTAACCTCAAAATTCTTTCTGAGTAATGGTGTGTTATACAAAAGAAACTACGACAAGGTATTACTCCGGTGTGTGGAAAAATAAGAAGCAGATACGCTCATGAGAGAAATTCACGAGGGAACCTTTGGAACTCATACAAATGGGCACACCATGGCTAGAAAGATTCTGCGAGTAGGGTATTATTGGTTAATGACGGATGCCGACTGTTATCACTACATGAAAACATGTCACAAATTCCAGATCTATGCTGATAAGATAAATGTGCCACCAACTCCTCTAAATGTCGTGAGCTCCCCTTGGCCATTTTCAATGTGGGGAATTGATATGATTGGTATGATCGAGCCGAAAGCATCCAACAGAAACAGTTTCATACTAGTAGCCATCGATTAATACACCAAGTGGGTGGAAGCACCGTCCTACGCCAATGTGACAAGTCAAGTGGTTACGCGATTTATCAAGCAGAATCTCATATGCAGGTATGGGGTTCCGAGCCGGATTATTATAGACAACGAGTCTAATCTGAACAACAAGATGATGAAGGAACTGTGGGATAATTTCAAAATCGAACATCATAACTCCTCACCATATAGACCCAAGATGAACGAAGTCGTCGAGGCAGCCAATAAAAATATCAAGAAGATCATTCAGAAAATGGTGAAGACATACAAAGATTGGCACAAAATTCTTTTGTTTTCTCTACATGGTTATCACACTTCCGTGCGTACATCTATAGGCGTGACTCCTTTCTCTCTGGTATATGGAATAGAGGCAGCACTTTCAGTTGAAATCAAGATACCATCACTTCAGTTTCTAATGGAAACAAAGTTGGAAGAAGCAGAATGGGTTCATACGCGACTTGATCAGCTCAACTTCATCGAAGAAAAACGCTTGACAGCTTTATGCCACAATCAACTACATCAGAAGCGGATGAAGATGGCCTTCGACAAGAAAGTTCATCCTCGAATATTCAAAGAAGGGGATTTAGTGCTCAATAAGATTTTGCTACCTCGCCTTGATTCACGTGGTAAATGGACACCCAACTATGAAGGTTCATACGTAGTAAAAACAACATTCTCCAGTGATGGTCTCATCCTCACAACAATGGATGGGGAAGAACTATGGCACCCGACAAATTCAGACGCATTAAAAAAAATACTATTCATAAAAAGCTCGCTAAGATCGAACCCTAAATGGGCGACTTAGGAAAAAAGGAGCGTCCCGGTGGATCAAAAAACCTAAAGGGAAATCCAAGAAAAAATTAGGGCCATACAAAAAAATTATCCCGGTGGATTGAAAACCCGAAAGGGCGATCCAGGAAAAAATTATGGATTTTATTCAAAAAGAAGTAAAGAACAAAAATATTGTGATCTAAGAACTAAGACTACGAACCACGAAGGGAGAGATGGGTTTAAATCATACGACTCAAAAGAAAAGGAGATAGGAGCCATTAAAAGGATATTAGGGAACAACAGTAACAATTATCATTTTCATTGCCATTTACAGTTTTGAAAATTTCTGTAATTACCTCTTTCAAGGGATTACATCTTGTACTTTCGCCTATTCAGAGGCATATCAGTAAAATGTTTGCTTTCTTTTCATATTTCAAATTGCGCTTTTTTTCTTTTTTCAGACTTGTTTACAAAATACTACGCTTATTGCTTGTGAATATTGTGTCGAAAACATTTCGGGGGAATTAACAAATGAAAGCATTTGATGAAACATCGAAAAAGAATTTTGGTTAGAAAAACATCAAAAAGAAAATCCACGTCTACGTCCATACACATGTCTACGCCTATGCCTGCACTTACAACACAAAAGTCTACGTCCATACACATGTCTAGGCCTATGCCAGCACCTCTGACATAAGAAAAATAAAAAACTTGCTAATACTTTTCACCGCGTTCAAATCAATTCAAAGACAACATACAACACCAGGGAATTGGTAAATTAAAACCAATAGCTTAAAGGAGAGAATTCCAGAAATCGTTTCATAACATTTCAAGGCATACACACATTATACGCACATTTTGCATACATCACACATACACAGACATTCAATACACGTACACTTTGGGTTCCATATCAATTAGACAACATACGCCTATATCATACAGCAAACAAATAATATCACCCTCGATTTAGCTATCTAAGGGTCATCCATTAAAGCACACTTCTTCTACAAATCCAACCTGTCACATAAGACTCCATGCAGTGATGTGTTCAGCCCATCACCTAAGACTTCATGCAGTGGTGTGTTCTCTACAATGTAGCTCATTACCTAAGAATCCATGCAGTAATGTAAGAAACCCAACACATTACCTAAGACTCCACGCCACAATGTTCGAAGTCCAAATAACACCCATCGCATAAGACTCCATGTTATGATGTGTTCAACCCATCACCTAAGACTCCATACAGTGATGTTTTTCCCTACAATATAGTTCATTACCTAAGACTCCATGCAATAATGTACAGAGCTAGGTACATTGCCTAAGACTCCATGCAGTGATGCATTCTCCTCTCCTTACCCATTACCTAAGACCCCAGGCCGTAATGCGCGAAACTTAGTTCATTGCCTAAGACTCCATGCAACAATGTAACAGGACCCATTTCCTAAGACTTCATGCAGCAGTGTGTTTCCTTATTCTGTAATACATACCATTGCCTAAGACTTCATGCAGTAATATGCAAAATCCAGTACATTGCCTAAGACTCCATGCCGCAATGTTCAAAAGCCAAATAAGATCCGCCACCTAAGACTCCATGTCGTGACGTGTTCAGCCCATCACCTAAACCTCCACGCAGTGATGTTTCCCTCTACCATGTAGTTCATTACCTAAGACTCCATGCAGTAATGTACGAAGCTTAGTACATTGCCTAAGACTCCATGCAGCAATGTATTCCCCTCATCTTACCCAATACCTAAGACCCCAGGCCGTAATGCGCGAAACTTAGTTCATTGCCTAAGACTCCATGCAGCAGTGTAACATGACCCATTGTCTAAGACTCCATTAAACTATGTGTTTCCCTCTCTTCACCCATTACCTAAGACTCCACACAGTAATGTGCGACAATATCCAATATAGATCATTGCCTAAGACTCCATTTTGCGGTGTTCGAACTCCAAACCTAGCTCGTCGCCTAAGACTCCACGCAGCGATTCAAAAACATAACCCATTGCCTCAGTCTCCAAGAAGCCATGCATTATCAAGTGTTGTCTTATGCACCCCCCCCCCTCCCCAAAGTATGAATAAGAAAAGGCAAGCCAAGACATACGATATTATCCTCTCAAGCTCAAAATCATCTTCCTCGTTGTCAAACTCTGGTAAGCGATATATCATCAGCTTTTCCTACTTCCTCAAGACTCGTAAGGGTATGATATATCAGCATAACCTTATGTTTGTCGGACAAATTTTGGGGTATTCCAAGTATTCAATAAACTCCCAATCAGAATGCATAAGACTCGTGTATTCTCGCGATATTCGATCAGAAGATAATTCAATAGGGGAAGCTGTCGTACCCCAAATTTTCTCTACCTTTATTTTCTAAGATTAAGATAGAAGAGATGTTTAATTAAGGATGGTTCAGCAGTATCTGATGGCTCATTCTTAAATCCAAGTTAACCAGGGGGTGTATTTTAATTCAGGAGGGTGGGGCTTTCTAAATCAGAAAGACCCATATACCTGTAGGCCTATTTGCGAAGCATGTTGGCCAATGGCCCATGAGATTCGAATATGGAAAATTGCTTCAAAAGGAAATTAAGAGTTTAATTATTATTAAGTCCATTAGGCTTTGTTGCTGTTAGTAAAAAGGGGAGGGGAAAATTCAATTTGCAAGTCTGTTTCATTTGGCCCATTTCCATTTTTGTTGTTAAATAGAAAATAAGGGGTATGGTTATAAAATTAGGCCCATTAAGTTTTTTTAGCGAAGTCCAGTGGATGTCTTGTCATTCCTGTTTTAAAACATTATCATTAAACTTCTTCTAATAAAATATTTTTGCAAAATATTAAAAGAGTTATCATAACTGATTATTTTTATTACTAAAATATTTTATTATTAAATATGTTATTAGTTAGTAATATTTTTTTGTTAATAATTGCAAAAAAATATGTTCCATAGCAGAACCGTAGGGCCCAGTCCGTATAAGATATTGTTTGCGGTAGCGGAAAAAACAAGTATTGTTGTTTTTGTTAACATGATGGGATGAAAATTGTGTTAGGCCTAAAAGTCAATTGGTAACGAGCTGGACAGTAAATAAAAAAATAACGCAAAGCCCAAATGAGGAAAAACAGATATTGTGGCAATCAGGTGGAGATTACACTCGCTTCAATTTGACTAACTACTACTGTGTAAATCAAATCCAAAATTGAGCAAATCTTCATTACAGTTCGAATCTAAATGTGCAGAATCATGATTATAAAACTAAAACATATCCCAGAAAAACGTATGAAACTGAAACAAAACTTTTATTACAAAGTCCAATCTAAAGCAATACAAAGCTAAATCAAATCTCTATTACAGAATCAAATCCAGAGATTACAAAAATGAAATCAATTACAAAATCAAACTAAATTAATTAATAGAACAACCAAATCCCTAATGCTTCTATGATCCCTAAATCTAAGAGAAAATTTCTAACGATAATTCTAAGTGAGCCCTAATCTAACCCTATAAATAGAAAACTATAGAAGACGGAAGGGGGAAGAACGAAAAAGAAGAAATTGAAGAACTGAAAGAGCCTTGAATACAGAAAGCAAATAGGAAGAAGCTTGACACCGAGTTATTGAAGACCAAGAAGAAAGGAGCGATTAGGGTTTCAACATCTGAAACACTAATCGCTATTGCTATTGTCGTTGGCTACACTACCATCGGCCTCCATCTTCAAGCTTTGCCATGACTTGCAAATTGAAGGGACAAAGAAGAGGTTAGCGTCAAAAAACATGGAGACTCTGAAATCAGAACAGGAAAACGCGAAAGGGGTAAAGTGGCTTAGATCTCTTTTTTTGTTCTAATATTGATTTGGGGTTGTTGGGTTTGATCTTGTTGTAAGGGAAGGGATTCGGAATATAGCGTCGCCGCCAGTGGGTTTTAGGGCTAGGGTTTGCGAAGGTGAGGGAAAGGGTTGTGTGAAGGAGAGGGGAAACAATATTGTAAAAGAAAATGAATGATGAAAAATGTAAAAAAAATATTAATGTGTTGGCATGATTCAATACACGTGTGTGCATAGTAATAACATGTTCCTTCCTATTAGATCCATTTGATCATCATCAGACGGCCGATAGG
The DNA here is from genome assembly GCA_948472305.1 of Vicia faba. Classification (NCBI taxonomy): domain Eukaryota; kingdom Viridiplantae; phylum Streptophyta; class Magnoliopsida; order Fabales; family Fabaceae; genus Vicia; species Vicia faba. Next base: position 1,284,056,352 of record OX451735.1, on the reverse strand, counting down.
CCAAGTCTCACCGTAAGACTCGTCCACCCTCGCGTATAAAGTCCAACCGGCTCTTCAATAGCCCATAGTGGGCCAAGCCTAATTTCTTTGTACACCCCCTTTCAGTCGTTTTACTAAACCAACAAACAATTTACACCCCCTAGGCATGCTGGGCCTGAATTCAATATCTGAATTCAGGCCCTGACTCTTTGCACCCTACTCTTTTACTAACTCAACTAAAAACACCCCCCCCTGAATATTAATTAAAATTTTCTATTTTTTATTTTATTATTTTCTATTTAATTATTCTATTTTTATATTCTTTTATTTATTATTATTTATTTTTTTTATAATAATTATTATATCTAATTTTTATATAATTGTTTTTTTTTTGTATAAAAATTATTTTATTTTACTTTCTTAATTCTTATTTTTGCATACCTTATTATTATTATCATATATTATTGTTATTATCATTTAAGTAATTATTTTATATAAAAAACTCATGCACATTTTTATATATTTGCATTAAAATATTTTTATATCATGCATTAATTAAGAAATTTCATAATTAATATGATTAAAAAAATATCTAACAAACATCAAATTCTATTTCACAATAAACTAATCTAAACAAATATTTTTTGCTAAAGGGTTTCAAAAATATTTTGACTAATCGCGCAGTTAGTCTAAAATTATGTAATCTCTACACTCGGTCAAAATGCGAGGTGATTCAAAGTACTTTTGCAACCCCTAAAAACACAAACCCATACAAACTATGAACTGGGACTCTGATTCCTCATAAGAGGATACGTAGGCATACGAAAAAAATAGTGGTGAGTTCCCCTATAAAAAAATCAAAACCATATTTTACCTGGAACCTAAACCTAGTATCCTTAAGAATAAGGTAGATGAAAGGTGCCTAACACCTTCCTTTCGTTTAATAGAGTTCGAAAATTAGACTCTTTATTTTACAATTTAGGGTTTCTGTAGTTGTTTAGGTATTGGCTTACATTTTTGGCAAAACCCAAGTGTATGTGTGAATGTCATGACTGATGTCATAACATTCTAGTTTAGTTTGTACTGATTCATTAGGTACCTTTGCAGAAAAATATTGTCATACAGATACTGATGTTATAAGTGTGTATCTGAGCATTTTGCAAAATGATCACATTTTCCTAAATCAGTAGACAGGTTTTTCAGATGTCATAACAGATGTTAAGACATCCTGTTCTGAACTAACAGGTATGCAGGTTGGTTAATTCTGAGTTTTTTCAGGAAAATAACTCAATCTTTCCAGAACAGAATCCTGCGTTTTCTTTGGGTTAACCTAGCTCAACCCTAACCTGGTTGATAAAGTCCTGTGACCTAGTCTTAAGGTCAAACGGAATTAACCCTAGGTTTTTGTGGAAACCCTAACTGAAGTTGCAGCTGCTATATATTCATCAGAGCTGCTGTTTTGGAATGTATCCCTTTTTGATCAGAAGATCATTTGTAAACTGTATAGGTTTTATTATTGTAATTCAAGCAATTATCATTGTGATAAGTGACTTGGAATAGGTTTTTAATTGTAAGGGTTGTGTAGCACTCAAAGCTTTGAAGCAAGAGTGTTTGAATGTTTCTTGACTAAAGCTGTGAAGCAGAGTCAAGTTAGGTGTGTGTATCACTCAAAGCTGTGAAGCAAGAGTGGTTGTGTTGCTTGATTAAAAAGCTGTGAAGCTTAATCAAGTGTATGTTTTTGAAGAGTGTCTTCATCAATTCATTAGTCAAATTGTTTTATGTATCACTGCTGTGATTGAGGGGGAGTGAGTAGGAACTCAGTTTAAGTTGTACTTAGATTGAAATTGCATTGGGTAGGTCTTAAATGAAGGAGATAAACTGGTTGGTTTATTCCTGAATTAACATATCTTATAGTGGATTTCCTCCCTGGCTTGGTAGCCCCTAGAGTAGGTGTTGTTGCACACTGAACTGGGTAAACAATTGACTGTGTTCTTTACTGTTTTTGTATTTACTGTCTTATAGAAAGTCAGATACGGTGTCATAACATTAAACGTGACATTGAGTATCTACAGCCAGAATTTCAGTTTCCTATTAGATGCCCTTCCTTAGGATAAAAACTAGTAGTGGCGACTCTGATTAAAAAACCAGTCGCAACACTACCCTTTGCTCTTCATGCCTACTGTACTTCGGCTCGAACATCAACTGGGGAAAATCCTTTTTTATTTAGTCTATGACATGGAAGTTTTCATGCCTGTGGAAGTTCAGATTATTTCCTTAAAGGTTATGAAAGAAGCAGACTTAGGAGAAGATGAATGGATTCAGACTAGGTTGGGACAGTTGAACTTAATTGACGAGAAGAGACTGGTTGCTATTTGTCATGGTCAAATGTATCAAAAACGTATGATCAAGGCTTTCAACAAGAAGATCAAACCCCGAGTGTATCAGACTGTGATTTGGTAATAAAGTGCATCATTCTTCCTCAAGGTGATCCAAGGGGCAAATAGACTCCTACTTATGAAGGGTTATTTATTGTTAAGAAAGTATTCTCTGGCGGTGCCATGATGCTAACTACTATGCACAATGAAGATTTTCTACATCCTGTGAATGAGGACATAGTTAAAAATACTACGCATAAGAATGACCCACTAGGTTAACATACCTAGGCAAAAATAGGGGCATCTCGGCGAATCAAAGAGGTCCCTGCAAAAGTTAGGGATATAAACAAAATATTTCACACTCGGGAAGTCAAAAACCTGAAAGGGAGGTCAAGGAAAAAGTTAAGGATCAAAGCGTGTGACTATGTCCCATGAAATCACTACGACCATCTTTATTATAAAGGTCCAAGTTCATTGGTATAAAATCAATTCAATCAACTTCTTTCAATGGCAAGGGATGATGTTCGAAGACATAAGGGAAATAGAGGAGTTGGAACTTAACGAGACTACTTCCACATGGCAATTATTTTGTTTTCATTTTGTATTCCTTTCATTATTTCGACGATTTCCTCTTACTAGGATTTCTGTGTCCTTGTACAAAAACGCATGTTTATAGGAAAAACATCAATACAAATATACTTCGGAGTGCAAACTTTTTTATTTTTTTTATTTTGAGTGAAAAACGTCCAATGGTTAAAATTGAATGAACATATGCATATGAACATGATTAACTATTAAAAATGTATGTAACAAGCATTTCCTTAAGGATTTGGGATATCCCCCACAGAGTTGCTTCAATAAGATTATCCCCACAAAGTATAATCTCCTGAAAACCCTCTCTCCAGCTGAGTTAGTCTTAACTGAAAAAATAAAACTTTACGGAATTCTCCCCAAAAGAAATCATCTCCCCAATAAGGTCTTCAAAATATTCTCCTCAATAAATTAGAGATTCCCCAACACGAGTCTTTTCTCAAACTGTTACAAATCAACGGACAAAACCCTTTTGTCCCCAGCAGAGTCGTTATTATCCCCAGAAAGTTGTTGCAAAGACTGGAATTTGAACAGATACCAATTAACTTTTACTCTCCCCAATTAAATTATAATTCCTCAGTAGAGTAATGGACAACCAAAGTTCTTGAGCTCTATCCCTAAAAAAAATCGACATTCCCCGAAGAATTTCCTCAAAACAATGAGATAGGAATCCCCAGTGGAACACTCTAAAAAAATTCGAAGATACACATATTCTCCATCTCCAACATTAGTTCGAGATTTAACTTCCCAAATCTCCCCAGCAGTTGTCAAGGATTTATTTTCTAGACAAAGATTTACTTCAGTAACATTTCACATTCATGAATCATGACATATGCATACAAAACACATATAGCATAATCTCATTTATTTTGCGAACATCATTACGCAATACATGCATCATGACATTGCATCACAACTAATTATTTACCTTTTTCATGAAAGACCAAATATCAAATAAATATCATTAGCGGAAAACAGACCTCTGATGGTTCAGTGTAAATTAATCAATGGTTTATCCTGATTCCATACCGGTAGACACTTTCTCTGGTTCAGTTAAATCGCTTCGAAGATTTATATTGATTTGTTTTGCAATTAAAGATTATTTAAGACCTATGTTGGTTCAGTTTAAATCGATCAATGATTTATCCTGATTCCGTTTCGGTAGACACTTTCTCTGGTTCATTTAAATTGATCTGAAGATTTATACTGATTCTTTCTCCGGTTAAAGATTATTCAAGACCTATGTTCGTTCAGTTTAAATCAATCAATGATTTATCCTGATTCCATTTTGGTAGACACTTTCTCTGGTACAGATAAATCGCTCCAGAGATTTATACTGATTCGTTCTCCAGTTAAAGATTATTCAAGACCTCTGTTGGTTCAGTTTAAATGGATCAATGGTTTATCCTAATTCCATTATGGTAAACACTTTCTTTGGTTCAGTTAAATCACTCCGAAGATTTATATTGATTCGTTCTCCAGTTAAATATTATTCAAGACCTCTACTGGTTCAGTTTAAATCTATCAATTATTTATCCTGATTCTGTTCCGGTAGACACTTTCTCTGGTTCAGTTAAATCGCTCTGAAGATTTATACTGATTCGTTATTCAGTTAATGATTATTCAAGACTTCTGCTTAATGCAGTATAAATCGACCAAAGATTGATTCTGATACTTCTTCTGATCTCTATCAAAAATCACATTGGATGGCATCTATAATCCCATCTCCGACAACTCTTCATCATCTCTCCAAATGGCATCTTTAAGCCCATTTCCAACATAATCAACTAATACATCATCAAGTGTAAATTTATGGACACTTTATTGTTCAATCATCTTCCACCTTCAAGTCACGAATGGAGGACCCGCCAGTCTAACTCTTCAAGTGTAAGAAGATTGAACAGGGGGTATGTGTTGTACCCCAAAATTTTCCCTCTCTTTTCTCAAGATATTTCTCACAAAAATCTTCAATGTTTCAAGCTTACACAAGTATTGACTAGGTCAAGCCATCTCCTCAACATTGATGCCTCAAATTAGGGTTTAGATTTTCACAAGGACAATTAGACTTCTAGTGCTTAAATTGACTTTCATGGATCATTATGGACCTTCAAGAATGCTCATATCAAGTTTCAAGTCTTGCATCTCAAAATTGCTTAGTCAATTGATCAAATGACCCAAAAATCAACTATATTAGATAAAAAGCCAATTGTGGTCAACCTATAGTCAAACTTCAAGATTTTTCACCAATATCAACATTTTGAAGTTATATTTTTCAATTGATCAAGTTTGGATCACAATTCCCCAAGAAAAATGTTCAAATCATCAAAAGGGCAAAATGGTCAAAATTAGGGTTTTGACTATATTTGACTAATCAAAGGTTTTTTACCTAATAAATTATCTAATGGCTTGAAGCATAATCTCAAGGATTCAAATACAACATGTTGACCTAATTTCACAGCTCAAAACATTTCTCAATATCAATGGATTGATAGTTAAAATTTGATCAACTGATGAAAAAGTCATCTGTACAACAAAAAGTCAAACTTTGACTTTCTTATCAAATTTGAGTTTCAAAGATCACATTTCATCAAGACATTCAAAGATATGAAACTTGATCATTAAGAAATCAAGAAAGTCAAAAGTCAATTTGAAAAGTCAAACTTTTCAAGACTTAGAAATTTTTTCTAATTGTTTTCATACATGATAATTTCATAACTTCATGCCAATTTTTCACCAAGATGCAAGATGATTCAAAGAAAACTTTAAACATGAAAGTTGTAGATTTTGATGAGGTCTACAAATTTTCTTTTCTGAACAAGTCCTAGAAGTGCTTGTATTTTGAGTTATAAATTCCTAAAGTCATGACATTTTTCATAAAACAATTAGAGAAATTTTCAACAGGTTTTGGTCAGTTTTTATCTCAACTTCTTGGTGAATTTTTATCAGGTTCCAAATTTATTTATCCAAAACGGTCAACATGAAATTTGTAAACAATGTTTCCGTCTTTCTAAAACATCCAAGAGCATGAATTTATCATACTTAAGCTAGGAGATTCAAAGGCATGAAGTTGGACATCCATTCTTGAATTACAAATCATTTTAGTGAAGAACACATAATCCAATATTCATGCTATGCTGCATAATCTTGTGATGCAGACCTTCTAACTTGCCAATCTCACCATAATTTAATGCTTACATAAGCTTTTGAGCTATGGACCATTTGATTTAAGCATTGTCCAAGTGATCTTTCCATTTTTGGCACAAAGTTAACATTGTCATTCATACAAAGTAGCTTTAATCACAGAGTCAGCTCTTCTTGAGCCTCTAACTTGTTCTTTCTACACACACTCAACACACAAAATCAGATGAGCATGCTTAAAGTGTCCAACAACTCTATGCAGCAAAGTACAAAGCATTAGAACTATGATCTTCAATCTTGCTTCATTGACAATCCAACCTAGCCACAACATGTGATCTTGCAAAAATATGATCAACCTTTGTCCCAAACCTTTTGCCTATAAATAGAAATATCTATTGCAAGAGAGAGAGAGAAGTCAGAAAAAAAGAAGAGAAACAAGCACTTAAAACTCCTATACTCTCAAAAAACCATATTTGTCCACAAAACCTCCATTTTTGGGATTGGAAGTCCTAATATTTGAACCTCTTAAACCTTACAAGTTTTGCCCACACAAACCATCCAAATACTTCATATACTTCATATAGAAGTTGTTAAAACACAATAACAACTTTTGTAACATCACTATCACCATTTTCCAAACTCAAAAACATCCACCTGAAACTTAACTTCTCCAAGACAATACAACAACTCTAAATCAAAACACAAATTTCGGTTTCAAGGTAAGTTTTCTTGACTTTGAACTCTTCATACAAGCATCACTAGTGGTTCATTTGTGAAGATAAAATGTAGATATCATTGCCCTGAAGCTAACCATATGCTTAATTTTAATTTTCATTAACCATGTGTTGAGAACTGATTTATATAGGTAACATAAAAATGTTAGAGGTAAAACTGCAGTATGAGTTGATACATATCTCATATGAGTCGACTCATATTAGTTACAAAACAGAGGATGAGCTGATAGAATAAATTATGCATCAATACATACTGTTATCAAGACATATTACAGAGAGAGAAAATGTGTATGAGTCGATACAAAACACGAATGAGTCGATACAAAATAGAAATGAGTCGATGTAAACCATTATGTGTCGATACATACTGAGTTAGTTTTGATTTCCAGGAGCAAGAAGTGATATATATTGATGCATAAGTGCATGTATCAATGAAAAACAGAAATGAGTCGATTCAAACCATTGTGTATCAATACATACTGAGTTGGTTTTGATTTCTAGTGGCAAGAAGTGATATTTATTGATACATAAGTGCATGTGTCAATGCATAAAGTTTTTTTTAAAACAATTTTCCTTCCTTTTTACATTTTCTTTATATTTTTAGATATTCTTATTCATTATTAAATTTGGTTGTAATAGTAATTAGGTTTTAATTGCTTTCATCCCCCATTTGTGATTTGTATCCCCATCCCCAAAAAGATGTAATAGCGTAGAACTTTAAATTTCGGTAATTTATCGCTTTCAATATTATTTCTAGTAATTAGGGTTTGTATGGTAAGACTTAAAATCAACAAGTAGACAACCCTAATTCAAGACAAAAATGCATGAAATCAATACACTTTGCACACTTGCACCTCTAGGGTAACCCATACTTGTTGGCTCGAATAAAACAGTCATGTCCCTCGAACGTGGGATACTTTAGCAATGACCCTCGAATACAAGATCGTAGTCCCTCGATGATCCTTCAATGTTGCCTTTGATAAACGATCTTAGACCCTTGAGATAAATTGCTAAGGTATCCTACAATGTTTCCTTCTATGATTGTACGACGACCCACGCCCATCCCTTTACATCCAATGGTAGGGCTTGTTATCAATCAATGGTAAGATAGAAATATCTAAAGGAGGAGAAAATGAATAAATACTTTTTGAGTTTGTACAATGTTCGTAGTTTGCTTGCTCACAAATATTTTAAAACACTTTCCAAACACACCAACACTTTTCCATGAAATATTTTCAAAAGTCAACACTTTTGTATACATTCTTATAGAGATGAGAATCATTATAAAGTTATCCTAAACGAAGACACTTTTCAAAAATACTTTCAAAACCATCACAAACACATTTCAAACAAATGAAAAGGGTGCTAACACCTTCCCTTTTCATAACCTACCCCTCGAACTCAAGAAAATATCTCAAAAGGTCTTTCCTATTCTTTTCACCCTTTCCTTTATTGGGTAAAATAAAAGTCGATGGAGACTCTTGCTATCCGCAAAAATTGTGATAAAACGTAAAACACCCAAGTCAGTTCTCCCACCGCATTACAATATCCATTCTAGCATTGTTAATGAACTCTTATGTCCATAGGGAATCGTTGATGAGAGTATTGGATCAGGCTTTTGTGGAAAGTGATATGTCTCTGGACCAATTCAGCAGTGTTGCAGGGAATATTACATCTTGTAATAACTTGAGTTTCCGTGATGACGAATTTCTCGGTGAGGGAAGGAACCATAACCTGGCTCTTCATATCTCGATGAATTGTAGGAATGAATCTTTATCCAATGTACTGATTGACAATGTGTCTACTTTAAATGTCATACCGAGGATAAAACTCATGAAGCTGAAGTACCATGGAACTCCCATGCGTCCGAGTGGCATAATTGTGAAAGCTTTTGACGGTTCGAGGAAGTCTATCATTGAATAAGTAGATTTTCCTATTCACATAGGCCTGCACTTATTTCAAATTACTTTCTAGGTTATGGATATAGTTCATGCCTACAATTGTTTATTGGGACGACTTTGGATCCACGAGGCAGGGGCTATTACTTCGACTTTGCACCAGAAGCTGGAGTTTGTTCGTGAAGGAAAGGTGGTCATCATAAATGGAGAGCGGGCTTTATTAATATCTCATTTTTCCTCTTTCAGTATTGTGGAAGCTGATGAAGCTGCTATTGGAACTCAGTTCCAAGCTTTATCCATTGATAATGTAAGGGAAAATGAGAATTCTATAGCTTCATTTAAGGATGCTCAACAGGTATTGCGTAATTTCCCTAGCAAGGTATGGGGGCAGATTGTTGATCCACATGTGAATAATAATAGAGTTGGTTTGGGTTTCTCTGTGAAGAATAGTAAAGGTGAGATTATCAAGTCAAAGTCTTCTTTGGGAAAATATTAAGACATCTTTCACAGCGGAGGTTATCTTCATCCAACTATTCCTAAGATCAATGCTATTCTGGAAGATGAATCAGAGCAAAAGATGCCAAACTACGTGACGCATGGAGTCAGAGTCCAAATTGGATCACTATTTATGTTCCCTCTTGCATTCATATTTAAAAGTAATTTGTTTTTTGTTAATCTTTAAAAAAAAATCTTTCACTCTGCCCAAGGTGAAAGTATTGACATTGTATGGGCATATTTGTTGTTTTGATCTTTAAAATCATTAGTAAAAGTTCTTTTTGATTCCTAAATTGTGTCTTTATTCCCTATTTTTTCTTGGAAAATGGTAATCATAAAAATCCTTTCAAAATAAATAATATTTGTAAATAAATTTGCATAATCACTTGTTATATGTGTTAGTTTCAAAAAGCAATCATAAATCACATGTGCAGATTAATTAAAAAAACCGTTAAGTAGAATGACCCTGCACCCTCTCCCAACTTTGAATATCATGCGTATGTGGCTGAAGAAGAAGAATATGATGAAATCTCAGAAGAGGTTTCATGGTTTCTTGAATGTGAGGAAAGTATCATTCAACCATATAAAGAGCCTTTGGAGATGATTAATTTGGGTTCAGGGGAAAATCCAAAAGAAGTCATGTATGGAGCACTACTTCATCCTGATGTGAAGAGCATGTTGATTGAATTTTTGAAAGAGTATGTGGATATATTTTCTTGGTCTTACCAAGACATGCCAGGGTCGGATACTAATATTGTGGAACATCATTTGCCTCTAAAGCCAGAATTCCCACCAATCAAGCAGAAGTTGCGAAGAACTCACCCTGATATGGAAGTGAAAATTAAAGAAGAAGTTTTAAATCAAATTAATGTTGGTTTTCTTGTGACATCAGTGTACCCTCAGTGGATTGCCAATATTGTCCCAGTACCAAAGAAATACGGAAAATTTTGCATGTTCGTTGATGATATTGTCCCAAAGATGACTTTTCGTTGCCACACATTGATATGTTGGTTGACAATACAGCAAAATTCAAAGTATTCTCATTCATGGACGAATTTTCCGGATATAATAAAATCATAATGGCTCTTGAGGATATGGAAAAAACAACGTTTATCACACCCTGGGGAACATTCTGTTACAGAGTGATGCCCTTCGGTTTGAAGAACATTGGTGCAACGTACCAGAGGGCTATAACAACCCTATTCCATGATCTGATGCAAAAGGAAATTGAGGTATATGTTGATGATATGATTTCCAAATCCCAGACCGAAGAAGGGCATATAAGAGATTTGTTGAAATTGTTTAAGTGTTTGAGGAAGTATTGTCTCCTCTTGAATCCAAATAAATGCACCTTTGGTATTGAATCATGAAAATTGTTAGGTTTCATTATCAGCCCAAAAGGAATTGAAGTTGATCCTGACAAAGTTAAGGAAATTCAAGAAATGCTTGCACCAAGAACTGAAAAGAAAGTTAGAGGCTTCCTTGGACGGTTGAATTACATTTCCAGATTTATTTCACATATGACTGCAACGTGTGAGCCGATCTTTAAGTTATTAAAGAGAGATCAAGGTTGTGTGTGGACAGATGATTTCCAAAGGGAATTTGAAAGTATTAAAGAGTATCTGCTTGAACCTCCTATCTTGCTCCCTCCTATTGAAGCAATACCATTGATTATGTATCTGATAGTGTTAGATAACTCTATGGGTTGTATTTTTGGACAACAAGATGAAACGGGGAGAAAAGAATATGCCATTTATTATCTCATCAAGAAATTTACCGACTGTGAGTCGCAGTATTCTATGCTGGGAAAAACCTATTGTGTTTTAGCCTGGGTGGCAAAACGGTTGATTTCTTGAAATGGATCCAATTAAGTATATTCTTGAAAATCTTGCTCTTACTAGAAGAATTTCCCGTTGGCAGATGTTATTGTCTGAATATGATATTGAATATCGTACTCAAAAGGCTATAAAAAGTAGTGTGTTGGCAGATTATCTTGCTCACCAACCGGTTGATGATTATCAGTCAGTTAAATATGATTTCCCTGATGAGGATGTGATGATTTTGAAAATAAAAGATTGTGATGAACCTTTGCCTGGGGAAGGTCCTGATCCTGAATCGCGGTGGGGTATGGTGTTTGATGGAGTTGTAAATGCTTATGGGAAAGTAATTGGTGATGTGATTATCACTCCTCATGGGTCACATATCCCTTTTACTGTCAGATTGGAATTTGATTGTACCAATAACATGACAGAGTATGAAGCTTGTATCATGGGGCTTGAAGAGGCTATAGATCTTAGAATCAAAATTCTAGATGTATATGGCGATTCAACTTTGGTGATAAATCATATTAAAGGAGAATGGGATACTCGTCACACTGGCTTGATTCCCTACAAAGACTATGCTAGAAGATTATTACCCTTATTTAATAAGGTTGAATTCCATCATATTCCCAGAGTTGAGAATCATATGGAAGATGCTTTAGCCACTTTGGCTTCTATGTATAAAGTAAATACTTGGAACAATATGCCTCGTATCACAGTTTGACGTTTGGATAGACTAGCTTATGTGTTTGCAATAGAGGGAACGTCAGACGAAAAACTTGGTATTATGATATCAAGCATTTTCTCCAGACTCAGGAATACCCAGCTAGTGCGTCAAACAAACAAAGAAAGGCATTGAGAAGGTTGGCAGGCAACGTTTTCCTCAATGAAGATATGTTATACAAAAGAAATTATGACATGGTCTTCCTTAGATGTGTGGATATACACGAAGCAGACATATTGATACATGAAATCCATGAAGGTTCCTTTGGTACTCATGCCAATGGATATTTGATGGCAAAGAAGATGCTTAGGGCAAGTTACTATTGGCTGACAATGGAACCTGATTATTACAAATTTGCAAACAAGTGCCATAAGTACCAGATTTATGCTGACAAAATTCATGTGCCTCTGACGCTTCTCAATGTTATTTCTTCCTGGCATTTTTCTATGTGGGGAGTTGACATGATTGGAATGATTGAACCCAAGGCATCAAATGGATATCGTTTCATCTTGGTGGCAATAGACTACTTCATCAAATGGGTGGAAGCATCTTCATATGCTAACATCACTAAGCAGGTGGTAGTGCACTTTATCAAGAACAATCTTATATACCGATATGGTGTGCCAAGCAGGATTACCACTGACAACGGCTCGAATCTGAATAACAAGATGATGACAGAACTTTGTGAAGAATTCAAGATTATCCATCATGATTCATCTCCTTAAAAGCCAAAGATGAATGGGGATGTTGAAGCTGCTAATAAAAACATCAAGAAGATCATCCCGAAAATGGTTTTTACCTATAAAGATTGGCATGATATGCTCCCTTTTGCTTTGCTTGGATGTCGTACATCCGTATGCACTTCAATGGTATAGAAGCAGTGATCCTTGTTGAGGTTGAGATTCCTTATTTACGTGTGATAATGGAAACTAAGTTTTCAGAGGATCAATGGGTCCAGAACAAGTTCGACCAATTGAATTTGATTGAGGAAAAGAGAATGACGGCCTTGTGTCATGGTCAGCTATACCAGAAGATAATGAAGAAATCTTTTGATAAGAAGGTCCAACCTCACGAATTCAGAGAAGGCGACCTCGTGCTCAGAAAAATCATGTCTTTTAACACTGATTCTATGGGAAAATGGACTCCCATTTTTGAAGGCCCATATGTTGTCAATAAAGCCTTCTCTAGCGATGCATTAATTCTTGAAACTATGGATGGCGAGGAGTTCCCACGTCCTATGAATGTTGACGCAATCAAGAAATACTTTTCCTAAAGAAATAAAAGAACAACTCGCTAAGTCGAAAACCTAAAAGGGCGGCTTAGGCAAAAAAAGAGTGTCTCGGTAGGATGAAAACCCGAAAAGGCGGTCTAGGCAAAAGTAAGAGACACAAACAGAATAAATTCTCCCGCTAAGCTGATAACCCGCAAGGGAAACCTAGGCAAAAGTTAGGGATTTTCTTAGCAAGTAACTGCATCAGACAAGACTTGATCATTGAAGCAACAATCTTTTGGGATCCTCACCATATTTCAACAAAAGTCGCTGCTCGGGAATTCAAAGTTGTTAGGGAGAATAGTGGTCATTGTATTTCAATGTATCTTTTCCAATATATTACCATTTTCCAAACTTTGTAATCATCTATGGGGTCTCTCTATTCACAGACTACCATTCTATTAATAAAGTTTGAGCTTTTATCCAACTCTTTTTAATTCTTATTTTATTTTATTTGCAAAGATTCCATTTATTATTGATAGTAATTTTAAAAACAAAGAGATTTAACAATAAAATTGTTTTTGAAAAGAATTTACAAATTACTTTTTACTTTAGATTTTGTGATTCAAGGAAAAAAAATAGTGATTCCGAGGATGGACGAACTATTAAATTTTGGAAATGTGTATTCCCCAAGAAAAGTTCTCCCAGGCCACTCTTGCTGATATGCGCATGATCTTTGTGTTTCTCAAATAGTTGGAGGTGGTACAAATTGATGTATGGTGTGGTGTTGGATTTGTAATTCTATATTTCCCCAGTCAAATCTTGGTTCATTTGTTGATTATTTTAATTTCGGGTTTGCATGGTCTGAAGCCTCTATCCCAGGTTCCCCAGTAAGACAACTGGATAAGGACGGCATCTTTTCTAAGAAGTGTTGAAACAATTATCAACTTTTTGGGTTTTCTCTCGCCTAGTGTTGGGTTTGATTTAAAATACCCATAATTTTTATTTCTTGTTATACTGTTTAACTTCTTAGATACCTAAGTAAAGTTGAGATAACGTTTCTCTTTGAAAGTTATTATCCCCATACGGTTTCATAATTTCTCCCCAGGGAAGTTTGTGTAATCACCACTCTTGGTGTTGAAGAATGTATTTTGGGCTCCCCTCGATGACATGGTATTGTCCTCCCTAATGAAGTGAGCATGAGATCCCCAATTGATATCTCGACGATGTGGTTTTCATCTGCCCTAATGAAGTCAGTGTTATTATCTCCAGTGGAAATCTAGATGTTGAAATATTGTTTTCCCCATTAAAGTCTGTGTGATATTCCCCGGTCAAGTCTGGAGGAGGATGTTATATCCTTGTAACTGTTTCAATTTATTGTTATGATTTGATTACTTTCAGATTGTGTTTCTTCCCAGTGGAGTTAAGCCATGAAATAGGAATTTCTTTCCTCAGTTGGTGCTTACTTTCTTTTGAAATTTTCATCCTGGATGTGATTTAGCCAAGTGTTGACTTTACCCAAGTTGGTTTTGTCTGGTTCGTCCCAGTGTTATGTGTATGTGTTGTTAGCATATACATGATAACATTCATATATTCATCATGAATAGTTGAATCGGAATTCATTGCTCATTTGCATTCATTAAATATTATGTTGGCATATTACCCTATTTTTCAGAGTCATGTTACACTCTCTCCAATAGAGCGTCAACCTTAAGCAGAAAGTGTATATTCTTTCAGTTTCCCCGCTGTGTTATCCCTCATGGAAGTATTTTGATTCAAGGCTTCCTATTCAGCTCATTGTCTGGTTAGGCCTGTGTTTCCCTTTTGAGTTTATTTCTCATCAGGTGCTATCTTGGTTGACTGTTTCACTCCGGTTTATTTCTGATTTGGATCTGTGGCTCCAGACAACATTGTTATTATGATTTTCATAGGCTCTGAACCCTGGATTAAGGGTGTGCATTTATTTTGCACAAGGAGACATTATCTCCTCAGTTTTAATATTTTGAAACTTCCCCAGAGAAGTCATATTTATTTTCCTGAAGGGTTTCTTATAACAGCAAGTGGCATGTCTCTTTATTTGAGCAACCTGTACTTCTCCAATAAGTTTGTTAGTTCCCTGAGAAGATTCATTTGTTACTTTGATGAATGTTAGTCTCGTCATTATGGGAGATAGTTCTTTGTTAAGATTTATTACTCCGATGAATGGTAATCTCGTCATTATGGGAGATAGTTCGTTGTTGAGATTTGTTACTCCAATGAATGGTATTCTCGTCATTATGGGAGATAATTTGTTATTGAGATTTGTTACTCCGATGAATGGTAGTCTCTTCATTATCGGAGATAGTTTGTTGTTGAGATTTACTACTCCGATGAATGGTAGTCTCGTCATTATGGGAGATAGTTCGTTATTGAGATTTGTTACTCCGATGAATGGTAGTCTCGTCATTATGGGAGATAGTTTGTTGTTGAGATTTGTTACTCTGATGAATGGTAGTCTCGTCATTATGGAAGATAGTTCGTGGTTAAGATTTATTACTCCTATGAATGGTAGTCTCATCATTATGGGAGATAGTTCGTTGTTGAGATTTGTTACTCCGATGAATGGTAGTCTCATCATTATGGAAGATAGTTCGTTGTTAAGATGTTTACTCTGATGAATTGTATTCTCATCATTATGGGAGATAGTTCGTTGTTGAGATATTTACTCCAATGGATGGTAGTCTCGTCGTTGGGGGAGATAGCTCATCGTTGGGATTCACTTTTCTCTAAGGAAATTCATTTGTTTCCAGTCATAAGTACTGATGCTAATCATTTGTTACCTAACCTTATATTGGTATTTACTGGTATTATCCTACCATTTCTTTCTCCTGTGAGTCGATGTTACTTTTTTTTTGCTATCTTCTCAGTGAGTGGATAGTTTGCAGTTATATGTCGATCATTTTTATCCTTTACTTTGATCCTCAATATTTGAGTTGATGATGCATTATCTCCTCCTTGGGCTTTACCCCAATAGAGTCGAGTCTTTTATTCACCAGCGATTTATTTTCCTGGTCAGATTTTCATTTTGATCCTTTATTTTATTTTCTATTTCCCCAATGGTGTCATGTGTCACCTTTAGATTTTTTTGTTTGCATGCACAATCATATGCATTGCATGGCATCTTAGGACCAAAAATAGGACTTGTTTTATATTTAAGTATTTTCAATCGCGTTGACATGAAGATTTTAACCTTTGTATCTCCGAATAGAAGACACTTAAATAAGGGAAGCTGTTGTACCCCAATTTTTTCCCCTAAGATTCCTCTATCATCTTATATTAACTCAATCATATCAAGATCACACTAGGGTTTGGCTCTTCTCCCTACCTCTAGGTTTTCTCATGAGGAATCACCAAGCACTTTGATTTGTATATTGTGATCATATATGTCTTGTGTTGATTAGCTATTAACTAACAAATACAATGAATGTATACTCTACTTGATGATACTATAGGTGAGGGCACAACACATTTCATCAGGTTGATTCATAGGTTCATGAGTTTATTTCCATTCCTTCTTCAATAAAGCTTCATTAAGATTCAAGTTTCATCATTGAGAGTGCTTTATAGTAATATCATGACAAGGTCTACTATGATTCATTGTGCCTCAATTTGTCAAAGGAAGTCAAAATATGCAAGAATTTATTAAAGAAGTTTGACCTAATTGGACAATTTCTTGTATCATTGATCGCAAGTGCATAACTCTCCCAATCCTTATTATTTGAAAGTGGTTATTATTGCTATGGGTTCTTATTATCATCCACAACAACTTATATTCACATGGAAAAAGTTATTGTTATGGGTCTCTTGTATGTTTGCTTAGAGTCATAAGGCAATGACCTCCTGCAAGCAAGCTCCGATTGGACAAATGTTTGCCTGCATGCCTGTTTCGATTGGACATTTAATGCTTGCATGCCTGTTTCGATTGGACAAGCTTCGATTGGACAAATAACTTCCTCCATGCTTTCTTCGAATTCACCTTCATGTCTGATTCGAATCCACCTTCAGCATTGGCCTCCTACATGAAGTACAAGGCAAGGGCCTCCTGCATGCCTGCCTGCACAAGGCAATGGTTTCCCTTCATGTTGGTGCCCACAAAGCAAGTGGTTTCCTGCATGCAAGATTTGATTCACAAAGAAATGGCCCCTTACAGTGTTTGTTTCAATTCAGGAAGCAAAGGTTGCTTTTCTGCTTGTTTCAAATCACAAGGAAGGGACTTCCTTCATGCATTGGCTATTTTCATACTAGCTTCAAATGGACAATATATCCCTTTGAAATAACTTGCTTCAATTCTACCCTTGAAAGTCTTCAACACACAATGACACACAATTGTTGGCCCATTCGAAGGACCTGCAAGACATACCTGGATGTCCCATTCGGAGGACATGTTTGATGGCCCATTCGAAGGACCTACAAGACATACCTTGTTGTTCCATTCGAAAGTCATATTTTGGTTACCCATTCCAGGGGCACACATTTGGCTCCTTCAAAGGATGCACAAAAAGGGCCCATTGGAAAGGCACATATTGCTGTCTGAAGAGGAGTCTGGTCAAAGGTTGGACCTATGAGGACAAAATGAAAAGATTAAATATTCAAAGATGCTTGCTGTAGGTCCAAGCCTGACGCACTAACCATAACGCTCCAAAACTGCTGCATAGCAGTCCTGCTACACTACTCTTGTATTTGCACCAATTTGGCATACAAATATTGCCCCTCGAAAGCTACAAAAACAGTATACCCAATTTGTTCAAATTGTTTTGTTTTCCCTCCTAAACTTCAACCAACTTCATCTATAAATAAGAGGCTCTATAAAATTTCTAAGGGGATAGACAACACATCCAGAGGCTTTTGGTAGCTGGGAAAAACTTTGATTTTGTGAAAATTATCAAACACTTAACACATTATCATACCCAGATTCAAAAGACCATACCTTTGTTTCTGACCCTCTCGAATCCAACAACTAGAAACACAATGCATGTTTCTTTTCCCTTTCGAATCCAAGAACAACCCCACACTTTGCTTTTTTTTCGAATCCAACAGAAAAAACACTATACCTATTCTTCTCCTTCGAATCCAGCAATAACAAACACAACCCCCACTCTCCTTGACCTTCGAATCCAGTCAAAGAAACACCACACCTATTTCTTTCCTTCGAATCCAAGAGCACCCAGGGCAGCATATCAAGGTCCAACACTTACATTCCAACATCAAGCAAGGTAAGTCCCCTTAACCTTAAGCTTTTCGTTTCAAACATAACATATAAATAACATTTGTTCACTTTTTATTTCTATACTTTCGATGACATGATTTTTCTTATCCAAGTATACGTCAAAGCTAACTTGTACATACCCTAAACCAAAGAAAAAGTCTTGTGTGAAATGAAGCCTTAGGCTTCCCCCTGGCTTCCTCAGAGTCCCAAACGAAAGTCTATGAGGGCGTGAACAGAGGATACGCACTCATGCTGCTTTGTAGGTCCTTGCTGCTTTGTAGTCCAAACGAAGAAGAGAAGGTTATCCACACTGATTGCCAGGCCCAATCGAAGAAGGCAGCAAGGAGATTGAGGTGAAGAGTGCACCTCACACTAACTTTATACCCCAATCAAAAGAAGCAGGAAAAGGATTAAATCGAAAGACGTGTCCTTACTGATTCTAGGCCTAAATTGAAAGGAGACAGAAGAGCATAATCGAAGGGTTTTGCTGCCTGAATCAAAAAGCTTGTCTTCCCTTCATTTATTTTATTTTGTCTTTATATTTTCTTTCTATTTAATATGGTTGTAATAGTGTAGGATATTTATTTTCTGCATTTTTATTGCTTTATACAAATGTTAATAATTAGGATGTATGGCAAGATAAAACCAACAAGTAGACAACCCAAAATTCAAAGACAAAATGCAGGTAATCAAACACACTTTGCACACATGCACCTCTAGGGTAATACCACTTATTGCCTCGAAAAATAGTCATGTCCCTCGAATATGGGTGTTTTAGCAAAGACCCTTGATAAAAGATCGTAGTCCCTCGATGTTGCCTTTGTTAAACGATCTAGTCCCTAATGAAATTGCTAAAACATCTCACAGGTTGCCTTCTATGACTATACAAATGACCCACACCCGTCCCTTCACATCCAACGATGGGGCTTCTTACTAAATCAATGGTAAGATAGCAACATCTAAAGGAGGAGGAAAAGAACGTTAGACCTTTTGAGTAGGTAGGACGCTCATAGTTTCTCGCTTGCTCACAACAAAAACATTTTTCACACCAACAATTTGAAATTGAAACATTTTCAAAAAAACAAAGCTCTTTGTACGCATTCTTATAGATATGAGAATTATTACAAAGACACTTTTAAAAATCAATTTCAAAAACACATTTCACAAACACCTCTTTGAACTATTTTCAAAACCAACACTTTATACGCATTCTTATAGAAACGAGAATCATTACAAAGACACATTTTCAAAATACTTTCAAACCCACACCACAAGCATATTTTCAAACAAAAGCAAGTGATCTAGCAAGCAACTAAGAGCCCGTAGATAACTATGGATGAAAAGGGTGATAATACCTTCCCTTTTCATAACTTACCCCTCGATGACAAATCTTGCTATCCGCAACAATTGCGATCAAACGCAAAACACCCAGGTCAGTTCTCCCATCGTGTTACAATGTTGAAAATTAAATAAGAAGAATTTGCTAATGTATTCTTTCAATGGTAAGTCCGAGCTGGCGATGTAATGCATTGTTTCAATTCCTAAATAGTGGAGATATAAGGAGATAATCCATAGTTAACCCCCTCGAGCCAGGAGTTGGAGGTTTTCTATTTAAAAAAAAACCTTAATTTCAACCAGGGATAGGGTAGTCTTTCAATTAATTCAGTAGTGCATTCAAATCACAAGATAATAAAGCCATCTAAACAAAGGTTCAAGCATATCTTCATCCTCGATACATCATTGAGGAAATAATCTAGGCAAAGGTTTAAGCACATCATCTTCCTTGCATACATCAACAAAGATTAAGGAAGCAATCAATAAAGACAAAGTTCACGACATCTTCTTACTCAATACATCACTCAATATCGAGGAAACAATAAAGACGAAGCTTACAACAATCAGCATGGCGGTCGCAAGTGTTCAAAATTGAAAAGCAAAAAAAGGGAATTAAAAAAAATAAAGGCCGCTAGGTCAAGTAAAAATCGAAAAAACTTGACTTAGGAAAAAATATGGGATTAAAACAAATAAATTGGAGAACAATCTTGTGACTTCCCCTTCAAGAATCACCAAAGTCTTCTCATCAATACTTGGATATTATCAATGATTTTCATCAATGCTTGGATCTTATCAATACTTTTCATCGGTGCTTGGGTCTTTATCTATGCTTCGCATCATCTGTGTGACTATGAAATTTCTCTTGGGATTAAACACATTTGTTGGATTAATTGAAATTAGGAATGGAGAACATCAAGAAGAATGGGATGGGATAAATAAATTTTGATCCTTATATCCTTTGTTTTTTAAACCATGAACCATGACCACGTTACAACCTCCAAAAGTCCTAATTGAAGCAAGGTTAACTATGAAAGCATACTCGGAAAAATTCGTGTTAAACTGACTCCTATGTTTGTTAAAATTATTGTTAATCTCTTCGGCTCTTTGAATCTCCATCTCTAATCATCCATTTATTTTCAATATTCAACTTCGATTTCAAAACATGCATGTACATAAAATAGAATTATTTTTCAAAATGTACAATTTTATTTACAAGTCAATATGTAGCATCAAGGAGATTTCAAAAAAAAATTGGTCTGATCAAAGGCAGTATTTTCCAAGAAGCTTCTAACTAGGGGTAAAGCACGATTTCCTCCAATCCAAGAGACCTTTGTCAACAAAGGAATAGAGCATGGCAGACATATGGCGATGATATCCAACAAAGTCAACATCAAGAGGGCAACTGACTTCATCCGAGAATGCAACTCAGGAGAATAACTCAAAAGCTGGACTTCTATGGAGATTCCCGAGATCTTTTTCTTTTCTAAGTAATTTTTCTTGTTTTAAAAAGAACATATGTCAAGCCCGAGGCATAGGGGTGCTTGTAAGAGTTCCCCCATTTTGTTTCAGACAATATTTACAATTAATGAAAGTTATATTTTGTTTTCAATTAAGATCCTTGTCTTTCGCCTGCATTTATCTCTCAAATTTAAAAATGGCAATACTTTCTCTGCATATGCATTTTCAAAATTCATATACTAAAATCTGCACCAAAACATGATAAACATGCAGATCTATGCCCAAAACCACCGATAATGTTACTGTTGCAATTCGATATAATTTCGATGCTCCTATCAACCAAGTCAAAGAGGAGGGTGATGAAGATCTTGAACCCTCTGAGGAAATGGCAAGAGAAATAGAGTGAAAGGCTGACAACATACAACCACATCAAGAGGCTATTGGGACCATTAATCTAGGCACAAAGGGAGATTTAAAAGAAATCAAGCTAGGGGCAATGTTAGAGCATAGCGTCAATGAAAGGCTGATCAAGCTATTACATGAGTATATGGACATATTTGCCTGGTCCTACAGGGATATGCCAAGACTAGATACCGACATTGTGGTGCATATACTACCTCTCAAAGAAGGTTGTTCACTAGTTAGGTAAAAACTCAGAAGAACTCATCCAGATATGTCCAACAAGATTAGAGAAGAGGTTCTTAAATAGTTCGACGTGGGGCTCTTAGCGGTGGTAGATTACCAGCCATGGATAGCTAACATTGTGCCATTACCCAAGAAATACGGTAAGGTACACATGTGTGTGGATTATCGAGATCTGAACAAAGCAAGTCCCAAGGACGACTTCTTGTTACCTCACATAGATGTCCTAGTAGACAACACGGCTCAAGCCTCGGTACTCTCATTCATGGATGGTTTATCAAGCTATAATAAAATCAAGATGGCATCCGAAGACATGGAAAAGACTACTTTCATGACACATTAGGGAACCTTCTGCTACAAAGTAATTCCATTCGGTCTCAAAAATGTAGGGGAAACTTATCAAAGGGCCATGGTCACACTATTCCATGATATGATTCACAAGGAGGTTGAAGTGTACGTAGATGATATGATTTCTAAATACCATATGAAGGAGGAACACATTATACATTTACGTAAGTTATTCGAATGGCTGCGCAACTTTAGACTAAGGTTAAATCTGAATAAGTGTACATTTGGCGTCAGATCAGGCAAGTTGTTAGGTTTCATTGTAAGTCAGCGTGGTATCAAGGTGGACCTCGACAAAGTAAAAGCTATACAAGGGATGCCAACACCGAGGATAGAAAAAGAAGTTTGTGGTTTCTTAGGGAGATTGAATTACATCTCAAGGTTCATATCGCATATAACAGCCACATGTGAGCCGATATTCAAATTATTATAAAAAGATCAAATGGTAGTATGGAATGATGATTGCCAAACAGCCTTTGAGACAATAAAGCAGTATCTACAAGAGCCACAGATCTTAATTCCACTAGTTCTCGGAAGACCACTCATCATGTATCTGACAGTGCTCGAAGGATCAATGGGTTGTGTTTTGGGACAGCAGGTCGAAATAGAAATAAAAGAGCATGCAATTTACTACCTCGGCAAGAAATTTACTGACTGTGAAACCAGTTATTCGCTCCTTGAGAAAAATTGTTGTGCTTTGGCTTGGGCTACTAAAAGGTTGAGGCAATATATGTTAACCCATACCACATGGTTAATAGAAAGAACGGATCCTCTAAAGTATGTGTTCGAGAAACCGGCTCTTATAGGGAGAATCACCCGATGGTAGATGCTACTATCAGAATAAAACATCCAATATGTCACTCATAAGGCCATCAAGGGTAGTATACTAGATGATCATCTAGATCACCAACCGCTGCCAGAATATCAACCTATGAAGTTTGAGTTTCCAGACAAAAATGTCATGGTTATAGGTGACTATGAAATACCAGGACCTAACGAAGGACCAGAACCAGGGGCACGTTGGACACTCATGTTCGACGGGGCTTCAAATGCATTGGGGCACTGTATAGGGGTAGTTTTGACTTCTCCAAAGAATTATCACAAGCCCTACACTACAAGGTTGTGTTTTGACTGCATCAACAATGTCACTGAGTACAAAGCTTGTATACTAGGACTGGAAGCTGCCATTGATCTAAGAATCAAACACCTCGAGGTATTTGGGGACTCCACACTAGTCATATACCAAGTCAAAGGCGAATGGGATACTAAACATCCAGAATTGATTCCTTATTGGGATCATGTTTTAAAGTTGGTTGTGGAACTCATAGAGATCACTTTCAGTCACATCCCACGAGAAGAAAATCAAATGGAAGACACTTTGGCAACCCTCTCAGCTATGTTCAAAGTAACCTGGCCAAACCGCGCATCATAATCAGACACTTCAAAGAGCCCGCACACTTCCTTGCTATTGAAGAGGTGCCAGATGACAAGCCTTGGTTTTACGACATCAAGAAATACCTTAACAAACAAGAATATCCAGAAAATGCCTCTATCATTGACAAGCGGACCCTGCGGAGGTTAGCCTCCAAATTATTTCTGAGTAATAGTGTGTTATACAAAAGAAACTACGACATGGTATTAATATGGTGTGTGGAAAAATAGGAAGCAAATACGCTCATGAGAGAAATTCACGAGGGAACCTTTGGAACTCATACAAATGGGCACACCATGGCTAGAAAGATTCTACGAGCAGGGTATTATTGGTTAATGATGGACGCCGACTGTTATCACTACACGAGAACATGTCCCAAATTCCAGATCTAAGCTGATAAGATAAATGTGCCACCAACTCCTCTGAATGTCGTGAGCTCCCCTTGGCCATTTTCAATGTGGGAAATTGATATGATTGGTATGATCGAGCCGAATGCATCCAACAAACACCGTTTCATACTAGTAGCTGTTGTACCCCAAAATTTCCCCTTTCATTTTACTCAATACATGCCCATTGAGGTCCTCAACTTGCTCTAGGAGGCCCAAGAGTTGACCAGACAAACTCTCTCCTAAGGTAATGTACCTCAAACTAGGGTTTCCATTTTTATTAAGATGTGTGAACTCCAAAGGTCACAAATGCCTTCCATGGTCCCAATATGTTCTCAAGATCATCCATGTCAAATTTTAAGCCTTGCACATGAAGTTTGTTCAGTCAACTGCTCAGATGCTTGAGAATCGACTATATTAGGTCAAAAGTCAACTGTGGCTCACATATAGTCACACTTCAATATTTTTGGTAAAAATCAACATTTTGAAGTGACATTCATCATTTGATAAAGGGTTGATCATGATTCCTCAAGGAATGCTCCTAATTCATCAAAACTCAAAAGTTGCTAAATTAGGGTTTCTTAGGAAAAGTCAACCAAACTTTGACCAAGCATAACTCCTTCATACTTTATCAGAAATTTTCCATCCAAAGCTTATTTTGAACAGGATGCAGTTCCCTATAATTCATCTTCAACCCACAATTTCAAAATATGCACTCATCAAAATATATGAATTTCTACATTATAGGTCCTTTTGAAAAGTCAACAAAAATACCTTTTGGGTCAAGGCTTCTCACATGAACATGGAAGATCCAATTGAGATGAGACCAAAATGGTTGTTTAGGGGACATCCTAATCTTTCTAAAAAGTCCAAGAACACCTCTCTAGGGTTAAAATTGGAGGAGATATGCCTTGTCAAAGTTGACCATTTTTGCAAAATTGCCAAAAGTCAAATGTGCCCAAAATTGCATTTTTTTCCACATGGGCCTATCTTTTCAAGTTTGGAGCTTGTTCCTAACATGGTCCACGACCCATGAACCACTCCATGCCTCATTCACTTATTTATTTGTTTTATTTTGATTTAATTCATTTAAAATTGAAATAAAATCAAATAAAATCAAAACAACTCACATTATTTGTTTTTGGGATATTTTTTGCATTGAATGAAGATCTCATGTGCTGTCAATAGCCAAGCAATATCGTGCCATTCCATGAAAGGATAGAATCTCCACAATTGGAAAGAATGGAAACAAATTAAAAACACATTCATATCTTGGATTCTTGCCAAAACAAATGACCTAATTTGATTCCATACATATACAAGATCATGGTGAACCCTAAACAAGAGGATTCAGACACGCGGTTGCCTCCAAGAGCAAGAACCAAGTTTTCAATTTTTGCAAAAAAAGTGAGAATCAGATTTTCAATCATAGACCAGTTCAAGGCGTGCTGAAGGTCAAATCGTGTTCCTGGGTGATCAATGAAACAATAAAAAGCATCCTCGAGGACTGAAACATCCAGAATCGCGCTCATCAAGCCTCACAGTTTTCTATTTTTTTTAATATAATTTTTATTAATTTTGGCATCATAAACATGTTCTAAATACATATTCATGTTTATCATCATGTATGCAACATGTCTGGATTGTTTAATTTGAGTATAGGTACATGAATCACGAAATGCCATTCCTAGGGTTTCAAGCTCCATTTTAGGGTTTCCTAATGCAGACAAAATTAAGGCTAGACATGGGTACCATGGTGTTCAGGGCTTCAAGACCAGTCAATTCATGGTCTCCATGGGAATTTATATTGCTTGTATTTGATTTTTGAATGACACAGGGTTGTAGCTACGAACATCGTCCATAGGTAAAAGGTCGTTATCTAACACGACGGAGGAAGGAAGAAGAAGATATGTGGCTTGGTCCCATTGGTTTTTTTGAATAAGCGCGCGCCTTTTTTTAAATTTCCAGCTAATTACTCATTTTTATATAAGGCATATTATTGTTGTTATATTAACAAGTTAACATCCTATTGCAGGTGACAACGAAGCATGTGTGTAAGTGGGAGGACTTGGGTTCGATCCTAGGTCCAGACATTTTCTTGTTTTCCAAATATTTCTTTTCAGATCCCATGCGCCTCACCTTCAGAAGAGTATAATACGGCCTCAGATCTAACCCCCAAGATCTCATCACATCCAGATCCAACATCCCATATGCCCAGTCATACCATGGCTCATTAGGAGACTAGCACACTGGATCTGGCGCATGTTGGGCTCAGGATAGTGGGCCTGAACAAAAATTCCAGAATGCACCCCCCTGGGTTGCCCCTACAGGCCCAACTTCTCACCCTTTCTTTTTATTTTAATTCTATTTTATTATTTATTAATTAAATATTTTAACAACATAAAAAATATATCATTTTTTTATTTTAATCAAAATCATAAAAAACATCAAAAATTCTTTTTTTGTAAAAATATTTTATTAATTAATTAGCATTAATTAAATTAGGGCAACTTATATTTTTTATATATATAATTCAAAATAATTAGAACTAGGTCTAATTGGTACTTAACTTAACTTTTCTGTTAAAAATAAAATAAAGATTTTCGCAATTTAGATTTCTAGGTCGGCCAATCACTTCTCGCATTTAATTTACCGCGCATTTTTAATTTTCTTTTTATTATATTGTAACTGCTCCCAAGTTGTAATAGTTAAATTAGGTTTAATATTTCGCTTATCATTTTTCTCGGGTTTTTGAATATGTAACCCCCTCCCCAAAGCCTTGTAATAAGCGTATGACTTTTACTTTCTTGCTTTTATATTTTGTATGCTTGTATATAATTGTTAGCAACCCAGGCATGTCTGATCAATGAATCAATAGTAGATCACTAAACTGCAAGATAAATATAATTGGAAAAAGCACACTGCTGCACATGTTCACTCCTAGGGGTTTACTCACTTCGATTTCCTCGGAAATAATGGTCGTGTCCTTCGAATGTAGGGATACCTTAGTAATGAACCACAATTCAGAGTCATCATAAAGATCATAGCCCCTACTGGTCCCTCGAGTTTCCTACGAATTTATCTTATGATGATAGTACCTTTGAAATGCTAAGGTATCTCTACTTTTTTCCTTTAGAGACCATTTCGTCCTTCGAACGTCCCTTTAAACTCCAACGACGGTGCTGTCTATTCCTTAATAATAGGATAGTGTTGTCTAAAGGAAAGCGAACAGACCGTTTTTGAGTAGGTATATTAGTTCCTAGGTACTTGCTCAAACAAAACGTTTTCACACAAACACTTTTCAAAACAATTTTCAAAACAAACTTCGTCACACTCTTGAGGACTGATACAAGAGTCATCATAAAGTAAAACCTTTTCAAAATAAGCACACACAAGCAATTTAAAAATGAGCAAGTACCTAAGAGCCTGTGGAAAGCCACAGATAGAAAGGGTGCTAACACCTTCCCTTTCTATAATATACCCCCCCCCCCCCCCCCCCCCCGTACTCAGAAACATTCTCGAAATAGGTTTTTTATGTTCTTTTCCCTTTTCCTTTGTTGGATGAAATAAAAGTCGGTGGCGACTCTTGCTTACCGTGACATTTGCGAATACAAAATGCTAAATAGTATAACAGTTGGTTCTGCCACCGTATCACAGTAGCCATTGATTAATTCACCAAGTGGGTGGAAGCGGTGTCCTACGCCAATGTGACAAGTCAAGTGGTTATGCAATTTATCAAGCAGAATCTCATATGCAGGTATGGGGTTCTGAGCTAGATTATTACAGACAACGGGTCTAATATGAATAACAAGATGATGAAGGAACTGTGTGATAATTTCAAAATCGAACATCATAACTCCTCACCATACATACCCAAGATGAACGGAGCCGTCGAGGCAGCCAATAAAAATATCAAGAAGATCATTCAGAAAATGGTGAAGACATACAAAGATTGGCACGAAATGCTTCTATTTGCTCTACATGGTTATCGCACTTTCGTGCGTACATCTACAGGTGCGACTCCTTTCCCTATGATATATGGCATGGAGGCAGTACTTCCAGTTGAAATCGAGATATCATCACTTCGGGTTCTAATGGAAACAAAGTTCGAAGAAGCATAATGGGTTCAGACGCAACTTGATCAACTTAACCTCATCGAATAAAAACGCTTGATAGCTTTATGCCACAGTCAACTACATTAGAAGCGGATGAAGAGGTGTAGCAGTATAAATGTTTAAGACTAAGCCATTGGATTGACTTAACTTATACAGATCAAAATAAAAAAATCACCACCGCTCTTTATTGTTTCCAAATGAATGGGAAAAGAGCGAATAACCCAAAAGAGGGGGAATGATTCAAGGTAAGGGGGTTGGTTATGCAAAGGGAGGGTATTAGCACCCTAAACATCTACGGTACTCCGCAGGAACCTCTTTGTAAAAAATCTGTATATTTTGGCTATAAAAATGTTGTATAAAAATATATGGTGGAGGTGAGAAAAGAAATATATTTTTTATGATTTTTGCACGCTCCGCGGTTGTGAACCTTTAGTTCCTACGTACCACCTTCTGTGAAATAGGGGATCAGGGTACACGTAGTTCCTCTTTAAAAATTTTAAAACACAAGTGTGTTGGTTAATTTTATGAGATAAGACATCATTGTCACTGTCCGTGTGGAAAACATACTTACTACCCATAATTATGAGAAAGGAGAATTTTCATCATCTCAAAGTGGAGGATATGGCTTGGATTTCAAAATCAACAATACCTCACTCAACACCCAAGTGGAAAATATCTCTCTTCACTACATATTAGAAGTATAGTGGTTTGCATCATTACAAGGATTGACAAGAGTCCAATCTTTTTGAGAAAAGTTTAAAGATGAAAGCCAAAGTGGCAAAATGGTTTGAATGAGATTGATTGACTTTTAATCTTCTCACCAAAAAGTATGTCAAAGTATTATTAAGTTTATTGGAGTTTATTTATGAAAATGTTTGAAAACACATGGACCTAAGTCCAAGTTTATTATGAAAGTGGTTCAAGTTTAAAACAAGAAGAGTAAACAACAACATGGTAAAATGCAACAAACAGTAGGGCACATTGCAAGCTGCCAGAACAAAACCTGTGCAAAATCTAAAGGCAACAAAGTACCAAAGTTCAGAAAAAGTAGGTTTTATGTTCTAAGGCTTCAAACAATGTCAATTTTATCATAGGCTAAAATTATATTGCAAATCTCAAAAGAATTGGTTCACAATAGTGCAAACAGAATTTCAAGTCCAACACAAGTGCAAGCCCAACAGATTTCAGCCAAACATGATTTAAAACAACTCAAAAAAGCCTCATACAATGTTTATTTTATCATAGGCCATTTCTTATTGAAAATCACAAAGTTTAGTTTGGTTCACAATAAACTAAAAGGTGCAAAGCAGAATTCAAGCTCAACCAAATAAAAAAGCCTCGTAATTATGAAAACTCAGAGATGTAATGTCAAAATCATAGGCCAAAGACAATGGCACTGCAAAATCTCAAAAGACATTGTTTTTGTTCACAAGAAAATCAAAGTTATCAAAGTCCCTACAGAAAACCAGTACAGCAAGCAATCAAAAAAGCCTCATATCTTGTTTGTTTCAGAGAACTCAAAATTTGTAAAAGTCATGTCATGGGCCAAAACAACTTTACTGCAAAATCTCAAAGACCGTGCTTTTGTTCACAGAAAAGAGAGAAAAATTCAGAAAAGTATTCATCACAGTACAACAAGCATAGGGTATAGAAAACCAACAAAACTATAGCAAGTACATAACCCAACATACCCAACAAGCAAACGATACAGAAAGTACGTCCAACAATGCCAATCCAACAAGCAACAAGTACAAAGTTTATTTGTAAACAATCAAGTCAAAACTTAACATAGCAAAGTCAACATCAACATATCACAGAAAACTGAGCAAAACCAACCACGGTATAAAAAGGCAGCAACACTATTTTTCAAAAGAAGAATTTTTCATCCAACAAAAAACTATACACAACCACAAAACAGAATCAACAAAAACCGAACCAACCGTCAAACCCTAAAAAAACCATTCACAGAAACAAAACATAAACCCTAAACAGTATTTTCATCATTTTCCTAAAACCATTACCCTTCAAAAATTACACAGAAAAAAGAACGAAAAGAAAGATAGTACCGAGGAAGCATCAAGAGGAACGGAGGCCGCACGGATACGAACATCGCGATTCCTTTCCCTCCTTTTTCCTTCCATTTCCGTTCATGCATGTTGTAAATCACATATTTCTGTAACATCTAACACTTAGGGTTTGGTTGTGCCTCTTTCAGGTTGAGGTCAAATCATTGATTTCCTGCAAAAACGAGCCAGGGATTAGTAACATAGAAGACAAGAAGAACTAGAAGATGTAAAAAAATCACGATCGGAGCTACCCGCCCCCGTCACCGCCGTGAGGCGATTTACGGCACGACGCGTCTCTCTTCTCCAGCGAGTGAGTTTCAGAGAGAACGAGAGAGAGCGTTAGGGTTAGAGAGAGAGTATTATTGTAAAATGTGACAAAATTTTCCTTTTTTTTGTTATTTTATTTCTTTTTCTTTTTACCAGTAACCAGGCCCATCTCAACCAAACTATCCAGGGCCAACTCTGTTCTGCTTGCATACCCCTTCTTTTCTCCAACATTGTGCAAATAACAACTCCACTGGGCCTTACCACTTTACTCACAACACCCCCCTGCTTACTAACCATCACACAAGCCCAGCTGTTTTTTTTATTATTTTTCTGACTTATAAAAAACCCCTTTTGGGCCAGGCTCAACCAAAAGTCTGTTTTTACACAAAAAAGACCCAAAATTCAAGTTTCACCCCTCTTGACTTATTTTATTTCTTTTCTTTTATTTTCTTTCTTTTTGTTATTATTATTAATATTATTACAATATTTATTTTTATTAATAAAAATCTCAAAAATATTTTATTTATTTACTTATATTAAATATACTCATATTTATTTCTTTTAGACTAAAAGACCGAAATGTTTTCTTATTAAATTCATTCTCTTTTCTTAAAATTAATTAAATAATTAGATTTAGGTTTATTATTATTATATATTTAGAACTTAGGATTCTTTTAATTAATTAGTTTTCATGTATACTATTTCTAATGTAATTAAAACCACTTTCTGCAAAACCCTAAAAAAAATTTATTTCTTTAAATTAATTTCTTTTACTAACTTAATTTTAATTTTATTATTTAGTTATTTTGTTTTAAGTTAATTAGGTCAAAACAAAATCCATTCCTTATCCATTCATGCTTGTATATTATATTCATTTCATTTCTTGTACATTTATTCAAATTCAATATGGTTGTAATAGATAATTAGGATTTAATTTCTTGCAGTCCCCATTTGTAAATTTGTATCCCATCCCCAAGTATTGTAACAACATGGTAATTTTAAATTCTGTAATTTATCGCTTTATATACAATTGCTAGTAATTAGGGTTTGTATGGAAAGACTAAAACCAATCAAATAGAAACCCCTAATCAAAGACAAAACCAAGCATGAAAAACAACACACTTGCACACAAGCACCCCCTAGGGTAAATCCACTTGGTTGCCTTTATGAAATGGCCATATTATGCATCTGAGGTATCTTAGCAAAAACAAGAAAATACAAGATCATAGTCCCTCGATGACACTATCTATGTTGCCTTTCAAGTGATCTTGGTCCCTAAAAGAGAATTCTAAGATACCTTGCAACATTGCTAATCATGGTTATACGATGACCCACGCCCGTCCCATTTACATCTAAAGATAGGGTTGCGTACCAAATCAATGGTAAGATAACAATGTCAAAGGAAAAGAAAATGAACATGAAAGACTTTTGAGTAGGTAGAATGCTCCTCATTACTTGCTGAATTTCAAACAAAACATCCTTTCCATTTTCAAAACAAACACTTACACTTTCAAAAACATCTTTCAAACTTGGAAACATTTTTAAAAGATCAAACATCTTTGTACACATTCTTATGAACGAGAATCATTACAAAGATTGCCTAAATAATGACCTCTTTACAAAATAATTTCAAAAACCACACAAGGCACAATTTCAAACAAAAGCAAGTGATCTAGCAAGTAACTAAGATCCCATGGAAAACCATGGATGGAAAGGGTGCTAATACCTTCCATTTTCATAATCTACCCCCCGAACTCAAGAAATAATCTCAAAGGTCTTTCCTGTGCTTTTTCACCTTTCCTTTTGGATAAAATAAAAGTCGGTGGTGACTCTTGCTAACCGCAATATTTACGACAAAACGCAAAACACTCAAGTCAATTCTCCCATGGTATCATAGTTAGCTTCAGGGAAGATCAAGGAAGGTGAATTGATAGAGAAATTGGATTAAAAAAGGCTTCGGAATAGATTTCGAAGTTGTTGAATTATGAGTTATAGAACAAGTTTGGTAGGGTGATTCTGGATATCGAAGCTTGAGGAAATGAACTGGGAATGACCCTCTATTTATAGGGAATCAAATGGAATGTCCAAGCGTGTGAAATGATGAAGTTTGGAGGGAAATCGTGTGAAATTGCAAACAAGAAAAGTTTGACTTCCCATTTGATCAAAACTCATCCAAAACGCGCGTTTCACTATGCTAATCACTTCTAGAACTTCATTAAACATGTTTAGAGGCATAAACATGCAGAAAGAATGTGTTTAGAAGCCAAATCAAGGATTTCAAACTTCTGACTTGGTGAAAAATTTAGTTTCAAAGTGCCAACTTCTGACCAATGGCATTCTCAGCTCAAGGGGTCTTAGGGCATGATTATTGATGTTTCAGAAAGATGAGGTTACAAGCTTTGAAATGGAAAAATAATGGAATCAAATGGATTCTTGAGCTGAAAGTTGTGTTGAGTCAAAGTTGGAAAAAAATGTTGATTTTCCACTTAGAAATATTTCGAAAAAATTCTTCAAAAGTGACCTATAATGTTTTGCATCCAAACATAGCCTTCCACATGGAATTTGCTCTTGACCAAAAAGGATGGTATGAAGTAGATCTCTTGAATGACATTTTGGGACTTGAACCATCCAAAATATCCAAAAATTGAGAGAGTTATGAATTGTTGAAGTTGGCAAAAAATCATGAAATGACCTATAGTCTTTTGTATCCTTAGGGCATCTTCCATCCATTTTCTCAATTTTCATATAAAAGAAGGAATAAAGTTCACATCCTAAAAATCATTATGGAAAAAGAGTGGGCTCAAGGTGATAAAAATTTACCAAGTTATGATCATTTGAAGTTACATATGAGAAATTGGGGGCTCATCTGGAGGACTTGTGATCTTTCTTCATCATCAAGCTTCTTCCACATGAAAACTCCTTTGAACTTTTGAAGTGATTTGTTAATAACCCTTTGAAGAGAAGGATGTTTTTGGAATCACTCAAAAATACCAAAAGATGAGTAAGATATGCTTCTTTGAAGTTTAAAACCCTAGCTCCTAGATCAAGAAAATGCCTTGAGGAACCTTGACAATTTTGAACAACCTTATTATACTAACATTCTTGCTTTGTAAATAGAATTTGTTAAGGATGATAATGAGAACTCATAGCCATCAAAACCACTTCCATATCTTGAGAATTGAGAGGAATATGAACTTGTGACCAATGGGAACAAAGCCTTGTCCAAGCAAGCCAACTTCTCCAATCAACCCCTTGTATTTTTGAACCAAATTTGATAATCTTGAAATGTGGTGAACCAAAATAACCTTTCCATGCCATTTCCTCCAAAACAAATCCAATGGTGAGGTTTTAACTTCTCAAGCTTTATTGACTAGGGAATGGAAATAAACTCATGAACCCATGAAGCAACTTGCTGAATCTCATTGCCTTTACCTACATTATTAGTAAGAAAAAACAACATTGCACTTTATTAATTAAAAGGAAAGTAAAAACAAAACATGCATGATCACAAAAGAAAAATAAGTCAAGGTGCTTGGTGATTCCTCAAAGAGCAAATTTAAATATAGGGAGGGGAATCAAGAATCCTAATGTGATCTTGTTGTGATGGAATCAACATGGTATGATGAAGGGATATTAAGGGCAAAAATTAGGGTACAACAAGAGGGCCTTCGACAAGAAAGTTTGTCCTCGAATATTCAAAGAAGGGGATTTAGTGCTCAAGAAGATTATGCTACCTCGCCTCGATTCACGTGGTAAATAGACACCCAACTATGAAGGTACATACATAGTAAAAACAACATTCTCCGATGATGGTCTCATCCTTACAACAATGGATGGGGAAGAACTACCGCACCCGACAAATTCAGACGCAGTACAAAAATACTATGCATAAAAAGCTCGCTAATCTTGAACCCTAAATGGGAGACTTAGGAAAAAAGGAGCGTCCTGGTGGATCGAAAAACCTAAAGGGAGATCCAGGAAAAAATTAGGGACATACAAAAAAAATTATCCCGGTGGATTGAAAACCCGAAAGGGCGATCTAGGCAAAAATTAGGGATTTTATTCAAAAAGAAATAAAGAACAAAAAGACTGTTATCTAAGAACTACGACTACAGACAACGAAGGGAGAGATGGATTTAAATCATACGACTCAAAAACAAAGGAGATAGGAGCCATTAAAAGGATATTAGGGAACACCAGTAGCAATTATCATTTTCATTTCCATTTACAATTTTGAAAATTTCTGTAATAATCTGTTTCAAGGGATTACATCTTGTACTTTCGCCTATTCAGAGGCATATCAATAAAACATTTGCTTTCTTTTCATCTTTCAAATTGCGTTTTTTTTTCCAGACTTGTTTACAAAATACTACCCTTATTGCTTGTGAATATTGTGTCTAAAACATTTTGGGGGAATTAACAAATAAAAGCATTTGCTAAAACATCGAAAAAGCATTTTGGTTAGAAAAACATCAAAAAGAAAATCCAGTCTACATCCATACACATGTCTATGCCTACGCCTGCACTTACAACACAAAAGTCTACGTTCATACACATGTCTAGGCCTATTCACGCACCTCCGACATAAGAAAAATCAAAAACTTGCTAATACTTTTCACCGCGTTCAAATCAATTCACAGATACTATGACAATGCAACCTACAACGCTAGGGAATTGGTAAATTAAAACCAATGGCTTAAAGGAGAGAATGCCAAAAATCGTTTTCATAACATTTCAAGGCATACACACATTATACGCACATTTTGCATAAATCACACATACACAGACATTCAATACACGTACACTTTGGGTTCCATATCAATCAGACAACATACGCCTATATCATACAGCAAACAAACAATCTCACCCTCAATTTAGCTATCTAAGGGCCAGTCATTAAAGCACACTTCTTCTACAAATCCAACCTGTCACCTAAGACTCCATGCAGTGATGTGTTCAACCCATCACCTAAGACTCCATGCAGTGGTGTGTTCTCTAAAATGTAGCTCATTACCTAAGACTCCATGCAGTAATGTGTGAAACCCAGCGCATTGCCTAAGACTCCACACCGCAATGTTCGAAGGCCAAATAAGACCCATCGCCTAAGACTCCATGTTGTGATGTGTTCAGCCCATCACCTAAGACTCCATGCATTGATGTTTTTCCTTACAATATAGTTCATTACCTAAGACTCCATGCAATAATGTACGAAGCTAGGTACATTTCCTAAGACTCCATGCAGTGATGCATTCTTCTCTCCTTACCCATTACCTAAGACCCAAGGCCGTAATGCACGAAACTTAGTTCATTGCCTAAGACTCCATGCAGGAATGTAATAGGACCCATTTCCTAAGACTCCATGCAGCAGTGTTTTTCCTTATTCTGTAATACAGACCATTGCTTAAGACTCCATGCAGTAATGTGCAAAACCCATTACATTGCCTAAGACTCCATGCCGCAATGTTCGAAAGCCAAATAAGATCTGCCACCTAAGACTTCATGTCGTGACGTGTTTAACCCATCACCTAAGACTCCACACAATGATGTTTTCCCTCTACCATGTAGTTCATTACCTAAGACTCCATAAAGTAATGTACGAAGCTCAATACATTTCCTAATACTCCATGCACCAATGTATTCCCGTCATCTTACCCATTACCTAAGACCCCAGGTCGTAATGCGCGAAACTTTGTTCATTACCTAAGACTCCATGCAGCAGTGTAACGTGACCTATTGTCTAAGACTCTATGCAACGATATGTTTCCCTCTATTCACCCATTACCTAAGACTCCACGCAGTAATGTGTGACAGAACCCAATATAGATCATTTCCTAAGACTCCATGTTGTGGTGTTCAAACTCCAAACCTAGCTCGTCGCCTAAGACTCCACGCAACGATTCGCAAACATAACCCATTTCCTCAGTCTCCAAGAAGCCATGCATTATCAAGTGTTGTCTTATTCACCCCTCCCCCCCCCCCCCCCCCAAAGGATGAATAAACAAATCCAAGCCAAGACATACGATATTATCCTCTCAAGCTCAAAATCATATGCCTCGTTGTCAAACTCTGGTAAGCGATATATCATCAGCTTTGCCTACTTCCTCAAGACTCGTAAGGGTATGTTATATCAGCGTAACCTTATGTTTTTCAAACAAATTTTAGGGTATTCCAAGTATTCAATAAACTCCCAATTAGAATGTGTAAGACTCGTGTATTCTCGCGATATTCAATCGGAAGATAATTGAATAGGGGCAGCTGTCGTACCCCAAAATTTCCCTACCTTTATTTTCAAGATTAAGATAGAAGAGATGTTTAATTAAGGATGGTTCAGCAATATCCGATGGCTCATTCTTAAATCCAAGTCAACCAGGGGGTGTATTTTAATTCAGGAGGGTGGGGCTTTCTAAATCAGAAAGACCCATATACCTGTAGGCCTATTTGCGAAGCATGTTAGCCAATGGCCCATGAGATTTGAATATGGAAAATTGCTTCAAAAGGAAATTAAGAGTTTAATTATTATTAAGTCCATTAGGCTTTGTTGCTGTTAGTAAAAATAGGAGGGGAAAATTCAATTTGCAGGTCCGTTTCATTTGGCTCATTTCCATTTTTGTTGTTAAATTGCAAATAGGGGGTATGGTTATAAGATTAGGCCCATTGAGTTTTTTTAGCCAAGTCCACTGGGTGTTTTGTCATTTCTGTTTTAAAACATTATCATTAAACTTCTTCTAATAAAATATTTTTGCAAAATATTAGAAAAGTTATCATAACTGATTATTTTTATTACTAAAATATTTTATTATTAAATATGTTATTAGTTAGTAAGATTTTTTTGTTAATAATTGCAAAAAAAATTGTTCCATAGCAGAACCGTAGGGCCCAATCCGTATAAGATATTGTTTACGGTATCGAAAAAAACAAGTATTGTTGTTTTTGATAACATGATGGGCTGAAAATTGTGTTAGGCCCAAAAGTCAATTGGTAACAAGCTAGACAGTAAATAAAAAAAATAACGCAAAGCCCAAATGAGGAAAAACATATATTGTGGCAATCAGGCAGAGATTACGCTCGCTTCAATTTGACTAACTACTACTGTGTAAATCAAATCCAAAATTGAGCCAATCTTCATTACAGTTCGAATCTAAATGTGCAGAATCATGGTTATAAAAATAAAACAAATCTCAGAAAAACATATGAAACTGAATCAAAAATTTTACTACAAAGTCCAATCTAAGTCAATACAAAGCTAAATCAAATCTCTATTATAGAATCAAATCCAGAGATTACAGAAACAAAATCAATTACAAAATCAAACTAAATCGATTAACAGAACAACCAAATTTCTAATGCTTCTATGATCTCTAAATCTAAGACAAAATTTCAAATGATAATTCTAAGTGAGCCCTAATCTAACCCTATAAATAGAAAACTACAGAAGACAGAAGGGGGAAGAACGAAAAAGTAGAAATTTAAGAACTGAAAGAGCCTTGAATCCAGAAAGAAAATAGGAAGAAGCTTGATACCGAGTTATTGAAGACTAAGAAGAAAGGAGCGATTAGGGTTTCAACATATGAAACCCTAATATTTATTGCTATTGTCATTGCCTACACTACCATCGGCCTCCATCTTCAAGCTTTGTCGTGACCTGCAAATTGAAGGCACAACGAAGAGGTTAGAATCAAAAAACACGGAGACTCTGAAATCAGAACAGGAAAACACGAAAGGGGTAAAATGGCTTAGCTCTCTTTTTTTGTTCTAATATTGATTTGGGGTTGTTGGGTTTGATCTTGTGGTAAGGGAAGGGATTCAGAATATATTGCCGCCGCCGGTGGGTTTTAGGGCTAGGGTTTGCGAAGCTGAGAGAAAGGGTTGTGTGGAGGAGAGGGGAAACGATACTGTAAAAGAAAATGAATGATGAAAAATTTAAAAAAATATTAATGTGTTGGCATGATTCAATACACGCGTGTGCATATTAATAACATGTTACTTCTTATTAGATCCATTTGATCATCATCAGACGGCCGATAGGCCAATTCTCACCGTAAGACTTGTGCACCCTCGCGTATACAGTCCAACCGGCCCTTCAATAGCCCATAGTGGGCCAAGCCCAATTTCTTTGTACACCCCCCTTTCAGTCGTTTTACTAAACCAACAAACAATTTACACCCCAGGCTTGTTGAGCCTGAATTCAATATCTGGATTCAGGCCCTGACTCTTTGCACCCTACTCTTTTACTAACTCAACTAAAAACGCACCCCCCTGAATATTAATTAATATTTTCTATTTTTTTATTTTCTTATTTTATATTTAATTATTCTATTTTTATATTCTTTTATTTATTTCTTTTTATAATCATTATTATATCTAATTTTTATATAATTGTTTTCTTTTGTATAAAAATTATTTTATTTTACTTTCTTAATTCTTATTTTTGCATACCTTATTATTATTATTATCATATATTATTGTTATTATCATTTAAGTATTTATTTTATATAAAAACTCATGTACATTTTGATATATTTGCGTTAAAATATTTTTATATCATGCATTAATTAAGAAATTTCATAATTAATATGATTAAAAAAATATCTAACAAACATTAAATTCTTTTTCGCAATAAACTAATCTAAAAAAATAATTTTTGCTAAAGGGTTTCAAATATATTTTGACTAATCGCGCAGTTAGTCCAAAATTCCGTAATCTCTACACCCGGTCAAAATGCGAGGTGATTCAAAGTACTTTTGCAACCTCTAAAAAACACAAACCCATACAAACTTTGAACTGGGACTCTGATTCCTCATAAGAGGATATGTAGGCATACAAAAAAATAGTGGCGAGTTTCCCTATAAAAAAATTAAAACCATATTTTACCTGAAACCTAAACTTAAACCTAGTATCCTTAAGAATAAGGTAGATGAAAGGTGCCTAACACCTTCCTTTCGTTTAATAGAGTTCGAAACTTAGAATCTCTGTTTTATAATTTAGGGTTTCCTATTAGATTCCCTTCCTTAGGATAAAAACTAATAGTGGCGACTCTGATTAAAAAAACAGTTGCAACACTACCCTTTGCTCTTCATGCCTACCATACTTCGGCTCGAACATCAACTGGGGAAACACCTTTTTCTTTAGTCTATGGCATGGAAGTTGTCATGCCTGTGGAAGTTCAGATTCCTTTATTAAATATTATGAAAGAAGCAGACTTAGGAGAAGATGAATAGATTCAGTCTAGGTTGGATCAATTGAACTTAATTGACGAGAAGAGACTGGTTGCTGTTTGTCATGGTCAAATGTATCAAAAACGTATGATCAAGGCTTTTAACAAGAAGATTAAACCCCGAGTGTATCAGACTGGTGATTTGATAATAAAGCGCATCATTCTTCCTCAAGGAGATCCAAGGGGAAAATGGACTCCTACTTACGAAGGGCCATTTATTGTTAAGAAAGTATTCTTCTAGCGGTGCCATGACGCTAACTACTATGGACGACGAATATTTTCCGCATCCTTTGAATGAGGACATAGTTAAAAAATACTACGCATAAGAATGACCCGCTAGGTTAACATACCTAGGAAAAATAGGGGCATCTCGGTGAATCAAAGAGGTTCCAATAAAAGTTTGGGATATAAACAAAAGATTACACACTCGGCAAGTCAAAAACCCGAAAGGGCGGTCAAGGAAAAGGTTAAGGATCAAAGTGTGTGACTATGTCCCGTGAAATCACTACGGCCAGCTTTATTACCAAGGTCCAAGTTCATTGGTATAAAATCAATTCAATCAATTTCTTTCAATGACAAGGGATGATGTTCGAAGATATAATGGAAATAGAGGAGTATGAACTTAATGAGATTACTTCCACATGGCTATTATTTTGTTTTCATTTTGTATTCCTTTTATTTTTTCGATGATTTCCTCTTACTAGGATTTCTGTCTCCTTGTACAAAAACGCATGTTTATAGAAAAAACATCAATACAAATATACTTCGGAGTGCAAACTTTTTTTTTTTGTTTTGAGTGCAAAAACGTCCAATGGTTAAAATTGAATGAACATATGCATATGAACATGATTAACTATTAACAAATGTATATAATAAGCATTTCGTTAAGGATTTGGGATATCCCCCACAAAGTTGCTTCAATAAGATTATCCCCATAAAGTATAATCTCCTAAAAACCCTCTCTCCAGCTGAGTTAGTCTTAACTGAAAAAAAGAAACTTTACGGAATTCTCCCCAAAATAATCATCTCCCCAATAATATCTTCAAAATATTCTCCTCAACAAATTACAGATTCCCCAACACGAGTCTTTTCTCAAACTATTACAAATCAACGGACAAAACCCTTTTGTCCCCAACGGAGTCGTTATTATCCCTAGAAAGTTGTTGCAAAGACTAGAATTCAACCAGATACCAGTTAACTTTTACTCTCCCCCAATCAAATTATAATTCTCTAGTAGAGTAATGGACAACCAAGGTTCCTGAGCTCTATCCCTAAAAAAATTTGACATTCCCTGCAGAATTTCCTCAAAACAATGAGACAGGAATCCCCAGCGGAACACTCTAAACAAAGTCGAAGATACACATATTCTCCATCTCCAACAGTAGTTAGAGATTTAGCTTCCCAAATCTCCCCAGCAGTTGTCAAGGATTTATTTTCTAGACAAAGATTTACTTCAGTAACATTTCACATTCATGCATCATGACATATGCATACAAAACGCATATAGCATAATCTCATTTATTTTGCGAACATCATTATGCAATGCATGCATCATGACATTGCATCACAACTAATTATTTACCTTTTTCATGAAAGACCTGACATCAAATAAATATCATCAGTGGTAAATAGACCTCTGCTAGTTCAGTTTAAATTAATTAATGGTTTATCCTGATTCCGTTCTAGTAGACACTTTCTCTGGTTCAGTTAAATCGCTTCGAAGATTTATATTGATTTGTTCTCCAGTTAAAGATTATTCAAGACCTCTGCTGGTTCAGTTTAAATCCATCAATGATTTATCCTGATTCCATTTTGGTAGACACTTTCTCTGGTTCATTTAAATCACTCTGAATATTTATACTGATTCTTTCTCTGGTTAAAGATTATTCAAGACCTCTGCTCGTTCACTTTAAATCGATCAATGATTTATCCTGATTCCGTTCTGATAGACACTTTCTCTGGTACAGATAAATCACTCTGAAGATTTATACTGATTCGTTCTCCAGTTAAAGATTATTCAAGACCTCTGCTGGTTCAGTTAAAATCGATCAATGGTTTATCTTAATTCCGTTCCGATAGACACTTTCTATGGTACAGTTAAATCACTCCATAGATTTATATTGATACGTTCTCCAGTTAAAGATTATTCTAGACCTCTACTGGTTCCGTTTAAATCGATCAATGATTTATCCTGATTCTGTTTTAGTAGACACTTTCTCTGATTCAGTTAAATCGCTCCGAAGATTTATACTGATTCGTTATCCAGTTGAAGATTATTCAAGACTTCTGCTTGATTCAGTATAAATCGACCAAAGATTTATTCTGATACTTCTTCTGATCTCCATCAACAATCACATTGGATGGCATCTATAAGCCCAACTGCAAAAACTCGTCATCATCTCTCCAAATCTAATCTTTAAGCCCATTTCCGACACAATCAACCAACACATCATCAAGTGCAAATTTATGGGCACTATAGTGTTCAATCATCTTCCACCTTCAAGTCACAAATTGCGGACCCGCCAATCTAACTCTTCAAGTGTAAGAAGATTGAACAGGGGCAGGTGTTGTACCCCAAAATTTTCCCTCTCTTTTCTCAAGATATTTCTCACAAAAATCTTCAATGTTTCAAGCTTACACAAGTATTGACTAGGTCAAGCCATCTCCTCAACATTGATGCCTCAAATTAGTGTTTATATTTTCACAAGGACAATTAGAATTCTAGTGCTTAAATTTACTTTCATGGATCATCATGGACCTTCAAGAATGCTCATATCAAGTTTCAAGTCATGCATCTCAAAATTGCTCATTCAATTGATCAAATGACCCAAAATCAACTGTATTAGATAAAAATTCAATTGTGCTCAACCTATAGTCAAACTTCAAGATTTTTCACCAATATCAACATTCTGAAGTTATATTTATCAATTGATCAAGTTTGGATCACAATTCCCAAAGAAAAATGTTCAAATCATCAAAAGGGAAAAATGCTCAAAATTAGGGTTTTAACTGTATTTGACTAATCAAGGGTTTTTTACCTAATAAATGATCTAATGGCTTGAAGAATAATCTCAAAGATTCAAATACAACATTTTGACCTAATTTCATAGCTCAAAACATTTCTCAAGATCAATGGATTGATAGTTGAAATTTGATCAACTGATGAAAAAGTCAATTGTACACCAAAAAGTCAAACTTTGACTTTCTGATCAAATTTGAGTTTCAAAGATCACATTTCATCAATACATTCAAAGATATGAAGCTTGATCATAAAGAAATCAAGAAAGTCAAAAGTCAATTTGAAAAGTCAAACTTTTCAAGACTTAGAAATTTTTTCTAAGTGTTTTCATACATGATAATTTCATAACTTCATGCCAATTTTTCACCAAGATGCAAGATGATTCAAAGAAAACTTTAAACCTGAAAGTTGTAGATCTTGATGAGGTCTACAACTTTTCTTTTCTGATCAAATCCTATAAGTGCTTGGATTTTGGGTTATAAATTCCTAAACTCATGACATTTTTCATAAAACACTTAGACAAATTTTCAACAGGTTTTTGTGAGTTTTTATCTCAACTTCTTGGCTAATTTTCATCAGGTTCCAAATTGATTTATCCAAAATGGTCAACATGAAAGTTGTAAACAATGTTTCCAGATTTCTAAAACATCCAAGAGCATTAATTTATCATACTTAAGCTAGGAGATTCAAAGACA
The DNA here is from genome assembly GCA_948472305.1 of Vicia faba. Classification (NCBI taxonomy): domain Eukaryota; kingdom Viridiplantae; phylum Streptophyta; class Magnoliopsida; order Fabales; family Fabaceae; genus Vicia; species Vicia faba. The sequence continues at coordinate 1,284,013,169 of OX451735.1, read as the reverse complement.
TGAAGTTGGACATCCATTCTTGAATTACAAATCATTTTTTGTGAAGAACACATAATCCAATTTTCATGCTATGCTGCATAATAATGTTTTGCATTCCTTCTAACTTACCAATCTCACCATAATTTAATGCTTACATAAACTTTTGAGCTATGGACCATTTGATTTAAGCATTGTCCAAGTGATCTTTCCATTTTTGGCACAAAGTTAACATTGCCATTCATGCAAAGTAGCTTTAATCACAGAGTCAGCTCTTCTTGATCCTCTAACTTGTTCCTTCTACACACACTCAAAACACAAAATCAGACGAGCATGCTTAAAGTGTCCAACAACTCTATGCAGCAAAGTACAATGCATTGGAACTATGATCTTCAAGCTTGCTTCATTGACAATCCAACCTAGCCACAACATGTGATCTTGCAAAAATCTTATCAACCTTTGTCCCAAACCTTTTTCCTATAAATAGAGAGATAAATTGCAAGAGAGAGAGGTCAGCAAAAAATGAAGAGAAACAAGCACTCAAAACTCCTATACTCTCAAAAAACCAGATTTGTCCACAAAACCTCCATTTTTGAGATTTGAAGTCCTAATATTTGAACTTCTTAAACCTTGCAAGTTTTACCCACACAACCCGTCCAAATACTTCATATACTTCATATAGAAGTTTTTAAAACACAAGAACAACTTATGTAACATCACTATCACCATTTCCAAACTCAAAAACATCCACATGCAACTTGACTTCTCCAAGACAATACAACAACTCTAAATCAAAACACGAATTTCAGTTTCAAGGTAAGTTTTTTTGACTTTGAACTCTTCATGCAAGCATCATTAGTGGTTCATTTGTGAAGATAAAATGTAGATATCATTGCCCCGAAGCTAACCATATGCTTACTTTTAATTTTCATTAACCGTGTGTTGAGAACTGATTTATATAGGTAACAGAAAAATGTTAGAGGTAAAACTGCAGTATAAGTTGATACATATCTCATATGAGTCGACTCATATTAGTTATAAAACAGGGGATGAGCCGATACAATAAATTATACATCAATATATATTATTATCAAGATATATTACAGAGAGACAAAATGTGTATGAGTCAATACAAAACACGAATGATTCGATACAAAACCGAAATGAGTCGATGCAAACCATTTTGTGTCGATACATACTGAGTTGGTTTTGATTTCTGAGAGAAAGAAGTGATATGTATTGATGCATAAGTGCATGTATCGATGTAAAACAGAAATGAGCCGATTCAAACCATTATGCATCAATACATACTGAGTTGGTTTTGATTCCAATGGCAAGAAGTGATATGTATTGATACATAAGTGCATGTGTCAATGCATAAAGTTTTTTTTAAAACAATTTTCCTTCTTTTTACATTATCTTTATATTTTTAGATATTGTTATTCATTATTAAATTTGGTTGTAATAGTAATTAGGTTTTAATTGCTTTCACCCCCCATTTGTGATTTGTATCCCCATCCCCAAAAAGATATAATAGCATAGAACTTTAAATTTCCGTAATTTATCGCTTTCAATATTATGTCTAGTAATTAGGGTTTGTATGGCAAGACTTAAAATCAAGAAGTAGACAACCCTAATTCAAGACAAAAATGCATGAAATCAATACACTTTGCACACTTTCACCTCTAGGGTAACCCATACTTGTTGCCTCGAATAAAATAGTCATGTCCCTCGAACGTGTGATACTTTAGCAATGACCCTCGAATACAAGATCGTAGTCCCTCGATGACCCTTCAATGTTGCCTTCGATAAACAATCTTAGAACCTTAAGATAAATTTCTAAGGTATCCTATAATATTGCCTTCTATGACTGTACGAAGACCCACGCCCTTCCCTTTACATCCAATGATAGGGCTTCTTATCAATCAATGGTAAGATAGCAATATCCAAAGTAGGAGAAAATGAACAAATACTTTTTGAGTAGGTACAATGTTCGTAGTTTGCTTGCTCATAAATATTTTAAAACACTATCCAAACACACCAACACTTTTCCATGAAATATTTTCAAAAGTCAACACTTTTGTATACATTCTTATAGAGACGAGAATCATTATAAAGTTCGCCTAAATGAAGGCACTTTTCAAAAATACTTTCAAAACCATCACAAAGACATTTCAAACAAAGCATTTCAAAGTGAGCTAGCAACTAAGAGCTTGTAGATAACTACGGATGAAAAGGGTACTAACACCATCCCTTTTCATAACCTACCCCCAGAATTCAAGAAAATATCTCAAAAGGTCTTTCCTATTCTATTCACCATTTCCTTTATTGGATAAAATAAAAGTCGGTGGTGACTCTTCATATCCGCAACAATTGCGATAAAACGCAAACATAACCCATTTCCTCAGTCTCCAAGAAGCCATGCATTATCAAGTGTTGTCTTATTCACCCCCCCCCCCAAAGGATGAATAAGCAAATCCAAGCCAAGACATACGATATTATCCTCTCAAGCTCAAAATCATCTGCCTCGTCGTCAAACTCTGGTAAGCGATAGATCATCAGCTTTGCCTACTTCCTCAAGACTCGTAAGGGTATGTTATATCAGCGTAACCTTATGTTTTTCAGACAAATTTTGGGGTATTCCAAGTATTCAATAAACTCCCAATTAGAATGCGTAAGACTCGTGTATTCTTGCGATATTCAATCGGAAGATAATTGAATAAGGGCAGCTGTCGTACCCTAAAATTTCCCTACCTTTATTTTCAAGATTAAGATAGAAGAGATGTTTAATTAAGGATGGTTCATCAATATCCGATGGCTCATTCTTAAATCCAAGTCAACCAGGGGGTGTATTTTAATTCAGGAGGGTGGGGCTTTCTAAATCAGAAAGACCCATATACCTGTAGGCCTATTTGCGAAGCATGTTAGCCAATGGCCCATGAGATTCGAATATGGAAAATTGCTTCAAAAGGAAATTAAGAGTTTAATTATTATTAAGTCCATTAAGCTTTGTTGCTGTTAGTAAAAATAGGAGGGGAAAATTCAATTTGCACGTCCGTTTCATTTGGCCCATTTCCATTTTTGTTGTTAAATTGCAAATAGGGGGTATGGTTATAAGATTAGGCCCATTGAGTTTTTTTAGCCAAGTCCACTGGATGTTTTGTCATTTCTGTTTTAAAACATTATCATTAAACTTCTTCTAATAAAATATTTTTGCAAAATATTAGAAGAGTTATCATAACTGATTATTTTTATTACTAAAATATTTTATTATTAAATATGTTATTAGTTAGTAAGATTTTTTTGTTAATAATTGCAAAAAAAATTGTTCCATAGCAGAACCGTAGGGCCCAATCCGTATAAGATATTGTTTACGGTATCGAAAAAAACAAGTATTGTTGTTTTTGATAACATGATGGGCTGAAAATTGTGTTAGGCCCAAAAGTCAATTGGTAACGAGCTGGACAGTAAATAAAAAAAATAACGCAAAGCCCAAATGAGGAAAAACAGATATTGTGGCAATCAGGCAGAGATTACGCTCGCTTCAATTTGACTAACTACTACTGTGTAAATCAAATCCAAAATTGAGCCAATCTCATTACAGTTCGAATCTAAATGTGCAGAATCATGGTTATAAAACTAAAACAAATCTCAGAAAAACGTATGAAACTGAATCAAAACTTTTATTACAAAGTCCAATCTAAGCCAATACAAAGCTAAATCAAATCTCTATTATAGAATCAAATCCAGAGATTACAGAAACAAAATCAATTACAAAATCAAACTAAATCGATTAACAGAACAACCAAATTTCTAATGCTTCTATGATCTCTAAATCTATGACAAAATTTCAAACGATAATTCTAAGTGAGCCCTAATCTAACCCTATAAATAGAAAACTACAGAAGACGGAAGGGGGAAGAACGAAAAAGTAGAAATTTAAGAACTGAAAGAGCCTTGAATCCAGAATGAAAATAGGAAGAAGCTTGATACCAAGTTATTGAAGACTAAGAAGAAAGGAGCCATTAGGGTTTCAACATCTGAAACCCTAATATTTATTGCTATTGTCATTGCCTACACTACCATCATCCTCCATCTTCAAGCTTTGTCGTGACCTGCAAATTGAAGGCACAATGAAGAGGTTAGAATCAAAAAACACGAAGACTCTGAAATCAGAACAGGAAAACGCGAAAGGGGTAAAATGGTTTAGCTCTCTTTTTTTGTTCTAATATTGATTTGGGGTTGTTGGGTTTGATCTTGTGGTAAGGGAAGGGATTCGGAATATATCGCCGCCGCCGGTGGGTTTTAGGGCTAGGGTTTGCGAAGGTGAGAGAAAGGGTTGTGTGAAGGAGAGGGGAAACGATACTGTAAAAGAAAATGAATGATGAAAAATGTAAAAAAAATATTAATGTGTTGGCATGATTCAATACACGCGTGTGCATATCAATAACATGTTCCTTCTTATTAGATCCATTTGATCATCATCAGACGGCCGATAGGCCAATTCTCACCGTAAGACTTGTGCACCCTCGCGTATACAATCCAACCGGCCCTTCAATAGCCCATAGTGGGCCAAGCCCAATTTCTTTGTACACCCCCCTTTCAGTCGTTTTACTAAACCAACAAACAATTTACACCCCAGGCTTGTTGAGCCTGAATTCAATATCTGAATTTAGGCCCTGACTCTTTGCACCCTACTCTTTTAATAACTCAACTAAAAATGCACCCCCCTGAATATTAATTAATATTTTCTATTTTTTTATTTTCTTATTTTCTATTTAATTATTCTATTTTTATATTCTTTTATTTATTTCTTTTTATAATCATTATTATATCTAATTTTTATATAATTGTTTTCTTTTGTATAAAAATTATTTTATTTTACTTTCTTAATTCTTATTTTTGCATACCTTATTATTATTATTATTATTATCATATATTATTGTTATTATCATTTAAGTATTTATTTTATATAAAAACTGATGTACATTTTTATATATTTGCGTTAAAATATTTTTTTATCATGCATTAATTAAGAAATTTCATAATTAATATGATTAAAAAAATATCTAACAAATATTAAATTCTTTTTCGCAATAAACTAATCTAAAAAAATATTGTTTGCTAAAGGGTTTCAAATATATTTTGACTAATCGCGCAGTTAGTCCAAAATTTTGTAATCTCTACACCCGGTCAAAATGCGAGGTGATTCAAAGTACTTTTGCAACCTCTAAAAAACACAAACCCATACAAACTATGAACTGGGACTCTGATTCCTCATAAGAGGATATGTAGGCATACAAAAAAATAGTGGTGAATTTCCCTATAAAAAAATTAAAACCATATTTTACCTGAAACCTAAACTTAAACCTAGTATCCTTAAGAATAAGGTAGATGAAAGGTGCCTAACACTTTCCTTTCGTTTAATAGAGTTCGAAACTTAGAATCTCTGTTTTATAATTTAGGGTTTCCTATTAGATTCCCTTCCTTAGGATAAAAACTAATAGTGGCGACTATGATTAAAAAAACAGTCGTAACACTACCCTTTGCTCTTCATGCCTACCATACTTCGGCTCGAACATCAACTGGGGCAACACCTTTTTCTTTAGTCTATGGCATGGAAGTTGTCATGCCTGTGGAAGTTCAGATTCCTTTATTAAATATTATGAAAGAAGCAGACTTAGGAGAAGATGAATAGATTCAGACTAGGTTGGATCAATTGAACTTAATTGACGATAAGAGACTGGTTGCTGTTTGTCATGGTCAAATGTATCAAAAACGTATGATCAAGGCTTTCAACAAGAAGATTAAACCCCGAGTGTATCAGACTGGTGATTTGATAATAAAGCGCATCATTCTTCCTCAAGGAGATCCAAGGGGAAAATGGACTCCTACTTACGAAGGGCCATTTATTGTTATGAAAGTATTCTCTAGCGGTGCCATGACGCTAACTACTATGGACGACGAATATTTTCCGCATCCTGTGAATGAGGATATAGTTAAAAAATACTACGCATAAGAATGAACCGCTAGGTTAACATACCTAGGAAAAATAGGGGCATCTCGGCGAATCAAAGAGGTTCCAATAAAAGTTAGGGATATAAACAAAAGATTACACACTCGGCAAGTCAAAAACGCGAAAGGGCGGTCAAGGAAAAGGTTAAGGATCAAAGTGTTTGACTATGTCCCGTGAAATCACTACGGACAGCTTTATTACCAAGGTCCAAGTTCATTGGTATAAAATCAATTCAATCAATTTCTTTCAATGGCAAGGGATGATGTTCGAAGATATAATGGCAATAGAGGAGTTAGAACTTAATGAGATTACTTCCACATGGCTATTATTTTGTTTTCATTTTGTATTCCTTTCATTTTTTCGACGATTTCCTCTTACTAGGATTTCTGTCTCCTTGTACAAAAACGCTTGTTTATAGGAAAATCATCAATACAAATATACTTCGGAGTGCAAACTTTTTTTTTTGTTTTGAGTGCAAAAACGTCCAATGGTTAACATTGAATGAACATATGCATATGAACATGATTAACTATTAACAAATGTATATAATAAGCATTTCGTTAAGGATTTGGGATATCCCCCACAGAGTTGTTTCAATAAGATTATCCCCATAAAGTATAATCTCCTGAAAACCCTCTCTCCAGTTGAATTAGTCTTAACTGAAAAAAAGAAACTTTACGGAATTCTCCCCAAAAGAATCATCTCCCCAATAAGGTCTTCAAAATATTCTCCTCAACAAATTACAGATTCCCTAACACGAGTCTTTTCTCAAACTGTTACAAATCAACGGACAAAACCCTTTTATCCCCAGCGGAGTCGTTATTATCCCTAGAAAGTTATTTCAAAGACTAGAATTCAACCAGATACCAGTTAACTTTTACTCTCCCCCAATCAAATTATAATTCCCTAGTAGAGTAATGGACAACCAAGGTTCCTGAGCTCTATCCCTAAAAAAAATTGACATTTCCTGCAGAATTTCCTCAAAACAATGAGACAGGAATCCCCAGCGGAACACTCTAAACAAAGTCGGAGATACACATATTCTCCATCTCCAGCAGTAGTTAGAGATTTAGCTTCCCAAATCTCCCCAGCAGTTGTCAAGGATTTATTTTCTAGACAAATATTTACTTCAGTAACATTTCACATTCATGCATCATGACATATGCATACAAAACGCATATAGCATTATCTCATTTATTTTGCGAACATCATTATACAATGCATGCATCATGACATTGCATCACAACTAATTATTTACATTTTTCATGAAAGACCTGACATCAAATAAATATCATCAGTGGCAAATAGACCTCTGCTAGTTCAGTTTAAATTAATTAATGGTTTATCCTGATTCTGTTCTAGTAGACACTTTCTCTGGTTCAGTTAAATCGCTTCGAAGATTTATATTGATTTGTTCTCCAGTTAAAGATTATTCAAGACCTCTGCTGGTTCAGTTTAAATCCATCAATGATTTATCCTGATTCCATTTCGGTAGACACTTTCTCTGGTTCATTTAAATCACTCTGAATATTTATACTGATTCTTTCTCTGGTTAAAGATTATTCAAGACCTCTGCTCGTTCACTTTAAATCGATCAATGATTTATCCTGATTCTGTTCTGATAGACACTTTCTCTGGTACAGATAAATCACTCTGAAGATTTATACTGATTCGTTCTCCAGTTAAAGATTATTCAAGACCTCTGCTGGTTCAGTTTAAATCGATCAATGGTTTATCTTAATTCCGTTCCAGTAGACACTTTCTATGGTACAGTTAAATCACTCCATAGATTTATATTGATTCGTTCTCCAGTTAAAGATTATTCTAGACCTCTACTGGTTCCATTTAAATCGATCAATGATTTATCCTGATTCTGTTTCGGTAGACACTTTCTCTGATTCAGTTAAATCGCTCCGAAGATTTATAATGATTTGTTATCCAGTTGAAGATTATTTAAGACTTCTGCTTGATTCAGTATAAATCGACCAAAGATTTATTCTGATACTTCTTCTGATCTCCATCAACAATCACATTGGATGGCATCTATAAGCCCAACTCCAAAAACTCGTCATCATCTCTCCAAATGGAATCTTTAATCCCATTTTCGACACAATCAACCAATACATCATCAAGTGCAAATTTATGGGCACTATAGTGTTCAATCATCTTCCACCTTCAAGTCACAAATTGCTGACCCGCCAATCTAACTCTTCAAGTGTAAGAAGATTGAACAGGGGCAGGTGTTGTACCCCAAAATTTTCCCTCTCTTTTCTCAAGATATTTCTCACAAAAATCTTCAATGTTTCAAGCTTACACAAGTATTGACTAGGTCAAGCCATCTCCTTAACATTGATGCCTCAATTTAGTGTTTATATTTTCACAAGGACAATTAGAATTCTAGTGCTTAAATTGACTTTCATGGATCATCATGGACCTTCAAGAATGCTCATATCAAGTTTCAAGTCATGCATCTCAAAATTGCTCATTCAATTGATCAAATGACCCAAAATCAACTGTATTAGATAAAAATTCAATTGTGGTCAACCTATAGTCAAACTTCAAGATTTTTCACCAATATCAACATTCTGAAGTTATATTTATCAATTGATCAAGTTTGGATCACAATTCCCAAAGAAAAATGTTCAAATCATCAAAAGGGCAAAATGGTCAAAATTAGGGTTTTAACTGTATTTGACTAATCAAGGGTTTTTTACCTAATAAATGATCTAATGGCTTGAAGAATAATCTCAAAGATTCAAATACAACATTTTGAACTAATTTCATAGCTCAAAACATTTCTCAAGATCAATGGATTGATAGTTGAAATTTGATCAACTGATGAAAAAGTCAATTGTACACCAAAAAGTCAAACTTTGACTTTCTGATCAAATTTGAGTTTCAAAGATCACATTTCATCAATACATTCAAAGATATGAAGCTTGATCATCAAGAAATCAAGAAAGTCAAAAGTCAATTTGAAAAGTCAAACTTTTCAAGACTTAGAAATTTTTTCTAAGTGTTTTCATACATGATAATTTCATAACTTCATGCCAAATTTTCACCAAGATGCAAGATGATTCAAAGAAAACTTTAAACCTGAAAGTTGTAGATCTTGATGAGGTCTACAACTTTTCTTTTCTGATCAAATCCTTTAAGTGCTTGGATTTTGGGTTATAAATTCCTAAACTCGTGACATTTTTCATAAAACACTTAGAGAAATTTTCAACAGGTTTTTGTGAGTTTTTATCTCAACTTCTTGGCTAATTTTCATCAGGTTCCAAATTGATTTATCCAAAATGGTCAACATGAAAGTTGTAAACAATGTTTCCAGATTTCTAAAACATCCAAGAGCATTAATTTATCATACTTAAGCTAGGAGATTCAAAGACATGAAGTTGGACATCCATTCTTGAATTACAAATCATTTTTGGTGAAGAACACATAATCCAATCTTCATGCTATGCTGCATAATAATGTTTTGCATTCCTTCTAACTTACCAATCTCACCATAATTTAATGCTTACATAAACTTTTGAGCTATGGACCATTTGATTTAAGCATTGAACAAGTGATCTTTCCATTTTTGGCGCAAAGTTAACATTGCCATTCATGCAAAGTAGCTTTAATCACAGAGTCAGCTCTTCTTGATCCTCTAACTTGTTCCTTCTACACACACTCAAAACACAAAATCAGACGAGCATGCTTAAAGTGTCCAACAACTCTATGCAGCAAAGTACAATGCATTGGAACTATGATCTTCAAGCTTGCTTCATTGACAATCCAACCTAGCCACAACATGTGATCTTGCAAAAATCTTATCAACCTTTGTCCCAAACCTTTTTCCTATAAATAGAGAGATCAATTGCAAGAGAGAGAAGTCAGCAAAAAATGAAGAAAAACAAGCACTCAAAACTCCTATACTCTCAAAAAACCATATTTGTCCACAAAACCTCCATTTTTGAGATTTGAAGTCCTAATATTTGAACTTCTTAAACCTTGCAAGTTTTACCCATACAACCCGTCCAAATACTTCATATACTTCATATAGAAGTTGTTCAAACACAAGAACAACTTATGTAACATCACTATCACCATTTCCAAACTCAAAAACATCCACCTGCAACTTGACTTCTCCAAGACAATACAACAACTCTAAATCAAAACACAAATTTCAGTTTCAAGGTAAGTTTTTTTGACTTTGAACTCTTCATGCAAGCATCATTAGTGGTTCATTTGTGAAGATAAAATATAGATATCATTGCCCCTAAGCTAACCATATGCTTACTTTTAATTTTCATTAACCGTGTGTTGAGAACTGATTTATATAGGTAACAGAAAAATGTTAGAGGTAAAACTGCAGTATGAGTTGATACATATCTCATATGAGTCGACTCATATTAGTTATAAAACAGGGGATGATCCGATACAATAAATTATACATCAATATATATTATTATCAAGATATATTACAGAGAGACAAAATGTGTATGAGTCAATACAAAACACGAATGATTCGATACAAAACCGAAATGAGTCGATGCAAACCATTATGTGTCGATACATACTGAGTTGGTTTTGATTTCTGAGAGCAAGAAGTGATATGTATTGATGCATAAGTGCATGTATCGATGTAAAACAGAAATGAGCCGATTCAAACCATTATGCATCAATACATACTGAGTTGGTTTTGATTCCAATGGCAAGAAGTGATATGTATTGATACATAAGTGCATGTGTCAATGCATAAAGTTTTTTTTAAAACAATTTTCCTTCTTTTTACATTATCTTTATATTTTTAGATATTGTTATTCATTAATAAATTTGGTTGTAATAGTAATTAGGTTTTAATTGCTTTCACCCCCCATTTGTGATTTGTATCCCCATCCCCAAAAAGATGTAATAGCATAGAACTTTAAATTTCCGTAATTTATCGCTTTCAATATTATTTCTAGAAATTAGGGTTTATATGGCAAGACTTAAAATCAAGAAGTAGACAACCCTAATTCAAGACAAAAATGCATGAAATCAATACACTTTGCACACTTGCACCTCTAGGGTAACCCATACTTTTTGCCTCGAATAAAATAGTCATGTCCCTCGAACGTGTGATACTTTAGCAATGACCCTCGAATACAAGATCGTAGTCCCTCGATGACCCTTCAATGTTTCCTTCGATAAACAATCTTAGACCCTTAAGATAAATTTCTAAGGTATCCTATAATATTGCCTTCTATGACTGTACGACAGCCCACGCCCTTCCCTTTACATCCAATGATAGGGCTTCTTATCAATCAATGGTAAGATAGCAATATCTAAAGTAGGAGAAAATGAACAAATACTTTTTGAGTATGTACAATGTTTGTAGTTTGCTTGCTCACAAATATTTTAAAACACTATCCAAACACACCAACACTTTTCCATGAAATATTTTCAAAAGTCAACACTTTTGTATACATTCTTATAGAGACGAGAATCATTATAAAGTTCGCCTAAATGAAGGCACTTTTCAAAAATACTTTCAAAACCATCACAAAGACATTTCAAACAAAGCATTTCAAAGTGAGCTAGCAACTAAGAGCTCGTAGATAACTACGGATGAAAAGGGTACTAACACCTTCCCTTTTCATAACCTACCCCCAGAATTCAAGAAAATATCTCAAAAGTTCTTTCCTATTCTATTCACCATTTCCTTTATTGGATAAAATAAAAGTCGGCGGCGACTCTTGCTATCCGCAACAATTGCGATAAAACGCAAAACACCGAAGTCAGTTCTCCCACTGTATTATAATATCCATTCTAGCATTGTTAATGAACTCTTTTGTCCATAGGGAATCGTTAATGAGAGTATTGGATCAGGCTTTTGTGGAAAGTGATATTTATCTGGACCAATTCAGCAGTGTTGCAGGGAATATTACATCTTGTAATAACCTGAGTTTCCGTGATGACGAATTTCCTGGTGAGGGGAGGAACCATAACCTGGCTCTTTATATCTCGATAAATTGTAAGAACGAATCTTTATCCAATGTACTAATTGATAATGTGTCTACTTTAAATGTGATACCGAGGAGCACACTCATGAAGCCGAAGTCCCATGGAACTCCCATGCGTTCGAGTGGCATAATTGTGAATGCTTTTGACGGTTCGAGGAAGTCTGTCATTGAAGAAGTATATTTTCCTATTCACATAGGCCTGCACTTATTTCAAATTACTTTCTAGGTTATGGATATAGTTCCTGCCTATAAATGTTTATTGGGCCGACTATGGATCCACGAGGCAGGGGCTGTTACTTCGACTTTACACCAGAAGCTGAATTTTGTTCGTGAAGGAAAGGTGGTCATCGTAAATGGAGAGTAGGCTTTGTTAATATCTCATTTTTCCTCTTTCAGTGTTGTGGAAGCTGATGAAGCTGCTATTTGAACTCAGTTCAAAGCTTTATCCATTGATAATGTAAGGGAAAATGAGAATTCTATATCTTCGTTTAAGGATGCTCAACGGGTAGTGCGTAATTGCCCTAGCAAGGTGTGGGGGCAGATTGTTGATCCACATTTGAATAAGAATAGAGATGGTTTAGGTTTCTCTGTGAAGAATAGTAAAGGTGAGATTATCAAGCCGAAGTCTTCTTTGGAAAAATATTAAGACATCTTTCACAGCGGAGGTTATCTTCATCCAACTATTCCTAAGATCAATGCTATTCTGGAAGATGAATCAGAGCAAGAGATGCCGAACTACGTGACGTATGGAGTCAGAGTCCAAAATTGGATCACTATTGATGTTCCCTCTTGCATTCATATTTCAAAGTAATTTTTTTTGTTAATCTTTTAAAAAAAATCTTTCACTCTGCCCAAGGTGAAAGTATTGACATTGTATGAGCATATCTGTTATTTTGATCTTTAAAATCATTAGTAAAAGTTCTTTTTGATTCCCAAATTGTGTCTTTATTCCCTGTTTTTCTTGGAAAATGGTAATCAGAAAAATCCTTTCAAAATAAATAATAATTTTAAATAAATATGCATAATCACTTGTTATATGTGTCAGTTTCTAAAAGCAATCATAAATCATATGTGCAGATTAATTAAAAAACTCGTTGAGTAGAATGACCCTGCACCCTCTCCCAACTTTGAATATCATGCGTATGTGGCCGAAGAAGAAGAATATGATGAAATCTCAGAAGAGGTTTCACGGTTGCTTGAACGTGAGGAAAGTTTCATTCATCCATATAAAGAGTATATGAAGTATTTGGATGGGTTGTGAAGAGCAGGTTGATTAAATTGTTGAAAGAGTATGTGGACATCTTTGCTGGGTCTTACCAAGAAATGCCGGGGTTGGATACTAATATTGTGGAACATCATTTTCTGCTAAATCCTGAATGCCCACCAATCAAGCAGAAGTTGCAAAGAACTCACCCTGATATGGCAGTGAAAATTAAAGAAGAATTTTTAAATCAAATTAATGTCAGTTTTCTTGTGACATCAGTGTACCCTCAGTGGATTTCCAATATTGTCCCAATACCAAAGAAATACGGAAAAGTTTGCATGTGCGTTGATTATAGAGATTGAAAATTCTGGCTACAGATACTTAATGTCACGTCCGATGTTATGACACCGTATCTGACTTACTATATGACAGTAAATACAAAAGCAGTAAACAACACAGTCAATTGTTTACCCAGTTCAGTGTGCAACAACACCTACTCTGGGGGCTACCAAGCCAGGGAGAGAATCCACTATAAGAGATGTTAATTCAGGAATAAACCAACCAGTTTATCTCCTTCACTTAAGACCTACCCAATGCAATTCTAATCTAAGTACAACTTAAACCTGAGTTCCTACTCACTCCCCCTCAATCACAGCAGTGATACATAAACCAATTTGACTTGAGAATTGATGAAGACACTCTTCAAAACACACTCTTGATTAAGCTTCACAGCTTTTTAATCAAGTAACACAATCACTCGTGCTTCACAGCTTTGAGTGATGTACACAACTAACTTGACTCTGCTTCACAGCTTTAGTCAAGTAACATTCAAACACTCTTGCTTCAAAGCTTTGAGTGCTACACAACCCTTACAATTGAAACCTATTCCAAGACACTTATCACAATGATAATTGCTTGGAGTACAATAAACAAATCTATACAGATTACAAACTTGATCTTCTAATCAATCAGCAGGGATGACTTCAAAAACCGCAGCTCTGTTGAATATATAGTAGCTGCAACTTCAGTTAGGGTTTCCAAAAACCTAGGGTTGATTCCGTTTGACCTAAAGACCAGGTCACAGTACTTTGTTGATCAGGTTAGGATTGAGCGAGGTTACTCCTCAGAAAACGCAGGATTCTGTTTAGGAAGGACTGAGTTATTTCCTGAAAAAACTCAGACTTATCCAATCCTGTAATCCTGCTAGTTCAGAACAGGATGTCATAACATCTGTTATGACATCTGAGAAAACCTGTCTACTGATTAGCTAAATGTGATCATTTTGCAAACATGCTCAGATACACACTTATAAACATCAGTATTTGAGTTACAATATTTTTCTGCATATGTACCTAAAGAGTTAGTACAACCTGAACTAGAATGTTATGACATCAGTCATGACATTCATACATACACTTGGAGTTTACCAAAAATGCAAGCCAATACCTAAACACCTACAGAGATTTAAACAAAGCTACTCCAAAAGATGACTTTCCGTTGTAACACAATGATATGTTGGTTGACAATATAGCAAAATTCAAAGTATTCTCATTCATGGACGAATTTTCCGGACATAATCAAAACAGGATGTCTCTTGAGGACATGGAAAAAACAATGTTTGTCACACCATGGGGAACATTCTGTTACAGAGTGATGCCCTTCGGTTTGAAGAACGCTGGTGCAACGTACCATAGGGATATAACAACCCTATTCCATGATCTGATGCACAAGGAAATTGAGGTATATGTTGATGATATGATTGCCAAGTCCCAGACTGAATAATGGAATATAAGAGATTTGTTGAAATTGTTTCAGCGTTTGAGGAAGTATTGTATCCGCTTGAATCCAAATAAATGCACCTTTGGTATTCATTCAGGAAAATTCTTAGGTTTCATTGTCAGCCCAAAAGGAATTGAAGTTGATCCTGACAAAGTTAAGGAAATTCAAGAAATGCCTGCACCAACAACTGAAAATCAAGTTAGAGTCTTCCTTGGACGGTTGAATTACATTTCCAGATTTATTTCACATACGACTGCAACGTGTGAGCCAATCTTTAAGTTGTAAAGAAAGATCAAGGTTGTGTTTGGACAGATGATTTCCAAAGGGAATTTGAAAGTATTAAAGAGTACATGCTTCAACCTCTTATCTTGCTCCCTCCTATTGAAGGAAGACCATTGATTATGTATCTGATAGTGTTAGATAACTCTATGGGTTGTATTTTGGGACAAGATGAAATAGGGAGAAAATAATATGCCATTTATTATCTCATCAAGAAATTTACCGACTGTGAGTCGTGGTATTCTATGCTAGAAAAAACCTGTTGTGTTTTAGCCTGGGTGGCAAAACGGTTGCGTCAATATATGTTGAAACATACTACTTGGTTGATTTCCAAAATGGATCCAATTAAGTATATTCTTGAAAATCTTGCTCTTACTGGAAGAATTTCCCCTTGGAGGATGCTATTGTCTGAATATGATATTGAATACCGTACTCAAAATGCTATAAAAAGTAGTGTGTTGGTAGATTATCTTGCTCACCAACCGGTTGATGATTATCAGTCAGTTAAATATGATTTCCCTGATGAGGATGTGATGATTTTGAAAATAAAAGATTGTGATGAACATTTGCCTAGGGAAGGTCCTGATCCTGAATCCTGGTGGGGTATGGTGTTTGATGAAGCTGTAAATGCTTATGGGAAAGGAATTTGTGATGTGATTATCACTCCTCATGGGTCACATATCCCTTTTACTGTCAGATTGGCATTTGATTGTACCAATAACATGGCAGAGTATGAAGCTTGTATCATGGGGCTTGAAGAGGCTATAGATCTCAGAATCAAAATTCTAGATGTATATGGCGATCCAACTTTGATAATAAATCAGATTAAAGGAGAATGAGATACTCTTCACGCTGGCTTGATTCCCTACAAAGACTATGCTAGAAGATTATTACCCTTCTTTAATAAGGTTGAATTCCATCATATTCCCAGAGATGAGAATCAAATGGAAGATGATTTAGCCACTTTGGCTTTTATGTATCAAGTAAATACTTGGAACGATATGCCTGGTATCACAGTTCAACGTCTAGATAGACTAGCTCATGTGTTTGCAACAGAGGGACCGTCATACAAAAAACCTTGGTATTATGATATCAAGCATTTTCTCCAGACTCAGGAATACCCAGTTGGTGCATTAAACCAAGAAAGAA
The DNA here is from genome assembly GCA_948472305.1 of Vicia faba. Lineage (NCBI taxonomy): Eukaryota > Viridiplantae > Streptophyta > Magnoliopsida > Fabales > Fabaceae > Vicia > Vicia faba. The sequence continues at coordinate 1,283,996,776 of OX451735.1, read as the reverse complement.
AGACATTGAGAAGGTTGGAAGGCAACTTTTTCCTCAATGAAGATATGCTATACAAAAGAAATTATGACATGGTCTTCCTTAGATGCGTGGATAGACACGAAGCAGACATGTTGATGCATGAAATCCATGAAGGTTCCTTTGGTACTCATGCCAATGGACATTCGATGGCAAAGAATATGCTTAGGGCAGGTTACGATTGGCTGACACTGGAATCTGACTGTTACAATTTTACAAACAAGTGCCATAAGTGCCAGATTTATGCTGACAAAATTCATGTGCCTCTGACGCTTCTCAATGTTATTTCTTCCTCGTGGCCTTTTTCTATGTGGGTTATTGACATGATTGGAATGATTGAACCAAAGGCATCGAATGGACATCGTTTCATCTTGGTGGCAATAAACTACTTCACCAAATGAGTGGAAGCATCTTCATATGCTAACATCACTAAGCAGGTGGTAGTGCACTTTATCAAGAACAATCTTATATGTCGATATGGTGTGCCAAGCAGGATTATCACTGACAATGGCTCGAATCTGAATAACAAGATGATGACAGAACTTTGTGAAGAATTCAATATTATCCATCATAATTCATCTCCTTAAAGGCCAAAGATGAATGGGGCTGTTGAAGCTGCTAATAAAAACATCAAGAAGATCATCCAAAAAATGGTTGTTACCTAAAAAGATTGGCATGAGATTTCCCCTTTTTCTTTGCATGGATATCGTACATCCGTCCGCACTTCAATAGGCGTAACCCCGTTCTCTCTTGTGTATGGTATGGAAGCAGTGATCCCTGTTGAGGTTGAGATTCGTTATTTACGTGTGATAATGGAAACCAAGTTGTTAGAGGATCAATAGGTCCAGAACAGGTTCGACCAATTGAATTTGATTGAGGAAAAGAGAATGACGGCCTTGTGTCATGGTCAGTTATACCAGAAGAGAATTAAGAAAGATTTTGATAAGAAGGTCCAACCTCGTGAATTCAGAGAAGGCGACCTCGTGCTCAGAAAATTCATGTCTTTTAACACTGATTCTATGGAAAAATGGACTCCCATTTTTGAAGGCCCATATGTTGTCAAGAAAGCCTTCTCTAGCGATGCATTAATTCTTGAAATTATGGATGGTGAGGAGTTCCCACGTCCTATGAATGCTGGCGTAGTTAAGAAATACTTTTCCTAAAGAAATAAAAGAATAACTCGCTAAGTCGAAAACCCAAAAGGGCGACTTAGGCAAAAAAGAGTGTCTCGGTAGGCTAAAAACCCGAAAGGGCGGTCTAGGAAAAAGTAAGAGACGCAAACAGAATAAATTCTCCCGCTAGGCTGAAAACCCGCAAGGGAAACCTAGGCAAAAGTTAGGGATTTTCTTGGCAAGTAACTGCATCAGACAATACTTGATCATTGAAGCAACAATCTTCTGGGATCCTCACCATATTTCAATAGAAGTCGCTGCTCAAGAATTCAAAGTTGTTAGGGAGAATAGTGGTCATTGTATTTCGATGTATCTTTTCCAATATATTACCATTTTCCAAAGATTTTAATCATCTATGGGGTCTCGCTATTCGCAGACTACCATTCTATTAATAAAGTTTGAACTTTTATCCAACTCTTTGTAATTCTTATTTTATTTTGTTTGCAAAGATTCCATTTATTATTGATAGTAATTTTAAAAACAAAGAGATTTAACAATAAAATTGTTTTTGAAAAGAATTTACAAATTACTTTTTACTTTATATTTTGTGATTCAAGGAAAACAAAAGTATTGATTTCGAGGTTGGACGAACTCTTAAATTTTGGAAATGTGTATTCCCCAGGAAAAGTTCTCCGAAGTCACTCTTGCTGATATGCGCATGATCTTTGTGTTTCTCAAATAATTGGAGGTGGTACCAATTGATGTAGGGTGCGGTGTTGGATTTGTAATTCTATATTTCCCCAGTCAAATCTTGGTTCATTTGTTTATTATTTTGATTTCGGGTTTGCAAGGTCTGAAGCCTCTATCCCAGGTTCCCCAGTAAGACAATTAGATCAGGGCGGCATCTTTTCTAAGAAGTGTTGAAACAATTATAAAATTTTTGGGTTTTCTCTCGCCTAGTGTTGGGTTTGATTTAAAATCCCCATAATTTTTATTTCTTGTTATACTGTTTAACTTCTTAGATCCCCAAGTAAAGTTTAGATAACGTTTCTCTTTGAAAGTTATTATTCCCATATGGTTTCATAATTTCTCCCCAGGGAAGTTTGTGTAATCACCACTCTTGGTATTGAAGAATGTATTTTAGGCTCCCCTCAACGATGTGGTATTGTCCTCCCTAATGAAGTCAGCATGAGATCCCTAATTGATATCTCGACGATGTGGTTTTCATCTTCCCTAATGAAGTCAGTGTTATTATCTCCAGTGGAAATCTAGATGTTGAAACATTGTTTTCCCCATTAAAGTTTGTGTGATGTTCCCTGGTGAAGTCTGGAGGAGGATGTTATATTCCTGTAACTGTTTCGATTTATTGTTATGATTTGATTGCTTTCGGATTGTGTTTCTTCCCAGTGGAGTTAAGCCATGAAATAGGAATTTCTTTCCTGAGTTGGTGCTTACTTTCTTTTGGAATTTTCATCCTGGATGTGTTTAGCCAAGTGTTGACTTTACCCAAACTGGTTTTGTCTGGTTCTTCCCAGTGCTGTGGGTCTGTGTTGTTAGCATATACATGATAACATTCATACATTTATCATGCATAGTTGAATCAGAATTCATTGCTCATTTCCGTTCGTTAAATATTTTGTTGGCATATTACCCTGTTTTTCAGAGTCATGTTACCCTCTCTCCAATAGAGCGTCAACCTTAAGCAGAAAGTGTATATTCTTTCAGTTTCCCCATTGGGTTATCCCTCGTGGAAGTATTTTGATTTAATCCTTCCTATTCATCTCATTGTCTGGTTAGGTATGTGTTTCCCTTTTGAGTTTATTTCTCATCAGGTGCTATCTTGGTTGACTGTTTCACTCCGGTTTATTTCTAATTTGGATTTGTGGCTCCCGACAACATTATTATTATGATTTTCATAGGCTCTGAACCCTGGATTAAGGGTGTGAATTTATTTTTCACAAGAAGACTTTATCTCCTCAGTTTGAATATTTTGAAACTTCCCCAGAGAAGTCATATTTCTTTTCCTGAAGGGTTTCTTATAACAGCAAGTGGCATGTCTCTTTATTTGAGCAACATGTACTTCCTCAGTAAGTTTGTTAGTTCCCCGAGAAGATTCATTTGTTACTCTGATGAATTGTAGTCTCTTCATTATGGGAGATAGTTATTTTTTAAGATTTATTACTCTGATGAATGGTAGTCTCGTCATTATAGGAGATAGTTCGTTGTTGAGATTTGTTACTCTGATGAATGGTAGTCTCGTCATTATGGGATATAATTTGTTGTTGAGATTTGTTACTGCGATGAATGGTAGTCCCGTCATTGTGGGAGATAGTTTGTTGTTGATATTTACTACTCCGATGAATGGTAGTCTTTTCATTATGGGAGATAGCTCATTATTGAGATTTGTTACTCCGATGAATGGTAGTCTCGTCATTATGGGAGATAGTTTGTTGTTGAGATTTATTACTCCTATGAATGGTAGTCTCGTCATTATGGGAGATAGTTCGTTATTGAGATTTGTTACTACGATGAATGGTAGTCTCGTCATTATGGAAGATAGTTCGTTGTTAAGATGTTTACTCTGATGAATTGTATTCTCATCATTATGGGAGATAGTTCGTTGTTGAGATGTTTACTCCAATGGATGGTAGTCTCGTCATTGAGGGAGATAGTTCGTCGTTGGGATTCACTTTTCTCTAAGGAAATTCATTTGTTTCCAGTCATAAGTACTGATGTTAATCATTTGTGACCTAACCTAATATTGGTATTTACTGGTATTATCCTACCATTTCTTTCTCCTGTGAGTCGACGTTGCTTTTTTTTGCTATCTTCTCAGTGAATGGATAGTTTGCAATTATTTGTCGATCATTTTTATCCTTTACTTTGGTCCTCAATATTTGAGTTGATGATGCTTTATCTCCTCCTTGGGCTTTACCCCAATAAAGTCGAGTCTTTTATTCACCAGTGATTTATTTTCCTGGTCATATTTTCCTTTTGATCCTTTATTTTATTTTCTATTTCCCCAGTGGTGTCATGTGTCAACTTTAGATATGCTGGTTTGCATGCACAATCATATGCATTCTATCTCCGAATAGAAGACACTTAAATAAGGGCAGTTGTTGTACCCCAATTTTTGCCCCTAAGATTCCTCTATCATCTTATATCAACTCAATCATATCAAGATCACACTAGGGTTTGGCTCTTCTCCCTACCTCTAGGTTTTCTCATGAGGAATCACCAAGAACTTTGATTTGTATATTGTGATCATATATGTCTTGTTTTGATTATCTATTAACTAACAAATACAATGAATGTTTACTCTAATTGATGATACTATAGGTGAGGGGACAACACATTTCATCAGGTTGATTCATAGGTTCATGAGTTTATTTCCATGCATTCTTCAATAAAGTTCATTGATATTCAAGTTTCATCATTGAGAGTGCTTTATAGTAATATCATGACAAGGTCTACTATGATTCATCGTGCCTCAATTTGTCAAAGGAAGTCAAAAGATGCAAGAATTGATTAAAGAAGTTTGACCTAATTGGACAAGTTCTTGTTTCCTTGATCACAAGTGCATAACTCTCCCAATCCTTAATATTTGGAAGTGGTTATTATTTCTATGGATTCTTATTATCATCTATAACAACTTCTATTCACATGGCAAAAGTTATTATGCATGGAAGATTGTCAAAATTGAAAGGGGTTTCCAAGTCATTTTGATGCTTTAGGAGCTAGGGTTTTGAACTTATAAGGGCTATATCTTGTTCATATTTTGAGATTTTTGAGTGATTCCAAAGATATGCTTCTCTTTAAAGGGTTATCAACCAATAACTTCAAAGGTTTTAAATAAATTTTGTGTGGAAGATTCCTAATGATGAAGAAAGATTACAAGTCCTCTAGATAGGCCATCAAATTCCCTTATATGACTTCAAAGGAACATAACTTGGTCAATTTATATCTCCTTGAGCCCATTATTTTTCCATATTTATCTTAAGAATGTGAACTTAAACTTTTCTTTTATATGCAAAGCTTGAAAATGGTTGGAAGATGCCTTGAGAACTCAAAATATTATAGGTCACCTCATGGATTTTCACCAATTTTACAAGGCCATAACTTTTTCAATACTGGGTATTTTTGAGTGATTCAAGTTTCACAATGCTCTTTGGGAAGTCCACTTTAATCTAGAATCATTGATCAAAGCAATATTTTGAAATAAGGCCATGTGTGGAATCAAAACATTATAGGTCACTTTTGAAGAAAAACATAGAATTTTTCTAAGTACAAAAAGCAACATCTTTTTCTCAACTTTGACCAAACACAACTTCTGGCTCACACATCCATTTAATATCATTCTTGGCACATTGCAAAGATTGTGACCTTATCTTTCAAATTCTTCAAGAATTATACCCTAAGACCACTTGAGATGGGAATACCATTGATTCAGAGTTAGTACTTTGAAATTGAAGTTTCACTTCAAGTCAGATTGCAATTTTCATAATATGGCTTCTAATAACGAAATTACCACGTGTTTTCCACTTAAACGTTATTAGAAAATATGTTTGAATCATTTAGAGTGTCAAAACGTATCATTTGGATGAGTTTTGATGCACATGTGGTCACATTTTCTTCATGATCACAGGTGTGCACGAATTCAAGTGAAATTGCATCGTTCACCCCTCCTCTTGATCACATTCACTTCTCCTGTAAATACATGCTCTATTCCACTCATTTTCGCAAGCTTGAACAACCAGAGTCACCCTTCCAAAATCTCTCCATAACTCACAAATTCTGCAATTCAAATTTGGTTTTACAGTCTTTTTCAATCTATTTCTTTGTTAATTCTTCATCCTTGAACTTCACTGAAGCAAACAGAAAAAGAACCAAGCCTTGAAGCATCCTAAATCATGTTAGCCAACTCAAGTTTCAGAGCTCTGAATTTGAACTTTAATAGGTAGATTCCTTCATTAATTCTCTCAAAATTTGCTACTACAATGAAGCTCTCATCATTCTGATCCTCGTCGCATCATTTGTTTTCAACTGGAAGCGAGTTTTGGTCATGAATTTTCAAATCCCTATTCAACTTTTTCATTCTGGTTTTTTGAAAATCGACTGAGCTACACTTTAAATAAATTTTTTGAGAGGGTACATTTGTCTTCGTCTTAATGAGACGAAGCAAATGGAATTAGTCTGAGCTCCTGATTTTATAATTTGTGAGACCTGTAATTCGCGTAGGTGGAGGTTGAAGATGACCAATGTGTCATCTTTCAACCAATGACAAGGCGCCACTTGTTTTTTTAAATCTGATTTAAATATTTGATCCAGTGGTTTATTCACTAATGAACATGATATGCACAGCGCACTAGATCCCTTCGATTTGATTACTAATGTGTTTTGACATTGATCTAATGGTCTATATCTTTTTGGTTTATTTTTTTATTTTCTGATTTTATATTTTAATTGTTAAACTTCAAAAGTTCATAAATAATTCATTTCTGACTCAAAAAATCTGAAAAAATTCTTAAAAATATTTTGGATTTTTTGATTTTTGATTTTTATTTATTCATAATTTTATTTTATAATTTGAAAATTTTTTTATAATTTTTCACTTTAATTAACTTGTTTAAATTGATTAAAAATATCTTCCTTGATTTTTAAATTCTGAAAAAATTATGGAAAGGTCCTTTGGTCTTTTGGAAAATTTTTATAACTTTGTTTTATTTTTATTCCTGATTTTAATATTTTTACCATTTTTTGGTTTGTTTTTACTTATTTCTTTTATTTCTAAAAGTATTTTCTGACTTTAAAAAATTCTGAAATTTTTTATCATTATTTATTGAATCATGTTTGACCTCTGATTATTTTATAGGATTTTTATTCGGTATTTTAATATACTTTGTATATTTTACCATTTATTTTATTTTTATTTAACCATTTAAATTTTGTTTTACTAAATATTATTCTATTATTTATTTATTTTTTGACTTGGACTTCATTTAGTGACAAATTCCTCAACCGCATTGGATCTTGGGTGTTGATAGGTTGAGAAACCAAATCCACCAAAATGAATGAATGATGTTGATGATATTTGAAACCCTAATTTCATAAAATGCATCCTATCCATCTTCATCTTATCCCTTTCTTATTTGTGCTACATGCTGTTAGAGGATGATTTACATATCATCTCTCCAAACATATGGCACATAGATTGCTATTGACCGGCCTCAAAATAGGTGTGACTTCTACATAAATCCACTTACGATTGCTTAACATGGCGCTAAATTTTGTTCAGATTTGAGAAATGATCATTCGTGGCCCAAACCTATGTTTGCAAGCTCAAGTATATTTAATTTGAAACCTTTTATCCAATAATCTTGAGGTTCATTATTAGGAGGATTTGGTTTTATCAATCCTCTAATGAGCCTTCATAAACGTTGGTCTAAGTGAATCATTTAAACATTGTTGATCATTTATTGTCTCCTCGAGAATTTGAAATGAATGATATACTTGACAAAAAGCAAATGAAACTTTTTGTTGAGATGATTTGATTTTATCAATCTTCTAATGAGTTTTCAAATGCAAGTTTCAAGATGGTCATTCAACTAACCTCTAATTTCTAACCCATTAACAATTGACTTTTATTTTTTTGCTTTTACTTTACGCCTTTACTTTAAGCACCATTTATTTTAGCATTTACATTTTATGTTATTTTCTTCTTTGCTCACTTGAGCATTTATCTTTATGTCACTTTTACTTTTCTCACTTGAGCTTTCATTTTATTTTTGAAGATACCTAATAACAAACTTGAACAATAACAAGCTTTAAGGTTACTTGGACTATTTGGACTTAGGAGTAGAGACATTGACCACCCTTGAGACCTTTTGACTTCTATTGTTATTTTGTCTGGAGTTCTTGGGGTTTACCCTAAGACATTGGGTTGTTTGTTTCCTTGTGTGCATGTTATTCTAGTTATATGATTTACCGGTGATTGGGAATTCATCTGTATACAGCCGTTACTCTGCCCAATTTTTGTGAAGATATAAGCATTTTGAAGTTTGGTATTCTTAAGAGGTTTAATATCTTTTCTTATTTGGTTTCAATCCAAAGGATGGGAATTCTACATTGACTCATTATGTCAAGTGTTGGCTTCTTGTTGGTTAGACAGTTCTTTTCCCTATCTTTTATCTTATGCTTTAGGATAGTCCCTTCATCTCCTCCCATCTTCTTTAATTTCAAAAATCTTCTCCCTCCTTTTCAAAACTATTCTTGTTTTCCAAACTTGAACCGCCTTCACAATAAACATGGACTTAGGTCCATTCATTTTCAAAAAAACATTTTCTTAATCAAAATTTAAACAACTTAATAGTACCTTGACAATATTGTGACAATACTAAATGTCAATCAATCTCATTCAAACCATTTTGCCATTTTGGCTTTTTACTTTAAACTTTTCTCAAAATATTAGACTCTTGTCAATCCTTGTAGTGATGTGAGCTACTATACTTCTAGGATATGTAGTGAAGTGAGATATTTTCCACTTGGGTGTTGAGTGAAGCTTTGTTGATTTTAAAATCCAAGCTATATCCTCCACTTCGAGATGACGTAAATTCTCCTTTCTCATAATTGTGGGTAGTAAGTATGTTTTCCACTCAGGTAAGACGATTATATCTCGTCTCTTAAAATTAACCAACACATTTGTGTTTCAAAATTTTTAAAGATAAACTACATGTACCCTGATCCCCTATTACACGGTAGGTGGTACTTAGGAACTAAAGGTTCGCAACCGCGGATGGTGCAAAAATTGTATAAAATACTGCTTTTCTCATCCATACAATCTATTTTTGTATACAACATTTATAGCCAAAATACACAAATTTTTAAGGTGGTTCATGTGGAGTACCGTAGATGTTTAGGGTGCTAATACCTTACCTTTTCATAAACAACCCCAAAATTTAGATTCTCTCCCCCTCTTTTTTGGGTTATTCACTCTTTTTCTATTCCTCTGGAAATAATAAAGCGCGGTGGCGATTTTTATTTTGATATGTGTGAGTTAAGTCAATCCAATGGCTTAGTCTCAACATTTCTACCGCTACAAATGGTACTTGGATTCAGGATGCTCATCACACATGTCTGGAAGGAAATATTGGGTTGTTAACATAAGATCATCAATGAAGAACATGGTAAAATTCGCAAATGAAAATACTCTAGCATCTGAAGGTATTAGAGATGTTCTTATTATGAGGGTAGGTGGCAAGAGGTCAGTAATTTCCAATGTGTTGTACATACCAGGCATGAATATCAATTTGCTCAACATAGGGAAATTGATTGACAATAATTATATAGTGTCGATCCAAGACAAGATGATGAGAGTCGTCAATGTAAGAGGAATATTAATCTTGAAGTCTCTTATGTATCATAATAGGACCTTCAAGATCAAACTAAATGTGATGGATAAAAAATGCCTAGAAACTGCAGCTAGCAGAGATGAATTGATATGGCATTATCGACTTGCCCATCTAAACTTCAAAAACATCAGAGATTTGAAGAGAAGAAATATGGTTTCAGGATTACCAAAAATTCGACATTCCAAATGAGGTGTGTAAGGAATGTGTATAGGTGAAGTAGCAAGAGACTTCAGCAAGGATGTAAGAAGCAAGTCGAAGGCAATCCTCGAAGTCATATACTTAGATGTATGTGGACCAGTCCAGGTGGATTCGATTGGAGGTAACAAATACTTTGTCATATTTATTGATGATTTTAGTCGAAAACTATGGATTTACCTGATCAAGAAGAAAAGTGAAGTGATCGAGGTATTTGCCAAGTTTAAATCTATGGTTGAAAGACAAAGTGGTCAAAAGCTCAAAGTTTTGAGAACTGATGGTGGTGGAGAGTATGTGTCAAAAGACTTTGACAAATTATGTGAAAAATAATGGATTATGCATGAGGTGGTGCCATCCTACACTCCATATTAGAATGGAACTGTAGAAAGAAAGAATCAAACCATCATGAATATGGTGAGAAGTATGTTAAAAGGGAAGCATTTACCCAAAGAGTTATGGGGAGAATATGTGTCGAAAGCAACATATATTTTGAACAGATGTCTGACAAAGAAGCTAGAAGGAATTACTCCAGAAGATTGTTGATATGGTGTTAAACCTAGCTTAAGTCATCTGAATGTATTTGGATTTATTGCACATAGACATGTGCCAGATTAATTGAGAAGAACACTTGATGATAAGTCGAGTAAAAATGATCCTAGTAGGATATTGTTTAATCTTTCTTAAACTTGAAGAGTTAGATTGGCATGCTGCCATTCATGATCTGAAGGTGGAAGAGGATTGAACACTTAAGTGCCCAAAAATTTTCACTCGCCGGTACATGAAGTAACGTTGTTGGTTGATATTATTGCATGAATGGTATTAAGGATTACATTCGAAGGTGATAGAATGTCGTTGGGGATGGGCTTACAGATGCCATATGAAGTAACTGTTGATAGGAGTATCAGAATGAGTCTACGCCTGACTGTATCTGAAGAATGTTTTTTTTCATAAAATTTATGAAGAAAAATTCTTTTCAGAGAGAAGGCCCTGAAGGAGATGCTTTTCAGAATTTAGTCTCTGAAGGAGACGCTTTTGAGAATTCAGCCTCTGAAGGAATCATTTGGTCATGCAGATAGTCGCCCCGTCCTATTTCAGAAATTTATCTATAATCTATTTTTTATTGGTAAACCCGTTCTATTTCGGGAACTCACACTGCTTGGTCGTATAGATATTTGCCTCGTCCTGTTTCAAGAATTAATCTGCGACCTGTTTTTTGTTGGAAAACCCATCCTCTTTCAGGAATTTATACTGCATGGACATATAGATAGTTTCCTCATCCTATTTTGGGAGTTAATTTGTGGCCTATTTTTTGTTGGTAAACCCGTCCTGTTTTGGGAATTTATACCACATGATCATATAGATAGTTTCCCAGTCTTTTTTTTGGGAATTAATCTGTGACCTGTATGAAAATTGCTGATGATATTCGTCTGTTTGCAAACTTTACCTGAAAAGACAAAATTAGCTTTATGTAATATCGTGATGCATGTAACACATTAATGATTCTCTCTATATAAATGAGAATATTATATGTGTTTCGGTATGCATATTCTATAATATATTATGAAATAATGTATGGACGCAATGTGTTGTTGAAGCGTATTGGTAGCTCCTAGTAACAACGTCTAGTTGGGGAAAATAAATCCGAGACTGTTGCTGGGAATGTAGAAAGTGATTCTTCAACTTTTGTTGGGAATAACTTTGGTGGAGATTCCTGCTTTCTGTTTGAAGATACTCCACTGGAGATCTTCGACTTCTACTTAAGGATAGAGGCATTCAGGAAGAGACGGTTGTTCGACGTTCTTTTTGTTGAAGGATTTGATTCTTACATACCCTGACTGGGGATAAAAGTGATGAATATTCCTGTAGTGTGCTATTTTTCAAGGTTTCAGATATCGTAGCAACTCTTCTGAGGATAACAACTTTGATTAAACCCTATTAGAGAAGAGGATTTTGTTGGAGTAATAAACTCCGCTAGGAATTAAATTCCTGTAAACTGTGTCGAGGAAATATACTCTGATGGGGGTTTGGATTTTATAGGTTGTGCTGAGGAAGTCTCCATTGTATGTTGGGGAAATGATCAAACTTCCTTATCTGCTAGGAGACCTATTGGGGATGATGATCAGGTCAAGCTATCCACTAGGGATATATAGGTGAATTGCTGGAAGATGCCTGAATTTCCGCATGTGGAAATATTAGATTTGTCGGGGAATATATCTTTGTTGGGGATGATTTTGTGAAGATAGATCTGTAGAGGTAGTTTCATGGAGATTGCTTTGTGGGGATTTATGAATGACTTAAACATTATCCCAACTCCTAGAGTCTTCAATAAATTCTAATCCTATTTTTCATGCAAATATTTATAAATGGTGATCATATTCAAATGCATGTGTTCATTTAATATAATCATCGGACGTTTTCACAAACAAAATAGAAAAAATAAAAAATAGTTTTTTGAAATTGAAATTGATTGCATTGATTTGGAAGATTTATCTATAAACAGATAGTTTTATACAAAGATACAGAAGTCCTAGTAAGAGGAAATCGTTGTAAAAAAAGTTGTACAAAGAGAAACAAAGAAAAACAGCTATGTGGAAATGATCCTATCGAGTTTCAATTTAGCTATTGCCCCTATGTCTTCAAGAATCTCATCCCTTGCTGTCGAAAGAAGTTGACTGGATTGATCTGTATGGTTTGAACTTGACGTTGGTGATTATGATGGTTGTAAGTAGATGATCCAATAAGACATAGTCGTACGCTTTAATCCCTAACTTTTTCCTGGACCTCCCTTTCGGGCTTTCAGTCCACTGGGATACCCTTTTTTGTCTAAGCCACCTTTTCAGGTTTTCGACTTGTCAGGTGTATAATTTTTTTTATATATATCCCTAATCTTTCCCCGAACCCTTTTGGTTCGCCGGGATGTCCTTATTTATTCCTAGTCTAGTCAACCTAGCGGGTCTCTTTTTCATGCATAGTCTTTTTTAACTATGTCCGCGTTCACAATGTATGAAAGATCTTCAGTGTCCATGGTGGTAAGTATCATAGTGCCTCCAGAACATATCTTAATCACAAATGGCCCTTTGTACGTGTGAGTCCATTTTCCCCTAGGATCACCTTGTGGTAAGATGATGCACTCTTATGCCAATCTTTATATGTCACTGTCATTTTCTGCAAAATCTTCTTAATGTTCTTGTTGGCGGCTTCCACTGCGCCATTAATCTTTGGTCGATACAAAGAAGAATTGTGGTGCTTAATCTTAAACTGCATGAAGAGTTCCATGATCATAGTGTTGTTAATATTGGTACCATTTTCTGTGATGATCCTTTCAGGGATGCCATACCGACAGATAAGGTTATATTTAATGAACCGGGCTATAACATTCTTGGCAACGGAAGAAAACAAGGCTGCTTCAACCCACTTTGTGAAGTAATCAATAGCGACCAGGATGAATGATTCCCATTAGAAGCAGTAGAATTAATTTTTCCAATAATATCAATGCCCCATATTGCAAATGGCCAAGGAGAAGTCAAGACGTTCAAATGAACCGGAGGCACATGTACTTTGTCAGCATAAATGTGGCATTTGTGACAAGTTCTGGAATGACGATGGCAATCATTTTCCGTGGTAGAAAAATAATAACCCACTCTTAGAATTTTCTTATCCATCGTATGCCCACTGGAGTGAGTACCAAAGACTCATTCGTGCAAATTTTCCATAGTCTTCTCAGCTTCCTTCTTGTCTATACAACAAAGTAGAGTCGAATCGTGGTTGCATTTGTATAATATTTTGTTACTCAAACAATTTGGTAGAAAACGTTCGTAGGAATTTCTTATCTTTGATAGATGCCTCTTCAGGATATTCTTGAGTCTCGAGGTATCTTTTCACTTCATGGTACCAAGGTGTTTCCTCTACTCCATCAGTATCAACTTCGTAGCAATACACAGGTTCTTCTAATTTATCAATAGTGATTCGAGGAGCTTCATTATTCCATATGACTTTGAACATAGATGACATGGTAGCTAATGTGTCTGCCAATTTATTCTCTTCTCGTGGGATGTGTTCAAAAGTGATTTCTTAGAAGTATGGAATTAGTGTCAACACCTGCTCTTGATAAGGAATGAGGTTTGGATTTTTTGTATCTCATTATCCCTTGATTTGACTGATTACTAGGGCTAAGTCCCCGTATATATTTAGGAATTTGATTCTCATATTGATGGCAGCTTTGATACCCATGATGCACACTTCGTACTCTGCCATGTTATTGGTACAGTCAAAACAAAAACTGGCGGTGAAGGGCGTATGGAAACCCTTGGGAGAGACAATCACAACACCAATTCCATTACCAAGTGCGTTGGAAGCTCCGTCAAAAACCATAATCCATCAGGATCCTGGTTCAGGCCCTTCATACAGTCCAGGTACTTCATAATCAGTAACTAGCATAATATTCTCATCCGAGAACTCAAAATTCATAGACTGGTAGTCATCTACAGCCTGATGAGCCAAATGGTCTACCAATACACTTCCTTTGATTTCTTTCTGAGTAGTGTACTGAATTTCGTATTCAATCAAGACCATTTTCCATCTTGCTATTCTTCCAGAGAGAGCAGGTTTCTCGAATATGTATTTTATCGGATCCATCTTAGAGATCAACAAGGTAGTATAAGTTAACATATATTGTCTTAGTCGACGAGAAGCCCATGCAAAAGCACAACAAGTTTTCTCGAGTAGTGAGTATCTTGTTTCACAGTCGGTAAACTTTTTGCTAAGGTAGTATATTGCATGCTCTTTTCGACCACACTCGTCATTTTTCCCCAGTACACACCCCATGGAGTTCTCTAACACTGTTAAGTACATGATCAGGGATCTTCCTTCAACTGGAGGTATTAGAATTGAAGGTTCTTGGAGTTACTGCTTGATTTTGTGAAAAGCTGTTTGACAGTCTTCGTTCCACTTCACTACTTAATCTTTCTTCAGTAACTTGAAGATTGGCTCACAAGTAGCGGTCAAATGGGAAATAAATCTGGTAATGTAGTTCAATCATCCCAAGATACCTCTAACATCCTTCTCAGTACAGGGAGCCGGCATTTTTTGAATGGCTCTAACCTTGGTGGGGTCAACTTCAATACCTCTACTACTGACGATGAAACCTAGGAGTTTATCGGACCATACCCCTAAGGTGCACTTGTTTGGACTCAACCTCAGCTTGTACTTCTTTAATCTCTCAAACAGCTTGTGTAGGTGATCAAGATGTTCTTCTTCAGTCTGAGACCTGACTATCATGTCATCAACGTAAACCTCTATCTCATGATGGATTATGCCATGGAACAAATCTACCATAACACGCTGATATGTTGCACTGGCGTTCTTCAAACCAAAAAGCATAACTTTGTAACCGAAAGTGCCCCGCTGTGTGACAAAGGTAGTCTTCTCCATGTCTTCAGGTACCATCTTGATTTGATTATAACCATAGAAACCATCTATGAAGGAAAATACTTTAGACTAAGCGGTATTGTCAACCAGAACATCAATATGTGGAAGCGGAAAGTCATCTTTGGGGTTTTCCCTATTAAGATCCCTGTAGACTACACACATACGCACTTTTCCATCCTTCTTAGGTACTGGCACCACATTTTCAACCCACTGAGGATAGGACGTAACAACTAAGAAACCTGCATTGAACTGTTTCATAACCTCCGCTTTGATCTTTTCAGACATCTCGGGACACATACGACGAACCTTTTATTTTATAGGAGGACAACCTTCCTTCATCGGTAGACGGTGAACCACAATATCAGTATCAAGCCCTAGCATATCTTCGTATGACCAAGAAAATATCTCAACGTAGTCACGCAACATCTGGATTAATCTGTTTTTAACATTGTCTTCTAGGTTGGCACCTATCTTGACTTCTTTCTTGTCCTCTTTAGTACCCCAAGTTCACAACCTCGACTGGCTCTTCATGCCAGTGTATGGCTCTTTCTTCTTGCATTAACAGCCTAACAAGTTCTCCAGGTACTTCATAATCTTCCTCACTTTCTTCCTTGGCTCGGTAGATCGGATTTTCAAAGTCATAATTGGCAATAGCAGAATTGTTATTAATGGGATCCAGAGTGGATATAGATCTACAATTTGTCGTGGTGGATGTGTGTAAGAACACATAGCTATTTTGAAAGAAATAATGTAAAATAAAGGCAAAGAGCACAAAATTTGAATGCAAACTTCTAATTATTTATTGAATGAAAATATGTGAATGAAAAATGACAACCCTAACAAGTGGACCATTGTGCCCCGAGTCAGGCACAAGGCTTAAAGTTATTGTTTTAAAATTACATAACCAAAAACTTGAAAGCAAGAAAACAGAAAATAGCATTTACTCCTGAATAAAGGAGATTGGTACAGGGTCTTCAGTCTTACAATTGCTGAGCATGTTGACAGTGGTAGGAAAAAACCATTTGTCTAGGTCATAGTCGCTGTGATACGGTGGGAGAACTGACTTGAGGTTTTGCGTTTGTTTTCGCATTTGTTAAGTTTAGCAAGAGTCGCCACCGACTTTTTATTTTATCCTAAGGAAAGGTCAAAAAGCACAGGAAAGACCTTTGAGATGTTTTCGTGGGTTCTGGGGGTAGATTATGAAAAGGGAAGGTGCTAGCACCCTTTTCATCCATGGTTATCCATGGGCTCTTAGTTACTTGTTTTAGATCACTTGCCTTTTCTTTTCAATTAATTGAAATGGTGCTTTGTGTGCGTGGTTTTGAAAATGTTTTGAAAAAGATGCCTTGTCTAGGCAACCTTTGTAATGACTCTTGTTTAAGTATATACAAAGGTGTATGTCTTTTTGAAAAGATGTTTCAATGTTTTTGAAAGTTTGTTTTGAAATTGTGTGGAGATGTGTGTTTGAAAAATGGCAAGGATATTTTGCAAGTTTGATCAAGTAACTAAGAGTTGTCTACCCTATTTTACTCAAAGATCTTTCTCATGTTTTAATCCTTTTAACAGTGTTATTTCACCATTGTATTTGGTGAACAACCTTGTGTTAGGATGTTAAAACAGGACAGGCGCGGGTCATCGTATACAATCATCGAAGGCAACTTGTGAGACGCTCTAGCAATTTTGTAAGGGACGAGATCATTTTATTGAAGGCAACATCGAGGGTCATCGAGGGACTACGATCTTTGTTTATCGAAGGGACATTTGCTAGAGTGTCTCATACTCGAGGGACATGATTGCATTTTCCGAAGCAACAAGCGAGGTTACCCTAGAGGTGCAAGTGTGAATTGTGTATTGATTTTCATGTATTTGTCTTGTATTAGGTTATCTAGCGGTTGATTTTGAATCTTCGCATACAAACCCTAATTACTATACAGTATATGAAAGGCGATAAATTGCGGGAATTTAAAGTCTAAGCTATTACAAGTAAGTATCTGGGGATGGGGGTACAAATGTTTACAAATGGGGATGATTCTTATCAGAATAGTAATGTCCAAATATTATTTACAACCAAATCGAATCATCACATTCTCAATGTAAAAATATAACAAGATATAAGAACAAAGAGAAACAAAAGTATTGTGCCATGCATATGATTATTTACAAATGAATAAAAATTGTAACTTAAAAAGATTATCATCATTTTTTGTATTTTCTGTTAATTATATAAACAAGAGTTTTAAAGAAAAGAAAAAAAAAATTGTTTAAGTTAAAGTATTCTATTATTTATGTGTTTTTGTTAGTTATTCATAAACAAAAAGTTTTTTAAGAAGGAATTTATTTAACTTAATGAAATTCTATTATTTCTATATTTGTTTAAAATGTGATAATTGTTAGAAGAAAAATATTAAGAGAATCTATACAAAACATATATATTTTTTAGCAATAAGAGAAAAAGGAAGTATATTGTAAAAAAGAAAATAATTGGTAAAAAAAGATTAGTTAAAAAAAGATGATGACGGGCCTAATGGTTAGTATGGCCCAAGTGACAAAACAAAGAGAAATTAGATGTAAAGGGGGTGCAGGAGCCAAACGTGTTTGGACTTCAGGGTTTAGTGGGGGCGTCCAGGCCCAAATGGTTTGACAAATTTTTTAGGGTTTATTTGTGTTTTGTTCAGACTTAAGCTTGCAGTTTGAAACGGCGCCGCTCTCCTCTCATCTTCTTCGTCCTCTTCATCCTTTCTCAAACGGGGCTTCTGAGCGTTCTCCTTCTCCCTTTAGGCTAATAGAGCGATGCCTCCACTCTCCTCTCTCCACGGTTGCTCAGGGCGATGAAAAAAAGGTGCCAATTTTCTTCTAAACGTTTTTAGGCTTTTCGATTCGTGCATGTCATTAATCCTTGATTGTTTTATGTTTATGCGAGGTATAAAACAGTAAGAAGGGGAATCAATACCTTGGGGTTTTATTGTCAGAGAGTAGACGGAGGGTTGGACGGCAGCGCTTCTCAGGTGGCCGGGCGAGGGAGCGATATGGTGATGCTAGCTTTTCTGGTACCTCGTATCTTTCTATTTGAATGTTTAGTGATGATTGTTGTTCTTTTCACTTCTAACTTCTTGCTCTTTGTGGGTTTTGTTAGTTTTCCATGATGAGTTTAATTCTGAGATGCTTACAATAGTTGTTGTTTGGTTGTTTGATGATGTTGACCCGGTAATGAACTTTGCTTATTGTTGTTGCTGTTGATTCTGTGAGGACTTTATTTTGAGAATGCTTGCTAATTAGCTTCTGACTCTCTTCCTCTCTTTCTTGTCAATGATGATGTCTTTCTGAGATGCTTATTTGTTAGCTTCTGACTCTCTTCCTCTCTTGAATTATGTTGGCTTTTTCTGATGTTGATGGTTTTGCCTATGATGAACTTGGTTCTGAGGCGCTTGTTAGTATTATTGGTGGATTTGGTGATGAGATTTGGTTTGGATTGAAGGCAAGTTTGCTTTTGATTTTAGGAAGGCAGGCTTGTTGGCATTTGTAGTTTGAACTGGTTTTTCTGTTGAAGGTTATGCAGGCTTGATGTTATAGGCAGGTTTGAGGTAGGTTTGGAGGAAACAGGTTTTTTGGAAACAGGCCTCAAGGCTTGTTGTTTTGAAATTTTGATGCAGGTTTGCTTGTGTTTGAACACAGGTTTGAAGTTTATGCAGGCAAGCTTATGTTTGAACACAGGTTTGAAGTTTTTGCAGGCAAGCTTATGTTTCAACACAGGTTTTTAGGTTTGAAGTTTGCTTGGAGGTTTTAAGCAGGCTGTGTTATGTAGGCTTGCTTGCAACTCAGTTTGTGGCTTTCTCTGTGTTCTGCCCCCCTTGAACTGTTAGAACAATGTTATATTTATCTATATCTCTTAGCCTGCCAAACTGCAAACCTTTTTACTTTACTCTTTCTCTCTCTCCATAAAAAAGCATATTTTATTGCTTAAAGTACTTTTTAATTTCTGAAAAGGTGTTGGCCTGGAAAATGATGAAAAATTGCTTGCTTGCAACTTGGTTTTCCTCTGCATTCAGTACTTTCTTCCAGATTTCCTGCATTGCCTTTTTTGATAGCTTGTATGCAGCTTTGTTGACAGCGTCTTTGACAGTTTGTGTAACTTAGTTTTCTTTGTTTGACATTGCAACTTGGTTTGTTCAGTTTGAATTTGTGCAACTTGGTTTGCTCAGTTTGAACTTATGCAGCTTGTCCCTTGTATTACATGCTGCCTTGTGCCTTCTATTTAATTGATTTATATGTTTGCAAAATAATTTTACTTTCCTCTTTGTGAACCAAGAGAAATCTTCTTGTGATTTGCAAAGTGGATGAGCAAAATATGATGAAAATCAAAACAATCTGATTCCGGCCAACAACCTTTAATGATGAGTTTTTGATTATCTGTCTGAGAATACCTTTCAATTTAACTATATTGACTTCTTTTTTTCTTCTTTGCAGGTAAATACCAGTTGGGGATCGGAGAAGTATGAAGACTTCAAGAGGCTTAGAAGATAGTTTTATTTTATTTTTAATCATTGTAATAAACATTATTGTAAACACTGTAAATAAATTTACTGTATTCAAATAACACTTGTAACAACAATTAAAATAAATAAAATCTTTTGTCAGATATATCAACCTTTTCTTTTACACTGTTTATCCATTTACTTAAATATCTTGAATTAAAATGACTGGAAATGCATCCCAATTATTTTAACTTAGATAAAATAAATAATTAACAAACATTGTAGTCTCACAACCTCGCATTAACCAGTAATACGCCCGACATTCCAATTAATCACACGCTTTGCACATTTAAACAAACAAACGTCATACACCTTTTACCTTACTGATCAAACTAAAGCTTCAAACTTTCAAATCAAATGCCTCAACTTCTATCCCAGATGTTTAGGCTTTGAGAAACAAATTGAAATCTTGAACAAGCGTCAAAAACATGTGACAGTCAATTGAAATACTGTGGATTCAAACTCTTCTGAGAATGCGCGTGCAAACCCTAACTTTGGATTTACTGTCAAAGAAACTTCTGCTTGATCAAACCCTGAGCCAAACTGAAAAATCAGGGAAAACCCGAAGCTGTGATTTCTTGTGAAAAAGAGGAGGGAAAGTTTTGGGGTACAACAGTCGCTATCAGCATCTTCTACCGCGTTGACTCCGTTATTGTTGATGCAGAATGGTGGTCTCCCTGCACGAGAACGACGAACATCCCTCTGAGCCTCTAAAGTGAAACCCAAACCAAATTTGTCGTACTTGTAAGGAATGTCGGGAAGTTGACCCTAAGTAGTTCAACCACCTTCTTTTACCACAGCTCTAGCGTATTTCAGAGAAGTCATTCTGGGTGGAACCCTGGTAACCTTAGGAATAGCAAAAACGTCTTCAGTAATGATAATTGTCTTAAGAATAAATTCAAAGGTTTGGCAGGGAGTTTCGATGAATTCTATGTCCATATCAACATACTTAAAGGAGTTCAAGTGAATAACCATGTAATCTTCTTCACCATAAACTGTAACAATCTTTCCTTTCACAGGATACTTCATCTTTTGATGCAATGCAGAAGTAACAGCACCTGCCCCATGAATCTAAGGGCTTCCAAGTAAACAAGAATAGGTCGGGCGAATGTCCATCACATAGAAGGTAGAGTCAAATACTTGCGAAGATACTTTGATCGAAAGATCCAACTCTCCATGAACCATCCTCTATGAACCATCAAAGGCTTTAACCACAATATCACCGGGTTTCAGAACAACCCCTTCATAGTTAAGCCTGTCTAGATCACCCTTCAATAAAAACATTCAACGAGGAACCCGTGTCAACCAACACATGAGCTAAGGTAGTGCCCCTACTTTCAATAGAGACATGCAGGGCCTTGTTATGGTTCCTTCCTGCAGGAGTCAAATCGGCATCAGAAAAGCCTAGCCCATTATCAGTGGTCAGGCTAGCAACATAATTTTCGAATTGATCAGCAGAGATTTCTTGCGGTATATGAGCATATTTCAAAAACTTCACCAAAGTCTGAGCATGGACATTGGAGCATAGAAACAGGGATAACATGGATATCTTGGAGGGAGTCTTCCCTAGCTGTTCAACAATCTTGTAGACACTCTTCTGAATAATCTTCAGTACTTCCTCCATCTCTTGCTTGGAAGCATCTTCAGCAGTAACCTCTTTTAGTGCCTCAGTCTGGGTAGAATCATTCATTTGTTCTTTCCCTCGAGTCTCAGTAGTTAATTCAGTAGCAGTAACACGAACTGGTGTAGCAACAGTCTTTAGAGAGATTTCTGGAGAGAAAACCCTTCCACTTTTAGTAACTTTACTGGTCCTAACGATATTGTCAATGTTGGGATCAGTAACTTAGGTATTTCCACTTTCAATAGTCAATGATTCTTTCTTGACGCCATGGTAGTAGACATCAGCTCCATAATTCCAAGGGATAGCTTTGTCAGAGGAATATGGAATTTGGTCCAGGCGCGGTAATGATCAGAGGAGCAACTCTAGGTTGAGGCGTAATCTTCACAGGGCTTTTGGAAGTAATCCTTACATGAGTTTTGGAAATTACCGACACGTCTTCAAGCTCCATGTCTTGAAACAAATTCTCCATAGAAGGGATATTCTCAACTAGAATTACATAGTTATCTATTAGATGATGAATACCTTCTCTCAGTAGTCTGCAGCCATTGGATTGGGCTACGCAGCAGTAACACCTTTTAGTGAAACCCATAAATAAACTGGATTGCAACAGATTCTTCTTAATAATCAGGAGGGGAGTAGTCAAGTCACTTACATCACAAACATAAGAAACATCTTCGATAGCATTAATTTCCTTGTCGTGCTTAGGCATAGGTGCAATAATCACATTGGGGGTCTCGGGAGGATCAAATTCAATCTCTTTAGAGTAAATCGTATCTTGAATCTTATTTTTCAAAGCCCATCAGTTATTTGTGTCGTGTCTGGGACTATTGGAATGATAGGCACATCTTACATTAGGATTGTACCGAGGAGAGGAAGTGTTGGGATTCTGAGGGGGATCTCTCAACGTAATCAGCTCCGCCTTCAACAAGTGTTGTAATGCTTGAGACAACGGCATATTGATCTTGGTAAATTGTCTCTTGGGTGCATTCCGACCTATGCTGATTGACTTGTTCAATGTTACGTTGGTGCGAGATTAGAGATTAGTACTGCCTCTACAGATTGGTTGCAGTTTCCTCTACCACGACCCTTCAGGCCATACATAGCATTAGCTTCTTTTTTATCGTTAAACATCTTCTTCACAGTAATTGAAGATGCATCCACCTGAATCTCCCTGCTTCTGATTCCGCCTTCAACATTTTCCCCTGTTAATAACAACTCGGTGAACCCGACTGAAGAGCTTCTAATCAGATGATTGAAGAAAATACCTATCAAATTTCCCATAAACATGTCAACTAAATCCCTATCATGAAAATGAGGTTGAACTCTTCCTGCTAGATCTCTCCATTTCTAGGCATACTCTTTAAATCCTTCATTTTAGCCCATGGTCATACTCTGTAATTGCACACGGGTTGGTGCTAGATCAACATTGTATTGGTATCTTTTGTAGAAAGCAGTAGTCAAATCCTCCCAAGTATGAATATTGGTTCCTTCCAGTTGATAGAACCATTCCAATTGTGTCCCAGATAGTCTCTCTTGAAAGAAATGCACCCATAACTTCATGTCGGCAGTGTGTGATTGAATCTTTCGGACATAAGACCTCAAATGAAGCTTAGGGAAAAAACACTGTCATACTTCGCAAATGTAGGGACCTTGAATTTGTGAGGAATGACAACTCCTGAGACTAAACCCAACTCTTCAAAATCCAATCCAATTACTCTCTGGATCTCCATAGAATTTAGACGGTCTTCTAGTTGTTTATACTTTTCATCAGCAGAAGTTGATGTACCCTAAAATTTGCCCTCTCATCTAATTCAAAAAAATATCCCTCCATACTCCTAGGGTTTTTAATTTCTTCAAGCACCCAAGGTTCATGGTTCAATGGTTTCACAATATTAGGGTTTGACAGTTGAGTTTATCTTGAGTCAGGTTTTGATTCATGATAAAAGGTGTTGAGCTTGAGGACTCCTTGATGATACATAGTTTGCTTGGGAAGAAAGTTAACCAAAGTTGAATTTGAGATTGGGGTTTTCTCATCTTTTGGTTTGGGTTTTGTTGATAATTATCAAGGGAAGGTTTGTTGGAGCTCTATGTCGAATCTCACACATCTTCAAAGATCATTTAATGCATTTGTGTTAATATAATTGAGATGTTCATTCAAGAGAAAAATTCATTGGAGAATGTTGTGCCCCAAAATTTTCCCTCTCATTTCTCAAGATTTTTCTCACAAAATTCCTACTGGGTCAAGTATGCACAAGTACAATTGGTGCATATTGATTTTTCAAGCACCAAGTCAAAGAGGAAATTACTGAAAGAGAAAAACAGATAAATTTGATTTTTTGACAAAATTGAAGGAAAAAAACAAGCTTACTTCGATTCATGCTTAGCTTCGATTGAACTCTCTCCTGCATTCTAGATTCGGCTGGGCTTTGTTTCCCTTTGAAACAGATTCCTTCGATTCAGAAGGCGGAGGCCTTCTTTTGGTTTCCTTCGATTTAGAAGTTAGTGGCCCCATACCAGCTTCCTTCGTTTCAGAAGACAAGGGCCTTCTGAAAGCCTCCTTCGATTCAGAAGTTACTGGCTTCATGCCGGTCCCTTTTGATTCAGAGGGAAATGGCCTTCTGAAAGCCTCTTTCGATTCAGAAGTTAGTGGCTTCATGATGGTCCCTTTCGATTCAGAGGGAAATAGCCTTCTGAAAGTTTCCTTCAATTCAGAAGCCATTGGCCCCTTGCATAATCCCTTAGATTCACAAAGCCAGAACTTTCTTCAGGCCAATAGGCATAAGGCAATGGCCCCCTACAGCTCTCCTTCGACTCAGAATCCAGTGGTCTTGCATGTTTGCCAAATTCACAAGGCATAAATTTCCCTTCATGCTAATGCCCACAAAGCAAGGGACCTCATGCATATAAGCTTTGATTCCCTCTTGAAAACCTTCAACACGCATAGTCTCTACACTGTGGCATACCTGGGTGTCCCATTTGAAGGACATGCTTTGATATACCTGGGTTCCCCTTCCAAAAGATACACAACTGGCGCATTCAAAGAACAGGCACATGGTCCATTCGAAGGATATACATTTTCCCCATTTGAAGGGCATGTATTGATGGATTTAAAGGGCTATACATGGGTGTTCCATTCGAAGGTTATACCTTGTTGTCCCATTCTAAGAAATTGCAAGTGATGCATTACAAGGGATGCATATGGTCCCTTCAAGAGAATATACACATTGGTTCAAAACGAAGGATACACAAAATGCCCATTCGAAGGACACTTTGATTTGGAAACAAATATTACTGTCTGAAGAGAAGTATGGTTGAAGGATGGACCTAGGGGGTCAAAATAAAAGGTTGAAATATCCAAAGATTCTTTCTGGCCAGAGTCCTATGTGCTGCCAAGTCTAAGCCTGCTACATTGGCCACAATGCTCTAAAACTGCTGCACAGCAGTCCTGCTACGCTGCTCCTATATTTGCACCAATTTGGCATACAAAAACCTTCACCTCAAAGGCTACAAAAATAGCATACCAAATTTGTTCAAATCTCTTTTGTTTTCCCTCCCAAATCTCAGCCAACTTCATCTATAAATAAGATGTTCCACAATACATCTTAGGGGCCTTTTTTTAGCTGAAAAAACTCTTGTTGTGACAAAATTATCAAATTCTCAAAACTCTCAAACACTCTCAAACATTCTCAAACATTCAAACTCTAAAACTCTCAGATCCCTTCATGCATTAGTGAATCCTTCGATTCATTCCCTAAATGCAACATAATATTCTTTTGATTCACTCCCTAGACTGTTATATAATAACCTTTGATTCACTCACCACTATCACACACCCTCCTTCGATTCAGTGACTGCCCAAACAAAGCAGCAACTGAACTATCTTCAGGAAGGTTCCAGTGAAGCTCTATCCACCACCAAGGAAGTCACATACAACTCCTTCGATTAGCACTTCAAGAGGTAAGTTTCCTCTAAACTTGGAACTTTTAATTTAAATATCATTTGTATATATAAATAAAAGGAAAATGTAGATATTCCATCTAGGAAGTTGACCATGCTCTAACTATCGATCCTCACTGCCTATATGTTGAAAATCTCAACCCTGACTAGTTAGACCTTGGATTTTGGTGCCCAATAATCTTGTGCTAACCCCTGGCTTGTAGCTTTCGAAAGTTACACTTGTTAGTTTCATTTTCAAGTTTTAGACAGGTTTTCTGTATCCTTCGATTGGCTAAACATTGAAGCCTTTTGAATCTCAACTTGGGAGCTTTGCATTCCTGCAATCGAATGAGGGAGCTAGGTACTTTAACCATTCAGAAACAAGTTCATCTTGTGCCCAAACAAAGGAAGCAAAAAAGTCAGAATCAAAGAGTGCGTCCCACACTAACTTCCAGGCCCCAATCGAAAGAAGAACAAATGGTGTAATCGAAGGGTGCTCACTCTGATTCCCAGCCCCAATCGAAATAAGCAAAAAAAAGGGTGAATCGAAGGAGCCTACTGCCTGGATCGAAGGACTCACTTTTCTCTCTTTTTATGTTATTTTTGTTCTTTATATTTTCTTGCTATTCAATATAGTTGTAATAGTGTAGGATATTTATTTTCTTCATTTTCATTGCTTTATACAAATGTTAGTAATTAGGATGTATGGCAAGATAATACCAACAAGTAAACAACCCAAAAATCAAAGACAAAAATGCATGCAATCAAACACACTATTCACATATGCACCTCTAGGGTAATCTCACTTGTTGCCTCAAAAAATAGTCATGTCCCTCGAATATGGGCGTTTTAGCAAAGACCCTCGATAAAAGATCATAGTCCCTCAATGACCCTCGATGTTGCCTTCGGTAAATGATCTAGTCACTAACGAAATTGCTAAAACGTCCCATAGGTTACCTTCTATGACTATACAAACGACCCACACTCGTCCCTTCACATCCAACGATGGGGCTTCTTATCAATCAATGGTAAGATAGCAACGTCTAAAGGAGGAGGAAAAGAACAAAGACATTTTGAGTAGGTAGGACGCTCGTAGTTGTTGCTTGCTCACGACTAAAAAACCATTTTTCACACCAACACTTTCAATTGAAACATTTTCAAAATCCAAAGCTCTTTGTACGCATTCTTATAGAGACGAGAATAATTACAAAGGCACTTTTCAAAATCACTTTCAAAAAAGTATCTTCCCCAAACAGCTCTTTGAACTATTTTCATAACCAACACTTTGTACGTGTTCTTATAGAGACGAGAATCATTACAAAGACGTTTTTTCAAAATATTTTCAAACCCATACCACAAAGCAAATTTTCAAACAAAGCAAGTGATCTAGCAAGCAAATAAGAACCCGTAGAAAACTACGGATGAAAAGGGTGCTAATACCTTCCATTTTCATAACCTACCCCCCGAACTCAAGAAATAATCTCGAAAGGTCTTTCCTGTTCTTTTCAACCTTTCCTTATTGGATAAAAGAATAGTCGGTGGAGACTCTTGCTATCCGCAATAATTACGATCAAACGCAAAACACCCAAGTCAGTTCTCCCATTGTATTATAGAACTGGCGACTCTGTTGGGGAATAAAGACTTAAAAGTGGGGTTACCTTAGGGCTAGATCACCTTTACTTTCTTTCCTTGTTTGACTTGATTGTTTTACATTTTTGGGTCCTTGTTTGGGTTATTGTTAAAGATCCAACACCCGGATCTGGGGAACCTTTTAGGTAAGTAGCAATAAATCATGGGGGTTATGCAGCGTATATCGACATGGTTGAAGCGATAGCTACGTTAGTGAGACACATTTGTTGGTACCGGTAGCCCTTGAGTCAGTCAAGGAGAATACAAGGCCGTTATGTGGCGTCATGAAGCACTAACTGACCTTAGAACCTTAATTGAACAACTCGGCCATTAGGAAGTAGTGAGATAGCTGGCTTTCGTTCCGACCGAAGATTAGTTGATAGTCGATGCTACGCTCATTGAGATCGGACTTTTGGGATATTTCGGTTGCAATTAAAGAGGCTTGCGCTGAAATAATGCCCGGTGAAGAAAGATCAGTGATATTGAGATCCTCTAGAACCCGGTTACTATTACCAGGACAGGTTGAGCCAACTAAACTTCAAGAGGGTACTTACTTACAAACTCCATGCAAGCCTAAACCCGAGGACTTGTTTTGCTTTGTGTGTATATGATTATTTGTACATAACAACTTAATTGCTTTGCATACTTGTACATAACATCATGACATTATACCATAGCATTTTCAATAACCATTTCAAGGATCTCAAGGGCCTATGATGCAGGGTCATGTTGAACCAGAAACCTATCAAGGGGCAAGAGGATTCATTCTCTAATCAAACATCGTCAAAGACCAAAGCACGGTAACTTGAGTCAAGGGCTATGACCCACTTGACATGGTGAGCTTGATTCTCGTGGAAGGACATCCACTGATACGAAGTTCTCCAATCAAAGTTGTTAATCAAAATGCAACTTCTAACATCTTCTTGTTTTTACCTCGCAAGATCCTTGAAAACATGCATCCACATACCATGCATCATATCATGACAGGTTTCTCCCACACAGGTTTCCTTATCTTCCTACTGTTTATTTTAGTAAGATGGATATGGAACAAAGAGTGAAGGATCTTCAAGCACAAAATGCTCAATTCCAACAGATGTTCCTGACTTTGGCTAAAGGGCAAGAGGACCTGAAGACTCTTCTTCTCAAAGACAAGAAGAAAAAGACAAAGAATTCAGTGGGCATCCTGAATTTGGGAAGGAGGTTCAAAGGACCAACAGAGCGAGCTCTAAAATTCGCAACTCCATCAACTGAGGGGGATAATCAGACAAAAGAAGGGGATCACAGTCTGGGGTCTAACGAAGAAGAGGCTGACTATGCTGAAGAACTGTATCCTCCTGCGAACGACAAATACAAACAACTGGAGGATCATCTCAATGCCATGGAAATTCAGAGGGTACCTGATCTGGATTTTGAAGATATGGGTTTGGTTTCTGGAGTGGTCATCCCACCGAAATTCAAGATTCCTGCTTTTTCCAAGTATGACGGGGTCTCTTGTCCTAAGATGCATTTGAGATCTTATGTCCTCAAGATTCAGCCATACACCACTGATCAGAAACTCTGGGTCCATTTCTTCCAAGAGAGTCTAACTGGGACTCAAATTGAATGGTTCTATCAATTGGAAGGTTCTTGCATCCACACTTGGGAGGATCTAGCTGCTGCTTTCTACAAGCAGTACCAATATAATGTTGATCTGGCACCAATTCGCGTGCAGTTGTAGAATATGACCATGGGTTCTAATGAGGGCTTCAAAGAGTACGCCCAAAATTGGAGAGACCTGGCTGGCAGGGTGGAGCAACCCTTAATTGACAGGGAGCTGATTGACATATTTATGGGAAATTTGACAGGACCTTTCTTCAATCACTTAATTGGAAGCTCCTCGACCGGGTTCACCGAGCTAATACTGACTGGCGAAAGAGTCGAAGCTGGCATCAAAAGCAGTAAAATCCAAAGGGATGCATCTTCAAGTGAAGGGAAACAACCTTTCAATGGGAAGAAAGAGTCTGATGCTATGTATGGTCAAAAAGGTCGTAACCAGAGTAACCACGACCAATACGTGTGGGAAATCTTGATCTCTAATCTTGCATCGGTGCAGAAACAGCAACAGGGGAATCAGCGTAAGGAGGTCGTGCCTAAAAGACAATTCACCAAGATCAACATGCCACTGGCTCGAGCGTTACAACACATGTTGAAAGCAGAGTTGATTACGTTAAAGGCTCTTCTCCGGAACCCCAACACTTCTTCTCCTACTTATCATCCCAATGAGAGGTGTACATACCATTCTGATAGTCCTGGACACGACACGAATAGCTGTTGGGCTCTGAAGAACAAGATTCAAGACATGCTTGATGCCAAGGAGATTGAATTTGATCCACCTACTACTCCCAACATAATCACTGCTCCTATGCCAAATCATTGAGAGTGTCCTTTTCATTTTGAATTTTCAATTGTAATTTCTTTTATTATTCTAACACTTATCTATTAATGTCAAACTTTGTTTCATTAATGCATTTCATATGTTTGTCTTGAATTAATCCGTTCGTTTTCATTTAAACTATGATTTTTACTCCCTTCATGATATTCAACTCTTGTTTTAAAAAGTTGCAAGCCTTTAGAGGGAGGATGACGAAAACAATGCCATAATCTCATATAGTATGCTTTTGCACAGACCTTGTTGATGATGTACAAGCGTTTGTTTCAATTCCTAAACACTGGAGTTATAAGGAAGATAATCCCTAGTCAACCCCTTTTAGGCAAAGAAGTAGGAGCTTTCTTTTTACATAAATTGAAACCTTTAACCAAAACTTGGGGCAGGGTAGTCTCTCAGTTAATTCAAATGTGTGCTTAGTCGTAAGCTTTCACTTCGTGCACAACGAATAACATTAAAAACATTCCTATGGAATCAAAAGATGGAGATGGTTCCCTATCACATAGGACGTCATTATCTCTCAAAATGAAAACCCCACTAAGTCAAAACCTACGAAGGAGACTTAAGAAAAAAAACTGGGGCATCCCGCTGACTGTAATCTCAAAAATAAGAGCAGTCAGGCAAAAATCAGGGTTAATAAATAAAAAAAAGGTCACTACAAATCCTCGACAACATGAAAAACGTTGCAAAAATGAATGCCTTCCGACAAAACTTAACTTGTCCGAACTATCTCCAAAACGTCATTTCAGACTCAATTGGAATTCAAACACACAATTAACTGAGTTTGGGACTGGAGAACATCATGGAGAACGGGCAGGTACAAATACACTTTAAGCCTTATCCTTTGTTTCTTAAACCACTGACCAAGCCATGTTATAACCCTTCAAAAGTCCTAATTGAAGCATGGGTTAGTTCAAAAGCATATTGTTACCAAAGGTATCCTAACTCCTGTAAGGCTTACTGCAAATCTTGAATTGAATTCACATTCTTACAAAACTCTTTATTTGCTAAAACGCATTTTCAAAACTTCAAGACAAGCATAACTTTGCATTATTTGAATATCTCCATTTGCATATGGCTAATTGTTTGACAGCGGAGAAATTCACACAGCGAATATCCAGTGAACAAAAACTCTCTCAGTGAACAAAATCACTTCAAATGGGATGACACTTCCAATGACAAATCTCCTATAAGCAAGGGGGAATGACATATCACTGTCCAACTCGTCTGGGGGCAGTCAAGTCAAGATTCCAAGAAATCTCCCAGGAAATGTTGAATAACCAGGGGCAGGTCTGTATCTGAATCACTTGGGGCATTGAACGTGAATTCCAACAAAGGGTTATGTACGGTCAAGCAAACATTTTCTGGAAGTACTACAACACTTACTACTTGGGACAGTGACAAATCTCCACAAAGTCCTTTTCGTAAAGTGATCCTCAGTCAAGTCTCCATAGAGTCATCTCTATAAGGTTATCCCCATAGAATAATCTTCACAGACAAGGGTCCAAAACCCCCAAGGCCAAATTCATGGATATCCCCATAAAATTGGATCCATGCAATCCCCATCCAGAGTTTCAAATCTCCGGAAAACCTCTCCCCAACTGAGTTGATCTCAAAAATCCTAGAGGAGCTCTGCCAAAAGAAAACACATTTCCAAGAGATTGGCAATAGGGTTTATTTCCCCAACAAACAGCAAGATTCCTCATCTTGAATTTTCCTCTCAGACTATCACAAGTCAAGGGACCACAACCCCTCTTCCTCAGTAGACTTTTCCACAATACCCAATAAGTTGTTGCAAAGCCTGGAAGACAACCAGATAACAGTTAACTTCTTTATCCCCAACAAGTTGTTAATTTACTTTCTCTTCAATCAAGAGATAACTCTTCAGTAGAGCAACGGACAACTAAAACTCCTGAACTCTTTTCCCCCAAGCAGGAAACAACACTCTCCATAGAGTTTTCCCTCAAACAAATTTAATATTCCCCAGTGGAGTTCTCCTCAAACAACAAAACGAGAATCCCCAGCAAAATTATTCTTCGAAGATACACATACTCTTCATCTCCAACAGCAGTCAGGGATTTAACTTCCTAAGGCTCCCCAGCATTTGTCAAGGAGTTTATTTTCCAAGATAAAGCAACATTTCGCATCTCATGCATCCTATTGTATACATGATAAATGCATACAACATAATCTCATTTATTTTGAGAACATCATCAAGCCATGCATACATCTGCATGCAACTAACCCTCTTCCTTGTAGGGAAAAGTCAATTAGCAAAAGTCCTCTTTGGAAAATACCACAACCATTTCTCAATAGGTCATAGATTAATTCCTAAAATCAAACAGGACAACTATCTCAACGACCAACAAAAAAAAGTTCCATATTGATACTTGAAACAAGACAGGACAACTGATTGAAAATCAATTCCTGAAATAAGCCAGGGCAAATTATCTACACGACCAGCTGAAGCAATCCTACACGGGCTCGTTCTCATACACTCTTCTAGAAATAGTTCAGATGCAATCCAGATACGGCTGACATTCTGATACTTACTCCAGATTCCCTCTAGAAATGGTTCAGATGCTATCCAGATACGGCTAACATTCTGATACTTACTCCAGATTCCTTCTAGAAACGGTTCAGATGTGATGTAGATACGGATGAAATTTTGATACTTACTCCAGATTCTCTTCTAGAAACAGTTCAGATGCGATCCAGATACGGATGACATTCTGATACTTACTCCAAATTCTCTTCTAGAAATAGTTCAAATGCGATCCAGATACGGATGACATTCTGATACTTACTCCAGATTCTCTCTTGGAAATAGTTCAGATGCGATCCAGATACGACTGGCATTATAATACTTACTCCAGATTCCTTCTAGAAACGGTTCAGATGCGATCCAGATACGGCTGACATTCTGATACTTAATCCAGATTCCTTCTAGAAACAGTTCAGATGCGATCCAGATACGGATGACATTCTGATATTTACTCCAGATTCTCTTCTAGAAACAGTTCATATGCGATCCAGAAATGGATGACATTCTGATACTTACTCCATATTCTCTTCTAGAAATAGTTCAGATGCAATCCAGATACGGCTGACATTATGATACTTATTCCAGATTCCCTCTAGAAATGGTTCATATGCGATCCAGATATGGCTGACATTCTGATGCTTATTCCAGACTCCCTCTAGAAATAATTCAGATGCGATCCAAATACGGCTGACATTCTGATACTTACTCCAAATTCCCTCTAGAAACAGTTCAGATGCGATCCATATACGGATGACATTCTGATACTTATTCCAGACATTTCTCAAATATAGTCCAGATACGATCCAGATACGGATGTCATTCTGACAGTCATTCAACACATTTCTCAAATACAGTCCAGATACGATACAGATACGGATGTCATTCTGACTCTCATTCAATACATCTTTCAAAAGCAATTCAGATACGATCCATATACGGATGTCATTCTAATGCTCATTCAGAACATATTTCAGATACGAGTCAGGTACGATCCATTTATGGATATTATTCTGATACTCATCCCACTACATCTATTGTTTCAGTATAAATAGACCAGAGATTTATTATGATACTTTTTCCAATTTCTATCAACATTCACCTTTGGATGGCATATGTAAGCCCATCTCTGACAACTCTTCAAATGGCATCTTTAAGCCCATTCCCTATGCAATCAACTAACACATCATCAAGAACAAATTTTTGGGCACTCTAGTGTCCAATCATCTTCTACCTTCAAGTCACGAATGACGGACTCGCCAATCTAACTCTTTAGGTTTAAGAAGATTGAACAGGGGAAGCTGTTGTACCCCAAAATTTTCCCTCTCATTTCTCAAGATTTTTCTTACAAAATTCCTACTGGGTCAAGGTTGCACAAGTACAATTGGATCATAATGATTTTTGAAGCACCAAGTCAAAGAGGAAAGTACTGAAAGAGCAAAACATATAAATTTGATTTTTTTGACAAAATTGAAAAAAAAAAATAAGCTTGCTTTGATTCATGCTTAGCTTCGATTGAACTCTCTCCTGTATGATAGCTTCCACTAGGCTTTGTTTTCCTTTGAAACAGCTTCCTTTTATTCAGAAGGCAGTGGCCTCCTTTTGGTTTCCTTCGATTTAGAAGTTAGTGGCCCCATACCAGCTTCCTTCGTTTCAAAGACAAGGGCCTTCTGAAAGCCTCCTTTGATTCAGAAGTTAGTGGCTTCATGCTGGTCCCTTTCGATTCAGAGGGAAATGGCCTTCTGAAAGCCTCTTTCGATTCATGAGTTAGTGGCTTCATGCTGGTCCCTTTCGATTCAAATGGAAATGGCCTTCTGAAAGTTTCCTTTGATTCAGAAGCCATTGGCCCCTTGCATAATCCCTTAGATTCACAAATCCAGGACTTTCTTCAGGCCAACGGGCACAAGGCAATGGCCTCCTACAGCTCTCCTTAGACTCAGAAGCCAATGGTCTTGCATGTTTTCCAAATTCACAAGGCATAAATTTCCATTCATGCTAGCACCCACAAAGCAAGGGACCTCCTGCATATAAGCTTTGATTCCCTCTTGAAAACCTGCAACACGCATAGTCTCTTCACTGGCATACCTGTGTGTCCCATTTGAAGGACATGCTTTGATATACTTGGGTTCCCCTTTCAAAAGATACACAACTGGTGCATTCGAAGAACATGCACATGGTCCATTCGAAGGACATACATTTGCCCCATTTGAAGGGTGTGTATTGATGGATTTAAAGGGGCATACATGGGTGTTCCATTCAAAGGTTATACCTTGTTGGCCCATTCGAAGAAATTGCAAGTGATGCTTTACAAGGGATGCATATGGTTCTGTTGTACCCCAATTTCCCCCCCTAAGATCCCTTCATTATACCTTATTGATTAAATCACAACAACATCACATTAGGGTTCTTGGTTCTCCTCCCTACCTTTAGCTTTGCTCTTTGAGGAATCACCAGGCACCTTGACTTGTTTTATTTTGTGACCATGAATATTGTCTTTATTTTTCCTTTTAATTAAAATGCAATGTTGGTTTGTCTTGCTTGTTACTAATGTAGGTAAAGGCAATGAGATTTAGCAAGCTGCCCCATGGGTTCATGAGTTTATTTTCGTGCCCTAGGAAATAAAGATTGAGAAGTCCAAACCTCACCATTGAAGTTGTTTTGGAAGGTATGGCATGGAAAGGCTTATTTTGTTACACTACATTCCCAAGATATCAAGATTGATTCAAAAGTGCAAGGGATTGATTGAAGAAGTTGTCATGGTTGGACAAGGTCTTGTTCTCATTGATCACAAGTGCATATTTCTCTCAATTCTCAAGATATGAAAGTGGTTTTGGTGGCTATGAGTTCTCATTTTCATCCTCAACAACTTCTATTTACAAAGCAATTGTGTTGGTACAAGAAGTTTGTTCAAAATTGTCAAAGTTCCTCAAAGCATTTTCTTGATCTATGATTTAGGGTTTTAAACTTCAAAGAAGCATATCTTGCTCATCTTTTGGTATTTTTGAGTGATTCTAAAGACATCAGTCTCTTCAAAGGGTTATTAACAAATATCTTCAAAAGTTTCAAGTAGTTATCATGTGGAAGAAACTTGATGATGAAGAAATATTACAAGTCCTCCTGAAGAACCCCCAATTTCTCATATGTGACTTCAAATGATCATAACTTGGTCAATTTTTATCACCTTGAGCCCGCTCTTTTCCCAGAATCATGTTTAGGATGTTAAATTTATGTCTTCTTTTATGTGAAAAGTGAGAAAATGGATGGAAGATGTCCTAAGGATACAAAAGTTTATAGGTCATTTCATGATTTTTTGCCAACTTCAACAATTCATAACTCTCTCAATTTTTTGAGATTTTGAATGGTTCAAGTTTCAAAATGTCATTCAAGAGGTCTATTTCATGCCATATTTTTTGGTCAAGAGAAAATTCCAAGTGGAAGGCCGTGTTTGGATGCAAAACATTATAGGTCACTTTTGAAGAAAAATTTGAAATATTTCTAAGTATGAAAAGTCAACCTTTTTCCCCCAACTTTGACTCAATGCAACTTTCAGCTCAAGCATCCATTTGATTCCATTCTTTTTCCATTGCAAAGATTGTAACCTCATATTTCTAAAGCAACAAGAATCATGCCTTAAGACCCCTTGAGTTGAGAATGCCATTGGATTGAACTTGGTAACTTCGAACTGAAGTTTCTTCATAAGTCAGAATTTGAAATTCATGTTTTGGCCTCTAAACATCAAATTAGCATGCGTTTGT
Organism: Vicia faba; assembly: GCA_948472305.1. Taxonomy (NCBI): domain Eukaryota; kingdom Viridiplantae; phylum Streptophyta; class Magnoliopsida; order Fabales; family Fabaceae; genus Vicia; species Vicia faba. Next base: position 1,283,961,179 of record OX451735.1, on the reverse strand, counting down.
GATCTAAACATGTTTAACCAAGTTGACAAAGTGAATTAGAGACGTAAAACGCAAGGATTGGATGAGTTTTGATGCAAATCAGATCACACTTTGCTCCTGCATCAGGTTCACACGATTTCCCTCCAAACTTCAACATTTCACACGCTTGAACATTCCATTTGATTCCCTATAAATAGAGGGTCATCTCCTATTCATTTCCTCAAGCTTTGAGAGCCAAAAACACTTTGTCAAAACCTCACACGAACTTTAAATTTTTGAAATCAGTTTCTGAGATTCCAGCCTTTTCTTCCAAAATTCTTTGCACATTCATCTTCCTTAAGCATCATACAAACTCTCTGGCACTTAAACTAAGCAAAACGAGCTATAATCCAAGCTACATAAGTCCAGTTTCAGAGCTTCTTTCTTGAACTTTGAAAAGGTAGAATTATCCACCATTTGGATCCAAATAAAGCACTAACCTGTTCTACTCCTTCTCCTAATTCTAGTGCTTCTTACAATTTTTAAATCCATTGAGAATTGAGAGAGAAATCTCAAATTGAAGGTGCTCGCTATTTTCTGAGTTTTTGATTCATATCTCTTTGTATACTTTATATAAATTTGGCGCGATAGTGGTGTTAGTATCCTCTTGAAGAGAAGAATCCAATGATCCTGGTCTGAGATCCTAATTTTTCCGTTTGAAAGATCTCACAAAATCTCCGTTGCAGGATGGCTGGAGGTTGAAGATGATGACATGTCTTGTCTAAGCCAATGATAGCGTGCCAAACATTTTAATTTCATTGGTTGCCTTTTTTCTGATTCTCTGTGCATCTTACTAAGGTCCATATCAAGCACATCGTGTCTGGTCCATTGGATGAGCTTACTAACGCATTTTGACTATGATCTGATGGCCCATATCTTTTTGGTTTTATTTTATTTTCTGATTTTTATATTTTAATTGATTTAATTTTCAAAAATTCATAACTCTTTTATTTTTTATCCAAAAATTATGAAAAAATTCACAAAAATACTTTGAATTATTTCTGATCTCATGAATATTTTTTCATATTTTTATTTTTAAAATTGATATTTTTTAAATATTTTTCATTGTTTGCTTTGTTTTAATTACCTAAAAAATACTTTCTGACATTTCTTAATTCTAAAAAGTTTTCATAAATATCATTTTGCATATTTCTAACCTTTTGAAAATTTTTATGGAATTTTATATTGATGTTTACGATTTTTTATCTATTTTATATTTGTTTGAACATTTTTTGTTAATTTTAAAATGGTTTCTGACTTTTAAAAATTGCCAAAAATTTTATAAAAATATGTGAGTCCTTTTATGATTTTTCTATGGTCTTACTTTATTTTTCTTGATTAATTTGAATATAGTTGATATTTTTCTTTCTTATTTCCATTTCAAAACATTTTTAAAACCTTTTTTAATGTATATATTAAATGCAATATTATTTTGTGATTATTTTCTGGCTGAACTTGGATTAAATTTTGATCATGAACTTTATTAACATCATTGGACCCAGGTGTTGAGTCTAACTCCATAAAAATTGATGAATGATTTTAATAATAGTTTAATTTAAATTTAATTCAGATGTGGTTTGTATATTCTTTCCCACCCCTCTTCATCTTGTCTCTTTCTTATTGCACTAAATATTACTGGAGCATGATCTCTATATCATGTCTTATAACAAATGGTGCATAGATTGCTATTGACCGGCCTCAAAATAGGTGTGACTTATATATAAGTCCACTTACGATTGCTTAACATAGCGCTAAATTTTGCCCTGATTTAAATAAATGATCATTCGTGGCCCAAACCTATGTTTGCAAGCCCAAGTATGTTAATTTGATCCCTTTTATCCAATAACCTTGAGATTCATTGTGTGGAGGCTTTGGTTCTACCAATCCTCTAATGGATCTACAACACTTTTGGTCAACGCGGATCACTTAAACATCATTGATCATTAAATGGTACTTTTGAGGATTCTAAATGGATGATATACTTGACAAAAAGCAAATGCAACTTGTTGTGTGGAGGCTTTGGTTGTATCAATCCTATAATAAGTTCCAAATGCAAGTTTCAAGATGGTCATCCAACTAACCAATAATTATTAAATTGTTTTTACTTTATACCCTTTTAAGCATTATATTTCATGTCATTTTTATTTTGCTCACTTGAGCCTTTTCTTTTCTCTCCTAAGACACCTAATAATCAACATGAACCATAAAAACCTTTAAAATACTTGGACTATTTGGTTACTATCCTTGGCATTATGGAGTATTGGACTTCTTGGACTTAGGAATAGAAACCTTGGCCTATATTAGAGACCTTGTGACCTTAATTGATATTTTGTTTGGAGTTCTTGAGGTTTACCTCAAGACATTGGGTTGTTTTCTTGTTTTTTGTGCAGGTTATTATGATTACATGCATTGTTTGTAATCTGGAATTCGCCCGTATACAGCCGTTACTCTGCCCAATTTTTGTGAAGACTTAATACACTTGAAGTTTGGTTATCACAAGAGGTCTAGTATCTTTTCTTGCATGGTTTCAATCCAAATAATGGGAATTATATCTTGACTCATAATGTCAAGTATTGGCTTCTTGTTGGTTAGATGGTTCTTATCCCTAGCTTTTACCTTATGCTTTAGGATAGTCCCTTCTTCTCCTCCCATCTTCTTTAATTTCAAAAATCTTCTCCCTCCTTTTGAAAAACTCTTGTTCTTTTTTTAAAAAACTTGAACCACTTTCATAATAAACTTGGACTTAGGTCCATGCATTTTTAAAACATCTTTCACAAATAAACTTCAATCAACATTAATAATACCTTGACATTTTTTTTGAGAAGACTAAAAATCAATCAATCTCATTCAAACAATTTTGCCATCTTGGCTTTCATATTAAACTTTTCTCAAAAGATTTAACTCTTGTCAATCCTTGTAGTGATTCAAACAACTATACTTCTACGATATATAGTGAAGTGAGATATTTTCCACTTGGGTGTTAAGTGAGGCATTTTTTATTTTAAAATCCAAGCCATATCCTCCACTTTGAGATGATGCAAATTCTCATTTCTCATGATTGTGGGTAGTAAGTATGTTTTTCACACGGTCAATGACGATAATGTCTTATCTCATAAAATTAACCAACACACTTATGTTTTAAAATCTTTAAAAGAGGAACTACGTGTACCCCGATCCCCTATTGCACGAAAAGGTGGTACGTAGGCACTAAAGGTTCGCAACGGTGGCGGGTGCAAAAAACCATAAAAATGTATTTCTTTTGTCACCTCCACCATCCATTTTTATATAGTATTTTATAGCCAAAATATACAGATTTTACAAAGAGGTTCTTTCGGAGTACCGTAGATGTTTAAGGTGATAATACCTTCCCTTTGCATAACCAACCCCCTTACCTTGAATCTTTCTCCCCTCTTTTTTGGATTACTCGCTCTTTTCCCATTCCTTTGGAAACAATAAAGCGTGATGGTGATTTTTATTTTTGATCTGTATAAGTCTAGTCAATCCAATGGCTTAGTCTTAAACATTTCTACCGCTACAGAAAAATGGTGACTTCACTGGGAATAGATTGACCTCTTGATGGTCCATCCTTAAGTGGGTTAAGCCTATATTTGTTTATATCTGTATATGTGCTATTGTTATTTATATATTATATGTTGTATATGTGTTTGTCTGGATTTTCCTGGTTTTCAGGGTGCTTGGTGATTACTTATAAGTCCTATACCCGGACTTGGGCAAACCTTAAGATAGGATGGACGGTATAGTCATGTTAACTTTGAGGGAGTAATCCCAAAAAAGGAGGCATGAGATCCCCCACTAAATGGATGCCCCTTTGATTGTAGTGTCGTTTACCGAGTAATCGGGAAGACGTACTGCTTTTGACCTAGGAGCTTGCTGAAGCTGAGGACCATAGAATACCAAACCCATCTTGGCCTTTTAGGTGTAGTGCGGAAGCTATGATGGAGTAATCCGGAAATAGTTGTCACGTGATACTATGCTCGGACGAGTTTTTCTTGAGAATATTACTAATTACCAAGTTAATCAAGAAGTTGGTAATATCCGAAGGAAGGATGTAGGCTCTGGGAACCTCTAGAACCTTGTTCGGCAGGTGATAACATTTAGACCAACACCTTATAGGTAGTACCTTCGACCTCATGCTTGTGACATTGAACCTATGAACCCTATATGTGTGATCTTGTGTGTGATTATTGCATCATGCATCCATGCACTCATAAGCATCTTTTGAAGAAATTTTATTTCAAGGGACTTAAAAGTTGACCATTTGTGAATATCTCAGGTACTTTTTAACCATGGATTCTTGAAAAATAAAGACGTGGAAGTACAGTTTCAAGGATCCCAAGATAGATGAGTTAATCAGTATAATTCCCGAGATCGAGTGTTCTGCAGATTTTCGGAAGAAGCATGGATCCATCATTCCTCTTATGAAGCTCAGGATGAATGAGGGTATTCTCTCGACCTTGGTCCAGTTTTATGATCCGATGTATCATTGATTTACTTTTCCCGACTATCAGTTGATGCCTACACTAGAGGAGTATTCTTATCTGTTGGATTTACCTATTACCAATCGTGTTCCTTTTACTGGTTTGAAGGGTGATCCAAAACCACACGAGATTGCTGCTTTGATTCATCTGGGGAAGTCTGAGGTTGAAGCCCATATGACTACTAAGGGAGGGATTAGAGGATTACCGGGCCATTATTATTGGAAAAAGTTGGTTACTTTGCCAGAATGAAGAGTACAGTCGCTTTTGAGGCCATCTTTGCTCTACTTGCTTACGGGTTGTTCTTATTTCTTAATGTGGACAAGTTTGTTGACATTAATGCTATCAGGATCTTCATGATTGGAAACCCAGTTCCTACATTGTTGGGTGATTCTTATTATTCTATTCATCTTCGGAATTCTTATCATGGGGGGATGATTATCTGTTGCATGCCTTTGTTGTACCGGTGGTTTATCTCTCATATGCCTCAGTCTGATGCTTTCTAGAATGTCAGGAAGGAACCCCGTTGGGCTCCCAAGATCATGGCACTTACTCACTCGGATATTGATTGGTATCATCGAGCTTACCAGGATATATAGATTGTTGACAGTTGTGGTAGTTTCCCCAATGTATCTCTTCTTGGTACAAAGGGAGGAATTAACTATAACCTTGTTCTTGCACGACGACAGCTCGGTTATCCGATGAGAGATAAACCAAATAGTATTCATTTGAGTAGTTTCTTTCTGAAGGAGGGAGGAGACCATAAGGAAGCTAAGGAGCAGATTGCTAAAGCCTGGCGTCACATTCATAGGAAGAGTAGGAAAGACTTGGGACCTAGGGGACTGTTTCTTTGGAGCCATATCTTTAGTGGGTTCAAGCGAGAGCTATTCAGTTGAAGATGTCGTATTCTCGGGAAACACCTATGCCTGATTTGTTTGTGAAAACCACTCCTCCCTTATTGGATGATCTAGAAGACCTGCAACTTGCTTTGGTCAGGATGCAGCAGGAAAAGGATGCTTGGAAGAATACGTGCCAAACTTTAGAGATTTCCTATAGAGCAGACTTGAAGGAGAAATATGACTTGATTGAGATCCTTGAGAGTCGAGCGGTAGAGACTATGGAGAGGAAAGGGGATTTATTTTCTCCTAAGCGTTAGTCAAATGTTGATTACTCACTTCCTGATTCAGGTGATTGGAAGGAGGTTGCCATGGGGTATGCGGAAGAAAACCAGAGGTTGAAGGCTCAGATTTCCAGGCTTACAGGGAAACACCAGCGTATAGAGTGATCTCCGACAGCTTTACTTCTCATGGTTTTAGACTTTATTTTCATCTTGTACTTGGGATTGTTGAGACTTGTAACCTATTTTGAAGTTATTATAATAAAAAATTTCAGTATTTCAAATGCGTTATTACTTTGATATTTGCAATGTGTCTATAAATCTTTAAATCCCTTGAAATATTAAATAATAAAATAAATCATGTGCATTGCATATCATGCGTCATATTGCACATATTTCTTGCATTTGTTATGCATATCCAGGTGTCTTACCAATCTTCTTTACTTCGTTCAGCAAGCTGACTCACCACTACAACACTCAGGCTAATTTCAGAAGGAAGATGGACAACTTAGAACAAGAGAATCGCAAGCTGCGCTAGGAGGTTTCTGCTTTAAAGGCCGGAATGGCCAATCTTACTGCTCTGATGGAATCTCTGGTGGCTGCTCAGAATCAGCCACCGAGTGTTCAACCTCAACCAACACGGGCTACTACTAAAGCTCTGATTATTCTTGTGTCTGCTACCCCAGCTATTGTTCAGAATCACATGACTCAAGGTTATCCATGGGGAATGCCAGAGAACTTTACGCCTGAAGGTTTCAATCTTGGTCCTCAAGATACTCCAGTTGTTCAGACTACTAATACTCTTGTACCTCCTATGGTGCATGCTACTCCTGTTGCACCTCCTTCGGTAAATTTGGTTCCATTTGTTAATGATGATGTGTGTCGTCCTTTTCCTCCACCAAGTGAAGACTTGGGTATTTATGACAGAATGGATGATTTTCAAGAGCAGTTTGACAAGATGCAGAGGGAGATGAAGGCCCTCAGGGGAAAAGAGTTATTCGGGCAGAATGTGAATAAATTATGCTTGGTCCCGAATGTTAAGATACCTACATAGTTTAAGGTCCCGGAGTTTGAGATGTACAAGGGCAACACTTGCCCTCGTGCTCATCTGGTAATGTATGTAAAGAGAATGTCTACCCATACTGATGATCAGCATCTGCTGATTCACTTTTTTCAGGATAGTTTGATCGGTGCTACGCTGAAGTGATATATGAGCCTGGACAGCATCAATATCCATACTTTCAATGACTTAGGAGAAGCATTTATCAGAAAATACAAATACAACGTGGACATGGCGCCTAACCGTGATCAACTCAGGGCCATGGTTCAGAAAGACAGGGAATCAATCAAAGAATATGCACAGAGATGGCGTGAGGTAGCCGCCCAAGTGATTCCTCCCATGGAAGAGAAGGAGATGACCAAGATTTTCTTAAAGACTCTGGGTGCTTTCTACTATGAAAGGATGGTAGCAAGTGCGCCAAGTGACTTTACTGAAATGGTAGGCATGGGTATCCGTTTAGAAGAGGTTGTAAGAGGGGGTCGTTTAATGAAGATTGAAAGTTCTGGAGGTGCGAAGAAGTCATCTTATGGGTTTACCAAGAAGAAGGAAGGGGATACAAATGTTGTTATGAAAGAGAGGAGGGTCAATCCTCCTAGAAGAAATTATCAGCGTCATCAGCAAGTCGCCTCAATTGCTCCAGTTGTTGGTGTAGCTCCAACCACCGTTGCTTATCAGAGACCAACCCAGTAGGGAAATCAAGGGCATAATCAGAGAAGGGAGAGTTATGACCCTATTCCTATGAGTTATACGGAGTTACTACCAGCATTGATTTAGAAGAAGTTGGTATTATAAAGCAAACCAAACATGTGCTTTTCATCAGGGAGCACTAGGGCATAATGTTGAGAATTGCTATACTTTGAAGACTGAGGTGCAGAAATTGGTGAAGTATGGTATTCTATCTTTCAAAGATGTGGGCCCTAATGTGAAAGACAATCCTCTACCCAAGCATGGAGGAGCAAACAATGTGAATATAGTGGTCGGTTGTCCAGGAGACTTCCAGATTTTTGATATTCATCTGGTTAGAGGAGATTTGGTGAAAATTCATGCAGACCTCTGTGAATTTAGCTATTATACGCATGACCATTCTTGTTGTGCTGTTTGCAGTACAGACATACAGGGTTGCGACAAGATAAAGGCTGATTTGCAGGAGATGATTGATGAGGGCCTCATCCACATAATCAGACCTAGGGCAGAGTATGAAGAGAAGGTGAATATGGTTTATGGATGTCCTGGAGAGTTCAGAATTTTTGATGTGGAGTATATGAATGAAGACCTTGTGCAATTGCATGCTACTTTCTGCCACTTGGCTGGTCAGATGGAACATCAGTATAGATCTTTCCGAATTTGCTTCTTGGATTCCCAAGGATGTTCAATCGTGAGGGGAGGTGTTCAGTTGTTGTTGGATAATGGAACTATCAAGGTTACGGGTCAAAGGGATGATTACCATGAAGTTGATATGATTGAGGTTTATTTGGCTAAAGAAGAGTCGGATGATGAGTATACCTCTGTAGATGAGTTCTTCTCCCCGGATGAAGATTTGTTTTCTAGAGATGACTCCATAATGACTGATTGTGTTGAAGAAGGGGTAAACGTCATTGTACCTTGTTTTGGTGCACCTGCCTATTTTGAAGTCGAGTATCATAGCAAGCCGACTATTACTCAATTGGTGATTAGTTTGCCAGGTCTTGTCCCCTACAAGTCAGATAAGGCTGTACCCTACAAATATAACGCTACAATCTTAGAGAATGGTGTGGAAGTTTCCATCCAACCAATGCATGATGTTTGAAATATCATTGAGACTAGCAGAGTGACCTGCAGTGGTCGTGTATTTGCACCAGTTGTTCGTAGAGATGTTAGCGCTGGAAAGAAAGTTGTTGAAGATGTTGAACCTAGGAAGGCTACGGGTGAAACTAGTGGAGCTACGTTAGAGAAAGAAGTGGATGATATTTTGAATATAATCAAGATGAGCGACTACAAAATTGTAGATCAGCTACTGCAGACTCCTTTGAAAATATCTATCTTGGCTTTATTGATGAACTCCTCTGCTCACAGGGAATCTTTCATGAGGGTACTGGATCAAGCTTTTGTGGAAAGTGACATGCCTATAGACCAATTCTGCAGTGTAGTAGGGAATATTACGTCACGTAATAACCTGAGTTTCTGCGATGATGAATTTCCAGATGAAGGAAGGAATCACAACCTGGCCCTCCACATCTTTATGAATTGCAAGAATGATTCACTATCCAATGTGTTGATTGATAATGGATCCGCTTTGAACATTATACCGAGGATCACGCTTATGAAATTGAAATATCAGGGAACGCCCATGCGCCCAAGTGGCATTATTGTGAAAGCGTTTGATGGATCAAGGAAATTTGTTATTGGTGAAGTGGACTTGCCTATTCATATAGGCCCATATTTGTTTCAGATTACTTTCCAGGTCATGGATATTATGCCCGCTTATAGATGTTTGCTAGGAAGGCCGTGGATACATGAGGCAGGGGCTGTCACTTCAACTTTACACCAGAAACTGAAGTTTGTACGTGAAGGAAAAGTGGTAATCATAAATGGAGAACATGCATTATTGATATCTCATCTGTCCTCTTTCAGCATTGTGGAGGCGGATGAAGCTGCTATTGGAACCCAGTTCCAAGCCTTACCCATTGATAACAAAAGAGGAAATGATAATTCTATGGTTTCGCTTAAGGATACGCAACAAGTTGTGCGTAAGGGTCATAGTGAAGTATGGGTATAGATTGTGGATCCACCTGTAAACAAGAACAAGGCCGACTTGGGGTTCTCTCTGAAGAACGACAAAAGTAAGAGCACGAAGCCGAATTTTGCGACAGGCAAGTATCAAGACATCTTCCGTAGCGGGGGTTATCTTCATCTAATTGTCTCCAGGATTAATGCCATTGTGGAAGATGAAGCAGAGCAGGAAATGCCAAATTATGTGACGCACGGAGTTAGGGTTCAGAACTGGATCACCATTGATGTTCCCTCTTGCATACATGTTTCAAAGTAATTTGTTTTGTTAATCTTTTTGAAAAGCTTTCACTCTGCCCAAGGTGCAAGTATTAATATTGTATGGGCTTATCTGTTTGTTGTGACTTTTAAAATCAATAATAAAAATTGTCTTTGTTCCCCAAATTGTGTCTTTATTTTCTGTTTTTTCTTGGAAAATGGTAATCAGAAAAAACCTTTCAAAATAAATAATAATTGAAATTCAATCTGCATGATCACTTGTTATATGTGTCAGTTTCTAAATGCAATCATAAATCATATGTGCAGATTAATTAAAAAACTTGTTGAATACAATGACCCGGCACCCTCTCCCAACTTTGAATGTCCCGTGTATGGGGCCGAAGAAGAAGACTATGATGAGATTCTAGAAGAGGTCTCACAGTTGCTTGAGCGTGAGGAAAATGCCATTCTGCCATATAAATAGCCATTGGAAGTAATCAATTTGGGTTCAGAAGAAGATCCGAAAGAAGTCAAGATTGGAGCGTTGTTGCATCCTGATGTGAAGAGCAGGTTGATTGGGTTATTGAAGGAGTATGTGGATATTTTTTCTTCGTCTTCTCAAGATATGCCTGGTCTGGATACAGATATTATAGAGCACCGTTTGCCGTTGAAGCCAGAGTGTCCGCCAATCAAACAGAAGTTGAGAAGAACTCACCCAGATATGGCAATAAAGATCAAAGAGGAAGTTTTAAAATAGATTAATGTCGACTTTATTGTGACGTCAGTGTACCCTCAATGGATTGCCAATATTGTCCCAATACCTAAAAAAGACGGAAAAGTTCGCATGTGCATAGATTACAGAGATCTAAACAAAGCTAGTCCAAAAGATGATTTTCCATTGCCACACATTGACATGTTAGTGGATAGCACAGAAAAATTCAAAGTATTCTCGTTCATGGACAGATTTTCCGGGTATAATCAAATAAGAATGGCTCTAGAGGACATGGAAAAAACAACGTTTATCACGCCTTGGGGAACATTCTGTTACAGAGTGATGCCCTTCGGGTTGAAGAACGCTGGTGCAACAGACCAGAGGGCTATGACAACCCTATTCCATGATCTGATACACAAGGAAATTGAGGTATATGTTGATGATATGATTGCTAAATCCCATACTAAAGAAGGGCATGTAGAAGATTTGTTGAAGTTGTTCCAGTGTTTGAGGAAGTATCATCTCCGCTTGAAAAATAAATGTACCTTCGGTGTTCGATCAGGAAAATTGTTGGGTTTCATTGTTAGCTAGAAAGGAATTGAAGTTGACCCTGATAAAGTCAAAGCAATTCAAGAGGTTCCAGTGCCAAGAACTTAAACGTAAATCAGAGGGTTCCTCGGGCGTTTGAATTATATTTCCATATTCATTTCTCACATGATTGCAATACGTGAACCGATCTTTAAGTTGTTAAAGAAAGATCAAGGTTGTGTGTGGACAAATGGATGCCAAAGGTCATTTGAAAGTATTAAAGAACATCTGCTTGAACCTCTTATCTTGCTGCCTCCTGTCGAAGGAAGACCGTTGATTATGTATCTGACAGTGTTAGATAATTCCATGGGTTGTATTCTGGGACAACAAGATGAAACGGGGAAGAAAGAGTACACCATTTATTATCTCAGTAAAAAATTTACTGCTTGTGAGTCATGATATTCCATGCTAGAAAAGACATGTTGTGCTCTGGCCTGGGCAGAAAAACGTTTGCGGCAGTATATATTGAATCATACCACTTGGTTGATCTCCAAAATGGATCCAATCAAGTACATTTTTGAAAAGCATGCTCTTACTGGGAGAATTGCCTGCTGGAAGATGTTGCTATCTGAATATGACATCGAATACCGCACTCAAAAGGCTATTAAGAGAAGCGTGTTGGCAAATTATCTTGCTCACCAACCAGTTGATGATCATCAGGCTGTGAAGTATGACTTTCCCGATGAGGATGTGATGTTTCTGAAAGTGAAAGATTATGATGGACCATTTCCCGAGGAAGGTCCTGATCCTGAATCTCGTTGGAGTATGATATTTGATGGAGCTGTGAATGCTTATGGTAAAGGAATTGGTGTTGTGATTGTCACTCCACATTGATCGCACATTCCTTTTACTGCAAGGTTGACATTTGATTGTACTAATAATATGGCAGAATATGAGGCTTGCGTCATGGGTCTCGAGGAAGCTATTAATCTCATAATTAAAATTTTAGATGTGTAAGGCGATTCAACTTTGGTAATAAATCAGATTAAAGGAGAGTGGGATACTCGTCACCCTGGCTTGATCCCTTACAAAGATTATGCTAGAAAGTTGTTACCCTTCTTTAATAAATTTGAATTCCATCACATTCCTAGAGATGAAAATCAAATGGCGGACGCTCTGGCAACTTTGGCTTCTATGTATCAGGTGAATACTTGGAATGATATACCTTGAATTATGGTTCGGCAACTGGATAGGCCCGCTCATGTGTTTACAATAAAAGAGGTAGTAGATGAGAAACCTTGGTATCATGATATCAAGCATTTTCTCCAAACTCAGGAGTACCCGATTGGTACATCGAATAAAGATAGAAAGACATTGAGAAGATTGGCTGGCAGTTTCTTCCTCAGTGAAAATGTGTTGTACAAGAGAAATTATGACATGGTCTTTCTTAGATGTCTGGATAGACACGAAGCAGACATGTTGATGCATGAGGTTCATGAAGGCTCATTTGGCACTCATGCCAGTGGATATTCGATGGCTAAAAAGATGCTAAGGGCAGGTTATTATTGGCTGACAATGGAATACGGTTGTTACAGATTTGCAAAGAAGTGTCATAAATGCCAGATTTATGCGGACAAGGTTCATGTGCCTCCGACACTTCTTAGTGTGATCTCTTACCCATGGCCTTTCTCTATGTGGGGTATTGACATGATTGGAATGATAGAACCCAAAGCTTCGAATGGACACCATTTTATCTTGGTAGCAATTGATTACTTCACCAAGTGGGTGGAAGTTGCTTCATATGCTAACGTCACCAAGAAGGTGGTTGTGCACTTCATTAATAATAATCTCATATGTTGGTATGGTGTGCCAAGAAGAATTATCACTGACAATGGCTTGAATCTGAACAACAAGATGATGACAGAACAATATGAAGAATTCAAGATTGTCCATCACAATTCATCTTCGTACAGGCCAAAGATGAATGGGGTTGTTGAAACTGCTAATAAGAATATCAAGAAGATTATCCAGAAGATGGTTGTTACTTATAATCATTGGCATGAAATTCTCCCTTTTGCTTCGCATGGATATCGAACATTTGTCCGTACTTCAACAGGATCAACCCCGTTCTCCCTTGTGTATGGAATGGAAGCGGTGCTCCCAATTGAGGTTGATATTCCCTCTTTGCGTGTGATAATGGAAACCAAGTTGTCAGAGGTTGAATGCGTCCAAAATCGGTTTGACCAATTGAATTTGATCGAAGAGAAGAGAATGTCAGCTTTGTGGGATGGACAGTTATATCAGAAGAGGATGAAGAAAGCTTTTGATAAGAAGGTCAAACCTCGTGAATTCAGAGAAGGAGACCCCATGCTCAGGAAGATCATGTCTCTTAACGCTGATTCTAGGGGCAAGTGGACTCCCAATTTTGAAGGCCCATATGTTTTCAAGAAAGCCTTCTCTGGCGGTGCATTAATTCTTGAAACTATGGATGGCGAGGAGTTCCCACGTCCCGTGAATGCTGATGCAGTCAAGAAATACTTCGCCTAAAGAAATAAAAGAACAGCTCGCTAAGTTGAAAACCCGAAATGGCGGCTTAGGCAAAAAAGACCGTCTCGGTAGGCCGAAAACCCGAAATAACGGTCTAGGCAAAAATTAGAGACATAAACAGAATAAAATTTCCCGCTAAGTTGAAAACCCGCAAGGGAAGCTTAGGAAAAAGTTAGGGACTTTGTTGGCAAGTAACAACATCAGACAACACTTGATCGTTGGAGCAACAATCTTCTCAGATCCTCATCATACTTCAAAAGAAGCTACTGCTCGGGATTTCAAGATTTGTTAGAGGGGATAGTGGTTATTGTATCTCAATATATCTTTTCCATTATATATTACCATTTTCTGAACTTTGTAATCATCCATGGAGTCTCTCCATTCGCAGACTACCATTCTATTAATGAAATTTGAGCTTTTACCCAATTCTTTGTATTTATTATTTTATTTAGCTTACAAAGACTCTATTTATTATTCATAATAACTTTCAAAGAGAAAAGATTAAATAACAAAATTGATTTTCAAAAATAATTTACAATTTGCTTTTACTTTAAAATTTGTGACGCAAGAGAAAAAACAAAAGTGGTGATCCCAGGAATGGACGAACTCCAGTTGTTTAAGAAGTTTTGTTTCCCGGGGAAGTTTTTCTCAAGATGTTTTCGCTGTATTGGGTTTGTGACTCCAGTGTCCCCAGTCAAATTTTGGTTCATTCTCCTCTTTTCTGAGTTTGCATGATATGAAGATTCAATCCAATATTTCTCCAGTGAAGGTTTCGTTTGTTTAAATAGAAGTTCTTTCTTCCCAGAGAAGTTGGTACAATAATTACTCTCGAAGAACACGGGCCTCTGGTTTCTCTAGTAAATAATGTATGCTGGTTTTCCCTTTGTGAATGTGATGTTGACCTCCCCAATAAAGTTGGCACGAATTCCCCAGTGAATGTTTTTATGATTTTATGTTCGTCTGCTCTACTTGAAATTGATTTTTCAAATCCCTAGTAGAAGCGTTACTTTTGAAAACATTTGATTCCCCGTTGAAGTCTAAGTGTTATTCCCTGGTAAAGCCTGGGAGAGGATGTTGTATCTCTGTATCTGTATTGTTTGGTCGCTATGTTTTGTTTACTTCTGAATTACGTTTCTCCCTAGTAAAGTCAAGCCAGGCAGTAGGTTTTGTTTCCTTAATTGGCGCCTACTTTCTTCTTATGGAATGTTCATTTGTATGTGATTTAGCCGAGTGTTGTTGTGCCCGAGTTGGTTTTGCCTTGTTACTCCCAGTGTTATATATCTGTTTTGTCAGCATATGCACGATAACACTCATACATTCATACATATATCATGCATAGCTAAAATTGTCAAATCATTGCTCATTCACATTCATTAATATTTTGTTGACATATTACCCTGTTTTGCTGAGTTGTGTTATACTCTCTCCAATAGAGTGTCAGCCTTAAGCAGAAAGCGTATATTCTTTCAATTTCCCCCACTGAGTTATCCCTCGTGGAAGATTTTTGCTTTAGCCTTCATGTACAGCTCTTTGTCTGGATAGATTGGGTTTCCCTCTTGAGTTTATTTCTCAAAGAATGTATTTTGATAGAATGTTTTACTCCAGTTTATTTCTGGATTGAATCTTTGTTGCCCAGCAATATTATTACTTTGGATTTCCGCAAGCTTTGAGTTTTGGTTTGAGAATATGCATTTATTTTTCACGAGAAGACCTTTATCTCCTCGGTAGGAATATATTGGCATTTCCCCAGGAAGTCATGATTCATTCCCCAGGAGGTCATGTTTCATTCCCAGGAAGTCATATTGCTTTCCCCAAAAATCATTTTTTTTACAATCCTTCCTATAACAACAAGTAGCGGATCTCTTTATTTGAGCAACTTGTACTTCCCTGTAAAAGTCGATGTAACTTTTTTACTATCTTCTCTATGAGTGGATAGTTTGCAGTCCATTATCAAAATTACTCCAGTGGATGGCAAGACTTTCAATATCACAGAGACAGTTCATTGAGAAATCTTTGCAAGTGGTAGTCTATTTATTTGAGACAGCTTATATATTACCCTTTCCAGGCAGAGTGCCTTCGTTAAAGAAGAAGTTGAGACCCGTTCTAGGTGAAACGCCAGAATTTTGGGGAAAATGATATTCTCTTTCTACCTTCAGTGAAAGTTGGTAGGTCACCTTCAGTGAAAGTTGGTGCTTGTTATCTTTTTTCTACCTTCAGTGAACGTTGGTAGTTTATCGTCAGTGAACGGCGATGCTATAATATTTTCT
Source organism: Vicia faba (assembly GCA_948472305.1). Taxonomy (NCBI): domain Eukaryota; kingdom Viridiplantae; phylum Streptophyta; class Magnoliopsida; order Fabales; family Fabaceae; genus Vicia; species Vicia faba. The sequence goes on along the minus strand of OX451735.1, from coordinate 1,283,945,470 downwards.
CTCTACCTTCAGTGAAAGTTGGTAGGTCATCGACAGTGAACGTCGATGATTATTATCTTTTTGCTACCCTCAGTGAATGTTGGTAGTTCATCTTTAGTGAATGGCAGTGCTATGATATATTTTCTCTCTACCTTCAGTGAAAGTTGGTAGGTCATTGGCAGTGAACATCGATGATTGTTATCTTTTTGCTACCCTCAGTGAACGTTGGTAGTTCATCATCATTGAATGGCGGTGCTATGATATATTTTCACTCTACCTTCAGTGAAAGTTGGTAGGTCATTGGCAGTAAACGTCGATAATTGTTATCTTTTTGCTACCTTCAGTGAATGTTGGTAGTTCATCATTAGTGAACGGCGGTGCTATGATTTATTTTCTCTCTACCTTCAGTGAAAGTTGGTAGGTCATCGACAGTAAACATCGATGATTGTTATCTTTTTGCTACCCTCAGTGAATGTTGGTAGTTCATTGTTAGTGAACGACGATTCTATGATATATTTTCTCTCTACCTTCAGTGAAAGTTGGTAGGTCATCGGCAGTGAACGTCGATGATTGTTATATTTTTGCTACCCTCATTGAACGTTGGTAGTTCATTGTTAGTGAACGATGGTGCTATGATATATTTTCTCTCTACCTTTAGTGAAAGTTGGTAGGTAATCGGCAGTGAACATTGATGATTGTTATCTTTTTGCTACCCTCAGTGAATGTTGGTAGTTCATCGTCAGTGAACGGCGGTGCTATGATATATTTTCTCTCTACCTTCAGTGAAATTTGGTAGGTCACCATCAGTGAAAGTTGGTGATTATTATCTTCTTTCTACCCTCAATAAATGTTGGTAGCTCACCTTCAGTGAACGTCGGTGTTGTTATTTCTTTCCTCTTTCTACCTTCAATGAACGTTGGTAGTTTCGCATTAAGTAAAAGTTGGTGTATTCTTTGACCATTTTACCATCCTCTCTGAGTCAGGTCTTTTGATCCACCAGTGATTTATTTTCCTGGTCGGGTTTCTCTTTTGTTTCTTTATTTCCTTTGTTACATCCCCAATGGTGTTTTGCGTCTCTTTGGTGTTGTCCATGTGCACTTATATTCATAAGCATTTCATGGTATCTTAGGCCCAAAAATAGGGTTTGTTTTAAATTTAAGTATCTTCGATCGCGTCGACACGAAAAATTTTAAACCTTCGTATCTTCAGATAGAAGAAACTTAAATAAGGGCAGCTGTTGTACCCCAATTTTTCCCCTAAGATCCCTTATCATACCATATTGGTTCAATTACAACAAGATCACATTAGGGTTCTTTGTTATCCTCCCTACCTTTAGCTTTACTCTTTGAGGAATCACCAAGCCCCTTGACTTGTTTTCTTTTGTGACCATGAATATTTTGTATTGATTTTTCCTTTTAATTAAAATACAATGTTGGTTTGTCTTGATTGTTACTAATGTAGGTAAAGGCAATGAGATTTAGCAAGTTGCTCCATGTGTTCATAAGTTTATTTCCCTGCCCTAGGCAATAAAGATTGAGAAGTCCAAACCTCACCATTGAAGTTGTTTTGGAAGGGATGGCATGTCAAGGTTTATTTTGGTTCACTATATTCCCAAGATATCAAGATTGATTCAAAAGTGAAAGGGATTGATTGAAGAAGTTGTCATGGTTGGACAAGGTCTTGTTATCATTGATCACAAGTGCATATTTCTCTCAATTCTCAAGATATGGAAGTTGTTTTGGTGGCTATGAGTTATCATTTTCATCCTCAACAACTTCTATTTACAAAGAAATTGTGTTGGTACAAGAAGTTTGTTCGAAATTGTCAAAGTTCCTAAAAGCATTTTCTTGATCTAGGAACTAGGGTTTTAAACTTCAAAGAAGCATATCTTGCTCATCTTTTGGTATTTTTGAGTGATTCCAAAGACATCCTTCTCTTCAAAGGGTTATTAACAAATCACTTCAAAAGTTTCAAGGAGTTTTTGAAGAAGTGAAAAACACAAGAAGGGGGGGTTGAATTGAAAACTTGAAATCAAATGCGCAATGACACAATATTTTTATCCTGGTTCGTTTGATCTCAAACTACTCCAGTCCACCCATCAAGGTGATTTTTCCTCTCTCCAACGAGGACTTAATCCACTAATTCACAAACATATTACAATCACTACTTTGACAACCGTCAAAGTCCTCTTGAGTACAACCACAATCCGGTTAATCTCTAGGAAAACTGTCTTAATCAAAGATACAAGAGTACTGTGTATAGTTGTTTTTTGTTACAAAAGCAGTTATCACAATTGTGATATTTTACACAAATTTAGAGCGTGGAATAGAGATGAGTAAGCTTGCAGCGTTTTGAATTGTATTGCATTAGTGTTGGCGAATCGTAAACGATTTGATCACTTAGATTGTTTATATAGGCAATGGATTCTTGGTGATCATTAAGCGTGATAATTGTCATTAACTCAGTTTCCATTTGAGGAAGATCCTGTCTGAATGAAGCCGTTGTAATTGATGTTGTCTTGATTGAATAGTAACGCTTCAGGATCTTACATCCTTGCCTGCTGCTGATGCTTCAGAACATTGATGACTTAGATTATAATGCTTCTGTTCAGAATCATAGTTTACTTCACTTAAGCGCAGGTTCTGGTCATCAATCTTCAGCGCAAATTCTGATTACTTCAGCGTGTAGCTTCTATAGCTTAACTTCTGATGTTGCTTTGGTCAGAACTTCTGACTACACAATAACATAATTTTTAGGGTGCATATTTGTTCTTTGTGTTTGTTATCATCAAAACTCTAACTAAGGGTTGTAGAATCAAACCATGTTCTAACAATCTCCCCCTTTTTGATGATGACAAAAACTAGAATTTTCAATGAAAAATAAAGAACAAAAAGTTTAAGAGAGACTCCCCCTAAGTTGATTACTTCCCTGAAGTTCCTTCTCATTAGAGCTTTTGCTGCACCTCCTATCAGAATTTGTTCATGTTCAAACTTTTCAGAAAGTAGAGGTTAAATAATTCAGAATGTTTGAGACTTTTGTCCCGGTATACCATTATTGAAAATATCTTACTTTCTCCCCCTTTTGTCAGGTATCAAAAAGGCAATATAACCAGATCCAAAATAGATGAATTATATTTAAAACATAATGCAATGAAAAGTTTCAGAAACAAGGAGGTAAGGATAAAAGTTACAAATAAAAATTTTTAAAAGAAAATATAAGAAGGGGGGAAGACGTGTGAACAACGCTTCCAACAAGCCTTTGATCTCCTGCTTGCCCAGAATGTTTTTGATTTCCTTTGTAGCGTCTTCTTGTTTATCCAGAATACCTTTGATCTCTTTGTTCGTATCCTCTTGCTTATCCAGTCTTGCATGGATTAAAGCATTCTTTTTCTTCAACTCTTCTAGAGTTTGCATGACTAAGGAGGAAGATGGTGTCTCTTCAGGGGTTGGATGTTGCTCAGAACATTCTGCAGCCTCTTCTGAGTGAACCATTTCTTCTGCTACAACCAATTTCTGAATCTTTCCTAAATAAAATCAGAAGCAGCAGGATTAGAAATCTCTTAACTTGCATGCTTCAAAGAATTGATCCATTCTTGCATTCCTGTTTCAAAAATCAACAAACTTGTACCAACATCTGATGAGATTGCAGTTGGTTTAGGTTTGGGAATGGTAGTGTTGTGTGAGGTGGAAACTAGTCTTTCCAGCACTAGTGGATCAATGACAAGTCTGAAGTTGTCAGCTGGACAATTAGTGGGTGATGGAATGGGAGTCAGAAATAATAATTGGTCTGGTAGGGGTGTTTGGCAGTGTGGATTCAAGGGATGAAGGGATTTCTGGAATATCATGAATAATGAGAGGCATGCAAACCACAAGAGGTTCTTTTATTCCAGGGATTGGGATTGTGGTATCAGAATCTGAAGGAGAGTCTTCAGATTGGTTTGTGGCAGCGTGTTGGGTTTCTGGTTCAGGAATATCAGAAGATGGGTTTTCATAAGGTTGAGTTTATGGTTATGGTGAGTTGGGGTTCAGATGTTCTGGTTGAGGAGATTGTGGTTGTGGAATTTCTGGTTGAGGAGATTGTCGTTGTGGAATTTCTGGTTGAGGAGATTGTGGTTGTGGAATTTCTGGTTAAGGAGAGTGTGGTTGAGGAATTTCTGGTTAAGGAGAGTGTGGTTGTGGATTTTCTAGTTGTTGTTGGATGTTTGGATTATCTGGGAGTGGTGAGGAAAAGTCCTGGTCAAACATATCAATATCAGATAGAACTTTAGCAATTTCTGGTTGATGATGTTCTGGATTTGGATTTGGATTAGGGGAGTAAGGTTCATTCAAAAAGTTACCTAGAGTTACAGATGGATCAAACTCTATGTCAAAATCTTCAAAGGTTTGGGGTGATGGATTTTCTGTTGGTTGGAAAGGCATGGCTTCAGATGTTGAAACAGTTATTGATTCTATAACAGAAACAGGAGATGGATTACCTTTCTTTTTCGCAGCTTTAAGTGTCCTCTGAGAGGATCCTTCTCCTGCTACTTTCCTCTTCTTTGATTTCTTTAACGCAACCTCTGGAGCAGCCTTGTGTAGATCCTGAATGTTGATTTATGGAGCATTCCCATCAACCTTTCAAGCTTCAAGGTATTTGACTATTATTTCTGGTTTGGAGTCTATCTCATAAAATAATGGAAAATCCTTCAAAGGTATCCTCCTTGAAGTAATGGTCTCATGAGAAGCAACAGTTGGTTCCTTCTTGATATTCTCAATGATCTTCATTTTCTTCAGATTCTTGGTGTCCAAAGGCTTCCCAGCAGTTGCTTCCAAGGTGCTTATTTCCTGAGCCTCTGTCAGATGTTCTATCAGCCTGTTTTCTATTAGAATATCTGATATCAGCCTTCCTGTGGGAATCCAATCCCTCTTAGTCCTTTCATCTTCTATGGTCTTCTTCACACTTGTTCTGAGATGGTTGGAGAGCAAGTGTGGAAGATTTACCTTTGTCTTCTTAGCAATGAAATAAATCAGAAATTGCTGATCAATATTGATGTAATCAGGAGAGCTTGTAGGCTTCCTGTGGTTGATACATCCCAGAATGATTATGGCCCAGACTCTGATGATCCTTCAAATCTCTTATTTTATTGGAGGGCTGTCTAGAAGTGAAGATTTCATTTGCAATTGATCTTAGGTCAGAGCATCTCTCAGCCATATCAACGCATCTGACTTCACTACCATTGTATCCAAGAAGCTTCCCAATAAGATCTTCTGTTATCACAATTTTCTTCCCCATGACATATGAAGTAACCTGGTGATTGGATGAGGAAGCATGTATCCAGAATTCTTTGACGATAATGGGAAAGGTTGGACCCAACAGACGGTCAAAATACCTAATCCATCCTTGTACAGTAACGTCTTCATAGAGGTTGAAACCATTTTCTTGCAAGCTCTTAAAATCAATGATCAGTTCAGAGAGAACTTCCAAGTTGTCAACAGGAGTGAGAAGCGTTCTAAAAGGTTCTTCATATTATTCTGTTGATGAAGATTCAGGAGCACTGAGATTCTTGAGACTTGATGATGATGCCATTGTTCACACGGGTTTTTGAGGAAGATGAAAAGGGGTTTTTGAAAGCAAAACTAGAACAAGAGAAAATATTGAAGAGAGTAAAAGTAAATGAATGAAATAGTAATTTTGAGTTTAAATAGGTTTTTGAAAACGTAAACAGTAAGCAAGAAAAAACTAGTAATGATTATATGCATTAATGACACCTGAAATTAGGGGATTTAGAAAGATATCGAACGGTTACCACTGACAAGTGTCTCAATGCATCCAATAAGAGCCTTGGACCCTTCAGAAATTGAACGCGTGTTCAGCCTTAGAAGGTAGCTGGTGAGAGGATGACACGTGTTTGATGATGTGAACTCAACGCCTCTATCCTTAAAATGAAATGTTCATATCTTCATGGATAGATTTTGAGGCAATTTGTACTTCTAAACTTTGAAGACAGGTTGATTAGTTGTTCATGGAAAATAATAAAGTTCTGAGGGTTAAGATATGTAAATAAAACATTTTATTCTGGGCATAACTTCATGCTGAGATGTTTCAGAATGAAATTGAATCTATCTTTAGAAAGAGGTTTTGTAAATACATCAACCCATTGATGGTTTGTGTCAATAAATTTTAAGGTAAGAATTCCTTTCTGAATATAGTCCCTAATAAAATGATGTTTTATTTCTATATGCTTAGCCCTAGAATGCAAAATAGGATTCTTACTGAGACATATAGCTGGAGTGTTATCACAGAAGATAAGAATGTTACTCTCATATATGTTGAATTCTTCAAGTTGACATTTCATCCAGAGCATTTGCGTGCTACATCCAGCAACTGCTATATATTCAACTTCTGTTGTTGATAGTGCTATTGTGGACTATCTCTTGCTGGTCCATGAGATCGGATTTTCTCTCAGAAGCTGGCAGCTTCCAGAAGTGCTTTTACGTTCTACTCTGTCTCCAGCAAAATCAGCGTCACAATATCCTACTAAGCTGTAATCATTTGATTTTCTATAAAACAAACCCATATTAGTAGTACCTTTCAGATACTTGAAAATTCGCTTAACTGCTGTTAAGTGAGATTCTCTAGGATCTGATTGGAATCTAGCACATAAGCAAACACTGAATAAAATGTCAGGCCTTGAAGCCGTCAGATAAAGGAGAGGACCAATCATACCTCTGTAGACTTTCTGTTCTACCTTTTTACTTACCTCTTCCTTTTCCAGAATGCACGTGGGGTGTATTGAGTCTTTGAGGGCTTACATTCTGAGAGATCAAATTTCTTCAGAAGTTCTCTGACATATTTGCTCTGATAAATGTAAGTTCCTTCTGGAGTTTGGTTTATCTGAATGCCCAGAAAGACTTTGAGTTCCCCCATTAAGTTCATCTCAAACTCTGCCTGCATGCATTTAGCAAACTCTCTTCCCAGAGAGGGTTTAGTAGATTCAAAGATAATGTCATCAACATAAATCAGACATACTAAAATGTCATTCTTAAATGTCTTACAGAACAAGGTTGTGTCCACTTTCCCTCTGGTGAATTCCTTTTCTAACAGGAAGTTACTTAGTCTTTCATACCAAGCTCTGGGAGCTTGTTTCAGACCATAGAGTGACTTCTTTAGTTTGAAAACATATTCTGGGTGTTTGGAATTCTCAAACCCAGGGGGTTGGTGCACATATACCTCTTCATCTATATAGCCATTTAGGAATGCACTTTTGACATCCATCTGATATAGAGTGATGCCATTGTTTATAGAAAATGAGATTAAAAGTCTGATAGATTCTAACCTGGAGACTGGAGCAAAGGTTTTTGTATAGTCTATCCCCTCTTGTTGATTATAACCTTGTGCTACCAGTCGTGCTTTGTTTCTGATGACTTCTCCTTGCTCGTTCAGTTTATTTCTAAATACTCACTTTGTTCCAATAACGTTGAATCCTTTTGGTTTGGGAACCAGATCCCATACGTCATTTCTGGTGAATTGATTCAATTCCTCCTGCATTGCCAGAATCCAGTCATTCTCCATAAGCGCTTCATCAATTGTTATTGGTTCAATCAGAGAGACCAGTCCCATGAGGGATTCTTCAGAGTTTCTGAAGGTTGATCTTGTCCTGATTGGATCATCCTTCTTTCCCAGTATTTTATCTTCTGGGTGAGCAATGCTGCTTCTGGATAGCCTTTTTTGAAGTTGGTCAACTGAAGATGTTGGATTGCTTGCAATATTTCTTTTTGAGGTTATGGGAGCGTCTCCGATGAGAACTTCTGACGAGTTGTCTTCAGTACCTGTGAATTCAACTTCTATATCTGCAAAGAACTCATTCTGCTTTGACTTTTAAGGGTCAAGCTTATCATCAAATCTAACACTGATTGACTCTTCAACAATATGTGTTTTTGTATTGTATACTTTGTACCCTCTTGAGCGTTCAGAGTATCTTAACATGATACACTTTTGTGCTTTAGAGTCAAACTTGTTCAGATAATTTTTTGTATTCAGAATAAAGCAAGTGCATCCAAACGGATGGAAATAAGAAATTTTGGGCTTTCTGTTCTTCCACAATTCATATGGAGTCTTTTCCAGAGTAGGTATTATGGAGATTCTATTCTGAATGTAACACGATGTGTTAATTGCCTCTACCAGAAGATCTTAGCAATGTTAGTCTCATTGATCATGGTTCTGGCCATTTCTTGCAATGTTCTGTTCTTTCGTTCTACAACTCCATTTTATTGGGGAGTTTTAGGACAAGAGAAGTCATGTAAGATGCCTTTTTCATTAAAAAATGATTCAAAATTTTTATTTTCAAATTTCCCACCATGATCACTTCTGACTTTGACAATTCTAAGATCCTTTTCATTCTAAACTTGGTTATAGAAGGTAACAAACACAGAGTGTGACTCTTCCTTGTGTCTTAAGAACTTTACCCATGTCCATCTGCTATAGTCATCTACGATCACTAACCCATACTTCTTGCCACTGACAGACACAGTTTTTACTGGTCCAAATAAGTCTATATGCAAAAGTTCTAATGGCTTAGAGGTGGAAACAACATTTTTGGATTTAAAAGCAGGTTTTGCAAATTTGCCTTTCTAACATGCTTCACACAGAGCATCTGGGCTGAAATTCAAATTAGGAAGTCCTCTGACCAGATTGATTTTGTTAATCTAAGATATTCTTCTCATATTAACATGCCCCAATCTTCTATGCCAGACCCATTGTTCGTTGTTAATAGAAAGAAGGCATTTTACATTCTGACTCTTTGGTTCAGAAAGTTTTATCTTATAAATGTTATTTTTCCTCTTTCCATTAAACAGGATAATTCCATCTTTCTGACTAACAACTTTACATGAATTTTTATTAAAGATTATATCATAACCGTTATCACTTAATTGACTTATGGATAACAGGTTATACATTAATCCAGAAACTAGCAGCACATTATTTATAGAGGAAAGATTTCCATTACCTATTGCTCCAGAGCCAATGGTATTTCCTCTTTGGTTGCCTCCAAAGCCCACGTAGCCTCCAGGCTTAAGTTCCAGGCTTTGGAACATATGCCTTCTTCCCGTCATGTGTTGAGAGCATCCAGAGTCCAGGTACCATGACTGATGTTTTAGCCTTACTGCTAAAGATATTTGCTACATATATAATTTTATCCTTAGGTACCCATATCTTTTTGGGTCCTGGTTTGTTAGTTTTACCAAAATTCTGGTTGAATTTTGGTTTGACAGAATAATCACTACTAGTGTATTTTATGTCTTGTGTGTGCCCATATATGAAATGTGATTTAAGTGGTGTGCGTTTTATGACTAAGTCCATGGCATGTTTAGGTGTAGATACCTTACCTTGATATCTTATCCCTTTTCTGCCATTTCTGCTAACTCCATAGATCATTGAAGCCATCTTGCTTCTATCTATGTTTTTAGCCATAAACTTCTGAAAGTTGTGATCATACTCTTTGATGATCTCATCAGCATTACTGGGAGTCTCTAAGATTATTTCCTTCTGAGAGTTTTGCAAATAATTTTCTAATTTTGAAACTTTTTCTTTTAACTCAAAATTTTCTAATCTGAGACTCTCAGTCTTTTCAGAGTCAGAGGGAAGATTCCTTTTTAGGTTCTTGAATTTGACTCTAATTTGCTGATACTTTTCCAGAATTTCATTTAGACTTTCTGCAAGTTCAACCTTAGTAAAGTTAATGGTGAAGTCAGGGATTACCTCTTCAGTGTCTGATTCTGAGTCTGAACCAGAAGCTTCACTGTCTTCTGACACGTTTTCCATGAGAGCTATGTTTGCTCTTTCATCATCTGACTCTAAGTCAGCTTCAAAAGTGTCTGAATCGTCCCATGTTGCCATGAGGATTTTCTTCTTTTCCTTGAAGAACTTCTTTTTGGGCTTCTCCTTCTGAAGCCTTGGACATTCACTTTTGTAGTGCCCTTGCTCATTGCACTCATAGCATATGATGTCCTTATTATTTGGCTTTTTGTATCCTGAAGAACCTTCAGATCTTCTGTGTCCAGAGAAAGACTCGGACTTTCTGTATCTGGAGGAGGATTCATTTTGATTCTCTGATCTTTTGGGATTTCTGAATTTCCTTTGTCTCTGCTTCCACAGTTGATTCACCCTTCTGGAGAGGAGAGACAGTTCATCTTCTTCTGATGAGGATCCATCAGAAGTTTCTTCCATAGCCTGTAAAACCTTAGAATCAGATTTTTTTTGTTAGATTTTAAAGCTAGTGGCTTACCTTGCTTTTGAGGCTCATCCTCTTCTAGCTCTATTTCGTGACTTCTGAGGGAGCTGACAAGTTCCTCCAGAGATATCTTATTGAGATCTTTGGCTAGCTTAAGTGTTGTGACCATTGGCCTCCATTGCTTGGGTAGGATTCTGATGATCTTATTTACGTGATCAGCAGTAGAATAACCTTTGTCAAGAACCTTCAGCCAAGCAACAAGGATTTGGAATCTTGAGAACATAGCTTATATGGATTCACTATCTTCCATCTTGAATGCCTCATACTTTTGAATGAGCGCAAGGGCCTTGGTTTCTTTGACTTGAATGTTGCCTTCATGCGTCATTCTCAGAGAGTTAAACATGTTCTTGGTTGTCTCTCTCTTTAAGATTTTCTCATATTTTGAGTATGAGATAGCACTGAGGAGTATTGTTTTGGCTTTGTGGTGGTTTCTGAAATCACACTTTTGCTGGTCAAACATCATTTTTTGTCTATCTTCTGACCACTTCCATCCACTGGATGTGTGTATCCATCAGTTACCATGTCCCACAGATCAGCATCATGGGCCAGAAAGAAACTCTCAATTCTATGTTTCCAGTAGTAAAAAATTTCTCCATCAAAGACTGGAGGTTTGCCACTGATTTTGTCCTTGTCTTCATGGTAGTCATTGTTGATGTTTTGGCTTGGTCCCACCATAGTGTTTTTCTGAAGCTTGGATCTTGTACTGACACGGTTAAGTGTTTTAACTCAGAACCAGGCGCTCTGATGCCAATTGAAGAAGTGAAAAACACAAGAAGGGGGGGTTGATTTGAAAACCTAAAATCAAATGCGCAATGACACAGTATTTTTATCTAGTTCATTTGATCTCAAACTACTCCAGTCCACCCGTCAAGGTGATTTCGCCTCTCTCCAATGAGGACTTAATCCACTAATTCACAAACATATTACAATCACTACTTTGACAACTGTCAAAGTCCTCTTGATTACAACCACAATCCGGTTAATCTCAAGGAAAACTGTATTAATCAAAGATACAAGAGTACTGTGTATAGTTGTTTTTCGTTACAAAAATAATTATCACAACTGTGATATTTTACACAAATTTAGAGCGTGGAATAGAGATGAGTAAGCTTGCAGCGTTTTGAATTTTATTGCAGTAGCATTAGCAAATCGTAAATGATTTGATCACTTAGCTTGTTTATATAGGCAATGGATTCCTGTTGATCATTAAGTGTGATAATTGTCATTAACTCAATTTCCATTTGGAGAAGATCCTGTCTGAATGAAGCCGTTGTAATTGAAGTTGTCTTGATTGAATAGTAACGCTTCAGAATCTTACATCCTTGCCTAATGTTGATGCTTCAGAACATTGATGACTCAGATTATAATGCTTCTGTTCAGAATCAGAGTTTACTTCACTTAAGCGTAGGTTCTGGTCATCAATCTTCAGCGCAAATTCTGATTACTTCAGCGTGTAGCTTCTATAGCTTAACTTCTGATGCTGCTTTGGTCAGAACTTCTGCATACACAATAACATAATTTTTAGGGTGCATATTTGTTCTTTGTATTTGTTATCATCAAAACTCTAACTAAGGGTTGTAGAATCAAACTATGTTCTAACAGTTTTCATGTGGAAGAAACTTGATGATGAAGAAAGATTACAAGTCCATTAGATGAACCCCTAATTTCTCATGTGTGACTTCAAATGATCATAACTTGGTCAATTTTTATCACCTTGATCCCACTCTTTTCCCATAATGATCTTAAGGATGTTAACTTTATGCCTTATTTTATGTGCAAAGTGATAAAATGGATGGAAGATTCCCTAAGGATACAAAAGATTATAGATCATTTCATGATTTTTTGCCAACTTCAAGAATTCATAACTCTATCAATTTTTGTATATTTTGAATGGTTCAAGTTTCAAAATGTCATTCAAGAGGTCTATTTCATGCCATCTTTTTTGGTCAAGAGCAAATTCCAAGTGGAAGGCCATGTTTGGATGCAAAACATTATAGGTCACTTTTGAAGAAAAATTTGAAATATTTGTAAGTATGGAAAGTCAACCTTTTTCCCCAACTTTGACTCAATGCAACTTTCATCTCAAGCACCCATTTGATTCCATTCTTTTTCCATTTCAAAGCTTGTAACCTCTTATTTCTAAAGCATCAAGAATCATGCCTTAAGACCCCTTGAGCTAAGAATGTGATTGGATTGAACTTCGTAACTTGGAACTGAAGTTTCTTCATAAGTCAGAATTTGAAATTAAGGTTTTGGCCTCTAAACATCAAATTAGGATGCGTTTGTGATCTAAACATGTTTAATCAAGTTACCAAAGTGGATTAGAGCCTTAAAACGCAAGGATTGGATGAGTTTTGATTCAAATCAGATCACACTTTGCTCATGCATCAGGTTCACACGATTTCCCTCCAAACTTCATCATTTCACACGCATGAACATTCCATTTGATTCTCTATAAATAGAGGGTCACCCCCATTCATTTCCTCAAGTTTGAGAGCCAAAAACACTCTGTCAAAACCTCACACGAACTTCAAATTTTTGAAATCAGTTTCTGAGATTCCAGCCTATTCTTCCAAAATTCTTTGCACATTCATCTTCCTTAAGCATCATACAAACTCTCCATCACTTAAACCAAGCAAAACGAGCTATAATCCAACCTACAGAAGTCCAGTTTCATAGCTGCTTTATTGAACTTCGAAAAGGTATAATTCTCCACCATTTGGGTCCAAATAAAGCACTAACTTGTTCTACTCCTTCTCCTGATTCTAGTGCTTCTTAAAAATTTTAAATCCATTGAGAATTGAGAGAGAAATCTCAAATTTAAGGTGCTCGCTATTTTCTGAGTTTTTGATTCATATCTCTTTGTATACTTTATATAAATTTGGTGCGATGGTGGTGTTAGGATCGTCTTGAAGAGACGAATCCAATGATACTGGTCTGGGATCCTAATTTTTCTGTTTAAAAGATCTCACAAAATCTCCATTGCAGTGTGGCTGGAGGTTGAAGACGATGACATGTCTCGTCTCAGTCAATGATAGCATGTCAAACATTTTAATTTCATTGGTTTCCTTTTTTCTGATTCCCTGCGCATCTTACTAAGGTCCATATCAAGCACAGCGCGTCTGGTCCATTGGATTAGCTTACTAACGCGTTTTGACTATGATCTGATGGCTCGTATCTTTTTGGTTTTATTTTATTTTCTGATTTTTATATTTTAATTAATTTAATTTTCAAAAATTCATAACTCTTTTATTTTTTATCCAAAAATTATGAAAAAATTCACAAAAATACTTTTATTTTTTGCATTGTTTGCTTTGTTTTAATTACCTAAAAAATACATTCTGACATTTCTTAATTCTAAAAAAATTTCATAAATATCATTGTGCATATTTCTGACATTTTGAAATTTTTTATGGAATTTTATATTGATGTTTACGATTTTTTATCTATTTTCTATTTGGTTGAACAATTTTAATTAGTTTTAAAATAGTTTCTGACTTTTAAAAATTGCCAAAAAATTTTATAAAAATATTTGAGTCCTTTTCTGATTTTTCTATGGTCTTACTTAATTTTTCTTGATTAATTTGAATATAGTTGATATTTTTCTTTCTTATTTCCATTTCAAAACATTTTTAAAACCTTTTTTAATGTATATATTAAATGCAATATTATTTTGTGATTATTTTCTGGCTGAACTTGGGTTGAATTTTGATCATGAACTTTATTAACATCATTGGATCCATGATGTTGAGTCTAACTCTATAAAAATGGATGAATGATTTTAATATTAGTTTGATTTAAATTTAATTCAAATGTGGTTTGTATATTCTTTCCCATCCCTCTTCATCTTGTCCCTTTCTTATTGCACTAAATGTTATTGGAGCATGATCTCTACATCATGTCTCATAACAAATGGTGCATAGATTGCTATTGACTGGCCTCAAAATAGGTGCGACTTCTATATAAGTCCATTTAAGATTGCTTAACATAGTGCTAAATTTTGTCCCAATTCGAATAAATGACCATTTGTGGCCCAAACCTATGTTTGCAAGCCCAGGTATGTTAATTTGATCCCTTTGATCCAATAACCTTGAGATTCATTGTGTGGAGGCTTTGGTTCTACCAATCCTCTAATGGATCTACAACACTTTTGGTCAACGCGGATCACTTAAACATTGTTGATCATTAAATGGTACTTTTAAGGATTCTAAATAGATGATATACTTGACAAAAAGCAAATGCAACTTGTTGTGTGGAGGCTTTGGTTCTACCAATCCTCTAATGATTTCCAAATGTAAGTTTCAAGATGGTCATCCAACTAACCACTAATTATTAAATTGTTTTTACTTTATTCCCTTTTATTTTTCATTTTTCATTTTTATGCTTTATGTACCATTTACATTAAGTATTACATTTCATGACATTTTTATTTTGCTCACTTGAGCCTTTTTTTTTCTCTCCTAAGACACCTAATAATCAACATGAACCATAAAAACCTTTAAAATGCTTGGACTATTTGGTTACTATCCTTGGCATTATGGAGTATTGGACTTCTTGGACTTAGGAATAGATACCTTGGCCTATATTGGAGACCTTGTGACCTTAATTGATATTTTTTCTGGAGTTCTTGAGGTTTACCTCAAGACATTGGGTTGTTTGTTTATTTTGTGTGCATGTTATTGTGATTACATGCATTGTTTGTAATCTGGAATTCACCCGTATACAGCCGTTACTCTGCCCAATTTTTGTGAAGACTTAATACACTTGAAGTTTGGTTATCACAAGAGGTCTAGTATCTTTTCTTGCTTGATTTCAATCCAAATAATGGGAATTCTATCTTGACTCATAATGTCAAGTATTGGCTTCTTGTTGGTTAGATGGTTCTTATCCCTAGTTTTACCTTATGATTTAGGATAGTCCCTTCTTCTCCTCCCATCTTCTTTAATTTCAAAAATCTTCTCCCTCCTTTTGAAAAACTCTTCTTGTTCTTTTTTTTAAAACATGAACCACTTTCATAATAAATTTGGACTTAGGTCCTTGCATTTTCAAAACATCTTTCACAAATAAACTTCAATCAACATTAATAATACCTTGACATTTTTTTGTGAGAAGACTAAAAATCAATCAATCTCATTCAAACCATTTTGCCATCTTGGCTTTCATCTTAAACTTTTCTTAAAAGATTTGACTCTTGTCAATCCTTGTAGTGATGCAAACAATTATACTTCTATGATATATAGTGAAGTGAGATATTTTCCACTTGGGTGTTGAGTGAGGCAATGTTGATTTTAAAATCCAAGCCATATCCTCCACTTTGAGATGATGCAAATTCTCCTTTCTCATGATTGTGGGTAGTAAGTATGTTTTCCATACGGACAATAACGATGATGTCTTATCTCATAAAATTAACCAACACACTTGTGTTTTAAAATCTTTAAAAGAGGAACTAAGTGTAACCTGATCCCCTATTGCACAAAAAGGTGGTACATAGGCACTAAAGTTTCGCAACCACGACAGGTGCAAAAAACCATAAAAATATATTTCTTTTCTCACCTCCACCATCCATTTTTATACAACATTTTATAGCCAAAATATACAGATTTTACAAACAGGTTCTTGCGGAGTACCGTAGATGTTTAGGGTGATAATACCTTCCCTTTTCATAACCAACCCCCTTACCTTGAATCTTTCCCCCCTCTTTTTTGGGTTACTCACTCTTTTCCCATTCCTTTGGAAAAAATAAAGCGCGATGGCAATTTTTATTTTTGATCTATATAAGTGTAGTCAATCCAATGGCTTAGTCTTAAACATGAATACACACATTGGTTCAAAACGAAGGATACACAAAAGGCCCATTCGAAAGACACTATGATTTGGAAACAAATATTAATGTCTGAAGAGAAGTCTAGTTGAAGGATGGACATAGGGGGTCAAAAAAAAGGTTGAAATATCCAAAGATGTTTGCTGGCCAAAGTCCTATATGCTGCCAAGTCCAAGCCTGCTACACTGGCCACAACGCTCCAAAACTGCTGCACAGCAGTCCTGCTACGCTGCTCCTATATTTGAACCAACTTGGCATATAAAAAACTTCACCTTAAAGGCTACAAAAACAACATACCCAATTTGTTCAAATCTCTTTTGTTTTCCCTTCCCAATCTTAGCCAACTTTATCTATAAATAAGATGTTCCACAATACATCTTGGGGGCCGTTTTTTAGCTGAAAAAACTCTTGTTGTGAGAAAATTATCAAATTCTCAAAACTATCAAACACTCTCAAACATTCTCAAACATTCAAGCTCTAAAACTCTCAGATCCCTTCATGCATTAGTGAATCCTTCGATTCACTCCCTAACTGCCAGATAACTAACTTTCAATTCATTCCCTAACTGCAACATAATAGTCTTTTGATTCACTCCCTAGACTGTTATATAATAACCTTAGATTCACTCACCACTATCACACACCCTCCTTCGATTCAGTGGATGTCCAAACAAAGTAGCAACTGAACTAGCTTCAGGAAGGTTCCAGCGAAGCTCCATCCACCACCAAGGAAGTCACATACAGCTCCTTCGATTAGCACTTCAAGAGGTAAGTTTCCTCCAAACTTGGAACTTTTCATTTAAATATCATTTGTACATATAAATAAAATTAAAATGTAGATATCCCATCTAGGAAGTTGACCATTCCCTAACTTTTGATCCTCACTGCCTATATGTTGAAAATTTGAACCCTAACTTGTTAGACTTTGTATTTTTGTGCCCAATAATCTTGTGCTAACCCCTAGCTTGTAGCTTTCAAAAGTTACACTTGTTAGTTTCATTTTCAAGTTTTAGACAGGTTGTCTGTATCCCTCGATTGGCTAAACATTGAAGCCTTTCGAATCTCAACTTGGGAGCTTTGCATTCCTACAATCGAAGGAGGGAGTTTGGAACTTCAAACATTCAGAAACAAGTTCATCTTGTGCCCAAACGAAGGAAGCAAAAAAGGCATAATCGAAGAGTGCATCCTACACTAACTTCCAGGCCCCAATCAAAAGAAGGACAAAGGGTGTAATCGAAGGGTGCTCACACTGATTCCCATCCCCAATCAAAAGAAGCAAAAAAAGGGTGAATCGAAGGAGCCTACTGCCTGGATCGAAGGACTCACTTTTTCTCTCTTTTTATGTTATTTTTGTTCTTTATATTTTCTTGCTATTCAATATGGTTGCAATAGTGTAGGATATTTATTTTCTGCATTTTCATTTCTTTATACAAATGTTAGTAATTAGGATGTATGGCAAGATAAAAC
Source organism: Vicia faba (assembly GCA_948472305.1). Lineage (NCBI taxonomy): Eukaryota > Viridiplantae > Streptophyta > Magnoliopsida > Fabales > Fabaceae > Vicia > Vicia faba. Next base: position 1,283,927,934 of record OX451735.1, on the reverse strand, counting down.
CAACAAGTAGACAACCCAAAAATCAAAGACAAAAATGCATGCAATCAAACACACTATTCACATATGCACCTCTAGGGTAATCTCACTTGTTGCCTCGGAAAATAGTCATGTCCCTCGAATATGGAAGTTTTAGCAAAGACCCTCGATAAAAGATCATAGTCCCTCAATGACCCTCGATGTTGCCTTCGGTAAACGATCTAGTCACTAACGAAATTGCTAAAACGTCCCATAAGTTGCCTTCTATAACTATACAAACGACCCACGCTCGTCACTTCACATCCAACGATGGGGCTTCTTATCAATCAATGGTAATATAGTAACGTCTAAAGGAGGAGGAAAAGAATAAAGACCTTTCGAGTAGGTAGGACGCTCGTAGTTGCTTGCTCGCTCACGACTAAAAAACCATTTTTGACACCAACACTTTCAATTGAAACATTTTCAAAAGTCAAATCTCTTTGTACGCATTCTTATAGAGACGAGAATCATCACAAAGGCACTTTTCAAAATCACTTTCAAAAAAATATCTTCCACAAACACCTTTTTGAACTATTTTCAAAACCAACACTTTGTACGCGTTCTTATAGAGACGAGAATCATTACAAAGACGTTTTTTCAAAATATTTTCAAACCCACGCCACAAAGCACATTTTCAAACAAAGCAAGTGACCTAGCAAGCAACTAAGAACCCGTAGAAAACTACGGATGAAAAGGGTGCTAATACCTTCCCTTTTCATAACCTACCCCCTGAACTCAAGTTTTGTTTAAATACATTGTAGTACAAAGTTCAACATTGACTACAAGATATTCAAGTTTCTCAAATGGAGAAGATTACTACATCAAATATTGAAGTTACAAGTTTATTTATAACAAAGGAGTTGTCCTGAGTTTACAGTTTCTACAAAGGTTGCTAAGTCCTAATTTATAAAACTTCTATGTCTACTTCAAACCATCATTTTTTCCATGCCCAGCTTTATCATTTCCCTTCTATGGCTTCTCTCCTTCATATTCAAGTATAATCTCCATTCTATCACACCAAATACATAAAACAAGAAAGAGATTGGGTTAGCAATCATCAAAACTTGAACAATAAACAAGAAATTTTTAAAGAGTTTTCTCTTTAATTTCATCATTAGGGTTTTGTTTAAGGAATCAGATTTTAGGTTGTTTCTCAATCATGTTCATACACCAAAAAGCCTCATACAAAAAATCAGATTTAATCATAGGCCTAAGTCTATTGCAAATCACACATAAATTGGTTCACAAAAGACAAATTCAAAAAGGTCCAAAACAGAATTCCATCACAATTCCAGCCCAATAGCAAAGTACAAAAATCACAAGACCAGCCCAGTTACAACAAGTCATAATTACAGGTTCAAGGCCCAAATAGACAAAGTTCACAATTCAGTTCTCAGAAAAAAGAAACGTCACATTAACAGTAAAATATCACAGCCCAGCCAGGAATTCATTGTCAAGCCCAAAAAGAGGCATCACAAATCAGAATTGAAAACTCATTAAAACCAGAATTCACAAAGCAAGCAAGCAACATGGCCAATAAGTAACAGGGGCAACATAGCATAACAAAAGTGCAGTCACAACATACAACAAAGTTGACATATCAGAAAAATCATATATAAGAAAATGACAAGTCTAATACGGGTTTCTCGAGGCCTGTTATCACAAAATCAAGTTCAACAAGAAATACTAGGTTTTCGGTACAAAAACATTTCACTGCACAAGTGATAGGGGGCGATAGTTCACAAAAATATCACAGCACAACCACAGAACCACAAACCAGGAAGATTCAAAAATCATTCATAGAATCAACAAGCAAAAACAAGAGAGAGTTCACAAAGTATACAGAAATAACCACAAACCCTAAAAAAGTTGTGTTCAATATTTTCTCAAATCACACACCCTTCAGAAACCAAAAAACAGAAAGGAGAAGAGGAAGAAATTTCGTAACACAGAAAGATCTCACTAAAAGGTGGCAAACTTGTGCCTTAGAGTCTCGCGGCCTCCGTATCTCTCCTTTCCTTTTGTTCTCGCTTCTATTCATGCATCCATTATCATAATCTTGATTGTTTTTTTTTTTGAAACTAAGCATCTAGGGGTCCGGTCACCCCCTTTTAGATCTAAGCAAAATCATGCCATATCTGCAAAAACAAGCCAGAGATTAGCACCGAGGAGAAAGAGACGAAGCTAAAGATGTAAAAAAATCATGGATTGGAGCTAAGCCGCCATAATCTCCGCCTCCATCTACAGCCTCTAGGGAGATTTTCGGCGAGCCCTAAAGACAGAGAGAGGCGAGAAAACACAAGAAAGAAGAGAGATACTTTTTTCTTTGTTTTAATTAAAATGTAGTTTTAATTTTGTTTTGTTAAATTTGTTTTTTTTAACCCAATTAATCTGGCGGTGACACTTATCACCTCCCTTGTGGTCACAGATTGTTGATTCCATGCACACGTTCCACCGTAGCCATCATGTGCCTCCATCTACAACCATATGATCAGCATTTGACATTTCAAACACGCTTCCCCATGGTGCACCCCCCACTCAGGCCATGCACAGGATCACCATCAGCCTCCTAAGCGCCTGGGCTTGCTGTTGTTAGGCCAAGGAATTTTCTTTTCACACCACCCCCCTTTTACTAAAAGCAAACGCAGGCCCATTCCATTGTTTCTTCTATTTTTAGCATCAAACAAAAAAATCATCTTGGGCCTGGACATTTATTAACACCCCCATTTTACGTTTAACACCCTGACCCATTTATTTTTTATACTATTTATATTTTCTTTCTTTATTTATTTTTATTTAACCAAAAATACAAAAATATACAGTTTCATATATAATTAAATTATAAATATTTTAATTTAAGCATTTTTGTTAATTAAATTAAATTTTATTATTTCTTTTACATTGTAAACATTTTTCTTTATTAACTTTGACATTAATCATTTTCTAAACAAGTTATTTTAGACTCAAGTTTCATTTTTAATTTAATTAATTTTAGGTTTTTGTTAAATAATTAATTAACTTTTCTTATAATTAAAATTAATTAGTTTAATAGGTTAACTATAACACCTTTTTCTCCATCAAAAAACCCTAAAAACAGTTTTCTTCCTCTTTACATTTTGTACATTCTATTATTCATATTCAATGGGTTGTAATAGATAATTAGGACTTTATTGCTTTTTTTTCCCTGTTCACAAAACTTGTAACCCCATTCCTAAAGCGTTGTAATAGCGTAGGATATTTAAATTCCGCAATTTATCGCTTTCCTTATTATTGTTATTAATTACGGTTTGTATGACAAGACTTAAAATCAAACCATAGAAAACCCTAATTAAAAGATAAAATACTTGAAAACAAAAACACTTTGCGCACATGCACCTCTAGGGTTAACCTCACATATTGCCTCGGATTAAAAGAGTCGTGTCCCTCGAACGTGGGATGTTTTAGCAAAGACCCTCGATTAAAAGATCATAGTCCCTCGATTTCCCTCTCAATATTTCCTTCGGTAAACGATCTTAATCCCTTACGGCAATTGCTAAGACATATTACAAGTTGCCTTCTATGATTGTACGATGACCCACGCTTGTCCCTCACATCCAATGATATGGCTCCTTACCAACCAATGTTAAAGTAGCCCTATCTAAAGGAGGAGGAAAAGAAAAAAGACTTTTTGAGTAGGTAGATTGCTCATAATTGCTTACTCACAAACTAAAACCATTTTCACACCTCACACTTTCAAAAACAAACATCTTTTCAAACACTCTCTTTCCAAACAAATATTTTCAAAACAAACATTTTGTATACATTCTCAACGATATGAGAATCATTGCAAAATTTACGTATCAAAGCATTTTCAAAGTATTTCCAAAAACTAACATTTTGTATACATTCTCAACGATACGAGAATCATTACAAAATTACCATTTTCAAAACATCTTCAAAAACATTTTCCAACTTACACAAAACACAAAGCATTTTAAAGTGAGCTAGAAATTAAGAGCCTGTAGATAACTACGGATGAAAAAGGTGCTAACACCTTCCCTTTTCATAACCTACCCCCCGAACTCAAGAAAATTCTCAAAAGGTCTTTCATGTTATTTTCACCCTTTTCTTTATTGGATAAAATAAAATTCGGTGGAGACTCTTGCTATCTGCAACATTTACAATCAAACGCAAAACACCAAGTCAGTTCTCCCATCGTATTACCGAACTGGCAACTCTGTTGGGGACAAATTAATAGTGAAAGTGTGGTTACCTTAAGAGCTAGATCATCTTTATTTCTTTACCTGTTTCCTTGTTTGCTTTACATTTTGGGGTTATGCTTGGGTTATTTCTTGTATAGATCCTATACCCGGATCTGGGGCCTTTTAGGTAAGTAGAAAATATATTGTGGGGACTATGTGGCATAATTCCGATATGGTTCAAGCGATGGCTATGCTAGTGTAACACATTTGTTGGTACTGGTGTCCCTTGAGTCCAGTCAAGGAGAATATGGGGCCGTTGTGTGGTGTCATGAAGCACTAATTGACCATAGAACCTTAGTTGAACAAATTGGCCATTAGAAAGTAGTGAGATAGCTGGCTTTGGTGTAGACTGAAGTTGGTTGATACTCGATACTACACTTATTGAGATCGGACTTTCGGGATATTTCGGTCACTAAAACAGAAGCTTGTGCTGAAATAATGCTTGATGAAGAAAGATTAATAATATTGAGATTCCTTAGAACTCAGTTACTTCTTTTAGGACAGGTTGGACCAACTAAAACTTCAAGAGGGTACTTACCTACAAACTCCATGCAATCCTGAACCTAAGGCTACTTGTGTGACTTGTTTGCATTATCTAAAAAACTTGAACTCTTTGTAGGGTTTGTTTGTATTGATTATCTAACGACGTGAATTCCTTGCAGGATTTGTTTGTAGTCATTATCCAATAACCTGGACTTCTTGCAAAACTTACTTGTCTTCACCACCTTACACATTTTCTTGGTGCATAGCATACACATCATAACATCATACCATATCATTCTCACTGACCAGTTCAAGGATCTCAAGGGGCAATGATGCAAGTTATCATGAACCAGACGCCTAGCAAGGGGCGGGAGGATTTATTTTCCTCTAGTAGAATACCGTCAAAGCCTCATGAGCCAGACGCCTAGCAAGGGGAAAAGGTATTTATTTTCCTCTAAACAATGATGTCAAAGACCAAAGCACGTTATCTTGAGTCAAAGGCTATGACCCACTCGACATGGTGTGCTTGATTCTTGTAGAAGGACATTCAACGATACGAAGTTCTTCAACTAAAATTGCAGTCAGATTCAACTTCTAACATTTTCTTCTGTTTACCCTGCGAAATCCCTGAAAACATTGCACCTACATATCATCCATCATGTCATAACAAGTTTTCCCCATGCAGGGTTTCTCATCTGCTTACTGTTTATTTTAGTAAAAATGGCTCTCGAACAGGCCGTCAGAAATCTCTAAGTTCAAGATTCTTAGTTCAAAGAAATATTCCTGAACCTATACAAGGGGCAAGAAGAATTAAAGCACTCCTCACTGAGAACATGACCAAGAAGAATCCTGAAGACAACAAGGATAACCGGTTGGAATAATTGCAAGATGAGATGGCAACAATGAGAATTCAAATGATGGGACCGATGGCTCTTATCCAAAACATAGCTCGGGGACAAGAAGAGTTGAGAATCTCCTCAGCGAACTTCATTAGGGAGAATACAACCGTATGGGACGAATGGATAGAATTGTGGATCAAATCATTAATCAACCTCCGATGAGACAGGAATTTGGCTTGATTAAATGTAGGTCTTTCCAGATTGCTACTACATCACAAGCCCAACAACGTCCTTGCCAACAACAACAGGGGAATTAGTGTAAGCAGAATACACCCAAAAGACGATTTACCGAAATCAACATATCATTGGCTCAAGCATTTCAACACATGTTGAAGGTCAAGATGGTGACATTGAAGGATCCTCCTCAAAAACCCAATACTTCTTCTTCCCGTCACAATCCTAATGTAAGGTGCGCATACCACTCCAACAGTCCTGGGCATGACATTGGCAGTTGTTGGGCGTTGAAAAATAAGATTCAGGATCTGATTGACGAAGGAATAGTCGAGTTCATGCAAGACGGTCAGATCGAGTTCTTCTGTTATCCCCCAAATGTCGAGGTTGCAAGGCACACCATCTAAAGTGACAAGTTCAGTCAGATAAGCTTTTTGTTTATTCGAATTTTTGTTTGTAATTTCTCTAGTTGATTCGAACATTTATCTTTGTGTCAGACTTTTGGTCGTCCTCATTAATGCATTACATATGTTTGTCTTGAATTAGTCCATTCATTTTCACTATACTTAAACTATGCTTTTACTTCCTTTTGTGATATTCAACTCTCGATTAAAAGTTATAAGCCTTTAAAGGGAGGGTGACGGAAAAATATCGTAATCTCTACATTATGCTTTTAAGCAGACCTTGCTAACGATGTACATGCATTGTTTCAAATCCTAAACAATGGATTTATAAGGAAGACAATCCCTAGTCAACCCCTTTGAGTCTAAGAAGTAGGAGTTTTCTTTTTCATGCAAATTGAAACCTTTAATCATAACCTGGGGCAAGGTAGTTTTCTCAGTTAATTTAAATGTGTATTCAGTCGCAAGCTTTCACTTCATACATAGCAAATAGCCTCGGAGACGTCCTTCCAAATCAAAAGACGGAGATGGTTCCCCGTAAAACAGACAGTCATTGTCTTTAAAAAAAGAAGAGCCCGCTAAGTCAAAACCTATGAAGAAGACTTATGAAAAAAACTGGGCATCCCGCTGACTGTAATCACAAAAGAAATAATTCAGGCAAAAGGTAGGGATAATAAAATCAAAAAGAGGTCGCTACAAGTCCTCGATAATAGAAAAATATTACAAAAATGATTGTCTTCTTAAATAAGCTTCCAGTATCTGAACCATCACCAAAACATCATTCTAGACTCAATTGGAATCCACACGCACAATTAACTGAGTATAGGGTTGAAGAATATCACGAAGAACGGGTTGGGTACAAATAAACTTTGAGCCTTATCCTTTGTTTCTTAAATCGTGAAGGAGGCCACGTTACAATCCTTAAAATTCGTAGCTGAAGCATGGGTTAGTTCGAAAGCATACAATTACAAAAAGGTATCCTGACTTCTGTAAGGCTTGCTATAAATCCTGAGTTGATATCACATTCTTACAAATTTTGCTTTACTAAAAATGCATTTCTTCAAGAGAGACATAAATTTTGCATTTATGATACCACTGTTTCCATATAACTAATTGTTTGACAACTGAGAAATTCGTACGACAAATTTCCAATGAACGAAAATCCTCTTAGTAAACAGAATCACTTCAAATGGAAAGACACTTCCAATGACAAACCTTCCATAATATAGGGCCATGACACATTATTGTCCAAATCATTTGTGGAAGTCAAGTCGAGATTCAAAGAATCTCTCAAAAGTGATGAATAGCCAGGGGAAGATCTCCATCTGAATCACTGGGGACATGTTACATTGATCAGGGGTTCCAGCAAAAACTACTTTGAAATTTGATTTTCGGTATCATCAAATTGCTTATCTGTGCTATTAGCATCAGATGGTATCAGTATCATGTCTTCGGATCCTTCCATGGTAGTTCTTATAAAAATACTAAGGAAGGTCAAGACTATCAGAGACTTGATCAAAAACTTCAAACAACATGTTATTATCCAACTCATTTGTGGCAGTCTAGTCGGGATTCAAAGAATCTCTCAAAAGTGGTGAATAGCCAGGGGCAGATCTCCATCTAAAGCACTGAGTTCATGTTACATTGATCAGGGGTTCCAGCAAAAACCACTTTGAAATTTGAATCTTCGGTATCATCAAATTGCTTATCTATGCTAGTAGTATCAGATGGTATCAGTATCATGTCTTCGGATCCTTCCATGACAGTTCTTAGAAAAATACTGAGGAAGGTCAAGACTATCAGAAACTTGGCAATCTATGTTTGATCAGTAACTTCAAACATAAGGTGCACCGAACTAACCCCAGGGGAAAACGGGCTCCTACATATGAAAGGTCACGTGCGATCAAGCAAACATTTCCTGGCATTACTATAAAACTTATTACCATAGACAGTGACAACTCTCCACACCCTATGAACATGAACATAGTCAAAAGAGACCTACTAGGTTGAATAGCCTAGGCAAAAGTAAGGGCATCCTGGTGAACCAAAAGGGTTCGGGTAAAATTTATGGATATATATATATATATATATATATATATATATATATATATATATATATATATATATATATATATATATATATATATATATATATATATATATATATATATATATATAGATGGTACACCCGGCAAGCCGAAAACTTGAAAAGGCGGCTTGGGAAAAAAAGGGTATCCTGGTGGACTGAAATCTAAAAAGACGGTCCAGGAAAAAGTTAGGGATTAAAGCGTATGACTATGTCCCGTTATCTCATCACTTGTCTATCAGTAAAAGACTTATCACTCTGATTAGCATTTACCAAGGACTCTAGGAGATAGGACAATGTTCAAGTCATACCCAAATAGCAATCTCAACGGGATTATACCCACAGAGTCATCTTTACCAGATCATCTTCAACAAAGGTACATTCCCCGACAAATCTAAAATGCCTTCAAATAGAAAGTGGGGCATCTTCCAGTCGATAACATAGTCATACTCACCAGCAGATCCCCCTAGTTGATAAAGGAGCATGATCTTCTCCCCGATAATATCACCCACCTACGGAGTTCCAATCATTACAGTTCATGGAAATTCTCTTCCCCAACTCAGTTTGAAAATTGTAAAACTCCTGCAGATTTCTTCTCTTTAGCAAATTCAAATTCCCCAGGAGAGTTTGTTTCCTCGGTAGAGCATTTCTCCGAAAACAGGGTTTATTTCCCTAATAGATTACAATCTCCCTAGATTGCTATGAATCACCGGCCAAATTCTCCTCCCCAGTGAAATTTCCATTATCCCCAGAAAGTTGTTACGAAACCTGGAACCATACCAGATATCAGTCAAACTTTATCTTCCCCAGACGAATTAGAAGGTTATCTATCTTTTTTATCCCCAGTCACGGTATATAGGAATTATCTTCCCCAGACGAGTCGGAAGGTTATCCATCTCTTTTATCCCCAATCAGGGTATATGAGAATTATCTTCCCCAGACGAGTCGGAAGGTTATCCATCTCTTTCATCCCCAATCAGGGTATATAAGAATTATCTTCCCCAGATGAATCGGAAGGTTATCCATCTATTTTATCCCCAGTCAGGGTATATAAGAATTATCTTCCCCAGAAGAGTTTGAAGGTTATCCATCTCTTTTATCCCAAATCAGGGTATATAAGAATTATCTTCCCTATACGAGTCAGAAGGTTATCCATTTTTTTAATCCCCAGTCATGGTATATAAGAATTATCTTCCCCAAACGAATCGGAAGGTTATCCATCTCTTTTATCCCCAATCAGGGTATATAAGAATTATCTTCCCCAGACGAATCAGAAGGTTATCCATCCCTTTTATCCCCAGTTAGGATATATAAGAAATAGACTCCCCAGTAGAGCAACAGACGACCAAGGTTCCTAAACTCTACTCCCCAAACAGAAATCGATACATCCCCTGCAGAGTCTTCTCAAACTAGTAAGCAGGAGTCCCCAGTGAAAGCATTATAGACAAGATTTAAGATATGCATACTATTTATCCCTAGCATTAGTTAGGGATTTATTTTCCCAGACAAGGATACTGCACAGGTCTACAAATATACTTCAACAACATTTTACATTCATACATCATAGCATATGCATACGAAATGCATATAGCACAATATCATTTGTTTTGAAAACATCATTATATAATGCATTTCATACATCATGACATTTCATACAACTAACTCTTTACCTTTTCAGGAAAGATCAATCAACAGACCGATATCATCAACAAATCCTTAAAACAGATTGTAGGACATTCCCTGGAACAAGACATGGAAAATATCTACATGATGAACACTCCTTTCAAACCTCTGCTGGCTCAGATTAAATCGAACAAAGAATTATTATGATACTTCTCTCAGTAGAACTTTTTCTAGCTCAAAGTAAATTGACCAAAGATTTATTCTGATACTTCTCTTAGTTAAAGATTTAAATACATTTGTTGGCTCAGATTAAATAGACCAAAGATTTGTTCTACTACTTTTCTTAGTAGACCTTTTTCTGGCTCAGATTAAATGGACCAAAGATTTATTCTGATACTTCTCTCAGTTAAAGATTTAAAGAACTCTGCTGGCTCAGATTAAATCAACCAAAGATTTATTCTGATACTTCTCTCAATAGACCTTTTTCTGGCTCAGATTAAATCGTCCAAATATTTATTCTTATACTTCTCCTAGTGGACCTTTTTCTGGCTCAGATTAAATCGATCAAAGATTTATTATGATACTTCTCTCAATTAAATATTTAAAGACCTCTGTTGGCTAAGATTAAATCGACCAAAGATTTGTTTTGATACTTATCTCAGTAGACCTTTTTCTGGCTCAGATTAAATCGACCAAAGATTTATTCTGATACTTCTCTCAGTAGACCTCTGCTGGCTTAGATTAAATCGACCAAAGATTTATTCTGATACTTCTCCCAATTAAATATTTAAAGACCTTTGCTGACTCAGATTAAATCAACCAAAGATTTATTCGGATACTTGTCTCAGTAGACCTTTTCTGGCTCAAATTAAACCTACCAAAGATTTATTCTGATACTTCTCCCAGTTCAAGATTTAAAGACCTATGTTGGCTCAAATTAAATCGACCAAAGATTTATTTTGATACTTCTTCCAGTAGATACTTTTTTTGCCTCAGACTAAATCGACCAAAGATTTATTTTGATACTTCTGGCAGTTAAAGATAGACAAAAACATCTTCTGGCTCAGCTTAAATCGACCAAAGATTTATCCTGATACTTCTCTCAGTAGATACTTTTTTTGGCTCAGATTAAATCGACCAAATATTTATTCTAATACTTCTCCCAGTTAAAGACAGACAAAAACATTTTCTGGCTCGGCTTAAATTGACCAAAGATTTATCCTGATACTTCTTCCAGTAGATACTTTTTCTGGCTTAGATTAAATCGACCAAAGATTTATGCTGATAATTCTCCCAGTTAAAGACAGACACATACATCTTCTGGCTCGGTTTAAATTGACCAAATATTTATTCTGATAATTCTTCTAGTAGATACTCTTTCTGGCTCAGACTAAATCGACCAAAGATTTATTCTGATACTTCTCCCAGTTAAAGACAGACATAGACATCTTCTGGCTCAATTTAAATCGACTAAAGATTTATTCTGATACTTCTTCGAGTAGATACTTTTTATGGCTCAGATTAAATCGACCAAAGATTTATTCTGATACTTCTCCCAGTTAAAGACAGACACAGACATCTTCTGGCTCAGTTTGAATCGACTAAATATTTATTTTGATACTTCTTCCAGTAGATACTTTTTCTAGCTCAATCGGCCAAAGATTTATTCTGATACTTCTACCAGTAGACATTTTTTGGCTCATATTAAATCGAGCATAGATTTATTCTGATACTCATCCAGAAAAGTCGAGCGTAGACTCTTTCCAACATCTTTTCTAGTTGAAGTCGGGCGTAAGCATCTTCTAGTACATCATTTAGACTAAATCAAGCGTAGATTTATTCTGATACATCCTCTAAGGACAAAGTCGGGTATAGACTTAGTCAGATTCTCTTATCAATAGTTATCTTGTATGGCATCTATAAGCCCATCTACGATGACTCTCCATCACCTTTGGATGGCATCTATAAGCCCATCTCCGACAATATTCTGTCACTCTCCAAATGGCATCTTTAAGCCCATTTTCGGTACAATCAACCAACATCGTTACTTCTTGCACAGACGAGTGCAAATTTCTGGGCACTTAAGTGTTTAATCATCTTCTACCTTCAAGTCACGAATGACGGGTGCGCCAATCTAACTTTTTAGGTTTAAGAAGATTGAACAGGGGTAGCTGTTGTACCCCAAAATTTTCCCTCTCATCTAATTCAAAAAAATATCCCTCCATACTCCTAGGGTTTTTAATTTCTTTAAGCACCCAAGGTTCATGGTTCAATGGTTGCACAATATTAGGGTTTGGCAGTTGAGTTTATCTTGAGTCAGGTTTTCATTCATGATAAAAGCTGTTGAACTTGAGGACTCTTTGATGATACATTGTTTGCTTGTGAAGAAAGTTAACCAAAGTTGAATTTGAGATTAGGGTTTTCTCTTCTTTTGGTTTGGGTTTTGTTGAGAATTATCAAGGGAAGATTTTTTGGAGCTTTATGTCGAATCTCACACATCTTCAAAGATCATTTAATACGTTTGTGTTAATATAATTGAGATGTTCATTCAAGAGAAAAATTCATTGGAGAGAAAGTATTATTGTATGCTTTCACTACTTAAGAAGGAAAAACTCACTTGTTTGCCAAATATTTTGAAGTGAAGAGATATTTTAAACTTTTTATTATGGAACCAAGAAATTCTATTGCATAAAGACAAGATTGGTTTAATTCTAAGACCTTTTCGTGCTTCCATGTTATAATTTCAAGTGCATAATTTAAAAGTTATTCTAAACTTGTTTCACAATATTTCAACAAGGAAATTTTCAAATTCATTACTTCTTTGATCAAAGTTCTATGTTGCATTCAAGATTCATGCTACCATTCAAATATAACAAGTGAAATATTTGATTGCAAAGTCTTTTGAAAATTATAAGTTATAGTTGAATACATTGTAGTACAAAGTTCAACATTGATTACAAGATATTCAAGTTTCTCAAATGGACAAGATTATTGTTGTACCCCAAAAGTTTCCCTCTCATTTCTTAAGATATTTCCCACAAGATCTTCAATAGCCCAAGCTTGCACAAGGATTGACTAGGTCAAGACATCTCCTCAACACTGATGCCTCAAATTAGGGTTTGAGTTTTCACAAGGAAAATTGGACTTTTAATGCCTCATATGACTTTCATGGACCATTATGGACTTTCAAGATGGCTCATGACAAGTTTCAAGTCTTGCAGTTCAAGTTTGCTTAGTCAGTTGATCAGATGACCTAAAATCATATGTATTGGGTAAAAAGTCAATTGTGGTTAACTTACAGTCAAACTTCAAGATTTTTGAGCCATATCACCATTTTGAACTCAAATGTGTCATTTGAGTAAGTTTGGATCACAATTCCCCCAAGAAAATTACTCAGATCATCAAAAGGGCAAAATGGTCCAAATTAGGGTTTTGACTAAGAAGGCTTGATATTTGACTTTTGACCTAATACATGACTTATTTGTTTGAAAAATGATACCAGGGTTTCAAATGCATTATCTTGACCTAATTTCATGATTCAATTCATTTCCCAAGATCAATTGATTGATAGTTGAAATTTGGTCAACTGATGAAAAAATCAATTGTACACTGAAAAGTCAAAACTTTGACTTTTTGATCAAAATTAAGTTTCAAAGATCACATTTCATCAAGACATGCAAAAATATGAAACTTGATCATCAATAAATCAAGAAAGTCAAAATCCATTTTGAAAAGTAAAAGTTCCCAAGACTTAGAAATTTTTCTAAGTGTTTTTAACATGGTTTTTTTCATAACTTTATGCCAATTTTTCACCAAGATGCAAGATGATTCAAAGAAAACTTCTAACATGAAAGTTGTAGATCTTGATCTACAACTTTTCTTTACTGATTAAGTTCTATAAGTTCTTATATTTTGAGTTATGAATTCACAAAGTCATGAACTTTTTCTTAAACACTTAGTGAAAATTTGACCTAGTTTAGGCAGTTTTTTGACCTAACTTCTTGGTCAATTTTCATCAAGTTCCAAAATGACTTTGTCAAAATAGAAAACATGAAAGTTGTAGATAATGTTCCAAGATTTTCAAAATGTACATGAATCAATGATATCATTTTTGAGCTAGGATAATCGAAGAGATGAAGTTAGGGTTTCAAACTTGAATTAAAAGTCAATTTTATGAAGAACTCAAGACCAAATCTCATAACCTTATCATCCAATCTCACTTTTCAGATCATGTTGCTTCTAAATCTCCATATAATCATATATTTACATAAATTTATGATGCATTACACAAAGATTTGAGGCTTTATCCATTTGGTCATACCATTTTTGGATGAAATTGCAAAAAGCCTCATATATGTTTTCATAAAGATCACTTTAATCACAAAGTCAGCCTCTTGAGCTCCCAAAACTATTTCATCTAAACAGAAGCAAGGTCAAAACCAAAAGCAACAGGTCTAAGGCCTCCAACAAATTTATACCAAGCTTTTACAAACACATTGAAACTTGTTTTTCACTTTTTTTCAAAAACAAGCCACCTAGCCAAAACCCTACAACTCAGAAATCCCTTGTGCAAAACATCTCTAACCTTTTTCATACAAGTATACTGCAAGCAAAGACACGAGAGAGAGCACCCTAAAAGATCCCAAGCACCCTACTGCACAGAACTGGCCATAACTTGACAGTTTTGAGCTTCAAACCCCCAAATCAAAAACCACGTGTGCATTTTCAAATATAATCATCCATACACTCTCTATAACCCCATTTCCATCATTCACCATTTTCAAACATCAAGCTTGTAGGTTGACTTGAGTAGGGAGAATTAGGAACTTTTAAATCAAAGTAGAAGTTGGAATACATTCAAGGAGGTTCAGGCAAGCTAAACAGATCCTTAGGACACCTCAAAGCTTTCTCAAACTCCATACACGAACCCATATGTAAGAGGTAAGTTTTCTAATTTCAATATCTTGATACAAGCATCCTTTGTGCATACATGCTGAAGTAAAAATGTAGATATCATTGCCCCAAACCTAACCATGTCCATAGTTTTCATTTTCATTGGCTGTGCATTGGGAATTTTGGGTTTGAACTTTCTGAATAAATTAGGTTTCAGTTTGGGGATAACAAAATTTATCTTCATCTTTGACTTTTAGCTTACATAATTTACATGGTTGGATTCGTGGTGGAAAGATGCATAACTTTCATGGTTATACTTTTGCAAATGGTAGAGAAATGAGAGAGTTACAGTTTCAAATTTTCTTGTCCATGGCTGGCGCGAGGAAGAAGATGAACATCTCTTCAGGGACGTGTTTATAATATATATTTATAGTTTTATATTAATAAACGATTGCATAGCCACCCCAGTGGTAGAAGCGCACATTTGTGACTAAGGACCTGGGTTCGAGCCCCAGTGGTACCCTTTTTTTCACTTTTTCTTATTCCAGGTTCAGTGCAAGCTAAGCTAGCGGGGGTACCATGTGTCTTTCTCCATCACCATCAGATCAGCCAAGCCATTAAATCCAACACCTCACATGCATGTCCCCATGATACACCCTTCAAGGATTCCCACACTGGATCACTATAGGGCGCTAGATTTGTTTTGGGCCTGGAGCATTTTTTGGCTTCTCACCCCCCTGATTGATTTTAGACACAGGCCCATTTATTTTGTTTTTATTTTGTTTTCTGACTTGAACAAAAAATACTTTTGAGCCTAGCGCCCCTATTACTATTGTTAACCACCATTTCTATTTTTTAACCCCCCTGACTTTAATTGTTATATTTTATTTTATTTTCTTTTTTCTATTTTTATTACTATTGTTATTATTATTATCATTTTATTAAATAAAAATAGAAAAAATATTTTATATTTATTATTTACATATTTAGTATATTTTTAATTTAACTTCTTTTAGATTAAAAGACTAAAAACATTCCTTTAGCCAAATTCTTTTCTTAATTAAATTAATATTAGACTTAGTTTATTTTAATTAAATTAATTTAGAACTTAGGAGTGTAATAATTAATTTATTTCCATTCTTTTTAGTTTTAATTAAATAGGTTAAAATATTTTCATAAATAAAAATCTAAGAATTGTTTTCTTAATTAGTTTATTTCTTTTTCTTATCTAATGTAGGTTTAGCCTACTTAGACTAATTAACCATCCTCTTTTTAGTCTAATGAGGTTAAAATCTCTTTCATATAAAAACTTAAACAAAAAACAATTTTCTTTTCCTTTGACATTGCTTTCTTTATTATTGTATATTATTTGATTAGTTCAACATGGTTGTAATAGTAATTAGGTTTAATTTCTCGTATCCCCCCATTTGTAAATTTGTGTCCCCTCCTCAAATGATGTAATAGCGTAGGATATTTATATTCCATAATTTATCGCTTTCAATATAAATGCTATTAATTAGGGTTTATATGGCAAGACTAAAATCAACCAATAGAAAACCCTAATTCAAGACAAATAAAGCATGAAAATCAAACACTTTGCACACTTGCACCTCTAGGGTTAACCTTATTTGTTGCCTTGAGAAATAACTAGTCATGTTATGCATGTGGGATACTTTATCAAAATACTTTCAAAATACAAGATCATAGTTCCTCGATGATCCTTCAAATGTTTCCTTATGAATGATCTTAGGCCCTTACAAAATTCCTAAGGTATCTCACAACATTGCATTCTATGACTATACGATGACCCACGCCTGTCCCGTCACATCTAATGATAGGGCTTCTTATCAATCAATGGTAAGGTAGAAATATCTAAAGGAAGAGGAAAAGAACTAAGACTTTTTGAGTAGGTAGAACGTTCATAGTTGCTTGCTCATAATCATCTTCAAAACAAACATCTTTTCAAATACACCAACACATTTCCAAAGATGATATTTTCAAAAGTCAACACTTTGTATGCATTTTTATAGAGACGAGAATCATTACAAAGTTCGCCTAAACAAAGGCACTTTTCAAAAATAATTTCAAAACAAATCACAAACACATTTCAAAAAAATCATTTCAAAGTGAGATAGCAACTAAGTTCCTATAGATAACTACGGATGAAAAGGGTGCTAACACCTTCCGTTTTCATAACCTACCCCCTGAACTCAAGAAAATTCTCAAAAGGTCTTTCCTGTTCTTTTCACCCTTTCCTTTATTGGATAAAATAAAAGTTGGTGGTGACTCTTGCTATCCGCAACAATTGCAATCAAACGCAAAACATCCAAGTCAGTTCTCCCACCGTATTACAGAATTGGCGACTCTGCTGGGGACAATACTTAAAGTGGGGTTACCTTAGAGCTAGATCACATTTAATTGCTTTCATTGTTTGATTTGTTTGCTTTATATTTTGGGTCCTTGTTTAGGCTTGTATTGATCCTCTACCCGGATCTAGGAACACCATTAGGTAAATTACATATCCAAAACTTGGGGGATATAAAAGCAATAAATATCTAGTTTTTATCTATTACATCCAGTAGGAAGATACAATAATATAAAAATGCGAAAGGTAAAAACGTGCGTGAATTGAAATGAAGTCTAATCCTAAACTCATTCTAAGTTAAAAGGAAAAAAAATTTGTCGTTTTATTTTGTTTTATGAAAGAAATTGAATTCTAATAAATCCTAATTCTATTAATTTTAAAATTAAGAAAGTGGTTTAAATAAATATTAATTAAGAAAAATGCTAACCTAATGTTTGTTTTGTGATTTTTTTATTTAATGTTAATTTAAAGAGTAAAGACATTAAAAGAAATGAACAAAACAAAATAAAAATACAAATGGTCCTTCGATCCCGGGAAGGAAATTGTCCTTTGATCCAAGGAGGGAGGTTGCCTTTTGATCCAGGGAAGGAGGTTGTCCTTCGATCCAAGGAGGGATGTTGTTGAAAGCGTATAATGGATTGCCTGTGGAGGGTATTGGATCTACAAGAAAACAAACAGAAAAAATCATTGCAAGAGGAAGGGATCAAACTCCTGCCTCTGAACATACACAACACCTTATCCTTCTTGCCCCTAATTCGAATCCTCTGACCTCAGGTCTGAGCTTCTTTTGGCTCGAAACAACCTAAACCCAGAGATTCGAAGGAAATCTCAGATTGTTCCCTAGCAATGGCACGATCTCATTCACGTTAAACCTATATTATTAATAGCCCTGAACATGAATCAAATGGTTAAAAGTATTTATATGCCATGAAAATGCATTTTTTTTATTTGCAAACCCTTACCAATCGAAGATACGTGGATCTGTGGCTTTAGGCGTGGAACGACTTGCTTAGGGGCCTGAAAGTCTTCCTGGGAATCTCAGGAGAGGGATAGGATGTTTGGTTTTGAACGAGGAGGCCTGCAAAGTATGCTTCGATTCTGGAAGCTTTGAGATATTTTTAGTTAGTTTTGTATGGCTCCTTGAGGTGATTTGTGTGTGTAGGCAAAAATGTTTCTTTATTTTTTTTGCCCGTCCTTGACAATGTGTCTTTAGCTCTGTATTTATAGAGGGAAGCAGTGAATGGAAATGGCAAGAAACAGCCATTTCCATAAGTCCTGAGGTGTCTTATAGTTGGCTAGCTCATCCCAAATTGTCCTTCGAATGTAATTGTGCAGGAGGCTTGGGCTTGGCAGCATGTAGGACTTTGGCTAGCAAGCATCTTGAACCAGACTCATCAAAAGACAAAACAAAACTTGTTTCCAACAATTGTGTCCTTCGAATGGACCAATTGTATTTCCTTCGAAGGCACCACTTGTGTGTTCTTCGAATGTAATTGTGCAGGAGGCTTGGGCTTGGCAGCATATAGAACTTTGGCTAGCAAGCATCTTGAACCAGACTCATCAAAAGAAAAAACAAAACTTTTTTCCAACAATTGTGTCCTTCGAATGGACTAATTGTATGTCCTTCAAATCCACCAACTTCATGTTCTTTGAATGGACCTTTTGAATGTTTCTTCGAATGGACCATATTGTGTGTCATAGTGTAGAAATTGTATGTTAAAGGGTTTAGAGGTGGAGTCAAAGCTAGCATGAGGAAAACCACTACTTTATGAATCGAAGCACGCATGAAAGGAGTTCTTGCCTTATGAATCGAAGGCAGGCCTGAAGGATGTACTTTCCTTGTGAATAGAAAGCAAGCATGAAAGGGGTTCTTGCCTTGTGAATCAAAGGCAGGTTGCTTCGAAGGAATCCTTTCCCTTGTGAATCGAAAGCTAGTTGCTTCGAAGGAATCCTTTTCCCTGTGGAAGCTTGAGAATAAAAGAAAACTTGCTCTTTCTTCAATTTGATGCTTGAGAGCCCAATATGACTATATGGAAAATATATGGGGCATCAAAAATCCAATTGTACTTGTGCAAACTTAGACTTTTGAAAATCCTTGTAAGAAAATGTATTGAGAAAAGTGAGGGCAAATTTTGGGGTACAACACCCTCGATGACCCTTCAATATTTCCTTCGGTAAACGATCTTAATCCCTTATGACAATTGCTAAAACATCTTACAAGGTGCCTTCTATGAGTGTACGATGACCCACGTTTGTCCCTCACATCCAATGATATGGATCCTTACCAACCAATGGTAAATTAGAACTATCTAAAGGAGGAGGAAAAGAACAAAGACTTTTTGAGTAGGTAGATTGCTCGTAATTGCTTGCTCACAAACTAAAACCATTTTCACACCTCACACTTTCAAAAACAAACATCTTTTCAAACACTCTCTTTCCAAACAAATATTTTCAAAAAAAAACATTTTGTATACATTCTCAACGATACGAGAATCATTGCAAAATTTCTGTATCAAGGCGTTTTCAAAATATTTCCAAAAACAAACATTTTGTATACATTGTCAACGATACAAGAATCATTACAAAATTACCATTTTCAAAACATCTTCAAAAACATTTTCCAACTTACACAAAATACAAAGCATTTTAAAGTGATCTAACAATTAAGAGCCTATAGATAACTACGGGTGAAAAGGGTGCTAACACCTTCCCTTTTCATAACCTACCCACTGAACTCAAGAAAATTCTCAAAAGGTCTTTCCTGTTCTTTTCACCCTTTCCTTTATTGAATAAAAGAAAATTCGGTGGCGACTCTTGCTATCTGCAACATTTGCGATCAAAAGCAAAACACCAAGTCGGCTATCCCACCGTATTACAAGGAGGATACTATTTGTCCGAATAGTCTTCTTCATCTTCATCGGAATATTGGCCAGAAGCAAGGTTGTTTCCTTTCTCAGCCTTCACACTCTTACCATCTTCACCCTGGTTGTCATCTTCGTTTGATGGAATATCATAATCTTGAGCTTACTTGATAGGACCTCTGAACCTTCTTCCCATGTTGAGGATGCCAATTGGTTTCCTTTTCATTTTCTTACTATCTTTGGTGATGAGGGTCTTCAGTTCTTCCTGCCCTTTGGCTAAGTTAAGGAACATTTGTTGGAACTGGGCATTCTAGGCCTAGAGATCTTTGATCATTTGTTCGATAGCCATCTTTTTACTAAAATAAACAGCAAGAAGATGAGAAAACCTATCCGAGGAATACCTTCTATGTAATGATATGTTTGGTATGTAGATGCATATGCAATATTTTCAAGGATCTCGCGAGACAAATAAGAATGAAATGTCAGAAATATAGTCTGGCTGCAGCTTTGACTGAAGAACTTTGCATCTTTATTTTTGAATCTCCTTCTATAAGAATCAAGCTCACCATGTCAAGTGGGTCTTAGCCTCTGACTCAAGGGAAAATATTTTAATCTTTGACGGCATATGGTAAGAGGAAAATAAATCCTCTTTCCCCTTTCTAGAAGTTTGGTTCATGATAAACTTGCATCAAAGGTCCCTAAGATCCTTGAAATGGTTAGTGAAAATGCCATGTCATGATGATATGATGTCGTGATGTCATGTTTAAACAAGTAGCAAACTAAACAAATCACACAAGAGCCTTAGGTTTAAAGGCTTGCATGGGGTCTGTAGGTAAGTACCTTTCTCTATTGAAGTTAAGTTGGCTCAACCTCTCCTAAAATAGTAATTGGGTTTTAGGGATATCATATCACGGATCTTTCTCGAAGGTTTTATTTTAGTACAGCAATTGATTTTCCACCAAAACATCTCGTGGTCGAATCTCAATGAGTGTAGCATCGGTACAAAACAAAGTGTCACACTAACGTAACCATCACTTCAACTATATCGATCTATGTGGTACAGTTTTCATGATCTATTGCTACTTACCTAAGGCATCCCTAGATCCAGATGTAGGATCTCTGCAAGAAATTAAACCTAAACAACCTAAATAGTGAAAACAATTTAAAGCAAGTAAAAGTGATCTAAGACTTTAAGGTAACCCTTCTTTGAAGTAATCCTTGGCAGAGTCGTCAGTTCTGTAATACGGTGGTAGAACTAACTTATTTTGTATTTTATCACAAATTTTGCGGATAGCAAGAGTCTCCACCAACTTTTCTTTTATCCAATAAGGAAAGCGTGAAAAGAACAGGAAAGACCTTGATAGATTTTGAGTTCGGGGGGTAGGTTATGAAAAGGGAATGTGTTAGCACTCTTTTCATCTATAGTTATCTACGGGCTCTTAATTGCTAGCTCACTTTTAAAAATTGCTTTTTTTTGTGTAAGTGTTTGAAAATATTTTTGAAAATCCAAAGTAAGGCTGGCTTTGTAATGATTCTTGTATCAGTCCTCAAGAACACGTACAAACTGTTTTAGAAAATATTTTTGAAAGTGATGTGTGAAATGTTTTGTTTAGGAAAGATTGTGAGCGAGCGATTAAAAGTGTGCTACCCACTCAAGGTCATTCTTACTATTTTCCTTCTCCTTTAGAGATAGTGCTATCTGAATCATCAGTTGGTAGGTAGCCCCCATCTATTGAATGTGAAGGGACAATCGAGGGTCATTGTACGACCATTAAAGGAAACTTGTAAGGATGCTTTAGTAGTTTCGTAAGGGAATAAATCATGTTATTTGTAGGAAACATTGAAGGGTCATCGAGGGACTATGATCTTTTATTCACAGGGACTTTGCTAAAGCATCCCTACGTTCGAGGGACATGACCGTTATTCTGAAAGACAACAAAGAGAGGCTACCCTAGAGGTGCAAGTGTGCAAATATGTTCAATTCAGTTATTTATCTTGAGATTAGGATTTTCTATCGTTCATTTTTATCTTGACATACAAACCCTAATTACTAACAATTCGATAAAATATAGTAGCAGAAAGTATAGGAGAAAATGTAAACCTAGGCCATTACAGAGCTTTAGGGCAGTTATATAATAGTGAAGTGCAGAAAATAAAACCTACAACTATTACATACTAGGAGCAGTTACATAATAGAAAAATGCAGAAAAAATAAAGCTACGTTATTATAGTTGAATGCGCCCTATACACTTTATCTAGGAAAATAAAAATAAGATGAAAATAGAAAAGAAAAATGTTTTGGTGATTTTGTTATGAAAAAAATGATTTATGATAATTAATTAAATAAACCTAAAAATCTAATTAATTTTATTTAATAAAAAAAGGTTAATTTTGAAAAAAGTTAATTAAAAAACCTAAAACCTAATTAATTAGGGTTTTAAAAAAGTTTATGTTTAATGATTAATGAAAAAAAATATTTAAGTTTGCCAAAAATAGATAGGGGAAGAAAAATCAATGGAAAGTAGGGTTAGAAAACAAAAATAGTGCAAATGCTAGGGGTGGGTGTTGAGCCCACGCCCATTACCTCATGCATTGCCTAGCTTGCCACTGTGTCAGGCGTGCGCTGGTGCTAGTAGAATGGAAGCAACACAATATATGATAAAACCTGCAAACATTAGAAAATATGGAGAAAAAAACATCAAAACATCAAAAGGCAGGGATCAAACCCACACCCTGGTAGTCTAATACCTTATCATGCACGTGTTTGCCATTGGGGTGGATTTACATCCGGTATCTCAGTGGAATCAAATAAATATAACATAAACCCAAATGACTGGGTCGGAGAGGCATCAGAGCCCTAGCTTCAGTCGTCTTCTCCGACAACTTCTTTTTGTGTTCCTGCGAAATAACAAACGTTAGTGGTTCAAAGATGCCCTACCCCCCCCCCCCCCCCTCCCCCCTAATTTGGACCTTGTGATTTCAATGGTTCCATTAGTTTTGGTTGATTCTCCTTGTACAAAGAGACACGAAACAAATAATATGAAATAGTTCAAACATGGCAATGCAGGATTCGACCATTATGGGACTCATGCGATGGTTTTATCCAGCATATTGACATCTAAAAAGAACATTAGTGATGTTAGTATGCATCAAAACATAATGAAAATAAAAATATGAATTTCATGCAAATCAAGAAACTGGAGAGGCATGTATGCGATTTTTCAAGCCCCTTGGATCATCACAATCGATCCATTCTTACCCTATAATGTCCTTGAAATTAAATGGGATGGTTGTTTGGCCTTGAGGAAGGCTGAAAATAGGGTTTGTACTTTGTCCTAATTTTTGAATATGATCTCCTTGCAATATTTTTGTGTCCTCTTTGTTGTCTGAATGAGGAATGTATAGGTTGTCAATTAGGTCAACAAAAGTTGGGCTTGGACCTTTGTATGAAAGCCTTGATTTTATTTAATTTAATTTTGAATTTAAATAAACAAAATCAAAAATAAATGGAATAAAAATCAAAGGGGTGTATTAATAGACTCATAGGTTCACTATGAGGTTTAAAACTCGTTTGGACCTTGAAAGATTAGTCCACTAGCCAAAAAATTCAAGTTTGATCAATTTAGGTTTCATGCATTTTCTTAAAATTTCCCAACTTTCACCAATCATAACTCTCTTAATTTTTATCATATGAATATTATATTGGACTTTTTGGAAAGCTCAAGATGTCCTCTACAATCTTAATGTTGATCATTTTTTCATTTAAAGACTTTATCTTGATGTAATTTGCCTTTACAAAAAGTGTTTTTTTGTTGACTTTTGAAATGACCTATAATGTATTGACTCATATCTCTCAAATAAAGCATTTTTTGGACTTAGCTTAGAGATACAAAGTTGTAGAGAATTGAATTTCCTTCAACACGATCTTTGGTTAAGAAAAATCTGATGAAGCATGTGAAATTTATATTTGGTCAAAGTTTAGTTGACTTCTCCTTAAGAAAATCCTAATTTGGTAACTTTTGACTTTTGATGAATCTTGAGTTTTCTAGATGAATGATGATCAACCCTTGATCAAATGATGAATGTGACTTCAAGATCTTGATGTTGATCAAAAATATTAAAGTTTGACTGTATGTTGACCATAATTGACTTTTTATCCAATATAGTTAATTTTCAATCATTTTAGCAATTGTCTGAGCAAACTTGTGATGCAAGGCTTGAAATTTGGCATGAGCATTCCTCGAGACATATGAGGAACCCTGAAATCCAATTTAGGCATTATAAGCTCAAATTTCCTTGAGAAAAGTGAAACCCTAATTGTAGGCCAACTATTTAGGAGGAGAATTTGTCTGATCAAACCTTGAGTAGCCTTGAGCAACAGAAAACCCTAGAAGCATAAGGAGATACCTTGAATAAAATAGGAGGGAAAATTTTAGGGTACAACAAATATAATTCGATAGGAGGTTACAAGTTGTTCGACCTAGTGAGCAAGCAGATTATGATCAATAGGGATGTGATCATATATGGGCTTAAAGAATGGGATTGGACTGAAAATATCAAGAAATATTTAGTGAGAATCTTACTTGAATAACCATAAAATCAAGTCAAAAGAGAAGTTTGACAAGAGTAAGTTAGAGATAAACGAAGTACAAGCAGACCTCAGATGATAATACACATGCCTGCAATGTTGCAAATTTGTGTGATTACATCAGATGATATGGTCAATGATGAAGGTGAGGTGGTACATTATGTTGTCTATGCAAATGTCAAACCAGTCAAAACAACTGAAGCATTGAAATATTTGAAGTGGGTGAAAACAATAAATGAAGAAGGAAATTCCATCGAAGACAACAACACCTGGTCACTTGTCGAATTTCCTCAAGGCAAGAAGGCAATCAATGTAAAGTGGGTATACTAGGTGAAGTTGAATCCAAAAGGGGAAGTAACTCGACACAAGGTAAGACTTGTGGAGAAAGGATTTCTACAGAAAGAAGGAATCAAGGTTTTTGCACTTGTTGCTAGAATCAAAACAATTAGGTTAGTTGTTGGTCTAGCAGAAATGAAAAGTTGACACATATGTAAGATGGACGTGAAATATGCATTCCTGAATGGGCCCTTAGACGAAGAAGTTTATTTTGCACAACTAATTGGGTTTATGAAAAATGGCGAAGAGAGAAAGGTGTACATGTTGCATAAAGCCCTGAATGGATTGAAACAAGCTCCAAGAGCTTGGAATAAGGAAATAGATAACTTTCTAAGGGAGAAGAAATTTATGAAGTGCATAACTAAACATGAAGTATATATACTAAGAAGCAATAGTGAATTGCTTATACTGTGTCTCTATATTGATGATTTGTTAATAATAGGTAGATGCATGAAGGAGATTGAAGACTTCAAAGGTGATCTTAGCAAGGAGTTCGAAATGTCGGATCTGGGTGACATTTCATATTTCTTTCGTATTGAATTGTACAAGAGTAGTAGAGGTTTTATGATGCATCAAAAAAGATATGCAAGAGAAATTCTCAAGAGATTTGAGATGAAAGAGTGCAACTCGACTTCGACACCTGCAGAACCAAGGTTGAAACTGTCGAAAGATTCAGATGAAGATGATGTCGACCTAACCCAATACAGAAGACTTACTGGATCATTAAGATACCTTTGTCATACAAGGTCTGACTTAGCATACAGTATAGGTATGGTAAGTAGATACATGCAGAAGCCAAAGGTATCCTATCTAGTAGCGAAGAAAAGGATACTAAGGCATCTGAAAGGAACTCTCGACTATGGAATTTTGTTTCATGTAAATGATAAAGGAAAATAATCCAAATTAGTGGGATACACCGACTCAAGTTGGTATAGTGATGTTAAGGATCGAAAATCCACAACGTGATATGTGTTTATGATAGGTGATGCACCAGCTGCTTGGAAATCGAGAAAGGAACCAGTAAGGGAATTATCATCGTGAAAAGCAGAGTACATAATTAATTTTCTCTATTCATGTCAAGCAACATGGATGGTGAACTTGGTCGAAGAAATCACAGGGAAAGATCATGGAGCAATTGCCATGAAGATCGAAAGCATGTTAACTATCAATCTGGTAAAGAATCTGATAGCATATGGTCAAAACAAGCACATCGAAATGAGGTTCCACTATCTTTGAGAGCAGGTAACAGATGGGAAGATGAACTTAGAACACTGTAGAACTGAGAATCATACTGTAAACATCATGACGAAGGTTGTGTAGGTCGAAGTGTTCAGAAAACTAAAAGCTATGATAAATGTAGATAGCTTAGACATGATGAATTAGATGGTGTGTTAAAAGTGTAATTCCTTATGTCAAAGTAGGTTTTTGCTTGACACAAGGTGTGTCGAATATCTTAGGTTAGTCTATCAAAGTGTGTATGTCAAGTTGTACGTAATTTTCGAAGTATTGAAGCAGGTTGCTTCCCACGGGATTTCGATTTAGATCCAAAATAGGTATTTTTGAGCTTTTTTGTTTTGGGATTTGTCTTAGGAAGAAAGCTAACCTAAAAACTATAAATAGAGGGAGTAACCCCTACTTTTATAATTAACTCATAACAAATTGTATTTACATGATTTTGCAGTTGCAACGTGAATAAAGATTTTCCACAGTTTGTGGGCAGAGAGTTACTATGCAGAAATCCTAAATATCTTTTATTCTTTGATTTTTTTTCTTTTCATTGTCATTGTGTGGTGATAACAATCATGTTCGTCAAGATTGATAAAAATTCATCATAGGTTTTGGTGGATTTCCAACAATAATGATATGCTTGTCGTTCCTCTCACTAATTTTTTACATTTCACCCTATCATCTAAGAGACGGATGGATTTTCCTAATTTATCCAAAGTGTTTTTTTATGGGGACTAGGGATTCTTGGTAGTTGAATAGTTGATAGTTGATAAAATATAGTTTTAGAGAATTATTTAGACAGAAGACTATGATATTGATTTCTTTGATGTTTAATTATAAGATACCAATTGCCTATTTATAGGCTCAAGTTACCAATCTCTCAATGTTGGTGAATGTTTCTATATTATTTTAGTTTTTTTCTAGATGTTTCACGATATATTAGTATTGTGATAGTTTTAGGTTCTTATATCATTTTCGTATACTTATAATTCTAGGTTCTTTTACCATATACAAATTCTATTTATAGGTTCTTCTACCATTTTCATACACATTATTTTTAAGAATATTCTAGAAATTTTTTAAAATTTCAACCCTCCTCCTTAATGCAAATTTCGGTGACTCTAACTGTAGCTCCTAGCTCTTCAAATTTTATTTGCAACGCCTTCATGAATATGTATGCAATTTTATCTTCTATCCTGAAATAGTCAAGTCTGATCTCTTTAGTTGCTTCAGCTTCTCTGATAAAGTGATACTTGATTGCTATGTGTTTTGTTCTTTTGTGATGCACTGGATTCTTTGCAATTGCAATTACTAATTTTCTATTGTAGTTTCGTGTAGTAGGCTCATCTTTTTTTCTTCGATATATTCAAGTATCCTACAGAGCCATATATCTTGACTTGTTGCTTTAGCAGCTGCCACATACTCTGCTTCTGATGTTGATTGTGCAACCGTAACTTGCTTCTTTGATGCACAAGAGAAAAAAATGTATCTAATTGAGAAAGCATGTCAAAAGTTTCTCTCCATGTCATCTACCGAACTTATCCAATCACTATCGATGTAGCCAAGTAATCCTGAGTCGGTTTTGGTAGTGTACCATATATTGAACTCTTTTGTTCCTTGTCAATACATCAAAATTATTTTCCCTACTCCAAAGTGTATTTGAACTTGGCTTTGCATGAAACTTGATAGAATATTTGTAGCATACATCATGTCCGGTCGTGCAGTTGTCAAATATATAAGGCTTCTAATTATACTTCTGTATATGGATGCATCAACTTCTGATGCTCCATCATTCTTTTGTAGTTTCTCATTTTTTTTATGAGTGGAGTAGCGACAGGTTTGCAACCGCGCATCTTGAATTTCTTAAGTAAGCCTTATGTGTATTTCTTTTTCAAGATGAATATCCGGTCATTTCTCTGACTTAACTCTATACCAAGCAAGTAACTCTTCAAAACCAAGGTCGTTCATCTCAAAGGTCTTCATTACATATTCTTTGAACTCCATCATTATCTTAGTATTGTTTCCCATGTAGATAAGATCATATATATATATATATATATATATATATATATATATATATATATATATATATATATATATATATATATATATATATATATATATATATATATATATATATATATATATATATATATATATATATATATATATATATATATATATATATAGAGAGAGAGAGAGAGAGAGAGAGAGAGAGGGTAAGATATTGTATTGACCTTGATAATTGATGAATAATGTAGGCTCACTGTTTCTCCTCTTGAATCCTTGATCCATGAAATATTGATTGATTATTCTATATCATGCTCAAGGTGCTTTCTTTAGACCATATAGTGCTTTTCTTAGTCTTAACACTTTTCTTTCTTCGCCTTCACACGTGAATTCTTGTGAATGCTCTACATAGATCTCTTATAATGTTTTTCTCATGTAACAACTTCAAAGCATGTGTGTTGAAGTGGCAAAATATTTGATGCCATAGCCATGAATCATCAACTTGTACCTTCATGAAAATTTTAGTTGCATATTTCAAATTTAGCAGAAAACTTCTATTGATCTTCTCCATCTTCACTTGGGCTATCTCAAGCCTTTTATTTTTTTGAAGCCATTACATTTGTCTAGTCCAAATATGGTCACCTCATCGCCTTCTTTGTTCCCTTGCATTCACTAAACCTCTGTATGTATCTATGATATGTACCTTCTCCTATAAGTTGTAAAAAGTGGTATCAATATTTGATAAAGCAACATTTCTACATTTATACAAAATCAAAATAGCCTAAAAAAATTTCTACTACAAAAGATACAAACACCTGAACCTAAAAATTAGACTTCCAAGTTACATGGGTTTAAACATTGAAATATTTTACAAACTTGGATGGTTGAATATAGTAGAGAATACATTGAGTCGCGAGTTATCTAACGGTGAGTCTATGTTGTTAATGATCTCCTTATTTAGTTCCAAATCTCTTCTCACAAATGAATGAGTGGGATGCCATGCCTTGAACAAGAAATGGGAAGTGTTAGTGCAAATTAAACACTTAATTAATGGTGAGAATATGTAGCTAAACTATTCATACCTTCTTTTCAAGAACTTCATCAATCTAATTTTCATGATACCATGACACGTCATCAATAGAACACTTGGAGGTTCATGCTACAATTTCCAAATTCATTACTTATTTGACTTGGTCATGCCTGTACAAAGAAATTAAATACTTTGTCAAAATTTTCTCAACATGCCAACATAATCAATTGTGAAGAACATGTTCATTATCTATCTTAGTTTAGTTTTGATATAGACAAAAGCTTATCACAGAAGGAATATCAAAGAATAAAAGTTTGGAATCAAGAATCAAGAATGCATAAGATTATGGATATTTTGGAGGGAAAGTAAATTGATCTTAAAGCAAAGGTATTCAATTACAATTTGTAAGAGTAAGAAGTGTCTCTACATATGGCCTTAAGATTTTGATGATAACTTTACATGATATCATAGAGAACATTTGTATACTCTAATGGTTTTGTTCTAGTGTGTAGTTGTTGATGTAATGTTCTAACTCTGATATTAAGGTGTGTGACATCATCAGATTCTGAAGATACACTACTAGAAGAAAAAACGTGGTTACGTGTTACAGTCGAAGTCAAGATTCTGAATATGTATTATACAACGTGTCTAAGGAATGTTAGTATAAGAGGTTTTGATCGTGACTTGGTGGTTAAGCTTTTGAGGCCTTCTAAAGCTTTACTTCTGTGTGTAACAAGTCCTGAAGATTATGAAGACGAGTTTCTACTAAAAAAGTTCTGATGATCTGAAGAAAAGCAAGTTCTTACAACCAAGTGCTGAAGACTCTGAACACAAGGTTCTAATAGGACAAGTTTTGAAGACTCTAAGACTTGGGTTCTAAGACTTAAGAATGATTCTTTTACAACAATCTTCAAACATTCAAATCATCTAAAGCCTCTGAAGATAAGAAGAATTTCAAATGGTTAACGTGTGATGGTGTAAAAAAGGTACATAAAGTGTTTGTGACCTCTACCCTCTAGGGTGGTGTAAGGACAATCCTTTTGCATTGTATTGCCAACCACTCTCATTGTGACCGTTGGGAACAAACGGCTAGATTTCTAGCTTTCTTTCTTTATTTAATGGATCTCTGTTTACAAGCTTATTAGAAAAACATTATTCAGAGAAAAAGTGGAAAGCTATCATTGAAAAGTTATAGGATACATAACATATCATTTTATATTGTCTAAACTCTTACACCTTATCCTATACGTTGAAGAACTAACCATTGGTGCAGAAAAAGAATTTTCTATCCTCACAATGTCTCGCTCTTTCAAGGCTATAAAAGAAGATCAAAAATTCGGAGAAAAGTGCCAATGGCCACAAAGCTGAAATATTATGGATGTTGAAGCTATCAAAGCTACAACACTAAACATTCCGAATACCACTATACAAAAATGAGAGAAAATAAAGAAAGATAAAGAAGAAGACTACAAGATGCTACTCTAACTATCATCATATACATATTGGTAGATCTCAGAAGAAGCAAGGAGTTGTTGCTTCGTAACTTTCTCAACCAGAAGATGAAGAAGAAGAGCACTACAAGATGCTACCCAACTTCTGATCAAATATATCTTGATAGAACATTGTAGTATGCACAAGATTTGTTGCTCGTATTATGTTATAGTTCTAATCTCTTCATGTAAATTGTTTTAACACTAGAGTTATTGCTCGAAAATATGTTAAACAATATGTGCTTAAATCATTTGTGTAATCTTCTTAGAAGAAGCAAACATGTAAATATAGAAACCTTATCAACTGTTGTTGATTGATTCCTTGAGTGGCCAAGTTAAGGTCTAATCTCAAAAAGATAATGGTTGTGGTCATTATGGGAAATCCTTATAGGAGATCTTAAGTGATCTGATTCTATTGGGTCAATGATTATTATATTCGTTAAATCGGATCACTGAACATATCATTGGAAGTTTCCTTGGGTGACCAATAAAGGTGTAATCTCAAGAAGACAGTGGCTACTAGTCAATATGGGAAATCCTGATAGGAGATCTTAAGTGATCTGATTCTATTGGGTAAATGATTACTATATTCGTTAAATCGGATCACTGAACATATCATTGGAAGTTTCCTTGGGTGACCAATAAAGATGTAATCTCAAGAAGACAATGGCTACTAGTCAATATGGGAAATCCTGATAGGAGATCTTAAGTGATCTGATTCTATTGGGTCAATGGTTGTTACATTTGTTAAATCGTATCACTGAACATATCATTGAAATGTTTCTTGAGTGACTGAGTGAAAGTCTAATATCAAGAAGACAGTGGTTGCTGGTCATTGTGAAATCTTGATAGCAGATCTTAAGTGATCTGATCTTATTGGGTCAATGAATGTTATATCAAGTTGGATCATTGAACGTGTCATTGGTTATTAGTCACTGGTTGTTGCTCGTGCATTTGTAATCAGTTTGGTTATAGTGGATTAAGTCCTTGTTGAAGGCGAAATCATCTTTGAGGGGGTGGACAGGATTACCCTTGTTAAGGTGAACTTGGATAAATCACTTGTGTACTTTACTCTTAATTGTCTTTATTGTTATTATCATTTGAGTGCTCAGAATTTTTAAAGGGGAATATTTTCTATAAACCCAATTCAACCCCCCCTTTCTTGTGTTTTCTCTACCTTCAATTGGAATCAGAGCCCAACTCTGTTATTGATTCAAGAATTAAACACTTAACTGTGTAGAGAGATCCAACAAGAGAAAATTGTATGGCTGTCTGTTACTCAAATGATAGAAAGCTTTTTTGGTTCAAAGCCCGATCTGTAGAGAAATGAAAACTCTGGGTAAGAATGGGAAACACGAATACAAAATCTCTGGAATCAAGTTCTCGGGATTCTGAAGGCTCTAGTACTCGATGGAAAAGGAATTCTTCTTCTCATCATCATAAGCTCTCCATCAGAAGCAAAGGTCAGCAATCGGTCTATAGATCATCAACAGAAGTTGTCATCCAAAAGACAATTTCTACAAGCTTCTATAGAACAAATCAACACCATCTCAAGAAGATCTGTCAAAAGCTTCAAATAAGGAAAAGGCTTCTAAAAGATAGGAAATAAAGTTGCTACTAAAGTTCAAGAAGTGAATAACTCGGGAGATAATCAAACAAACGCTTTTTCTGTTCAAACTCTTATGAAGAGGCTCAGGCAGAAACTATCTTTTCCTGAAGGTGTCTCTTGATGAATGATCTAAAACTAGATCTCCAGTGAAAACACCAGTTTTGTCATTTAAATATTTTCTTTTTAACAAAATCTCAACCAGTCTCTTCTACCAGTTAGAATCTGATATGTTGAGAAAAAGTCTCTATGTTATCAGTCATAACAAATTTAGATCTATCTTTTAATCTTCAGCATACTATTTAGGTTGTGAGAGGAGTTGTAAATCTAGGAATTAGTATTAATCCTTTCTAAGCATAAACTTATCTCTTATCTGCATCATATATGTGATTCTTATCTAAAAATAATCTTTCACTTGGTTGTTTGAATATTTGACTTTTTCAATTTAGTTTTTTAGCCTGCTGCTACCATTTTCTATATATCTTGATAAGTCATCTTTGTACATTTCCATACTGTTTACTTTGACTGGTTTGGTTAACTGATTCATTTGGAACAAGGAATGTGATATAGCTATACCCTTTCTTACTCCAAGTGTCTTTTTGTCCTCCATCACGTGTCTAGGAACTCATTATTTACTCACATCACTTTAAGTCTTTTTTATTGGGATGACTGTTTCAATATCTTTTAAAGTCTATTCATATTTTTTAGCCAGTCAATTATGCTTCCTTCCCATCTATTTAAATCCCCATCTATCTCATCCATTTTCAGTCTCTTCCTCTCTCCCTCATACATTACCCATCTTCCAATGGTCGTAAGAAACTTTCTGGGTTTCAAAGAACTTCTGGAACTCATCTGTGAACTTCGTCCTCGACTTAGTAGGGCTGATCTCAGTCACACTGAAAGCTTCATCCTTCAAGGATGGTATCACTACATTGCTATGTTGCATGGATCCATCTACCCTCATTTGATCCATGATTTTTGGTTGTATGTGTATGTCGATGATGTTTCCATATTTTCAACTATTTCCGCAATCATATCACCATCACTCCAACATTAATTGTTGTTGTAATAGGACATACTCAAGCGGGTACCACTATTGAAGCAATTCAAAACACCCTCGCTCTCCAAGATAGTCTCAGATCCATTCACGATCCCTCTGAGATGTATGAACCAAACAATTCTGGAAACCTCCTTCCTATCGTTGCCTTATGGTTTCAACTTCTTTTAACTAATTTCCACCCTAGAAGAATAAATCTGCATATTTTACCTCATAAAGATAGAGTTTTGATTTATCATCTCAAGCATCACATTAGGATAAATCTGCCTCAAACCATCTTCAACTATCTCAGGAACTCGATTGATGCCTCTAGAAATTGTCACCATTCCTTTGTCCTATTTGGAAGAGTTCTCTTTGTTCTCTTCTTTAAGGTCAGGATTGTTGAAGTAGTCCATCAGAATAGACCTGACGATGCTCTTGAGGAAGAAAGATGTGAAGTTCTTGAAGTCTAGTATGTGCATAATTTGCATCTATTAGGAGTAGATTATAAGGGTTTCTTGATTGTTTTGTGTTTTGCTTGTCTGATTGACGTTTGTACTTCTTCCTTAAACGAATAAAACTTTATGTCGTGTTTATTAATATTCTGGTTATACTAAAATAATTCAAGGAAATAACTAAATTATTCTAAAAACATTAAAACAAATAAATATGCTCTAAAAAATATAACAAAAAATTCTAATAAGGTTCAAGAAAAATCAAGCCAAAGTAATTAACTGTAATATAGTTAGAAGCGTTTAGTGATCAATCTTTAATAAGAAAATTTCTAGAAATTAAAATTTTCTGAGTGATGATAACATAACTTTGATCAAAGTGAAAAATCTCTTGTCACTTCCAAATCTCCTTATTTGACGTGTCATGTAAAAGATATGGCTTTCTTGGAAATATACAAAAAAATTGTTTTTCTTTTCCTAAATGTCATAATTCCTCTCTGGGTTTTCTAGTACCTCTTCCAACCCAAGTTTTAATTGTTATGTCCTAACATGTCCATATGTCCTTTTAAAATCTTATGCGTGATACGCCTCTAAAACTCTGACATTTCTCCTACTTTTCACCTCTTTTGTTTCCTATTTATTCACACATTTTTCTTCTATCTTCATAATCCTCCAAAATCCTCTATCAAAAATGTCTATCACCCCAAACCAATGAACCTTTCATGAAGATGATTATCTTCTAGAAGTTATCAATGAACATCGTCCTAAACTTTTTGGTGCTAGTCCGAACTTCCACTTTGGCATTCTCTCCCAAAAATGGAATAGTTATCTTTCTCTTCTAAAAGGACCCATCTATCCAAATCTTGTAAAAAACTTTTGGAAAAATTCTTTGATCAATCTCAATAGTCTATGGATCACCTCAAACATCTATGGTTGGCATGTCTCTATAACTGCTGGATGTATTGTCGGTGCAGTCAACTGTCCTCAAAGCGATTCCGTGTCTAGCCGTGTTTCTCTTAACATTATCTCTAATTCAAAAATAATTTCTATCTTTGAAGTTTCTTCTGAGTTCAAATCTACAAACCCTGAGAATTTTAAGCCTTTTTCGAAAGACTGATTTTTCTGTATCCTGACAAACATTTTTCCTCGTGGTGTTAACAAAAATTTTCTGACTAATAATGACAAGATTCTGATTTACTGCTTGATCAATGATATTCCAATTAACCTTCCTTGGACTATTTTCAATCATCTTAAAGAGTATATCTCTTCTTCTAGAAATTTGAACGAGTCTTTTATTCCCTATGGAAGAATCTTGTCAGAAGTCTTTATTCAAGATGAAACTGTAAGAATCATTCGTAGAATTCAAGATGGTCTAAGTGATGCCTTGAAATAAGATGTGTGTGAAACCTTTGTTGATCAGTGGTTTAATTAGTTGTTAATTAAATTATGTATTTTTAATTTTTTATATTTTCTGGTTAGTGTATGTGTGTCCTTATTCTATATAATCTATGGTCTCTTAAATGTAATATGTGTTGTCTTCTGAATTGCTATATGTTTAATCAGTGGGATTTGTATCCTCTCTGCTTTCAATAAATTCAAATTTCTCTATTCTGATTGTTGCTCTCTTATCCTTAACTCTTCTTTCTATTTTCATAATTTAATTTTCTGTCTCTTAACTACCTTTTTGATTTCTGACAAAGGGGGGAAAGTAAAATGATTTTGATAATATAAAATGTTGTTACTACTGACTATGTGTTTGATGTTTCAATCCAGGAACTTTGAACAAGTTCATTGTGTATTTTAAAGATAGGTTGAATATGAAGATCCTGATGTCTAAGGTTGAGAACCTTATGGATGAAATCAACTTCGATATCATATATAAGAAGTTGTACACTTTATGAATATATGAATATTCAAATAGATGTACCAAACACAATTCAGAAGTTATAAACTTACTGAAAGTAAGGTAATCTTGCTTGATATCATAGTGTTTGGAAGTTGTGAACTTTCTGAAAGTATGGAATTCAGACTTAAAGCTTCAGAAGTTGTGCTCTCCGGAAAGGAAGTAAAGTCATCTTTCTGATGCATGCTCTCATACATAAATGCCACTCAGAAGTTGTGCTCTGATACGTGTGCTTCTGCAACGTATGTTCTATTAAAAAGTTGTGAACTGTCTAAATGCATGATATATTGCAAAATATCATATGAAACGTTGATACTTAAGAAGTAGTGAACTTATCCAGAAGTATAGTGTTTTCGTTGTGATATCATAATCAAGAAATATGAGTGTTGATACATGATGCGTGGCATTATTCAATCAGGCTCAAAATCAAGTTTTGATTCTTCATCAAGTGCTAATAGTAACCAGGTTCTAAGATGAAGACCAGGCGCTCTAGTCAGACTCTGACGAGTTATTGTAGGGAAGTGTTACTTCTCTATCTCTATGTTCTGAAAACTCAAAATTTATTTTGTGAGTCTTGAGCTCAGGGGGATACTCTGAACAAGCATAAATTAAATTTTGGGATTAACAGATTCAGGGGGATATGTGACCTTAACTCTGAATTTGTCGGTTACAGTGATTACCCTGTTTAAATTGTTCTATCAAAATACATGGTTTTGTCATCATCAAAAAGGGGGAGATTGTAAGAACAAGAAGTGTCTCTACATTTGGCCTTAATATTTTAATAATAACTTTATATGATATCATAGAGAACAATTGTATACTCTAATGGTTTTGTTATAGTGTGTAGTTATTGTTGTAATGTTCTAACTCTGATATCAAGATGTGTGACGTCATCAGGTTCTGAACATATACTACTAGAAGAAAACATGTGGTTATGTGTTAGAGTCAATGTTAAGATTCTGAATATGTATTATGTAATGTGTCGAAGGAACGTTAGTACAAGAGGTTCTGATCGTGACTTGGTGGTTAAGCTTTGGAGTCCTTCTAGAGCTTTGCTTATTTGTGTTACAAGTTCTGAAGATTATGAAGATGAGTTTCTACTGAACAAGTTCTAATGATCTAAAGATAAGAAAGTTCTTACAACCAAGTTATGAAGACTCTGAACACAAGGTTCTAATAAGACAACTTCTGAAGACTCCAAGACTTGGGTTCTAAGACTTAAGAGTTATTCTTCTACAACAAGCTTCAGACATTCAAGTTATCTGAAGCCTTTGAAGATAAGAAGAAGTTCAAATGGTTAACGTGTGATGGTGTACAAAAGGTACATAAAGTGTTTATGGCCTCTACCTCTAGGGTGGCGTAAGGATAGTCCTTTTGCACTATATTGTCAACCACTCTCATTGTGACCGTTGGAAACAAACGGCTGGATTTCCAGCTATTTTTCTTTACTTAACGGGTCTCTATTTACAAGCTTATTAGAAAAATATTATTCAGAGGAAAGGTAGAAAGCTATTATTGGAAAGTGACAGGATACAAAAAATATTATTTTATACTGTATAAACTCTTACACCTTATTCTATGTGTTGAAGAGCTAACTGTTTGTGCAGAAAAAGGCTTTTCTATCCTCATAATGTCTCTCTCTTTCAAGGCTATAAAAGAAGATCAAAGATTCGGATAAAAGAGCCAATAGCCACAAAGTTGAAATTCTATGGATGCTGAAGCTGTCAAAGCTGCAATGTTAAACATGTTGAAGATCACTATACATAAATGCGAGAAAAGAAAGAAAGATAAACAAGAAGACTATAAGATGCTACTCCAACTATCGTCATATACATCTTGGTAGATCTTATAAGAAGCAATGAGTTGTTGCTTGTAACTTGCTCAACCAGAAGATGAAGAAGAATAACACTACAAGATGCTACCTAACTTTTGATCAAATACATCTTCACAGAACATTGTAATGTACACAAGAGTTGTTGCTCGTATTGTGTTATAGTTCAAATCTCTTCATATAAATTGTTTTAACACTAGAGTTGTTGCTCGAAAATATGTTAAATAATATATGCTTAAATCATTTGTGTAATCTGTTTAGAAGAAGCAAACATGTAAACATAAAAACCTTATCAATTGTTGTTGATTGATTCTTGAGTGATCAAGTGAAGGTCTGATCTCAAGAAGAAAATGGTTGCGGTCATTACGGGAAATCCTGATAGGAGATCTTAAGTGATATGATTCTATTGGGTCAATGACTATTATATTCATTAAATCTATCACTGAACATATCATTGGAAGTTTCCTTGGGTGACCGAGTGAATGTCTGATCTCAAGAATACAATGGCTGCTGGTCATTGTCAAAAATCTTGATAGGAGATCTTAAGTGATCTGATTCTATTGGGTCAATGATTGTTATATTCGTTAAATCAGATCACTGAACATATCATTGAAAGGTTCCTTGAGTGACTAAGTGAAGGTCTGATCTCAAGAAGACAATGGTTGCTGGTCATTATGAAATCTTGCTAGGAGATCTTAAGTGATCTGATCTTATTGGGTCAATGAATGTTATATCTGATTGGATCACTGAATGTGTCATTGGTTTCTAGTCACTGACTATTGGTCGTGCATTTGTAATCAATTTGGTTATAGTGGATTAAGTCCTTTTTAAAGGCGAAATCATCGGGGTGGACAGGGTTAACCTTGTTAAGGTGAACCTGGATAAGTCACGTGTGTCCTTTACTCTTCATTGTCTTTATTATTATTATCATTTGAGTTCTTAGAATTTTTAAAGGAGAATATTTTCTATAAACCCAATTCGACCCCCCCCCCCCCCCCTTCTTGTATTTTCGCTACCTTCATAACTAATATTATGTATATACTTAGATGCTCATAAAATCATTCATCTTTTCATCTATAATGTTCCTAAGCAGTCATGCATAAAACCTCTCAACTCAAGACTTTTAAAAGGCCAAAGTTTCAAGTTTTTTAATAGTGAAATCAATTGTACATTTCAAACAATTGATTGCATGATGGTTATGCCAGGAACATTTTAAGTCAGGTAACTGGTTAACCGATTTATGGAATCAGACACATGACTGTTGTTGTTTGAAATTTGAAAATTGTTATGCACTTTTTAAATCAGATATTCGTTTAACCGATTTATGAAACACTATACAAAATGATGAACCGTGTCTTTTCATGAACTATTGTCATTCTAAACTATTAAAACCTTAATGGAAATGTCTCAAACTTTTTCATCAATTCATTGAAGTTTACTAGGATATAATTAAGGCAAAATACATTAGTTTTCAAATGATCTCTTTCATACAAATTTCAATACAATTCAAATCAATTTTCTAAGTGTTTGTTCATTTTAAAAATGTTGAAACTTTGTGCATAACTTTCAAATTATTCATAATAGTTTCATAATATATTATGAGCACTTAAGGTTTATGTATATTATTGAATTGTAACATTGAAAAAAAAAAGATAAGACTTTATCTTGGAATTCATTCAAGATTCAAATACTTAAGATTATTCAAAAAAATGTGTTGTAATTTAATCACCAAGATTGTGGTGATGAGTTGTTTGCTGTAAAATGTTCTTTGGATTAGTGTAATTCAAAGTCCACCATAGTATTTGATGTTTGTGGAAAATGTCCTTTGATTTTGGGAGATTCAAAGTCTACCATAGGTTTGATATTTATGTTACAAGATTGTAATAAAGGTTTTGGTGTGATACTTATATAAAGATCTAATGTAGTAAAAAATCCTTCAAGGTGTGAAGGGACTAGATGTACCCTTGGTTGATAAGGGGAACTAGTATAAATATCTTGTGTTCATTTATTTTCCAAAACTTTAATTTTATGCACTTGATATTGCTAAGAACATATCATTTTCATATCCAAAGACAAGTAAAAACATAGCGCAAAATAAGAAAAATCGAGAAACCTTAATTCAACCTCTCCCCTCTTAGGTTGCACTCTAATACTTCCATAAATACCAACTGAAGAAGTGAAAAACACAAGAAGGGGGGTTGAATTGTTAAAACTTGAAATCGAATGCAGACAACACGTTATTTTTATCCTGGTTCGTTTGATCTCAAACTACTCCAGTCCACCCGTCAAGGTGATTTCGCCTCTCTCCAACGAGGTCTTAATCCACTATATTTAACTGAATATTACGACTGCTTTAACAACTTCTAAAGCCTTCTTGAGTCTAAACCACAGACCGGTTTCTCAAGGAAATTCTTGCTTACAGATAAATGAAAAATATGTGTGTTTGATGTTTCCTACAAAAACTGTATATCACAACTGTGACAATACACAAATTAAGCTTATGATGATACTAGATTGCTAGAGCGATAAAGTAATCAATTGAGAGCTTTTGCAAACTGTATGAGTGAGGATGAAGATGATTGACTTTAGGCGTGTATAGTATTGTCGAGCATTAGCCAATTCACTTCTCACTGATTTGTTTAAATACTTCTTGGAAAATATACATTGATGCCAATAACTCCATTTCAATGCTCATTACGTTCTTTCCATTTTGAGAAGATCTTTGTCTTGGAATAAAGTTGTTGGTAATAAATCTGCCTTTAATGCAGTAACGTTAACTCTTCAGAATGTTCTGCTTGATTAAGATCAGAGTGTGTTAGCTTTAGCTTATTCTAATTGCTTCTGAGTGCTGATGACATTGTTAAGATCTTGATCAGAGTCAGAGTGTGTTAAGCGCAGATTCTGTTCATCAGACTTCAGTGTAAGCATATGTGAGATCTTCTGGTTGACATCTTCTGATGCTGATGTTGATATTCTGATTCTGATTCCATCAGAGTTTCCTGTAAATAAACAGCATAATTTTAAGTAGCATCTATGTCAAATATGAAACTCATAATTCATTTAATCTTGTATTTTGTTATCATCAAAACTCTAACTGAGGGTTGTAGAATCAAACTATGTTCTAACAATCTCCCCCTTTTTGATGATGACAAAAACTAGATTTTTTCAATTAAAATAAAATGATGAGAGTATCAGAGTTTAAGAATAGAGAGGAAACAGTATCAGAGCTAATCAGATAATGAGAAAAAGTTATCAGAGCTGAGAGGGTAAGAAATAAAAAGTATCAGAGTAAAGATGAGAAAAGCTCCCCCTGAGTTGATTATTCCCTTTGATTCCTTGAGTGTCAGAACTTTATTGAACCTTTCTTTAAGCATCAGAATTTTTCTTTTATCAGAGTTCTTCAGATTCTTGTACCTGTAAGCTTTTCAGAACAGAGAACTTCAAATATTTAAGAATGTTAGAATGTTTGAGACTTTTGTCTCAGTAAGCCGTTATTGAAAAATATCGTTCTTTCTCCCCCTTTTTGTCAGCTATCAAAAAGCATATATAAACAGAGTTTAAAATGATCAGGGTAAAAACACGTTTGTATTAAAACAGAAGCAATGATAGTTTAGAACAAGTAGAAATATTACAGACAAGCATAAGAAAACAGGGAAAACATAAGAAAAATCTAAGAAGAAGAAAGAAGTCGTGTGAACAGCACTTCCAACATGCTCTTGTTTTGTTCGCTGGTTTCATTCTTCTTGGCTACCATGCTTGTTATAGAATCAATCTTGATATCCTGCTTATCCATCCGTTCATTCATCAACATATCTGATCTCTTCAAATCCTCCAGAGCTTGCCTATCAACAGAGGAAGATTGAGGATCTTCAGATACAGGCTGCTTCTCAGAGCTTTCTGTAGCTTCTTCTGCTTGACCCAAGTCTTTAGCTTGAATAACCTGTTCTTCTGCAGCTTGAACTTGAGATGCTGGACGCTTTTCAGACCAAGGCTCACTGTCCAGATGGAGACCTTCTTCCTTCAGCGCCTTGCTCAGAACTGGACCTTCCATATCCTTCAGCAGTTTGCTAAAGTTCTGTTGAGCCTGTCCATAATTCTGGTCTTGCAGCTTGAAGGTTTCATCACTTACCCATCTTCTGAATTGAATCCAGAGATGATCTGATACAGCAGGATCAATCACTTCCAAACTTGCTTGTTTCAAAGAAGATATCCATTTCTGCATATCTGTTTCAAATTTCAACATGCTGCTACCAACATCTGGTTGTTTAGGTTTGGGGATGGCAGTTTTCTGGTTTATTGCAGCAAGGTGTTCAAGGACTGTTAAGTCAATGACAGTCTTGCTGTGGTTTTCTGTATTTTTCTTAGGAGAGGGAGTAGGGGAATCAGAAATAACGATTGGAGTATGTGGAGTATGTGGAGGAGTT
Organism: Vicia faba; assembly: GCA_948472305.1. NCBI lineage: Eukaryota > Viridiplantae > Streptophyta > Magnoliopsida > Fabales > Fabaceae > Vicia > Vicia faba. The sequence continues at coordinate 1,283,885,963 of OX451735.1, read as the reverse complement.
GTTTCTGGTGAGGAGGGAAGTTGAGCCATATTGACAGTAGTACCACAAGGCAATTGAATGGCCAAGGGTTGTGGTTCAGGGGACTCAGAGGTTTGAGCCTCAGAGTTTTGTGTCTCAGGTTGTAGAGTTTGTGCGTGTGGAGGAGATGGTGGAGTATTTTCTGGTTGGGGAGAGGAAGGTTGTGGAATTTTTGGTTCTTGTATTGGAGTGAGGGGAGTTTCTGGAATGGGTGAGAGTGGAATGTTAGGTTGATGAGAAGTGGGAATTTCTGGTATTGGATTTGGATTTTCTGTATGGGGAGCGGAAGAATTTTGTTCAATATCAGACAGAACTTGTGCAAGTTCTGGTTCTGGTATGGTTGTAGTGTTTGGATTTTGTGGTTTGGAGCGGGATCTTCTGAGAGTTAATGACTCAGAAGGGTCAAAGTCTTCAAAATCTTCAAAGGTTTAGGGTGTTGGGATATTAGATAGAATTGGAGTAGGAATGGATGTGGAAACAGCACTTGAACTTAAGACATACAGAAACAGGATTACCTCTTTTCTTTGGAGTCTGTTGTGATGATCCTTCTGGAGCAGCTTTTCTCTTCTTAGTCTTCTTCAGAGCAACCTTTGGTGCCTTCTGCTGAAGATCTTGAATGTTTAGATTGGGTGCTGTTCCATCAGATTTGCACGCATCCAAGTATCTCAGAACTATTTGAGGCTTGGAGTCAATCTCTGAGAATAGAGGGAAGTCGTCCAGAGGAACTCTTCTGCTGGAGATTTTAGCAAAAGGAGTAATGTTGGGCTCCTTCTTAATGTTCTCTATCAGCTTCATCTTCTTGAGATTCTTGGCATTCAGTTGCTTGCCAACAGATGGTTCCAAGGTGTTGATCTCTTGTGCTTCTGTCAAGTGCTCAATCAGCCTATTCTCAATCAGAATATCTGATATCAATCTGCCCAGGGGTATCCAATCCCTTTTAGTGCGTTCTTCTTCTCTAGTCTCCTTGACGCTGGTTCTCAGATGGTTGAACAGAAGATGAGCTAGATTAATCTTTACCTTCTGATTGATAAAATAGATCAGAAACTGCTGATCTATGTTTATGTAGTCAGGAGAACTTGTGGGCTTCCTGTGATTGAAACAGCCCAGAATAATCTTTGCCCAAATTTTGTGCTTATCTTTCAGATCCCTTATCTTGCTGGAGGGAAGCCCCATCGTGAAGATCTGTCTGGAAATAACAGCAACATCTGAGCACCTTTCAGCCATGTCTATACAGTGAATGCCTCCACCATTGTATCTAATCAGTTTTGCAATCAGCTCTTCAGTAATCACTAACTTCTTCCCCATTATGTAAGAAGTGACTTGGTGATTTGATGAAGAGGCGTGAATCCAGAATTCTTTAACCAAAATAGGGAAAGTTGGATCCACCAACCTATCAAAATACCTCTCCCATCCTTGAGCTTGAATCTCTTATGATAAATCAAAACCATTTTCCTTCAAATTGTTGAAATCCATTATAATCTCTGACAGAACTTCCAAGTTCTTGACTGGAGTGAGTAGTGTTCTGAGAGGAACCTCATATTGCTCAGTTGATGTGTCTTTCTGGGAACCAGATGAAAGATTGCTGCTAGAAGCCATGTTCACACGAGTTCTTGAGAGAAAAGAAATTTTAAAGGTTTTTCTTGAGAGGAAGAACACAAACACATAAATCAGAAATATTGCTTGAAAGCGAAAGTTAGGGTAAACATTGTGAATGGTGTGAATGGTGTTTAAATAGGTTTTGAAAAAGTTTTTGAAAACGTAAACGGTTAAGTGAGAGAAAATAAATCATGATTAAAAGCATTAATGATGGATGATTTTGGGGGATTTTAGAAAGATACTTAAACGGTTACCAGTGACATGTGTCTCAATGCAACCAATCAGCGCTTTGCCTTTTCAGAAGCGTGAACGCGTGTTCAGCCTCAAGAAACAGCTGATGACTGGATGACACTTGTTTGCTTTGAGTGGACATCACTTCTATCCTTAAACTGAAGAGCTCAGAGCTTCATGGATAGATCTGATACAATCTGCATTTCTAAATACTCTGAAAGGAGATTGATCAGAAGTTCACAGAGTAATAAACATAATTCTGAAGGTTAATATATAAAACTAAAACAGTTTTATTCTGGACAGAGCTTCATGCTGAGATGATTCAGAATGAAGTTGAACCTATCTTCAGAAAGTGGTTTTGTAAAGATATCAGCCCATTGATGGTCTGTATCAATAAATTTTAAGTTTAAGATTCCTTTCTGAATATAGTCCCTAATAAAATGATGTTTTATTTCTATATGCTTAGCCCTAGAATGCAAAATTGGATTTCTACTTAAGCATATGGCAGAAGTATTATCACAGAGTATAGGAATGTTACTCTCATAAATCTGGAAGTCCTCAAGTTGACTTTTCATCCAGAGCATTTGTGTGCTGCATCCAGCCGCTGCTATGTATTCAGCTTCTGCTGTTGATAGAGCAATGGTGGATTGTCTTTTGCTGGACCACGAGATCAGATTTTCTCCCAGAAACTGGCAGCTTCCAGAAGTGCTTTTGCGTTCAACTCTGTCTCCAGTAAAGTCAGCATCACAATAACCTACTAAGCTGTAATCACTAGATTTTCTATAAAACAAACCCAGATTAGTAGTACCTTTCATATACTTGAAAATTCGCTTAACAGCTGTTAAGTGAGATTCTCTAGGATCTGATTGGAATCTTGCACAAATGCATACACTGAATAAGATATCAGGCCTTAAGGCTGTCAGATAAAGAAGAGAACCAATCATACCTCTGTAGACTTTTTGTTCTACCTTTTTGCTTACCTCTTCTCTTTCCAGAATGCACGTGGGATGCATTGGAATCTTTGATGGCTTACATTCTGAGAGATCAAATTTCTTCAGAAGTTCTCGGACATATTTGCTCTGATGAATGTAAATTCCTTCTGGGGTTTGATTGATCTGGATGCCCAGAAAGAATTTTAGTTCCCCCATCAGGCTCATCTCAAATTCTGCCTGCATACACTTAGCAAATTCTCTTCCCATAGAGGGTTTAGTAGATCCAAATATTATATCATCAACATAAATCTGACAGACTAGAATGTCATTCTTAATTGTCTTACAGAATAAGGTTGTGTCCACCTTCCCTCTGGTGAATTCCTTTTCTAACAGGAAGTTACTTAGTCTTTCATACCAAGCTCTGGGAGCTTGTTTCAGACCATATAGTGACTTCTTTAGTTTGAAAACATATTCTGGATTTTTTGAGCTTTCAAAACCAGGGGGTTGGTGCACATATACCTCTTCTTCTATATAGCCATTTAAGAATGCACTTTTGACATCCATCTGATACAGAGTAATGCCTTTATTAATAGCAAAAGAAATTAAAAGTCTGATAGATTCTAACCTGGCGACTGGAGCAAAGGTTTCTGTATAGTCTATCCCCTCTTGCTTACTATAACCTTGTGCTACCAATCGTGCCTTGTTTCTGACAACTTCACCTTGTTCATTCAGCTTGTTTCTGAACACCCATTTTGTTCCAATGACGTTGAATCCTTTTGGTTTAGGAACCAGATCCCATACGTCATTCCTGGTGAATTGATTCAGCTCCTCTTGGATTGCTAGAATCCAGTCATTATCCAGAAGTGCATCATCAATAGAGGATGGTTCAATCAGAGAGACAAGTCCCATGAGGGATTCTTCAGAGTTTCTGAAGCTGGCTCTTGTTCTGATTGGATCTTCCTTTCTTCCCAAGATTGTTTCTTCTGGGTGATCCATGCTGCTTCTGGATGGTCTTTTCTGAGGTTGATCAACAGAAGATGATGGATTTCTTGCAGTGCCTCTTTCTGATGTTGAGGGAGTGTCTCTATTAAGAGCTTCTGATGACTTGTCTTCAGTACCTGTGAATTCAACTTCCATACCTGCAAGTAATTCATTCTGCTTTGACTTTTCAGAGTCAAGCTTATCATCAAAACAAACACTGATTGATTCTTCCACAATCTGTGTTTCTTTATTGTATACTATGTACCCTCTTGAGCGTTCAAAGTATCCTAACATAATACACTTCTGTGCTTTAGAGTCAAACTTGTTCAAATAATTTTTAGTATTCAAAATAAAACAAGTACATCCAAAAGGATGAAAATATGAAATGTCGGGCTTTCTGTTCTTCCACAATTCATATGGAGTCTTTTCCAGAATAGGTCTTATGGAGATTCTATTATGAATGTAGCACGTTGTGTTTATTTCCTCTGCCAAGAAGATCTTAGCAACGTTAGTCTCGTTGATCATGGTTCTGGCCATTTCTTACAATGTTCTGTTCTTTCGTTCTACAACTCCATTTTGTTGGGGAGTTCTAGGACAAGAGAAGTCATGGAGAATGCCTTTGTCATTAAAAAATGATTCAAAATCTTTGTTTTCAAACTCTCCACCATGATCACTTCTGACTTTGACGATTCTAAGATCCTTTTCATTCTGAACTTGGTTACAGAAGGTGACAAACACAGAGTGTGACTCGTCCTTGTGTCTTAAGAACTTTACCCATGTCCATCTGCTATAGTCATCTACGATTACTAACCCATACTTCTTGCCACTGACTGAAGCAGTTTTAACTGGTCCAAATAAGTCAATGTGCAGAAGTTCTAATGGTTTAGAGGTAGAAACAACGTTTTTTGATTTGAAAGCAGGTTTTGCAAACTTGCCTTTCTGACATGCTTCACACAGAGCATCTGAATTAAACTTCAGGTTAGGAAGTCCTCTGACCAGATTGAGTTTGTTAATCTGAGATATTCTTCTCATACTAACATGCCCCAATCTTTTGTGCCAGATCCATTGCTCGTTGTTAACAGACAGAAGACATTTTACATTCTGACTTTTCAGTTCAGAAAGTTTGATTTTGTAAATGTTGTTTCTCCTCTTTCCATTAAACAGGATAGTCCCATCTTTCTGACTAACAACTTTACATGAATTTTGATTAAAGATTATATCCTAACCGTTATCACTTAATTGACTTATGGATAACAGGTTATGCATTAATCCATCTACTAATAATACATTACTGATAGAGGGAAGATTTCCATTACCTACGGTTCCAGAGCCAATGATCTTTCCCCTTTGATTGCCTCCAAAACCTACGTGGCCTCCAGGCTTAAGTTCCAGGCTTTGGAACATATTCCTTCTTCCCGTCATGTGTCGCGAGCAGCCATAGTCCGGGTACCATGACTGGTGTTTCTGCTTTGCTGCTAAAGATATCTGCAACATGTATTATTTTATCCTTAGGTACCCATATTTTCTTGGGTCCTGATTTATTAGTTTTACCAAAACTCTGGTTGAATTTTGGTTTGACAGAATAGTTGCTACTAGTATATTTGATGTCGTGTGTGTGTCCATATACAAAGTCTGACTTAAGAGAAGTTCGTTTAATAACTAAATCCATGGCATTCTTTGGTGTAGGTACCTTACCTTGGTATCCTATTCCCTTTCTGCCATTTCAGATAACTCCATAGATCATTGAAGCTATCTTGCTTCTATCTATGCTTTTAGCAAGAAACTTCTGAAAGCTGTGATCATACTCCTTGATGATCTCATCAGCGCTACTGGGAGTTTCAAGAATTGTTTCCTTTTGAGAGTTTTGTAAAAGATTTTCTAATTTTGAAACTTTATTTTTCAACTCAGAATTTTCCAACTTGAGACTCTCAGTTTTATCAGAGTCAGAAGCAAGATCCCTTTTCAGGTTTCTGAACTTGACTCTGATCTGCTGATATCGTTCCAGAATCTCATTAAGGCTTCCAGCAAGTTCAGCCTTAGTAAAATTAATAGCAAAGTCAGGAAATACCTCTTCTGTGTCTGATTTAGAGTCTGATTCAGAAGCTTCACTGTCTTTTGATATGTTCACCATGAGAGCTATGTTTTCTCTCTCATCATCTGATTCTGAGTCAACTTCAGATGTGTCAGAGTCATCCCATGTGGCCATGAGACTTTTCTTCTTTTCCTTGCCAAACTTTCTTCTAGGATTTTCCTTCTGAAGCTTTGGACAATCACTCTTGTAGTGTCCTTGCTCGTTGCATTCATAGCAGATGATGTCCTTGTTTTTTGGCTTTCTGCTTCCTGACGAGCCTTCAGATCTTCTGTATCCAGAGGTGGGTTCTGACCTTCTGTATCTGGAGGAGGATTCGTTCTGGTTCTCAGATCTTCTGGGAGTCCTGAACTTTCTTTGCCTCTGCTTCCACAGTTGGTTCACCCTTCTGGAGAGGAGGGACAATTCATCTTCTTCTGATGAGGACCCATCAGAGGTTTCTTCAACAGCCGGCAAAACTTTAGAATCAGATTTTCTGTTAGATTTTAGAGTTAAAGGCTTACCTTGCTTCATAGGTTCATCAGCTTCTAGCTCTATCTCGTGACTTCTGAGGGAGCTGACAAGTTCCTCCATAGAGATTGTATTGAGATCCTTAGCTAGCTTCAGCGCTGTGACCATAGGCCTCCACTATTTTGGCAAGCTTCTGATGATCTTCTTGACATGATCAGCAGTAGAATACCCTTTGTCCAGAACTTTGAGACCAGCGACCAGAATCTGAAATCTTGAGAACATTGTTTTAATAGATTCACTTTCTTCCATCTTGAAGGCCTCATACTTCTGGATGAGCGCAAGAGCTTTAGTTTCTTTAACTTGAAGGTTGCCTTCATGCGTCATTCTGAGGGAATCAAACATGTTCTTAGCAGTGTCTCTGTTTGATATTTTTTCATATTCAGAGTAAGAGATAGCACTGAGAAGAATAGTTATGGCCTTGTGATGATTCTTGAAACCACGCTTCTGTTGATCAGACATTGTTTTCCTGTCAATCTTCTGGCCATTTGCATTTACTGGGTGCGTGTATCCATCTGTCACCATATCCCACAGATCAGCATCATGGGCTAGAAAGAAGCTTTCAATTCTGTCTTTCCAGTAATCAAAATTCTCTCCATCAAAGACTGGAGGTTTGCCACTGAATCTGTCTCTTTCTTCGTTGTTGTCATTGCTGATGTTGTGATGTGTTCCTGCCATAGTGTTTTTCAATGCTGGATCTTGTACTGACACGGTTAAGTGTTATGAACTCAGAACCAGGCGCTCTGATGCCAATTGAAGAAGTGAAAAACACAAGAAGGGGGGTTGAATTGTTAAAACTTGAAATCGAATGCAGACAACACGTTATTTTTATCCTGGTTCGTTTGATCTCAAACTACTCCAGTCCACCCGTCAAGGTGATTTCGCCTCTCTCCAACGAGGTCTTAATCCACTATATTCAACTGAATATTACAACTGCTTTAACAACTGCTAAAGCCTTCTTGAGTCTAAACCACATATCGGTTTCTCAAGGAAATTATTTCTTACAGATAAATGAGCAATATGTGTGTTTGATGTTTTCTACAAAAACTGTATATCACAACTGTGACAATACATAAATTAAGCTTATGATGATACTAGATTGCTAGAGCGATAAAGTAATCAATTGAGAGCTTTTACAAACTGTATGAGTGAGGATGAAGATGATTGACTTTAGGCGTGTAGAGTATTGTCGAGCATTATCCAATTCACTTCTCACTGATTTGTTTAAATACTTCTTGGAAAAGATACGTTTATGCCAATAATTCCATTTCAATGCTCATTACGTTCTTTCCATTTTGAGAAGATCTTTGTCTTGGAATAAAGTTGTTGGTAATAAATCTGCCTTGAATGCAGTAACGTTAACTCTTCAGAATGTTCTGCTTGATTAAGATCAGAGTGTGTTGGCTTTAGCTTATTCTGATTGCTTCTGAGTGCTGATGAAATTGTTAAGATCTTGATCAGAGTCAGAGTGTGTTGAGCGTAGATTCTGTTCATCAGACTTCAGCGTAAGCATATGTGAGATCTTCTGGTTGACATCTTCTGATGCTGATGTTGATATTCTGATTCTGATTCCATCAGAGTTTCCTGTAAATAAACAGCATAATTTTAAGTAGCATCTATGTCAAATATGAAACTCATAATTCATTTAATCTTGTATTTTGTTATCAGCAAAACTCTAACTGAGGGTTGTAGAATCAAACTATGTTCTAACACCAACCACAAAAGAAAAAAGACTTACTGCAAACATTGTCAGTTCCTAATCAAGTAAGGAAAAACTTATCGTGGACTTCGTCAAACATATCCCAAACTCTTTTAGACACACTATATATTTGTGGCTAAATTTGGGAAAACATCGATCATACGACTTCTTTATGGAAAAAGAGTAAAACATGCCAAAATTCATATTTACAGGTGAAATAAAGAGAATCTCTATTCCTATAATTTTATTTTAACAACGTCAATTTCATCACAATTTACATTAATAACAAATGAGATTTATTCCAAATTTTATTTGGTCAAAAATCATAACACGATCACAGATATTCATCGATCTATACCAATAGGGTTTTGCCCAAACCCCATTTGGAAAAACAAATAACAATTCATAGAAATTATAGAAAAACATGGAAAATCCATGGCGCTAGTGAGAGGGTAGGGAACCCTCATCACTCTGACTTCCCAATTGTCACCAATATGCAAAGTAAATTTCCCCTTTACCTCGTACGAAACTTTTTCTAAGACTCCGACCAAAACTTCACGTTCCTATGACCCTTCTGAATTATCTATTACTCTACCTTTTTGATGCGCCGCTTTTCCAATTTTTATTTTTTCCAGTTGCAAATCGCTCACCCTCACGTAGCTATTTAACTAACCATAAAGTCCCAGATACTCCTTGCATCCAATTTACTTCCCTCACCCTTAAGTAACAATGCTAAAATACTTAATCCCAATATTTTATTTATTCCAATAAGTTATATTTTACTAATAATTGTGACACTTCAATTTTTAATTAAATAAATATTCCAATTAAATAAATATTTAATTCAAAATTATAATAAAATGAATTATTTCTAAAACTCTAATTATTCCAATTATTACAATATAATTAAAATTATCTAATTATTACTAATAATTTAAATAAATTCTATTTTAATTTTCTCTGCTCTCAAACTCAATAATTCTCGTAATTATCAAATTACTAAAATACCCCTAAATCTCCCCCAAACACCAAAATAATAAAATTATTCAGAAATAATCAAACAACACACAAATAAATACAGTAATAATTAAATAAAATTATTAATTTAAAGTTGGGGTGTTACAATGGTTGTACAAGATTTGGAAGTCACTGAGGAGGTCGTGCTAGAGGAGTTTGATTTTAACAGGGGAGCTCACATTCATATGTCTTGGCTTCGAGATAGGCACCACGAGCTTGTGAAGGTTGTTGTACCCCAAAATTTTCCCTCTCATATTTTTCCAAGATTTTTCTCTTACATATGTGATTACAAACACTTGATTAAGAAAAAATAAATTTTTTTTGAAGATAAACAAGGAGTCTTCGATTGTTATTTTAACAAAGTCTTTCGATTGGCATGTAAAGGGTCTTTCGATTGGCATCTGGTCAGGCTTCGATTGAGCGCCTAACCTCCTCTAAGCTTTCCTCAAATTTCCAAGCTTCGATTGAAGCCTTGGCCTTTTGCGTGTTTGCTGTATACAAGCTTCGACTGGGCATGTTCTTCCTTTGAAATAGCCTCCTTCGATCCAAAAGGGAAGGGCCTCCTGTTAGTGCTCCTTCGATTGCACCATTGGCTTTTCATGCTGGCTTGATTCACAATGCAATGGCTACCTACATGCATTCTAGATTATTGCTTCGATTGGGCATTTGATTTCTTTGGAGCAAGCTTGATTCCTGCTTCGACTAAGCAAATGCTCCCTCTGTACGTGCCTTCAGCGCACAAAGCAAGAATCCCCTTCAAGCTCCCTTCAATCCACCAGCAGTGACCTCCTGCATGCTTCCTTTAATCCACAAAACAGTGGGTTCCTGCATGCCAGCTTCGTTCAGGGAAAAAGGCTTCTTCATGCTTGCTTTAGATTCACAATGGAAAAAAAACTTTTTCAAACTGGCCTTTGATCCACAAGGCAAAAGGCTACTTTTAACTGGCCTTCTATTCACAAAGTTCCCACTGGGAAAAAGGCCCCTCAGCTTGTCACCAGCGCACATATGCCTCTTCATGCTTGCCTTGGTTTCACATGGCAAAGACCCATCAGCGTGCCTTTGATTCACTAGGCCGAAAGTCCCTTCATGCTTGTGTTGGAAGCATAAGGCAAAGACTTCTTTTGTGCTTGCTCTCAATACTAAGACCCTTCAACGCACAAAGTTTCTGCACTATGATGTACCTGGATGCCCCTTTCAGAAGGTACACAACTGGCGCATTCGAAGGCAGGCACATGGTCCATTTGAAGGACATATATTTTCCCCATTCGAAAGACAAGTATTGATGGATTTAAAGGGGCATACATGGGTGTTCCATTCGAAGGACTTACTTTGTTGGACCATTCGAAGGAATGGCAAGTGATGTATATAAATGATGCATGGGTTCCCTTCAAAAGAGCACACACATTGGTTCAAAATGAAGGATATTGCTAGCCAAAACGAAAGAAAAATATTCAAAGAGGCCTGCTGGCCTAAAAGCCAACATACTTCCAGTTTCAAGGCAACGTGCACAAGCACATTCATGCCAAAAGAAGCTTCGATTGGCCAGGAAAGAGTTTTCGTTTAGGCTAGCTGAATAGGGGTTCAAACAAAGAAGCCTCAGTGATGAGAACATGAACCAGTCGAAAGGTACACAAATGGTCCATTCGAGGAGGCAACCAAAGGCCCATTCGAAGGGTACACAAATAGTCCATTTAAAGGACCCATTCAAAGGATATACAAGAATTCCAATCGAAGGGCGGAAATTGGAGGAATTCAAAGGCCATTGATGTCCATATCCATTCAAATTTCAAAAAAAGGGACAAGATCCCATGCTTTTGGCCAAAGTTACAAATTTTCATTCATGGATTTCAAACATATAATCAAGGCTGTTTAATCCTATGATATCTTGTATCCTCACTCCTCTCTATATAAATAAGACATTAGCAGGAAATTCGACTGGGATACATAGCTTGGAAGGAGCCACACAAATTTGCAAAGAACTGTCAAAATCGTGAATTTTGAAGAAGCAAATTCCAGCCTTTCTTAATCCAAACCAAGCCAACCATTCATTCCTTGAAGGTCCCAGAAGTGATTCCCAGGCCTTAAACAAGTCCAACTCACGCAGAATTTCCCTCATCTGATCCTTCTATTTTGGTAAAATTCTTGGATCTCAAACTTGTTTAATTCGTAATATAAATCTCTTTTGCTTGCACATTCATATTGTTATCATTGTTTGTGAATTTTCTAATGTGTTTCATGTGAGCAAAAATGCAAGAACCATAGATCACCATTATTAGGGGCTCGAAACATGGAGGTTTTCGTTTTCAGGGATGGAGATGGTTTTAGCTCAAACTAGGACCATGGTTTGACCTCCACAGAGCCTGCGTGTTAAAACGTTATATTTTGATTCGCACATTCAAAATAGAGGGACCCCACTAGAGCGCGCGTGTTTGCCAAATTAGCGTGTTCATTTGTTTTACATTATATACATTTCTTTAGGCTTATACTAACGGATGTAAGGTCGTCCCAACGGTTTGATGAGTGTGTGTTAAAGCGTTTGCAGGGCTACAGGGTCTGGGTTCGATCTAGCCCTTTTGACATTCCTTATTTTTGGTTTTTTTTCTATTGCTTTGCATATTCAACATTGATACATCCTGCGCATGCATCGTGGACCACCAATCCGAACCATCAGATCATATCTAATTCAGAACCAATGCATACCAAGACATGGTCCACCATGCATCTTCAAGACTGCTCTTCACCTGATCTAGCGTAGACCTGGACTCTCTTCAGCACTGGGCCTAGCAGAAATTCCAATCAGCACCCCCTTTTCTCTTTTACATGCCTAGGCCCATTTGGCATCTTTTTTTTATATTATTTCTTATATTTGTTTTTTATTATTGTTTTCTTTTGTTTAATTAACCAAATATTAAAATAAAAAACTCACTAAAAAATTAGGTTTAGATTTCTTAATTAAATAATTTATTTCTTTAATTAATTAATTAATTAAAACTTTAACCTTTTCTTAATTAAAATGAATTAGAGTTTAGGACTAATTATTCTCTTTTCATAATAATTAAAAAAACTAAAAAGAAATTAGATTATTTTTCTTAATTTAATTATATATACTTTAGGATAATTGACTATTTTTCTTAAATCAAAAACAACAAAAAAGATTTTTCTTAGACGAACTTTCAATCTTTCACGTGTTATTTATTTTTTCGCATTTTTACATTATTGTAATTGTATACTGGTATGTAATAACTAATTAGGAGTTTTATCTGCTTTCTTTATCCCCTCCCCCCCCCCAATTTTTGTACATTGTAAATCCCCTCCCCGAAGCCATGTAATAGTATAGGTTTATACTTCTGCACTTTATATTTTGTACATATTTACTGCTAGTAACTAGGCATGTATGGATAGACTGAAATTAAAACGTTAGCAAACCTAATAACGCAAGATAAATAACTGAATTGAACATAATTGCACATATGCACCACTAGGGTACCCCACTTTGGTTGCCTTCGGAAATTAAGCAGTCATGTCCCTCGAAACGGGGACGCTTTAGCAAAGACCCACAAATCAAAAAGATCATAGTCCCTCGATGACCCTACAGTTTCCTCTCGGTAAATAATCTAGTCCCTAAACAAAATTTCTAAAGCGTATCCACAACTTACTTTCGTGATTGTAACATCCCTTAAAATGTCCCTTTTACATCCAACGATAGGGCTGCCTACTCACTAATAGTAGGATAGCACTGTCTAAAGGATATGAGGAAAATAACTACCTTTTCGAGTACAAAGTAGATAACTATTAGAAGTTTTCTCAAAACATTTTGCACTTACACAAATACTACTTTTCAAAAACAATTTTCAAAAAAATATTTGCTTTGTCAACACTCTTGGGGACTGATACAAGAGTTAACACAAAGCAAACCGCCGCACTAAGGCATTTCAAAACATTTTTCAAACACACAAAGCACTAAGTACTTTCAAAATGAGCAAACCTCTAAGAGCCCGTAGATAACTACGAATGGAAAGGGTGCTAACACCTTCCCTTTCCATAATCTACCCCCCTTACTCAGAAAACTCTCAAAAAGGTCTTTTTCTGTTCTTTTCACCCTTTCCTTAATTTGGATAAAAGAAAAGTCGACGGAGACTCTTGCTTACCACAACATTTGCAAACACAAACACAAAACCAGTATTAAATATTTGGTTCTACCACCGTATCACAGAATTGGAGACTCTGCTGGGGACTAATAAAAAGTGGGGTTTACCTTAGATTTAGTTCATTATTAAACTACTTTTTTCTGCTTTGTATGCTTTATCCTTGGAGGGTTGTTTGGGTTGTTACTATAGATCCTACCCCAGATCTGGGGGCATCTTTTTAGGTAAACAGAAATAGATCGTGGAGACTATATGGTGTAGACCGATATGGTTGAAGTGATAGCTGGTTCGTGTGACACTTTGGTTGGTACCAGTATCCCTTGTATTGAATCAAGGATAATACGGGGCCGCCGCATGGTGTCGTAAAGAACTAACGGACCTTAGAACCTTAGTTGAACAAACTTGTCCATTAGAAAGTAGTGAGATAGCCGGCCTCGGTGTAAAGCTGGGGATTGGTAGATACTCAATGCTACACTCATTGAGATTTGACTTTTGAGATGTTTTGGCTGCAAGAAAAGATTGCTAAGCTGAAATAATCCTTGATAAAGAAAGATCGGTGATATTGAGACTCCTTAGAACCCGGTTACTATTTCTAGGACAGGTTTAACCAACTAAATTTCAAGAGGGTACTTACCTATAAACTCCATGCAAGTCTAAACCTAAGGTCTTGTGCGTTTTGCTTGGGTATGATTAGTTTTCTTAAACATGACATCATGCATTATAACATACATTTTTCATTACACTAACCATTTCAAGGACCAGGGGAATTTATCTTTGTTCAGTTTTGCAGATCATGGCTTCCGCTCGTAGAAATACTATCCGGATCAACTTTGTAAGAATACCTCTCCAACTCAAAGAGCTAGTATCAAGGGTTCCCGAGACTTCCTCATTTACCAAGAACTATGGTCAACTTCTCAATCTAGTTACCTCGGGTTTTGATGAGAAGATAATGAGTGTACTCTTTCAATTCTTTGATCCTAAGCACCATTGCTTCACCTTTCCAGATTATCAGTTGGTGCCCACCAAGGAAGAGTTCTCTAAAATATTGGGTATACCTATTCTTGATCAGATGCCTTTCACTGGTTTAGAAGAAGCTCCCAAGACAGAGGTTATTGCATCAGCTTTGCATCTGAAACGGTCTGACATTGTATCCAACTGGGAAACAAGAAGTGGTGTTAAGGGTTTTCTAGCCAAGTTTTTGTATGAGAAGGCTCACCAATTTTCGGATGATTTGGATTTCCAAGATTTTGAGGAGGTTCTGGCCCTTTTAATCTATGGTATAATATTGTTCCCTAATCCAGACTTTCTCATAGATGTGAATACTATCAAGGTTTTCCTCTCTCGTAAACTTGTGTCTACTCTACTTGGAGACATCTTGCATACCCTCCACACTCACACCATAAAGAGAAAAGGGATTATTATGTGTTGCATACCATTACTATCAAGGTGGTTTATTTCTCACCTCCCTAAATCAGTATTGAATAATGAAGAAGGTTTGGGTTGGTCGCGAAGGATAATGTCACTTTCTCACTCGGATATTCTCTGGTATTCCCGATCTATGGGAGATATTTATGTTATTAACCGCTGCGGGGAATTCCCTAATGTCCCACTACTTGCCATTAAGGGAGGCATAACTTATAATCCTTCTTTGGCTCTGCGATAATTTGGCTATGCCCGAAGGGATGGTCCCCACGACATGCTTATCCAGGGCAATATGTTTAACTATGAGGATGATGTTCAGGGGTATCGTCAGAGGTTTATACGAGCCTGGGGCATGGTAAACAAATTTGATACCAAGACTTTGGGGCCTAAGATATCCATCCCTATGGAACCTTATCTCAAATGGGTATGAGCTCGCACTCATAACCTCATAATGTCGTATATATCCATCTTACCAGTGGTTGTGGAGCCCATCACCGAAGGAGACATTCCTTATACAGTCATCCATCCTGATATGGCCACTGATCTTGAAGAGATGCAAAGATCCTGGATTCAGTTGAAGAAATAACGGGATACCTTTAGAGATCATTTCTATGTCAATGAGAAGAAAGTGTTGGAGCTTATGAAGCAACTTCACGAAGAAAAAAGTCTTAATGTCTATCTCGGCACGAAGAAGAAGCGCCCATGAGAAACCTGATGTCTTAGATCTTAGAATTTTTCAATTGTAAGCCTAAAAAGGCAATTGTATTTTGAATGCTACTAATAAAATCTTTGTTTAATTTTGGTTCATAAATTTAAATTTCCCGGAGTCCTTGAAAACATTTCATACATATATCATACATATCATTGCATAAACATGTTTCAGGACATGTTTCTTATCTTCTTCGCTGTTTATTTCAGCAATGGCTCTTGAACAAACAGTTAAGGAGCTTCAGGCACAAAATGCTCAATTTCAAGAAATGTTCCTGAATCTGGCTAAAGGACAAGAAGATTTGAAAGCTATGATTCCCAAGGATAAGAAGAAGAAAAAGAGGCTAGTGGGTGTTCTGAATTTGGGAAGGAGGTTCAAAGGACCAGTGAGGCAAGTTTCAGAGCTCGCAACTCCGTCAAGAGAGAGAGAGTCAATCAGGAAGGAGAGCCAAAAGAAGAAGACCACAGTATAAAGGAGTCTGAAGAAGATGAGCCTGACTATTCTGAGGAGCAGTATCCTCCTGCTGATGATAAGTACAAACAACTGGAGGATCGGCTCAATACCATGGAGATCCAAAGGGTACCCGGTTGGATTTTGAAGAGCTAAGACTGGTCTCAAGGGTGGTCATCCCTCAGAAGTTCAAGGTCTCTACACTTACTAAGTACGACGATGTCTCTTGTCCTAAGCTGCATTTAAGGTCGTATGTTAGGAAAATTCAACCCCACACTATTGATAAGGATTTATGGGTACACTTCTTCCAGGAAAGTCTAGTAGGGACTCAGTTGGAATGGTTCTATCAACTATAAAGAACCAATGTGCATAATTGGGAAGATTTGGCTACTGTTTTCTATAAGCAGTACCAATATAATGCTGACCTCGCCCTGACTCGTACACAGTTGCAAAGTATGTATATGGGTTCTGGAGAGGGCTTTAAGGACTATGCCCAAAAGTGGAGAGACCTTGCGGGAAGAGTCCAGCCTCCGTTGTCTGATAGGGAGCTGGTGGACATGTTCTTGGGCACATTATCCGGGCCATTCTTTAACTACCTGGTTAGAAGTTCTTCTGCTGGATTCATGGAATTGATCTTGACGGGTGAACGAGTAGAGGCTGGTATTAAAAGTGGTAGGATACAGAGAGATACATCCTTCAGTACTGCAAAGAAACCATTCACAGGGAAGAAAGAGGTCGGTGCTGCTTATGGCCAGAGAAATCTTAACAAAATTGAGCGTCGTCCGATGCTAGGGGCTGTTATGATTTCCAATCCTGCATCAAATTGGCAATAAAATAATCAGTCCATAACCGATAAGCCAAGGAGACAGTTTACCCGGATCAACATGACCCTACCTTAGGTTTTACCACACCTGCTGAAGTCCAATTTGGTTACCCTGAAAGAGGCTCCCAAAAACCCCCAACACTACATCTCCTCACTACAATGCAAATGCTCAGTGTGCTTACCATTATGAAAGTCCAGGCCATGATATCAATGACTGTTGGGCTTTGAAGAACAAGGTTCAGGATTTGATTGAAGCAAAGGAGATTGAATTTGACACTCTTGAGACCCCTAATGTTCTAACTGCCCCTATACCCAAGCACAGTTGTGGTGTTAATTCTATTGATGATGACATGTTTGTTGCTTCTGTTGATGAATTAGCTACTCCACTCCTGACTATTAAAAAGAATCTCTTGTAGGCCGGTTTATTTGTGGCGAAGGTTGTCACTTATGTTTGTCCTTACCTAATGGTTGCCATTTGTTGAAGGTAGGCGTTAAGTGCCTGATGGATAATAAAGAAATCCTATTTGAGAAGACTCCAATTACAAGTGCTCCATGTGAAGATGCTTCTCTCATTACCATTTCCGCCAATCCTCCCAAGGTCTCCTCCAAAAGACCTGTCAGGATTACATCTATTCCGAAAGTTGCTCTATTGATAATTACTTTCCCTGGACCTATACCATATTCCTCAGATAAAGTTGTTCCCTGGAACTATGGGGCTGACGTCTATTACCATGGCGTCAAGCAAGATTTGCTGGTTGTTAAATATAAAGATGCCGAAGACTCAGATACTGACATTATTAATGTCGATGGGACCAATAAGATAACAAGAATCGGAAGAGTTTTCTCTCCCGAGATCTCTTCTCTTAAAACTGTTGTTACTCCTGTGATTATCCCTGTTGCTCCTGTCAATATTCCCGTAGCTACTCCTGCTGTTAGTCCCACTATTATCCCTGCTACCGAGTTGGTCGAGACTTGGGGCAAAGAGGTATTGGTTGAGCCTGTCCGGACAAAGGCATATCTAGAAGCCATTCTTGAGGATTCTAAAAAGGAGATGGAAGAGATATTGAAGATTATAAAGAAGAGTGACTACAATGTGGTTGAAAAACTGGGGCATACCCCTTCCAAAATCTCAATGCTGGCCTTATTACTGTGCTCTGAAGCCCATGCCAAGGCTTTTGTAAAATTCCTCAAGACTACTCACGCGCCTCAAGAAACCTCCACTGATCAATTTGAAGACTGTGTGGCCAGTTTGACTGCTGACGATGGGCTAGGTTTCTCTGATGTTGATCTGACTCCCAGTGGAAGGAAACATAATGATGCCCTACACGTCTCTATCGAGTGCAGAGGCACTACTTTGACCCATGTTCTAATGCATACAAGTTCATCACTAAATGTTATGCCCAAGAAGGACCTTGACAGGTTAGAATGTGAAGGATTGACTATGAAGCCTAGTAACATTGTGGTGAGAGCCTTCGACGGTTCTAAAAGAATGGTGCATTGGGAAGTGGACATCCCTATCAAAGTGGGTACTCAGACTTTTAATTCCACTTTCTATGTGATGGACATCCGCCCATCTTACTCCTATTTATTCACTACTACAAAAAGGGAAAAGACAACACTTTTTTTGGCCTTTAACAACGCTTTAAAGCGCTGCCTAAAGCAGCGCTGCTAAAAGAAAAGACAGCACTTTTTTTCAACGTAAAATCGTTGCCTTATGTCCACTTTAGACAACGCTTGGGCTTTAGACAGTGCTTGGTAATTTTTTCCAGGTAGGCTTTAGACAGTGCTTTCCTTTGAAAGCGTTGTCTATTCCCCCACTTTAGACAGCGCTTTCAGACTTTAGGCAGCGCTTTTTTTTTTAAGTTTTTCAACGCTTTTTTGCTAAAGTGCTGTCTATTGTTTACAATTTTTTTTAAATAAATTATCTATTTTAATCAAAAAATTTATCATATTTGGTAGCTTCATTCTAATATTTGGTAGCTTCATTCTAATATTTTGATCCAGGTTTTCAGAATTATCTTTTATGCTCCATATTTGGTAGCTTCATTCCAATAAAGACAACAACAACATTTATACATCTTTTTACAAGTTAT
Organism: Vicia faba; assembly: GCA_948472305.1. Lineage (NCBI taxonomy): Eukaryota > Viridiplantae > Streptophyta > Magnoliopsida > Fabales > Fabaceae > Vicia > Vicia faba. Next base: position 1,283,867,251 of record OX451735.1, on the reverse strand, counting down.
GATAAAAGTTAAAATTCTACAAGTGTAGACAACAACATTTACAAAATTTATGATACAAGTTAAAATTCTACTAGGTAAAATGCCTAAAATATTCAAAATTGAATTTACATCTATACATCTTTCTATCTTCGAGAATTATCATTAAACAACAACAACATGAATATCTTAGCTCTATCTTCTACACATATGTACCTATATACCTGGGGAAAAAATCAAATGATCGAAATTCATAACATGATAATATTAACGTTGCACTTTATTCGAATTTAATTTATACTCAAAATTCGAAAGTTCTCATCAAAAGAAATAAGACAATATACCTTAGCTTATAAAATTCTCAACCCGATAATGAATTGACACCATTCCTCCATAAGTTCATCCAATTGATCTTTTGAGTAATGTGCACAATTGAATTCCTCAAAGTACTACATATATAATAATATAACATAGTATGTGATTTAGTTAAAACAATATGTCATTTTATGAGAAACACAAATTATAAAAATAGTATGTAATTCATAAGTTAGAAATCCATACCGTGGATGGAATCTCTAATCGATCCAAAAGAATGGTTTCTTTCATAAACCTCAACATAAAATAGCCACAATCTATACCGTTACGCTGGAGAGGAAACTACACATGGAAAGAAAATACGAATATATATTAGGATATACCCCTTAAATTGTTTTATCAAGTATCATCACTAAAGTAAGCAAAACTGAATATCTCTTTGTGAAAATATACCTCCACTTTGGTCCATGTTCACCTTACGTGTCAATCATCTGTTTCAAATCTGGATATGTTGACCAATCATTGTATAAAGAGTCCAGATAATACACAGTTTCTCTCATAGGATTAATTGCAACCAATAGCCAGTGTCCACTGTAAGATTAAACAAAGATTAAATAATGGACAAAAATGGAAAATTATAATAGATTAAGCTAGGATGAAATTCTAACCCGTTTCCAGTATTATATGGCAAAAATAACAACTTCTCGGTATCTTTACTGGCCACGAATAAACCTAGTACATATGATATGACATCGTCTGGTCTCGTTACAATCAACCCGGAATTAACAGTGTTGGGAGCTAAGAAGCCAAATCTTGCTTCCAATCCACGCGGGCGCACAATGTTGTCATACATAAACCTTAAATTAAAACATGATTAACATTATACTATATTCATTGAAATGAGGGATTAAATTGTTCATTTAATTAAACAAAGTTGATCGGAGTATACCTGATTTATATACTGATAACATTGAGGCCTAATTCCAAATGCCTAAAAACTTGCTCCATGTCCTCTCTACCAATTACTTCAAAATATTCAAAACCAAAGTTATCTGCACTCATAGATATAAGTCGGGTACCACCATCCGGAATATCTGTAATTCCTAAATATGTCCGAAGGCACAACTTGAACTGAGCAGTAGTTTTTTTGTGTGCCACAGTCTTCTTAGCAACATTCTTTTTTTGTGTCAAAATGTTACTAATTTCAGGCACCTTACCCCTACTGAGTTGTGAAGTCTCTTTAGCATGAATCTAGTTATCATATAATTAGTTAGGGAAAGTATAAAATCACAAATTAGCATTTCTCATAGCATAATGTCATATAATTGTGTTACCTCAAATGATGCAATTGACTTGGTATCCCGCCTAATCCCCTTATTTTTTGGAATGGATTTAGTGGGAGTCTAACATTACCATGTAAACAAAATGTAAGTATAATTGCCATAAAAATTTGAATAGTAAACAATTTTAAGCATACCTCATTATCTACGCAAACGAGGCTTGATGGCCATGCAACAAACGATCCTATTGCATCCGCCACAAATGTTGCATCCGCCACATTGTCAGGTAGTGGTAACAATGCACCCCCTCTAAAACGACGTCGATCGATACTTTCAAAAATCCCTCTAGGAGGGGTCTATGGTGAAGCATTTCTCCTGAGATATTATACACTTTTCCCTTGCCAACCATCCGATAAGTCGGTGTAGACAAATAGAGTTGACACCGGGAAATGCCCTATAATTTAATAAATATGGTTATATAATTAATAAACATGGTTATATAGTTAATAAACATGGTTTTATAATTTATAAATATGGTATATAATTACCTCAGGAATATTTTGTCCAAAGTTACCATTGATACTAGCTTTGTCACTAGTATCTCTAAAGCATGTAGCTTGATCGATTTCCTTTTCCTTTCTCAGCTCATAGACTTCTTGTTGTAAATTTTCTAACTTCTCCTGCAGTTCTTTATTTCTTGGAGATTTTGTCTTTGTTTTTTTTCAAGAATGTGGGAGTGATCCCAAATCCCTTACCCCTCACCCGGCCAGAATACTCTCGAATATCTAATGCTCGTGAGAGTATTCTCCTGTAATCAGTATCTTCGTCTGGAGGTATAGACTGGAAAAGACTCTCCTGAAATTCATATAAATATTATAATTAAAGAATCATATGTTAATAAAATAATGATGTAATTAAATAAATAAAAGTATGATGTAATTAAATAAATAATGTTATACTTACACATCTCTCGAACATTTGTTGAACTTTTTCTTCAACAGCTCCATCCTTACACACACGTGCTTCCTTCCACAAAATGTGTTCTGGAAGAGATGTTTCAGAACTATTCTCTTTTGTTAGCTACACATTAAGCCAAAAAACATGATTAAATATAAGCATGTATATATTAGAGATACTTTGCAATTTATAGATACTTACAATAGATTATTGTAATCGTGCATATCCCATACGACCTTTTCTGTATGGATATGCTGGACTTGAAGCTCGTTGTCAATTTAAGACACTTAAGCTCTCAAATTTTTGGGTACTTCTTTTCGATTTAAAATTTTCCCATTCTTCAGCTGTAATCAAATCAGCATATTTCCTTGGAAGCTCTGCATCAACAAAAAATTTATCTGCATCCCTTAGAAACTTATTTGACAAGAAAGCTCTAAAGCCTCTATGTAGTTTCACGACCAATTTAAGAATATAATCTCTCCTTGTATCCTCAATGACGAACGACCTCTACGAAAATCATAAACAAAGTGCATTAGTATAAGTAATTTAGAGACATAATTGTCATTAAAAACAATTAACATCACATATGGTACTTGTATCTCACTCCATATTTTATCTTTAGCATCGTCTGTTGTACCCCAAAATTTTCCCTCCCATATTTCTCAAAACATTGCAAGAAAGATCTCCAAGTGGCTCAAGATTGCTCAAGAATTGGTCAGACAAGTTATCTCCTAAGGCAGTCTACCCCAAATTAGGGTTTTGTGTTGCATCAAGATCCTTGTGTCAAAATGACCTCAGGTTCTCCCCAATGTCCTAATATGTTCTCAAGATCATCCATGTGAAGTTTCAGACCTTGTAGAGGAATTTTTCTCAGTCAATTGCTCAAAGGTCCAAAAATCGACTGTGCTAGGGCAAAAGTCAACTGTGACCCAAATACAGTCGAACTTCAAGATTTTTTGTCAACATTCTCATTTTGAAGTATATTTCATCATTTGATCAAGGGTTTATCATGATTCATCAAGGATTGCTCAAAATTCATCAAGATTCAAAAGTTGTTAAATTAGGGTTTTGTAGGAAAAGTCAACCCAAATTTGACCAAGCATAACTTTCTCATACTTTATGAGAAATGACCCATCCAAAGCTCATTTTTAAGAGGATGTAATTCCATACAATCCATATTCATACCCCAAGTTCAAAAAATGCATTCACAAGAAGTTATGAATTTGGACATTATAGGTCATTTTTGAATGTCAACAAAAACACCCTTTTTGCTAAAGCTTATAACTAGAGAATGGAATATCAAAATGAAATGATACAAAAAGGGTTGATTAGAGGACATCTCAAGCTTTATATAAAGTCCAAGAACACCTCCAAAAGTTCAAAATTGAAGAAGTTATGCATTGTTGAAGTTGGACTTTTTTGCAAAATTGCCAAAAGTCAACTATCCCCAAAACTTCAAATTTTGCCAAATGGACTCATTATTTTTCACTTATTTTGAGTTTGCATTATTGCACCCGTGCCCTAGCTTCAGTCATGTTCCCATATCTCATTTTTATTATTTAATTTTATTTTTATTTGAATTTATTCATTTTAAATCAAATAAAATCATATAAAATCCAAGGCATTGATAACTCATGATTTTCTGGTTGTTTTAGGCTTTGGTCACAGCTAGCATTGCAATCAAATTCAAATCAAGGCTTGTATGCACAAAAGATCCAAATCAAATCAAATTTGGAAGGTTTTATTGGAGGAATCAAATCAAATTCATGAGCATTGATATGGAGAGATTTGGACCAAGTTTTTCACCCTAATCCAATGTACCATACATAAGGAAGCAAAGCACATGAAAATCAGGGTTGGCAAGCATTGGTAGAGGCAGAACCACTTTGCAAAAATTCACAAAAAAGTTGGAAATCAAAATCCAGGTTAGAGGCAATTTCAGGATGCGAGAGTTGTCTCAATCAATTGCTGGCCATCTCCAGAAGCTATTACGATCCAAACCATGCATCCTCAAGCCTCCATACGCGCTGTAAGTCTCACGCAACTTACCCCTGTTCTTGAAATAGATTTGAATTATTCTGGCATCATTTGAGAAAACTAATGGCATATTTTTGATCACAAGAACATTTGTAAGCTTTTCATAAAATTCAATTGCATTTATCTGGCTTATATGGAGAACCACCATAGTTAGGGTTCTTGGAGTTTTTTTGGGGCTTTCTATTTCAGGTACAATTGGCCCATAAGAAGAACATGGTTGTGATCAGAAGGTCATGACGAATTGAACCATGTTCTTGGAATGTATTTATATGGCCTGAGGGAGATTTTGGAAGGAAGTTGCGTCCTTTGCTGCGGATAAAAGTCCGCAGGTAATGTTACAGTATTGGGAGGACAGGGACGAAGAGCTGTCACTCATCCATTGGCCAATTCAATTATTTTGCGCGTTTTTTTTTGTTTTGCTGGCAATTGTTTTGTTTTGATATATTATTATTAGTATATGTTATATTAACAATTGAAGCTGCTTGGCGTAGTGGTAGACATAGCGTGTGTATTCCCTTCAGGACCTGGGTTCGAATCCCAGGTCCCCCACTTTCTCAATGATTTTTGTTTTCAGGTATTCCAGTGCATACGCTAGCTTACAACCCACCATATGCCCTCACCCATCCAAGCGCCAGATGGCCAATGGCCAGATTTGGTGGTCAGTGATTGGAGGTCCACCAAGGTGTCAGTCAACGTGTGTGCACCAGATCCAAAAAGTCAAAAGGGCCAGCTTCTAATGGGCCTACAAATTGCTCCTTGCACCTCCTAATCAAGCCCAACTCCTCTCTCTTTCATTTATTTTGTTTTATTTAATTTAATTGTTTTATTTCATTTAATTAATTTTTTAACCAATAACAAAATTCTATTTTTTAATAAAAATCACAAAAATACTTTTTTAATCCAGAATTTTATTTTTATTAATAAACACTGATTAATTAAATTAGGTTTTTAATTCTAGAATAACCTTAACTTATTTTGTAAAATAAATAAAATTAATTAGTCTTAACTAGGTTTTGACTATTAATTTAATTATTTTTAATTTCTTTTCTTAAATAATCAAAACTCCAAAAATAATTTATTTTTCATTTAATTAGTTTATTAATTTAATTTAGTATTTAACTTAGGATTAATTTCTTTCTTAAAATAAAAACAACAAAAACCAAAAAAACAATTTTCTTTCAAAAGGGTCAAAACCCTAAAATTTGCACTCGATTTAATTTCCCGCGCGTTGTATTTATTTTTATCATATTAATGTATCTGCTTACAAATTGTAATAGTTAAATAGGACATTTAATTATTTTTATCACTTTATTTTATTTTTCAAAAGGGTTTGTCTTTGGCGATGCAAAACCCGACGCCTTGTAATTTGAATTCCGCATTTTAATTCCGCAAATTATAACTGCTAGATGTTTGATAATAGGGTTTGCATGACAAGACTGAATGTTAATCTAAAAATCAAATTAGATCACCCTTAACATGTACAAAGATAAAAATAACTGAAAACGACACACTCGTACATGCGCACTCTTAGGGTACACCCCACTTGGTAGCCTTCGTATGCGGTCATTGAGTATAGGTCGTTTTAGAGGTCGCCCTCTTGTCTAAAAGATCATAGTCGCCTCTAAACGGTTGCCTCGGATATTGTTGCCTCACACAAATGATCTAGGACATTAGGGTTACCGCTAAGGCGTCCTAACATTGCTTTAGTGACCGTATGTCCCTCATTCGAATTGACCCTCAAACTCCAACGACGGTGCTACCTACTCATTAATAGTAGGATAGCATTGCCTAAAGGAAATTAGCATAGAATGATTCCTTTTTCGAGTAGGTAGATAGTTCTTAGATACTTGCTCAATCAAAATAAAACAAATTTTTCACACTTAAACTCTTTTTCAAATAAAGTTTTCAAAAACACTTCATTACACTCTTGAGGACAGAAGCAAGAGCTAAATCGAAGTTTCAAACAAAAACTTTTTCAAAACCCAGAAGCACAAAGAAAACAGTTTTGAAAACAATTGAGCAAGTACCTAAGAGCCCGGGGATAACCACGGATAGAAAGGGTGCTAATACCTTCCCTTTCTATAATCTACCCCCCAAACCCGAGAAATATCTCGAAAAAGGAATTTTTCTGTGCTTTTTTCCTTTCCTTGTTGGATAAAATAAAAGTCGGTGGCGACTCTTGCTTACCGCGACATTTTGCAAAAACAAACGCAAAATGTAAACTAGCATTCCAAAAATAGTCAGTTCTTCCCACCGTATCGCCAGAACGGGCGACTCTGCTGGGGAGTTTTATAAGTGGGTGTACCTTAGGAATAGTTTATGATGTTTTCAATTGCTTGACTTGTATGCTTTATCTTTGTGGGTTTGAATCGGAGTTACTATAGATCCTAACCCGGATTTGGGGGATACCCTTTAGGTAAGTAGCAATAAACTATGAGGGAACTGTACGGCATAGACCGATACGGTTGAAGCAGTAGCTACATTGGTGTGGCACTTTAGTTTGTACCGATATCCCTTGTGGCGCAACGAGGAGAATATGGGTCTTCTAAGGGGTCATTAAGCACCAACTGACCTTAGCACCTATAATTGACCAACTTGGCCATAGAACAGTAGCAGTATGCTACACCCATTGTGACCAAACTCTCGCGATGATTCCGGCTGCAAGAAAAGGTTGCTAAATTGGAATTATGACCGATCGAGGGTGGTCAGTGATATTGAGATCCTCTAGAACCCGGTTACTATTTCTAGGACAGGTTTAAACCAACTGAACTGAAAGAGGGTAGTACCTAGACTCCTTGCCAGCCTGAAATCTAAGGGCTATCTGTGTGACTTGTGTGCCCTTATCATGTTTGCTATTTGTGAATACATGTGGTGTGTTTCTATCATGTCATCATGACATTGTATGCATATTGCATTGGACTAACCCATTTCAAAGACAGAGGGGATTCATCTTTGTTTTGTTTTGTAGGTCATGGCACTCATGCGTAGAAACACTATTCGGATCAATTTTGTCCAGATTCCCACTCAACTTAAGGAATTGGTTGCAAAGGTTTCAGATACTTCCTCCTTTATCAGAAGACATGGGCACCTCCTTGGTTTGGTCACCTCCAAGATGGATGAACAGATGATGAGTGTCTTAGTCCAGTTCTTTGATCCACTATACCACTGCTTTACTTTCCTAGACTACCAGTTGGTCCCTACCTTGGAAGAATTCTCTGATCTACTTGGTATCTCCATTCTAGAGCAGACCCTGTTTACAGGTTGGGAGAAAGTCCTTAGGCTGGAAGAGATTGCTTCAGCCCTCCATCTGACAAAGGCTGAGGTAATGTCTAATTGGGAAACTCGTAGTGGAACAAAAGGCTTCTTGACTAAGTTCTTGGTTGGTAAGGCTAATCAGTTTTGGGATAATTTAGACTTTTAGGCGTTTGAGGACATCATGGCTCTTCTTATTTATGGACTGGTTCTGTTTCCAAAGTCAGATTCTTTCGTCGACGTGAATGCGGTGAAGATTTTCATGTCCGGTAATCCAGTACCCACTCTCTTGGGTGATATTTTGCATACCCTATATGCCCGTACTGCTCGGAAATGGGGAACCCTTATATGTTGCGCACCATTGCTGGCGAGGTGGTTTATTTCTCACCTCCCCAAATCAGTTTTGAAGAACAAGGAAGGCATGGGTTGGGCCCACAGGATTATGTCCCTTTCTCACATGGACATCATTTGGACTAATAAAGACATGGAAGACGTAGCTATTATTGATCGTTGTGGGGAATACCCCAATGTTCCACTGCTAGGAATCAATGGAGGGATCACCTATAATCCGTGTTTGGCCTTACGTCAATTTGGGCGAGCTAGGAGGGAAGGACCTCATGAGTTGCTGATGTCGAGCATTGTCTTTGACTTCCAAGGGGATAGTGATGATCATCGCCATAGATTCATATGAGCATGGGATAAGGTACACAGGTCTGATCCGCACGAGCTAGGTGTGAAGACTTCTCTTCCAATGGAACCATATCTCCGTTGGGTTCGTACACGTGCTCAGAAGCTAGGAATGCCCTACGAAGCTGTATTGCCTGTGATAGTTGAACTTGCTGTTGAAGAAGGAGTTCCTCCTACCATCCTCCACCCTTACATGCCTACTGACATTGGGGCACTAAAGAGGTCTTGGAAGCAGCTAAGAGAAGAGCCGGATACTTACCAAGAAAAGTATCACGAGCAAGACCGAAAGATCCTGAAGTTGACAAGGCAGCTGGAGAACGAGCAGATCCTCAACGACTATGTCAGCACCAACATGAAACGACCATGGGAGAGCTGATGTCTTTTGATTATTTATAGTGTTGATTTACTTTTCAGTATTTCTTTTTTGTAATGCCTTAAAGGAATTTGTTGAACAATTGAATTCAAAGTTTATCTAATAAAAGTGTGTTTCATTTTGGTTTACGAATTTGAATCTCTAAGGTCTTTGAAATCATATCATGCACATATCATTCCCATGCACCTCATAGCAGGTATCCTTACAGGTTTCTCATCTTCTTCGCTGATTATTTCAGCATCATGTCTTCTAAAACATCAACTGAACAAGCAATCAAAACTTTGCAAGCTCAAAACGCCCAGTTCCAGGAATTGTTCATGAGTTTGGCTAAGGGTCAGCAAGATCTGAAGACCCTTATCTTGAAAGAGAAGAAGAAGAATAAGAAGAAGGTCCTATTGAATATGGGTCGCAGATTCGGAAATAATTTGTGAGAAGAGGTTGATTTGACCCACTCATCTGGAGCGGGAGATAATCAGGAAGAAAGGAGGGGTCCTAGCCCTATGGTTTCAGATAACGAGACCGACTTTGACAAAGACCAGTATCCTCCGGCTGAGAATAGGTATAAATAGATAGAAGACCGGTTAAGTGCGATGGAGATCCAGAAAGTCCCTGGATTGGACTTTGGTGATTTGGGCCTGTCATCTGGGGTGGTGATTCCCCACAAGTTCAAAGCACCAGCCTTTTCTAAGTACGACGGGGTTTCTTGCCCGAAACTGCACCTTCGCTCGTACGTTAGAAAGATTCATCCGTACACCACTGACAAGAACCTTTGGATCCACTTCTTTCAAGATAGTCTTTCAGGGACTTAGCTTGAATGGTTTTACCAGCTGGAAGGAGCTAGTATCCGTAATTGGGAAGATCTTGCCGCTGCTTTTTACAAGAAGTACCAATACAATGCTGACCTCGCTCCCACGCGTACCCAACTTCAGGGTATGTCTATGGGTGCGGGCGAAGGTTTCAAAGACTACGCTCAGAAATGGAGGGACCTTGCTGGAAGAGTACAACCCCCACTGGCTGACAGGGATTTAGTAGATATGTGTTTGGGGACCTTGTCTGGTCCATATTTCAACCATCTGATTGGAAGTTCTTCGTCCGGGTTTATAGAGCTGATTATGACCGGGGAAAGAATTGAGGCTGGTATCAAATATGGCAAGATACAGAAGGGTGCTTCATCAGGAACCAAGAAGAAGCCTTTTAAGAAGGATTCGAGTGTTGTTTACAGCTCAAAGAGCCATAATAGACCTGAATGCCACTAAGCAGTCAATGCGGTGGTTATATCAAGACCTGCTGTTGCTCTTCAGCACAACAATCAGCCAAGGGCCGAGAGGCCGCAAAGACAATTCACTCAGCTCAACATGACTTTATCCCAAAATTTTCCGCAGTTATTGTAGACCAACTTGGTGATTCCAAAAGAGGCCCCGAAGAATCCCAATACAACATCACCTATGTACAATCCAAACGCCCACTGTGCTTTTCACTCTGATAGCCTGGGACATGATACGAATGATTGTTGGGTTTTAAAGAATAAGGTACAAGACTTGATTGATGCTAAGGAAATTGAGTTTGAAGCACCTGAAAGGCCTAATGTTGTAACTGCTCATATTCCCAAGCATGGAGTAAATGCTATAGATGAAGACTCGTTTGTAGTTTATGTGAAAGACATTGCTACTCCATTGATGACTGTGAAGAAGAACCTTTTGTTAGCCAGTTTATTTTCGGGCTGTGACGAAGGTTGTCGTATGTGTTCCACCCTACCTACCGGTTGCCCTCTTTTGAAGTCAGGTGTCCAACGCCTGATGGATAATAAAGAAATATGTTTGAGAAAACTTTTGTTCCTTTGATTCCTATTGAAGAAGTTGCTATAATCACCATTTTCGATAATTCTTCCACGGCTTCCTTGAGAAATCCTGTTATAATTACATTTGTTCCAAGAATTGAACCGTTGATCATCACCATTCCTGGGCCTATCCCTTATACATCAAATAAAGTTGTCCTATAGCACTACGGGGCTGACGTATACTATCACGGAGTTAAACAAGATTTGAGTGTTGATACTGACGTCAGCAATATTGTTGGATCTAGTAAAGTCACCCGCAGTGGAAGACGTTTCTCCCCTGAGATCTCTCCACCAACCGTTCAAAAGCCTGTTGTTATTACACCTGCCAGTACACCTGCTACTGTCCCTGTTCAAGTTCCAATTCTTACCCCTGTTGCCGAGGCATTTGACACTCGGGGAAAAGGAACCACCGATGAGCCTGCCCAGACGGAGGCACCGAAGAAGATTACTATTGAAGCCTCTAGACAAGAGATGGAGGAAATTTTGAAGATCATCAAAAAGAGCGACTACAATGTAGTCTAGCAACTGGGGCAAACCCCGTCCAAAATCTCTATATTGTCTCTGTTGCTATGCTCAGAAGCCCATGCCAAGGCTCTGATTGCTTTCTTGAAGACTGCGTATGTGCCGCAGGAGACTTGATTGCTAAGGGGAAGAATCACAATGACGCCCTGCATGTCTCCATTGAATGCAGGGGCACTACTCTTGCTCACGTATTGGTGAACACCGGGTCTTTGTTGAATATGTTACCGAAGAAGTCATTGGACCGGTTAGACTGTGAAGGGTTGGAACTGAAGCCGAGTAACATTGTAGTCAGGGCTTTTGATGGGTCCAAGAGAATGGTACACGAAGAAGTGGATATTTCGGTGAAGGTTGGTTCTCAGATTTTCACATCTACATTCTATGTGATGGACATTCGGCCGTCTTATTCTTGTTTGCTGGGCCGCCCGTGGATCCACAAAGTTGGGGAAGTAACGTCTATGCTTCACCAGATGTTGAAGTACCCAGTCAAGGGGAAAATTGTTACAGTACGAGGATAGGAGGAGTACATGGTGAGTCACCTCAACTCTTTCCGATATGTAGAGATGAATGGGGAATTCATTGAGACCCCGTTTCAACATTTTGAGGAAGTCCCCCAGACGCTGGCATCAACTAAAACTGTTACTGAAGATCCTCCAATGAAGATGGCTTCCTTCAATGATTCCCGGGCTGTTATTGAGAAAGGTGGGTGTGCAAATTGGGGCCAACTCCCTGATTTTGCACATAAGACTAACAAGTTTGGTTTGGGTTTCACTGCAGAAGCTCAAAGGGATGTTCGGAGTGCGCGGACTGGCAGACCTCCCCTGTTTATCAGCAATTCAGGGGTGAATGCCATTAAAGACGATGTTGAAGAGTCTGAGTTTGACAGTTTGATCTACCCCACTACCGATGGTGGATTAATCAATTGGACAGCAAAGGACTTCGTCCCAATTTCTTTTATTACCCAGTAATGAGACTTTTTGTTTTGAATTTGTAACAGACAATTTTAAACTCTACGGTCCGGTGTCTTACCCGGGGCACTGTGGCTTCATTTGTGAGGGCTTTATGTGTGTCATCTACATATATCATTAATAAAAGCATTGGACGTTTTTTGCATTTCAAATTTTGTGCTCCTTGTTTTTCTTTTATTATATATTGCAAAACAACTATTTTACACACACTCACATATACAGGTCTACATCCACTCTGGATCTCACTGGTAACGACTCTGCTACTGCCAGTTATGACTTCGAAAGTCTGATCAACTTAGCTGAAGATGAAGGTGAAGATGATTGCGAAGTGCCTGGCAAACTTGCTAGACTGCTACTTCAGGAAGAGAGGGCTATACAGTTGCATGAGGAGCCCGTGGAAAGAATAAACCTGGGTACAGAAGAAGACAAGAAAGAGGTCAAGATCGGTGTAAATCTGGAGTCTAGTGTTAAACAACGGCTTATTTAGATACTGTGAGACTATGTTGAGATCTTTGCCTGGTCTTGTGAAGATATGCCTGGGTTGGATACCGATATTGTGGTTCACCGCCTGCCTACCAAGGAAGACTGTCCTCCAGTGAAACAGAAGGTTCACCGAATACGCCCGAATATGTCTGAGAAAATCAAAGCTGAAGTTATGAAATAGTTTGATGCCAGTTTTCTAGCAGTTATTTCTTACCCACAGTGGGTTGCCAACGTGGTTCCTGTGCCGAAGAAGGATGTTAAGGTTCGAATGTGTGTTAACTATAGGGATCTGAGCAGGGCGAGCCCCAAGGATGATTTCCCCTACCTCATATCGATGTTCTGGTTGACAACACCGCACAGCATAAAGTCTTCTCCTTTATGGATGGTTTATCCGGTTATAATCAGATTAAAATGGCTCCCGAAGACATGGAGAAGACAACCTTTGTTACTCAATGGGGTACCTTTTGCTACAAGGTCATGCCGTTTGGATTGAAGAATGTTAGGGCAACGTATCAGCGCGCCATGGTCGCTTTGTTCCATGACATGATCCATCATGAGATTGAGGTATACGTCGACGATATGATTGCAAGATCCCAGACTGAGGAAGAACATCTTGACCACTTTCAGAAGTTATTTGACAGGTTGAAGTTGTACAAGCTGAGGTTAAACCCGAACAAGTGCACCTTCGGGGTGAGATCTGGTAAGCTGCTAGGTTTCGTAGTAAGTGATAAAGGCATTCAAGTGGATCCTGCCAAGGTGAAGGCTATACAGGAAATGCCAGCTCCCTGAACAGAAAAAGAAGTCAGAGGCTTTCTGGGACGTTTGAACTATATTTCCCGATTCATCTCGCACCTGACTGCTACTTGTGAGCTAATCTTCAAGTTACTGAAGAAAGATCAAGTGGTAAGATGGAATGATGAATGCCATGCCTCTTTCGAAAGGATCAAGGAATATCTCCAAGAGCCACCCATTTTAATGCCTCCAGTTGAAGGGAGACCTTTGATCTTATACTTAACAGTACTCGACAACTCAATGGGGTGTGTGTTGGGCCAGCATGACGAGTCTGGGCGAAAAGAGCATACTATTTATTACCTTACCAAAAATTTTACCGACTGTGAGACCCGATACTCACTGCTTGAGAAAACTTGTTGCGCTTTGGCATGGGCTGCTCGCCGGCTGAGACAGTATATGCTGACTCACACTACTCTGTTGATATCAAAGATGGATCCAATCAAGTATATCTTCGAGAAGCCTGCCTTATCCGGAAAAATAGCAAGATGGCAGATGATCTTGACTGAGTATGACATCCAGTACACGACCCAAAAGGCAATCAAGGGAAGTGTGTTGGCAGACCATTTGGCACATCAAGCAGTGGATGATTACCAGTCTATGAACTTTGAATTCCCAGATGAGAATATCATGATAGTAACCGACTGCGAAGAACCTGGACCGGATGAAGGACCTAAGGAAGGATCCCGATGGTCTATGTACTTTGATGGAGCTTCAAACGCTTTGGGTAATGGCATTGGCATCGTGATCATATCTCCTAGAGGCTCTCATACTCGGTTTACCGCCCGACTATGTTTCAACTGCACCAACAATATGACAGAGTATGAAGCGTGCATCATGGGTCTTCGAGCAGCAATTGACCTAAATATTCAGTACTTGAGTGTGTTCGGATATTCCGCTCTTGTGATCAGTCAGATCAAAGGGGAGTAGGATATGAAACACCCAAATATTATTCCTTACAAGGAGTATGTATTGAAGTTGCTTCCACATTTCAAGGAGATAACCTTTGAACACTTCCCTAGAGAGGAGAATCAGTTAGCGGACGCGCTAGCTACGATGTCTTCTATGTTCAAAGTCAATTGGGACAACAAGGCTCCCCGGATTACCATTGAAAGGTCGGACGAACCTACACATTGTTGTGACATTGAGATTGAAGAGGCAACAGATAAACCCTGGTTTCATGAGGTGAAGAGGTTTCTTGAGGCTCAGGAGTACCCCGAGGGTGCATCGGTTAATGATAAGTAGTTCCTGAGGAGGTTCGCTACAAAGTTCTTCATCAGCAATGGCATCCTTTACAAACGTAACCATGATTCAACCTTACTGCGTTGTGTGGATAAGAACGAGGCAGAAAGGATCATGGCAGATTTACATGAAGGTACTTTCGGAACTCATTCCAGTGGACACACTGTTGTACCCCAAAATTTGCCCTCCCATGTTTCTCAAGACATTGTAAGAATAATCTCCAAGTGGCTCAAGATTGCTCAAGAGTTGGACAATCAAATCATCTCCTAAGGCAGTCAACCTCAAATTAGGGTTTTGTGTTGCATCAGAGTCCTTGAATCCAAATGACCTCAAGTTCTCCCCAATGTCCTAATATGTTCTCAAGTTCATCCATGTCAAATTTCAAGCCTTGCAGAGGAAGTTTGGTCAGTCAATTGCTCAAGAGGTCCCAAAATCGACGGTGCTAGGGTAAAAGTCAATTGTGACCTACAAATAGTCAAACCTCAAGATTTTTTGTCAACATTCTCATTTTTAAGGATATTTCATCATTTTATCAAGGGTTGATCAGGATTCATCAAGGATTGCTCAAAGTTCATCAAGACTCAAAAGTTGCTAAATTAGGGTTTTGTAGGAAAAGTCAACTCAACTTTGACCAAGCATAACTTTCTCATACTTTTTGAGAAATGACCCATCCAAAGCTCATTTTGAAGAGGATGCAATTTCCTACAATACATATTCATACCCCAAGATCAATAAATGAACTCACAAGAAGTTACAAATTTGGACATTATAGGTCATTTTTGAAAGTCAACAAAAACACCTTTTTTTCCAAAGCTTATAACTTGAGAATGGAATATAAAAATGAGATGAGACCAAAAGGGATGGTTATAGTACATCTCAAGGTTTCTAAAAAGTCAAAGAACACTCCCAAAAGTTCAAAATTGAAGAAGTTATGCATTGTTGAAGTTGGGCATTTTTCCAAAATTGCCAAAAGTCAACTATCCCCAAAACTTCAAATTTTGTCAAAAGGGCCCACTTTTTCTCACTTGATTTGATCTTGTCACACTACACACGTGTCCTATCCTCAGTTTTATGTCCATTCATTGATTTTATTTTATTTTATTTTATTTTTATTGAATTAATTCATTTTTAATCAATTTAAATCCAAATAAAATCTAAAAATTGATCACTTGGTATCTTTGTGATTGATATAGGTCTTAAATACCATCATGGACACAATCAAATCCGAATCAAGCCATATCATGCACAAAATTATTGATTTGGAATGAAATTGGAAGCTTTTTAATGGAGGATCATATCACATCTTCAATCATCAATGCACAAAGATTCAAAGCCCAAAACCTGACCTAATTCACTCCATGTTACATATACAACATAAAGCATACGATTTCAGGACCGAGAGGCTGCCAAATCACAAAAGAAAAACTTGAAAAAAAAGCTTGAAAAAGCTTGAAACTGAAATCACCCTTAGAGTCCAATTCAAGGCCAAAACTCAACGTGGTTCTCTTGCTGGACATCCACTGAAGCAGTAGCAATCAAAAGCAAAGCCATTCGCCTCCTAAAACGCATTGTAAGTCTCTCAGAACCCGCTCTATATGTGAAATCGAAACTCCATATTCTTGCGTTTTCTTGAAAAAACATTGACATATTCATGATTCTTGAATGGTTTCGAAATTTTCTGCAATATTTGATTTTGTTTTCATAGTCTGTAATGCCATACCCGAAACTAGGGTTTTTGATTCTTGTTTTTAGGCGTTTCAGTTTCAGGAAAAATTGATGCAAACAATGGCCATGAGCGTGTTCAGGAGGAAGAGACGAGCATGATGATGGTCTTAGAATTCGTTTCCATAGCCTAGAGAAGATTTTAGGATCAACCTAGGGATTTAGTTGCGGATTCAAATCCGCCGGAAAAAGAACCAGGGTTCAGTGTAGAAGACGAAGACGTGTCCTCTTCCAACTGGCCCATTCAAAAGCTTCACGCGTGTTTTTTACATTGCTGACATATTGTTGTTATTTCATATATTATATTCTTTTCTTATTATACTAACAATTAAGCATGATGGTTGAGTTGGTAAGGACGCTAGTGCAAAATCCATTGGGACCTGGATTTGAATCCCAGGTCCCCCAATATTTGTTGTATTTTGTCTCCAGGTTATCCAATACCCTTCCAAAGGCGTAGTTCACCATACATCACCATTACAATGCTTGCCAGATGGCCTCCAGGCCAAATCTGATGGCCCATAATGAAAGACCACCATGTGCTCTAGTCAACAGGCGCACGTGAGATCATGGAAAGTCAATCAGGCTTGCAGCAAATGGGCCTGGAAAATGCTAATCTCACCCTCCAATTTGGGCCTGAACCGCCTTGGGTTATTTCTTTTCCTCTTTTTGTTTTCATTTTATTTTATTTGTTTTGTTAATTATTATTTTTATTATCACTAACCAATTAGTTTTTTTCCTCATAAAATCAAAAACACAAAAATAACTTTTATTTATTAAAATTAAATTCAACATTTTATTTTTGTAAATAAATACTAACTTAATTAATTTAGTTTTAAATAGGTTCAACTTTTAATATTTTCACAATATTTAAAATCAATTTAGACAATTAGGGTTTATTAACTTTAAATAAAATTTATTTTATTTTCTTTAAATATCCAAAAATCCAAAAATATCTTTTTCTTAATTAATTAATTAGTTTATTTACTTAATTAAGTTAAATTAATTTCTTTAAATTCAAAAATAACCAAAAAATGCTTTCTTTCAAAAAAGGGTCAAGACCCTAAAAAATGCATTCGATTTAATTTTCCGCGCGCGATCCATTCATGATATTGGTGTAATTGTTTCCCAGAATGTAATAGCTTTAATTAGGACATGTTTACCGCTTTATTTTACTTTCCGCATTTTAATTTAAAGGGTTGCTTTTGGCGATATAAATACCAGATGCCTTGTAATAGTTAGATTTAATTTTCCATAATTTAATTTCGGCAACTTATAAACCGTTAGATGTTTGATAATAGGGAATGCATGACAAGATCGAATGTATGAACTTAAAATCAACATAGCTCACCCATGATATGTACAAAGATAAAATTAACCGAAATAACACACTCTCACATGCGCACTCTTAGGGTACACCTCACTTGGTTGCCTTCAAACGTGGTCATTGAGTATAGGAAGTTTTAGAGGTCGCCCTCTTGTCCAAAGATCATAGTTGCCTCGAAATGGTTGCCTCGAAAAAATGATCTAAGACATTAGGGCTACCTCTAAGGCATCCTAACATTGCTTTAGTGACCACACGTCCCTTAATCGAATTGACCCTTAAACTTCAACGACGGTGCTACCTACTCATCAATAGTGGGATAGCATTGTCTAAAGGACATTTGTACAGATTAATTCCTTTTTTCGGGTAGGTAGATAGTTCTTAAGTACTTTCTCTCTCAAAACAAAATAAAAACTTTTCGCACTTACACTCCTTTGCAAAACAAAAACTCCTTTCAAACCCATAAACACAAAGAAAAGAAATTTTTGAAAACACTTTGAGCAAGTACCTAAGAGCCCGTGGATAACCACAGATAGAAAGGGTGCTAACACCTTCCCTTTCTATAATCTACCCCCCGGACCCGAGAAATAATCTCGAAAAAGGAATTTTTCTGCGCTTTTTTCCTTTCCTTGTTGGATAAAATAAAAGACGGTGGCGACTCTTGCTTACCGCAACATTTTGCAAAAACAAACGCAAAACACAAACCAGCATTCCAAAAGCATTCAGTTCTCTCCCGCCGTATCACAGAACTGGCGACTCTACTGGGGACATTAAAAAGTGGGGTGTACCTTAGGATTAGATCATTGTGTTTTCAATTGTATGCTTTGTATGCTTTATATTTTTGGGATTGTATCGGAGTTCTATAGATCCTAACCCGGATCTGGGGGATACCCTTTAGGTAAGTAGCAATAAATTGTGAAGGAACTGTACGGTGTAGACCGATACGGTTGAAGCAGTAGCTACGTCGGTGTGGCACTTTAGATTGTACCGATATCCCTTGTGTTGGAACGAGGAGAATATGGGTCATCTAAGGGGTCATTAAGCACCAACTGACCTTAGAACCTTTAAATTGACCAACTTGGCCATAGAACAGTAGCAGTATGCTACACTCATTGAGACTAAACTCTCACGATGATTCCGGTCGCAAGAAAAGGTTGCTAAACTGGAATTATGACCGATTGAGGGTAGTCAGTGATATTGAGATCCTCTAGAACCCGGTTACTATTTTTAGGACAGGTTTAAACCAACTGAACTGAAAGAGGGTAGTACCTAAGCTCCTTGCCAGCCTGAAATCTAAGGGCTCTCTGTGTGACTTGTGTGCCTTTACCATGTTTGCTTTTTGTGGATACTTGTGGTGTGCCTTTTATCATGATATCATGACATCATAACATTGCATACATCTTGCATAAGACTAACCTATTTCAAAGACATGAGGGATTCATATTTGTTCTATTTTATAGGTCATCATAATGCCCATGCGTAGGAATACCATCAGGATCAACTTTATCCAGGTTCCCACCTTGCTTAAAGATTTCGTTGCAAAGATGCCTGATACTACTTCCTTCCTCAGGAGACATGGTTATCTTCTCAGTTTGGTCACCTCTAAATTGGACGAGAAGATGATGAATGTCCTGATCCAATTCTATGATCCACTCTACCATTGCTTTACTTTCCAGGACTACCAGCTGGTTCCCACATTAGAAGAGTTCTCTGATTTTCTTGGTATCTCCATTCTGGAGAAGACCCTGTTTACTGGTTGGGAGAAGATTCTTAGGCCCGAAGAGATTGCTGCAGCCCTTCATTTGACAAAAGAGGAGGTAATGGCTAATTGGGAGACTAGAAGTGGAGCAAAGGGCTTTCTGACTAAGTTCTTGGTTGGTAAAGCTAATTATTTCTGGGATAGTCTAGACTTCAAGGCATTCGAGGATATTCTGGCTCTTCTGATATACGGCTTGGTATTGTTTCCAAACTCTGACTCCTTCATTGATGTTAATACGATAAATATCTTCATCTCTTGAAATCCGGTACCCACTCTCTTGGGTGACATCCTTCATCAGCTCTACGCCCGTACTGCCCGAAAGCGGGGAACCTTGATGTGTTGTGCTCCCTTATTGGCAAGGTGGTTTATTTCGCACCTTTCCAAGTCAGTGCTGAAGAATAAAGAAGGCATGGGCTGGGCTTATAGGGTGATGTCTCTCTCACATAATGACATTATCTGGACTCTCAAGGGTATGGATGAAGAGGCTATCATTGATCGTTCTGGGGAGTATCCCAATGTTCCACTGCTAGGAACCCATGGAGGAATTTCTTACAACCCATGCTTAGCTCTATGTCAGTTTGGGAGAGCCAGAAAAGAAGGACCTCATGAGATGCTAACTCCCAGTATCATCTTTGATTTTCAAGGGGGTAGCAATGAGGAACATCGCAGGTTCATAAGGGCTTGGGATAGAGTTCACAGATCTGATCCACATGAGTTGGGTCCAAAGACTTCTCTGCCAATGGAGCCATATCTCAGATGGGTCCGCATCCATGCCCAAAATCTAGGTATGCCATATGAAGTTGTCCGGCCTATCATTATTGAAGTTGCTAATGAAGAAGGGGTTCTTCCGACCATCCTCCATCCTCATATGCCCACTGACATTGGGGCACTGAAAAGGTCTTGGATGCAGCTGAGGGAAGAACGGGATTCTTACCGAGAGAAGTTCAACGAGCAAGAGCAGAAGATCTAGAGATTGACTAGGCAGTTGGAGAACAAGCATATTCTCAACGACTATGTCCGCACTGACAAGAAGAGACCATGGGAGCATTGATTGACCTTTGATGATTTCCTTTCCAGTTTTTATTTACTGTTCAGTATTTCCATTCTTGTAACGCCTTAAGGGAAATTTGTTGAACAATTTGAATTCCAAAGTTTATCTAATAAAGTGTGTTTCCTTTCTGGTTTACAAATTTGAATCTCCTGATTGTCCTTGAAATCATAATCATACGCATTTCATCCCATGTGTTGCACCACATAATTTTCCCTCTCATGTTTTCCAAAGTCTTCCCCCTGCATGGTTGATCACAAACCATTTCCTAAGGAAAAAGAAAATTTTTGAGTGGTGCTTTAAGCATTTCGATTGGCATTCTTTAAGACCCTTCGATTGGCATTCTGAAGGAGCACTTCGATTGGCATTCTGAAGGAGCATTTCGATTGGCACTCTGAAGAAGCATTTCGATTGGCATTATGAAGGAGCCTTTCGATTGTCATTATGGACAAGTATTTCGATTGGGATTATAATAGTGTCCTTCGATTAGAATTCCAAAAGGTCCATTCGAAGAGGCATTCAAAGGGTCCATTCGAAGAAGCTTTCGAAAAGCATTCAAAGGAGGTCATCAGCCCATTCGAAAGGGAGCATTCGAAGGGTGCCATCATCCCATTCGAAGGAGGTCATCAAGAGGGAACTCAAGTTAAAAGCGTCCAGGTTCATTCAAGAGACACAAATGTTTCAAAAAAGGAAATTATTTAATGTGTTTGTTTCTTGTGTCATGGCATTTAATGGCCTGTTTAATGGCTGTCTCTTGCCATTACTTCACCTTCACACCCCTATAAATACAAGGGCCAGTGGCACATTACAAGGACACGAAAATCAGACGAAAATCATAGAACGAAAATTATACACACACAAAAAATCTGCAGGTGAACAAAACATTGGAGATACGCTGCCCAAAATTTTCGAAGCCAAAGTTGCCACCCAGCGAACACCTCCACGCCCAGAAATCCCAGATCGAAGGTATTCATCCAGCCAGTACCCAAATCGAAGTTCCAATCTACTGGTAAGAGAGGGTAAATTATCCAACCTTGTTTTTGCATAACACATCATTACTTGTTGTTACCTTCGATTTGCCATCCTAGACACGATCAAAGGGCCTGGGTTTGGCACCCAGGTCATGTTTTTTTGTGTGCTAACATTTGCTATAGCCATAGCCTGAAGAGACCCAGCAAGCGCAGGATCGAAGGGCCTGGGGTTCAATACCCAGGCCCTGCATTTTATTTCGCTAACATGCTTTTACAGGTATAACAGCCCAGATCGATGGAGACACCTTCTCTGGATCGAACCCATTAGCATGCTGGATCGAAGGAGGCATCTCATTCCTGGATCGAAAGTCATGACCTCCATGATCAAAAGATAGTCCTCTTCCCCGGATCGAAGGCTACTCACGCCTTGCTGTTTGGCCCAATCGAAAGGACCATGACCCCTTCTGGATCGAAGCTTCTATTTCTCTCCATGGGTCGAAACTCCTGTTTTCTCCTTCGATCGAAGTATTCCCATTGAATTTTTTTTTTCATAGACTTCCTTTTAATTAACATTAAAATAAAAAAAAACACAAAAACATTAGGCTAGTTCTTTTTCTATTAAATTAACTTTGTTAATTAACCTTTAATTATCTTAACATTTTTCCAAAACTAAAATTAAATAGATTTAGATTATTTTCCCCAAAATAAGATAAAACAACAAAAAGAGTTCTTATTCTTAGGATTTTTTAGATTCGCACGCGTTTATTCTACTCGGATGTAATAGCTTAACTAAGACCCTTTACTGCTTTTATTTCCCCAATTTTTGGACATGTAAATAATCCCCCTCCCCGAAGCCTTGTAATAGCGTAGGATTTACAATTCCCGCACTTTAAATTCCTGTACATATATTAACTGTTTAGATGTATGCTAACTAGGATTGTATGACAAGATCTGTCTTAACTTAAAATCAACAGTAGCTCACCATAACATGTACAAAGATAACATAAACTGAAAATTGACACACTTGCACATGCCACTCTTAGGGTACACCTCACTTGGTTGCCTCAAACGTGGTCATTAAGTATAGGATGTTTTAGAGGTCGTCCTTCTGTCTAAAGATCAAAGTTGCCTCGATTAAAATGATCTAAGACATTAGGATTACCACTAAGACGTCCTAACGTTGCTTTAGTGACCACACGTCCCTACAATCGAATTGACCCGAAAACTCCAACGACGGTGCTACCTACTCCTCAATAGTAGGATAGTACTGTCTAAAGGACATTTGCACAATTAAATTCCTTTTTGAGTAGGTAGAGGTTCTTAAGTACTTGCTCTCTTTTAAAAAACAAAATAAAAAATTTTCGCACTTACACTTTCTTCAAAAACAAAATTCTTTTCAAAACCCACAATCATAAAGAAAAGCAAACCTTTTGAAATCATAGTGAGCAAGTACCTAAGAGCCCGTGGAGAACCACGAATAGAAAGGGTGCTAACACCTTCCCTTTCTATAATACACCTCCCGAACCCGAGAAACATCTCGAAAAGGAATTTTTCTGTGCTTTTGTCCTTTCCTTGTTGGATAAAATAAAAGACGGTGGCGACTCTTGCTTACCGCGACACTTTGCAAAAACAAACGCAAACGCGAACCAACATTCCAAAAACAGTCAGTTCTCGTTCCCACCGACCACAGAACTGGCGACTCTGCTGGGGATCATATAAGTGAGGTGTACCTTAGGAATAGATCACTTGTGTTTTCAATTGTATTGCTATGTATGCTTTTAAATTTTGTGGGTTTGTATCGGAGTTCTATAGATCCTAACCTGGATCTGGGGATACCCTTTAGGTAAGTAGCAACAAACTGTGAGGGAACTGTGCAGGGTATACCGACATGGTTGAAACAGTAGCTACGTTGATGTGACACTTTGGTGAGTATCGGTAACCCTTGAGTTAAGTCAAGGAGAGTACGAGGCCGCCGCGTGGTGTCGTGAAGCATCAATTGACCTTAGAACCTTACTTGACCATCTTGGCCTTTTTTAGGGGTAGTGAGATGACCGACTTTGGTGCAGTCCGAAGTTGGTAGATACTCGATACTAAACTCATTAAGGATTGTTTTCTTGGAATATTTTGGTCGCTAGTTCAGTGGCTAAACCAAAACAATGAACATAGAAAACAATCCAATGATACTGAGCTCCTTAGAACCCGGTTACTATTTATAGGACAGGTTTTGAGCCAACTAAACTCAAGAGGGTACTTACCTATGAGACTCCATGCCAGCCTAAACTTAAGGGCTCTTTTTGTGTGACTTGTGTGCCTTCAAACTTGAACTACTTGCACATACTTGTTATCTGACAACATGAGTTCCTTGCAGGTTTTGTTTACAGTCCTTATCCAATAATTTGGACTTATTGCAGGGCTTACTTACATCACCTCACACTTGTGCTTAAACGCATAGCATACACATCATAACATCATGCCTTAACATTTCTTTAACCATTTCAAGGATCTCAAGGGTCTATGATGCAGGTTATGGTAAATCAAATGGCTAGCAAGGGGCAAAGGGGATTTATTTTCCTCTAGCCAAGGTTGTCTAGAAATCCAAGCATGACAATTTGAGTCAGGGGCGATGACCCACTCGATATGGTGAGCTTGACTCTTGAAGAAGGACTCTCAGAAACATGAAGTTCCTTCAATCAAGCTACCAGATGCAAATTCTAACAAGTTTCTTGTTTACCCCGCGAGATCCTTGAAAACATTGCATACATATATCATACATATCATTGCATAACAGGTCTCCTGATACAGGTCTCTCATGTTATCGCTGTTTATTTCAGCAATGGCTTTCCCAAAAGACAACCAGGATCTTCATACTCAAGAGACTCAGTTCAGGGAAATCTTTTTAAACCTATCCAAGGGGCAGGAAGAGTTGAGAACACTCCTCATGAGGAACTTGGTCAAGAAAAGTCCTGAAGACAATAAGGACGAACGGCTGAAACATCTGCAAGCTGAGGTAGATGCATTGAGAACCCAGATGCTGGGGAAGATGGCTCTTATACAAGGCTTAGCTCAGGAACAAGAAGAGCTGAGAACCATGATCAACCAGCTTCATCAAGACAGATACAACAACATGAAGCAAACGGTCAAGGCTGGTGGTCAAGTCATTGATCAGCCTCCAAGAAGACAAGGGTTTGGCTTGGTAAAGAATGGACCTCTCCAAGTTGCTACTACCTCAAGGGTCCAACAACAACCTCACCAAAAGCAACGGGTTGACCAGAGGCCGTTTACCAAGCTCAACATGCCGCTGTCCCAAGCTTTGCAACATCTGTTGAGACTGAATCTGGTGACGTTAGTAGGACCTCATCCGAATCCTAAGACTTCTTCACCCAACTACAATCTTGATGCAAGGTGCGCGTACCATTCTAACAGTCCGGGGCACGATACTGACGACTGTTGGAAGTTGAGGTACAAAGTTCAAGACCTGATTAACGAAGGAGCTTTGGAATTCACACAAGATGGTCAGGATGAGTTCTTCTACCATCCCTCCAAGGTTCACCATTTGAAGTGACAAGTTCTGACAAGAGAGGGCCTTTTTGTTCATTTGAATTTTCAAGTTGTAATCTCTTTGTTATTTAAACAATTATCTATTAATGCCAAACTTTGTTTCATTAATGCATTGCATATGTTTGTCTTGATTTGATCCAATCATTTTAATTACATTTAAACTATGCTTTTTACTCATTCAACTCTTGCTAAAAGTTATAAGCCTTTAGAGGGAGGATGACGAAACAATGCCATAATCTCATACAGTATGCTTTTGGACAAACCTTGCTGACGATGTACAGGCATTTCTTTCAAATCCTAAACACTAGAGTTATAAGGAAGATAATCCCTAGTCAACCCCTTCGAGCCAAAGAAGTAGAAGTTTTCTGTTTTAAACACAAATTGAAACCTTTAATTTAAACCTGGGGAAGGGTAGTCTCTCAGTTAATTCAAAAGATGTGCATTGAAGTCGCAAAACTCTCAGATCATAATACAATGAACGACATCAAAAGCATTCCTCTGGAATCAAAAGACAATGGTGGTTCCTTATCTCAAAGACAGTCAATCTCTCAAAGGAGAAAAGCCCACTGAGCCAAAACCTATAAAGGAGGCTTAAGAAAGCTGGGGCATCCCGCTGACTGTAATCTCGAAAACAGGAACAGTCAGGCAAAAGTTAGGGATAACAAATCAAAAGAACGAGGTCGCTACAAATCCTCAACAACATGAAAAATGTTGCAAAAATGACTGCCTTCCAACAAATCCAACTTGTGTGAGCCATCACCAAAAACGTCGTTCCAGACTCATTTGGAGTTCAAATGCATAATTAACTGAGTTTAGGATTGAAGAACATCACGAAGAGCGGGTGGGTATAAATATACTTTGAGCCTTTATCCTTTGTTTCTTAAACCGTGAACCAAGCCACGTTACAACCCTTCAAAAGTCCTAACTGAAGCATGGGTTAGTTCGAAAGCATACTGTTACAAAAGGTATCCTGACTCCTGTAAGGCTTTGTCCTAAATTTTGTGTTGAATTGGTCTTATAAAGAGTTTTCTGCTAAAAAACGCATTTTTCAAAAACTTCGAGACAAGCACAAACTTTGCATTATTTGAATATCATTGGTTGCATATGGCCATTTTTTGACAGCGGAGAAATTCACACGACGAATATCCGATGAACGAAAACCCTCTCAGTGAACAAAATCACTTCAAAAAGGATGACACTTCCAACAAGGGGGCATGATATGTCACTATCCAGCACACCTGGGGCAGTCCAGTTAAGATTTCAGGAAATCTCTGAAGAAGTGCAGAGTAACCAGGGGCAAGTATCCATCTCCGTCACTTGGGGCATTGAACGCCAATCTCAGCAAAGGGTTACGTACAGTCAAACATTTACTGGCAGTGTCACAAACATTTGCTACTAGGGGGAATGACAGATCTCCCCAAAATCCTTCTCATAGGATGATATCCCAGCAAAGGTTTAATCTCTGAAAACCTTTCCCCAGCTGAATCAACTTCAAGAATCCTCGAGGACTTCCCCCAACGAAGATGTCACCTCTCTAGCAGACTGACGACAGGGTTTATTTCCCCAACAACACCAGGACTCCCCAGCTTGAGTTTGCCTCTCCGACTACTACAAATCAAAGGACCACAACTCCTCTTCCCCAGTAGACTCTGGAAGCTTGTCCCCTGCGAAGCACAAATAAGTCTCCTCAGCCAAATTCAGAAGGTTATCCTCAAAAGAGTCTAGCTGGGTTATCCTCAGCAAGTTGCAACTGAAAGATCATCCCCAACGAAGTTCTTTCTATCCCCAGCGGAGTTCATCATCAAAATCCCCAGCAAGTTATTGCAAAACCTGGACACGACCAGATATCAGTTCAACTTCGACTCCCCAGTAGAGCAACGGACGACTAAGACTCCTAAACTCTTTTCCCAAGCAGAAATAAACATACTCCCCACAGAATTTTCAATATCCCCCAGCGGAGTTCTCCTCAAACAACAAAGCAGGGATCCCCGGTGGAAACATTTTGGGCAAAGTCCAAGACAAAATTACACTTCAACAACATTCATAGCATATGCATACAAAATACATATGACACAAATCTCATTTTATTTTGAGAACATCATTACACAATGCATACATCATGACAATGCATACATCATGACATTGCATACAACTAACTCTTTACCTTTTTAGGAAAGATCAATCAACAGGCAAAGATCATCATCTTCTGAGATTCCTTCTAGAGATAGTTCAGATGCGACCCGGATATGGCTGACATTCTGATACTTATTCCAGATTCCTTCTAGAGATAGTTCAGATGCGACCCAGATATGGTTGACATTCTGATACTTATTCCAGATCCCTTCTAGAGATAGTTCAGATGCGACCCAGATATGGCTGACATTCTGATACTTATTCCAGATTCCTTCTAGAGATAGTTTAGATGCGACCCAGATATGGATGACATTCTGATACTTATTCCATATTCCTTCTAGAGATAGTTCAGATGCGACCCAGATATGGATGACATTCTGATACTTATTCCAGATTCCTTCTAGAGATAGTTCAGATGCGACCCAGATATGGATGACATTCTGTTACTTATTCCAGATTCCTTCTAGAGATAGTTCAGATGCGACCCAGATATGGCTGACATTCTGATACTTATTCCAGATTCCTTCTAGAGATAGTTCAGATGCGACCCAGATATGGATGACATTCTAATACTTATTCCAGATTCCTTCTAGAGATAGTTCAGATGCGGCCTAGATATGGATGACATTCTGATACTTATTCCAGATTCCTTCTAGAGATAGTTCAGATGCGACCCAGATATGGATGACATTCTGATACTTATTCCAGATTCCTTCAAGAGACAGTTCAGATGCGACACATATATGGCAGACATTCTGATACTTATTCCAGATTCCTTCTAGAGACAGTTCAGATGCGACCCAGATATGGCTGAAATTCTGATACTTATTCCAGATTCCTTCTAGAGATAGTTCAGATGCAACCCAGATATGGCTGACATTCTGATACTTATTCCAGACTCCTTCTAGAGATAGTTCAGATGCGACCCAGATATGGATGACATTCTGATACTTATTCCAGATTCCTTCTAGAGATAATTCAAATGCGATCCAGATATGGATGACATTCTGATACTTATTCCAGATTCCTTCTAGAGATAGTTCAGATGCGACCCAAATATGGATGACATTCTGATACTTATTCCAGATTCCTTCTAGAGATAGTTCAGATGCGACCTAGATATGGCTGACATTCTGATACTTATTCCAGACTCCTTCAAAATACAGTCCAGATACGATCCAGATTCAGATGTCATTCTGTCACTCACTCAAATTACAGTCCAGATACGATCCAGATTCGGATGTCATTTTGTCACTCATTTCAAATTACAGTCCAGATATGATCCAGATTCGGATGTCATTTTGTCACTCATTCAAATTACAGTCCAGATACGATCAAGATTCGGATGTCATTCTGTCACTCATTTCAAATTAAAGTCCAGATACGATCCAGATTCGGATTTCATTCTGTCACTCATTTCAAATTACAGTCCAGATACGATCCAGATTCAGATGTCATTCTGTCACTCATTCAAATTACAGTCCAGATACGATCCAAATTCGGATATCATTCTGTCACTCATTCAAATTACAGTCCAGATACGATCCAGATTCGGATGTCATTCTGTCACTCATTCAAATACATTTCAGATACGCTCCAGACGCAGATGCAATTCTGACAATCATCCACACTCAACTCTATTCTCCAGCAGCTCCGGGATTTATTTTCCCAGCTAAAACATCACATTTCCCTACGTCATAGTGTGGACGAGTACTATAACCTCAACGGTATACTCCATTGAGCACGAGTCAGTTCTTAGATCTTGATGTTTTCCTCTGTCATAGTGTGGACAAGTTCTATAACCTCATCGGTTTACTCCATTGAGCACGAGATAGTTCCTAGATCTTGATGAAGATGTTTCCCCCCAGTTGAATTATGAACAGGTTCTTAAAACTCAGCTGAAGCATTCTTTCAGTTGAAGTACATACGGGTTCCTAAATCTCAACGAAGTCAGACTTCCCCAGTGGAATCTTCTACAACAATAGGTATTCAAGTTCTCGCTAAGGAATCTCTAATGCGATCGACACTCCTGCAGATGGCATCTATAAGCCTATCCTCCTACCAACAATCTCCAAATGGCATCTATAAGCCCATTCCCGACATCACAATGCTGATGCTACGCCATGCGAGTGCAAATTTCTGGGCACTCTAGTGTTCAATTATCTTCCACCCTCGGATCACGAAAGGCTCGAAAGCCAATCTATATCCTCAGGTTTAAGAAAATTGAACAGGGGAAATTGTTGCACCCCAAAATTTGCCCTCTCATGTTTTCCAAAGTCTTCCCCCTGCATGGTTGATCACAAACCCTTGCCTAAGGAAAAAGAAAATTTTTGAGTGGTGCTTTAAGCATTTCGATTGGCATTCTTTAAGACCCTTCGATTGGCATTCTGAAGGAGCACTTCGATTGGCATTCTGAAGGAGCATTTCGATTGGCACTCTGAAGAAGCATTTCGATTGGCATTATGAAGGAGCCTTTCGATTGGCATTATGGACAAGTATTTTGATTGGGATTATAACAGTGTCCTTCGATTGGAATTCCAAAATGTCCATTCGAAGAGGCATTCAAAGGGTCCATTCGAAGAAGCTTTCAAAAAGCATTCGAATGAGGTCATCAGCCCATTCGAAAGGGAGCATTCGAAGGGTGCCATCAGCCCATTCGAAGGAGGTCATCAAGAGGGCACTCAAGTCAAAAGCGTCCAGGTTCATTCAAGAGACACAAATGTTTCAAAAAAGGAAATTATTTAATGTGTCCGTTTCTTATCTCATGGCATTTAATGGCCTGTTTAATGGATGTCTCTTGCCATTACTGCACCTTCACACCCCTATAAATACAAGGGCCAGTGGAACATTACAGGGACACGAAAATCAGACGAAAATCATAGAACAAAAATTATACACACACAAAAAATCTGCAGGTGAACAAAACATTGGAGAGACGCTGCCCAAAATTTTCCAAGCCAAAACTGCCACCCAGCGAACACCTCCACGCCCAGAAATCCCAGATCGAAGGTATTCATCCAGCCAGTACCCAAATCGAAGTTCCAATCTACTGGTAAGAGAGGGTAAATTATCCAACCTTGTTTTTGCATAACACATCATTACTTGTTGTTACCTTCGATTTGCCATCCTAGACAGGATCAAAGGGCCTGGGTTTGGCACTCAGGTCATGTTTTTTCGTGTGCTAACATTTGCTGCAGCCATAGCCTGAAGAGACCCAACAAGCGCAGGATCGAAGGGTCTGGGGTTCAATACCCAGGCCCTGCATTTTATTTCGCTAACATGCTTTTGCAGGTATAACAGCCCAGATCGAAGGAGACACCTTCTCGGGATCGAACCCATTAGCATGCTGGATCGAAGGAGGCATCTCATTCCTGGATCGAAAGCCATGACCTCCATGATCAAAAGACAGTCCTCTTCCCTGGATTGAAGGCTACTCACACCTTGTTGTTTGGCCCAATCGAAAGGACCATGACCCCTTCTGGATCGAAGCTTCTATTTCTCTCCCTGGGTCGAAACTCCCGTTTTCTCCTTGGATCGAAGGATTCCCCTTGAATTTTATTTTTGTTTTCATAGACTTCCTTTTAATTAACATTAAAATAAAAAAAACACAAAAACATTAGGCTAGTTCTTTTTCTATTAAATTAACTTTGTTAATTAACCTTTAATTATCTTAACATTTTTCCAAAACTAAAATTAAATAGATTTAGATTATTTTTCCAAAAATAAGATAAAACAACAAAAAGAGTTCTTATTCTTAGGATTTTTTAGATTCGCGCGCGTTTATTCTACTGGGATGTAATAGCTTAACTAAGACCCTTTACTGCTTTTATTTCCCCTATTTTTGGACATGTAAATAATCCCCCTCCCCGAAGCCTTGTAATAGCATAGGATTTACAATTCCCGCACTTTAAATTCCTGTACATATATTAACTGTTTAGATGTATGCTAACTAGGATTGTATGACAAGATCTGTCTTAACTTAAAATCAACAGTAGCTCACCATAACATGTACAAAGATAACATAAACTAAAAATTGACACACTTGCACATGCCACTCTTAGGGTACACCTCACTTGGTTGCCTCAAACGTGGTCATTAAGTATATGATGTTTTAGAGGTCGTCCTTCTGTCCAAAGATCAAATTTGCCTCGAAATGGTTGCCTCGATAAAAATGATCTAAGACATTAGGATTACCATTAAGACGTCCTAACGTTGCTTTAGTGACCACACGTCTCTAAAATCGAATTGACCCGAAAATTCCAACGACGGTGCTACCTACTCCTCAATAGTAGGATAGTACTGTCTAAAGGACATTTGCACAATTAAATTCCTTTTTGAGTAGGTAGAGGTTCTTAAGTACTTGCTCTCTTTAAAAAACAAAACAAAAACTTTTTGCACTTACACTTTCTTCAAAAACAAAATTCTTTTCAAAACCCACAATCACAAAGAAAAGCAAACCTTTTGAAAACATAGTGAGCAAGTACCTAAGAGCCCGTGGATAACCACGGATAGAAAGGGTGCTAACACCTTCCCTTTCTATAATCTACCTCCCGAACCCGAGAAACATCTCGAAAAGGAATTTTTCTGTGCTTTTGTCCTTTCCTTGTTGGATAAAATAAAAGACGGTGGCGACTCTTGCTTACCACGACACTTTGCAAAAACAAACGCAAACGCGAACCATCATTCCAAAAATAGTCAGTTCTCGTTCCCACCGACCACACCATGCACTTCATAAACAGGTACCCATTACAGGTCTCTTATCTTCTTGGCTGTTTATTTCAGCACTCATCATGTCTGCTGAACCTTCAACTGAGCAAGCCAACAAGGCCCTCCAGGCCCATAATGCCCAATTTCAAGAGCTGTTCATGAATCTAGATAAGGGTCGGCAAGACCTGAAGACCCTGATTCTGAAAGAGAAGAAGAAGAAGAAGAAGAAGAAGAAGAAGAGGACAATCCTGTTCAACACTGGGTACAGGTTTGGAAATAGGTTATAGAATGAAGTTGATTTAACCACCTCATCTAGAGGGAAATATAGTCAGGAAGAAAGGAGGGCTCCTAGCTCTGTGGTCTCCGACAACGAGACGGACTTCGATGAAGAACAGTATCCTCCTGCTGAGGATAGATACAAGCAACTGGAAGACCGATTGAATGCTATGGAAGTTCAAAAGGTTCCTGGTCTGAACTTTGGTGATCTAGGTATATCATCTAGGGTAGTGATTCCCCACAAGTTTGAGGCACCAGCCTTAGCTAAGTATGACGGAGTTTCTTGTCCAAAGCTGCACCTCCGGTCCTATGTGAGGAAAATTCAGCCGTACACCGCTGATAAAAACCTATGGATCCACTTCTTCCAAGACAGTCTCTCAGGGACTCAGCTTGAGTGGTTTTATCAGTTGGACGGAGCCAGTATCCGCAGTTGGGAAGATTTGGCTACTGCATTCTACAGGCAGTACCAGTACAACTCCGACCTCGCTCCTACGCGTACCCAACTCCAGGGTATGTCAATGGGAACG
Source organism: Vicia faba (assembly GCA_948472305.1). NCBI lineage: Eukaryota > Viridiplantae > Streptophyta > Magnoliopsida > Fabales > Fabaceae > Vicia > Vicia faba. The sequence goes on along the minus strand of OX451735.1, from coordinate 1,283,834,514 downwards.
GGTGAAGGTTTTAAAGATTATGCTCAGAAGTGGAGAGACCTCGTCGGAAGAGTACAACCACCCTTGGCTGATCGGGAGCTAGTTGACATGTTTCTGGGGACCCTGTCTGGTCCATTTTTTAACCATCTGATTGGAAGCTCTTCATCTGGGTTTACAGAGCTTATTTTGACCGGTGAGAGGATTGAGGCTGGTATTAAGGCTGGTAAGATACATAAGGGTGCCTCATCGAGCACCGAGAATAAGCCGTTTAAGAAAGACTTCAGTGTTGTCTACAATTCGAAAAGCTAGAGTAGACCTAACCTCCGCCAAGCTGTTAATGCAGTTGTTATTTCAAAACCTGCTGGTGCTCCTCAGTACAACAATCAACAAAAGGACGAGAGACCTTGAAGGAAATTCACCCGTCTCAGCATGACTTTGTCTCAGATTCTGCCACAGTTGCTGAAGACCAACCTAGTGATTCTAAAGGAAGCTCCGAAGAATCCAAATACAACATCACCGAGGTATAACCCTAATGCCCGCTGTGCTTATCACTCTGATAGCCCGGGGCATAATACAAATGATTTTTGGACTTTGAAGAATAAGATACAGGACTTAATTGATGCAAAGGAGATTGAGTTTGAGGCGCCCGAGAGGCCTAACATTGTGACTGCTCCTATGCCCAAGCATGGAGTAAATGCTGTAGAAGAAGACTCATTTGTGGTTTCCGTAAATGATATTGTTACCCCTTTGATGACTGTGAAGAACAACCTTTTGCTAGCCGGTTTATTTCCAGGATGTGATGAAGGTTGCCGTATGTATTTTGTTCTACCTACCGGTTGCCATCTCTTGAAGTCAGGTGTCCAACGCCTGATGGATAGTAAAGAGATTCTGTTTGAGAAGATTGTTGTTCCCTCCGTTCCTACTGAAGAAGTTGCCATCATTACCATTTTCGACAATTCTTCCAAGGCTCCCTCGAGGAAGCCTGTTAGAATTACATATGTCCCGAGAATCGCACCTGTAATCATTACTGTTCCGGGGCCCATCCCCTACACCTCTGATAAAGTTGTCCCTTGGCACTATAGGGCTGATGTTTATTTTCATGTAGTTAAGCAAGAACTGGATGTTGATACTGATGTCAGCAATATTGTGGGACCTGCTAAATTCACCCGCAGCGGAAGACTTTTCTCACCTGATATCTCTCCACCAACGGCCCGGAGACCTGTTGTTATTACACCTGCCAGTGTACCTGCCACTATTCCCATTCAAGTTCCTATTCTTACCCCTGTCGCCGAGTCATATGACACTCGGGGCAAAGGGATCACCACTGATGTGCCTTCCCAGACGGAGGCACCAAAGATGATTACTGTTGAAGCTTATAAACAAGAGATGGAAGAGATCCTGAAAATCATCAAAAAGAGTGACTACAATGTAGTTGAGCAGCTGGGGCAAACCCCGTCCAAGATTTCTATGTTGTCACTATTATTATGCTCAGAAGCCCATGTCAAGGCTCTGATTACCTTCTTGAAGACTGCCCATGTGCCACAAGAGACATCAGCTGATCAGTTTACAGATTGCATGGCCAATTTGACTGATGATAATGGGTTGGGTTTCTCTGACACCGACTTGACTACTAAGGGGAAGAATCAAACCGATGCCCTGCATGTCTCCATTGAATGCAGGGGCACTACTCTTACACATGTATTAGTGGATACTGGTTCCTCATTAAACGTCTTGCCTAAGAAAGCTCTAGACCAGTTGGATTGTGAAGGGTTGGAGCTGAAGCCAAGCAACATTGTCGTCAGGGCCTTTGATGGGTCTAAAATAATGGTACATGGAGAGGTTGATATCCCGATCAGGGTTGGTTCTCAGGTCTTCAATTCTACATTCTATGTGATAGACATTCGGCCATCTTATTCTTGTTTGCTGGGTCGTCCATGGATCCACAAAGCAGGGGCCGTAACCTCAACGCTCCACCAGAAGCTGAAGTACCCGGTCAAAGGGAAGATTGTGATAGTATAGGGAGAGGAAGAGTATATGGTTAGCCACCTTAACTCTTTCCGGTATGTAGAGATGGATGGGGAGTTCATTGAGACCCTGTTCCAGCATTTTGAAGAGGTTCCCCAGACGCTGGCGTCAGCTGAGACCGTTGTTGAAGACTCTCCTATGAAGATGGCTTCCCTCAAGGATGCCCGGGCCATTGTTGAGAAAGGTGGGTGTGAGAATTAGGGACAACTCCCTGATTTTACACAGAAGACTAACAAGTTTGGTTTGGGTTTCACTGCAGAAGCTCAAAGGGATGTTCGGAATGCATGAATCGGAAGACCTCCCGTGTTCATCAGCAACTCGGGGGTGAATGCTATCGGGGATGATGATGATGAAGAGTTTGATATCGACAGTTGGATCTACCCAACTGCCAACGGTGGATTAAGCAACTGGACAGCGAAGGATTCTATGCCCGTTTCTGTTATCACCCAGTAATGAAACTTTTTGTTTTGAATATGTAACAGACAATGTTTTAAACTCTATGGCCCGGTGTCTTACCCGGGGCACTGTGGCTTCATTTGTGACGGCTTTATATGTGTCATTTTCATATATCATTAATAAAAGCATTGGACGTTCTTGCATTTCAAATTTTGCGCTCCTTGTTTTTCTTTATCATATATTGCAAAACAACTATTTTACACACACTCACATACACAGGTCCACATCCACTCTGGATCTCACTGGTAACGACTCTGCTACTGCAAATTATGACTTCGAAAATCCGATCAACTTAGTCGAAGACGAAGGTGAAGATGATTGCGAAGTGCCTGGCGAACTTGCAATACTGATACTCCAGGAAAAGAGGGCCATTCAGCCACATGAAGAATCGGTGGAATCATTGAATCTGGGTACCGAGATAGACAAGAAAGAAGTTAAGATCGGTGCAAATCTGGAGCTTAGTGTGAAGCAACGGTTGATTCAGATGCTGCATGACTATGTTGAGATCTTCGCCTGGTCTTATGAAGATATGCCAGGGTTAGATACTGATATTGTGGTTCATCGTCTGCCTACCAAGAAAGACTGTCCTCCAGTAAAACAGAAGGTCCGCCGAATGCGCCCAGAGATGTATGAGAAAATCAAGGCTGAATTAATGAAACAGTTTGACGCCGGTTTTCTAGCAGTTACTTCTTACCCTCAGTGGGTTGCCAATGTGGTTCCTGTGCCGAAGAAGGATGGTAAGGTTAGAATGTGTGTTGACTATAGGGATATGAATAGGGCAAGCCCCAAGGATGACTTCCCTCTACCTCATATCGACGTTCTGGTTGTCAACACTGCTCAGTATAAAGTCTTATCCTTCATGGATGGTTTCTCCGGTTATAATCAGATTAAAATGGCTCCCGAAGACATGGAGAAGACGACCTTTGTTCCTCAGCAGGGTACCTTTTGCTACAAGGTCATGCCTTTTGGATTGAAAAATGCTGGGGCAACATATCAGCGTGCCATGGTTGCTTTGTTTCATGATATGATCCATCATGAGATTGAGGTATACGTCAATGATATGATTGCAAGGTCCCAGACTGAGGAGGAACACCTTGACCATCTGCAGAAGCTGTTTGACAGGCTGAAGTTGTACAAGCTGAGGTTAAACCCGAACAAGTGCACCTTCGGGGTGACGTCTGGTAAGCTACTGGGGTTCGTCGTAAGCGACAAAGGTATTCAAGTGGATCCTGTAAAGGTGAAAGCTATACAGGAGATTCCAGCTCCCAGGACAGAAAAAGAAGTCAGAGGCTTCCTGGGACGACTGAACTACATTGCCCGATTCATCTCGCACCTAACTGCTACTTGTGAGCCAATCTTCAAGCTACTGAAGAAAGATCAAGTAGTACGTTGGAACGATGAATGTCAGGCCGCTTTCGAAAGGATTAAAGAGTATCTCCAAGAGCCACCTATTCTTATGCCTCCAGTTAAAGGGAGACGTTTGATCTTATACTTGACAGTACTCGACAACTCAATGGGGTGCGTGCTGGGTCAGCATGACGAGTCTGGCCGAAAAGAGCATGCAACTTACTACCTTAGCAAAAAGTTTACCGACTATGAGACCCGATACTCACTGCTCGAGAAAACTTGTTACGCTTTGGCATGGGTTGCTCACCGGCTGAGACAGTATATGTTGACTCACACTACTCTGTTGATATCAAAGATGGATCCAATCAAGTATATCTTCGAAAAGCCTGCCTTGTCCGGAAGAATAGCAAGATGACAGATGATCTTGACTGAGTATGAAATCCAGTACACGACCCAAAAAGTAATTAAGGGAAGTGTGTTGGCAGACCATTCCATTTTGCACATCAGGCAGTGGATGATTACCAGTCTATGAACTTTGAATTTTCGGACGAGAATATCATGTTGTTAACTGATTGTGAGACGTCTGGACCGGATGAAGGACCTGAGGAAGGATCCCGATGGTCTATGTACTTTGATGGAGCTTCAAACGCTTTGGGTAACGAAATTGGCGCTGTGACCGTATCTCCTAAAGGCTCTCATACTCTGTTTACCGCCCGACTATGTTTCAATTGCACCAACAACATGGCGGAGTATGAAGCGTGCATTATGGGTTTTCGAACAGTAATTGACCTAAGGATTAAGTTTCTAAGTGTCTTCGGATATTCCGCTCTCGTGATCAGTCAGATCAAAGGCGAGTGGGATACGAAACACCCAAATCTTATTCCTTATAAGGAGTATGTGTTGACATTGCTTCCCCATTTCGAGGAGATAACCTTTGAACACTTCCCTAGAGAGGAGGATCAGTTGGCGGACGCGCTGGCTACGATGTCTTCTATGTTCAAAGTCAATTGGGACAACAAAGCTCCCCGGATCATCATTGAAAAATTGGACGAACCTGCACATTGCTGTGATCTTGAGACTGAAGAGGTAACAGAAAAGCCCTGGTATCATGAGGTGAAGAGATATCTTGAAGCCCAGGAATACCCCGAGGGTGGATCTGTTAATGACAAGAAGTTTTTGAGGAGGTTCGCATCAAATTTCTTCATCAGCAATGGTGTTCTTTACAAGCGTAACCATGATTCAACCTTACTGCGATGTATGGATAAGAATGAAGAAGAAAGGATCATGGCAGATTTACATGAAGGTACTTTCGGAACTCATTCCAGTGGACATACCATGGCAAAGAAAATCCTTCGGGCAGGATATTATTGGTCTACAATGGAAGCCGACTGTTATCAGCATTCTTGGACATGTCACAAGTGCCAAGTCTATGCTGATAAGGTGCACATACCTCCAGTTCCTCTGAACATCTTGACGGCACCTTGGCCTTTTGCAATGTAGGGCATTGAAATGATCGGCGAGATCAGACCTACAGCATCCAACGGACATCGTTTCATCCTGGTAGCAATTGATTATTTTACGAAGTGGGTTGAAGCAGCTTCCTTTGCTACCGTAACCAAGAACGTCGTGGCACGGTTTATTCTGCATAATCTGATCTGTCGATATGGTGTACCAGAGAGGATCATTACAGACAATGGTACCAATCTCAACAACAAGATAATCACCGAGCTTTGCGAGCAATTCAAGATACAGCATCACAACTCTTCTCCCTACCGGCCGAAGATGAATGGGGCTGTTGAAGCGGCTAATAAAAACATTAAGAAGATCGTGCAGAAGATCACAGTGACATACAAAGACTGGCACGAGATGTTACCATTTGCTCTTCATGGATACCGTACCTCAGCACGGACGTCAACAGGGGCAACATCCTATTCCTTGGTTTATGGCATGGAGGCAATCTTTCCCATTGAAGTTCAGATACCCTCTCTCCGAATCATGAAGGATGCAGGTTTGAGCGAAGACGACTGGATTCAGACCCGGCTTGATCAGCTAAACTTAATCGACAAAAAGAGACTTACTGCTATTTGTCATGGTCAAACGTACCAAAAATGGATGATCAAAACATTTAACAAGAAAGTCAGACGACAAGAGTATCAAGTTGGGGATCTGGTAATCAAGCGCATTATCTTACCTCAAGGTGATCCCAAGGGCAAATGAACCCCTACTTACGAAGGGCCATTTGTGGTTAAGAACATTTTATCAAGAGGAGCCATGATTCTAACCACCATGGATGGTGACGACCTTCCTCACCCCGTCAATGCATACATAGTGAAAAGATACTACGCATAATCAAAGACCCGCTAGGTTGACCGGCCTAGGCAAAAATAAGGGCTTCCTGGCGAACCAAAAGTGTTTGGGAAAAAATAAGGGATGAAAATAAAAAAATCTGTACACCCGGCAAGTCGAAAACCTGAAAAGGTGGCTTGGGCAAAAAGGGTATCCCGGTGGACTGAAAACCTGAAAGGGCGGTCCAGGAAAAAATTAGGGATCAAAGCGTAACACTATGTCTCACTGGATCACCTTGCATCTAGACTTCAGTATCGACTATCAAGCTCAGACGGCACTAATCAATCTGATTCATCTTCAACCAGTAGCAAAGTGATGAGATACTCGAGGATATAAAGGCAATAGCAAAGTTGGAACCCAGTGGGATTATTCACATAGCTGTTTTGTTTAGTTTTTCACAAATTGTGTAAATTCTAATATTCGGCGGCGTTCTCTTACTAGGACGTCAGCCTCTTGTACAAAAACGCCTATTTACAGGCCAAACTTCGAAATCAATACAATTCATTTTCAGACAAATATCAAACTGTTTTTCCTTTATTTGTTTTGATTTGCAAAGAACGTCCAAGGTTCATTTTTAATATATGCATTTGACATTAATTGCTGCTCATAAATATTTACATGCGAAACGAAATATGAATTACTGGTAATATCATAAACAGGGGCAGTAAGAATTGTCTGAACTATACAGTTGCTCTGTCCACCAGGTACCAAGGTATATTCAGCTGAAGAATATGTCTAAGATACTTTCACTCCCCGCAGAGAAAGACAATAATAGTAACTCTCCCAGCTGAGACTTCCAATTATGAATGAATCAGCAATACTCTCCCCAAGTAGAGTTAATCTACCATCAGCACTAAAAAGGTCTTAATATTCCCCAGCGGAGTGTAAGAATATTCCCCCAACGGAGTATAAGAATGTTCCCCGGCACAATACAAGATACCTCTAGTGGAGTCAATTTTCCCAGCACGGTCTAAAAAACCTTCCCCAACGGAGTTGAATCAACATCCCCGGTAGACTTTGGAAGTTTACCCCCAGCGGAGTACAAAATAAATCTCCCCAGCCAAATTCAAAGGATTATCCCTGCAAAAGTCTAACAGGGTTATCCCCAGCAAGTTGCAACTGAAAGATCATCCCCCAACGAAGTTCTTTCCTTTCACAAGCAGGAATTCAATCCTCAACAGATTCAGTATCACCAACAACGGTAATCCATCCCCAGCGGAGCTTATCATTGGAATCCTCAGCAGAACATCTCTTCCCCACATAGTAATTCCCCTCGGAGTAATCTCCTCATCAGTTTATTCCCCAACGGAGTTCTCTTCTCATGCAGGTTTATTCTCGCAATTACCTTTGTTCATCATCCCCAGCGAAAACGAAGATTTCAACTCTACTCTCCAGCAGCTATCCGGGATTTATTTTCCCTGGCTAAAACATTACACTTCCATACATCATGATACATGCATATATGTATCATGTAATACAATCTCATTTATGTTGAGAACATCATTGCTTGATCCATATCATGCACTGCATATGGCTGACCTTTACCTTCTAGGAAAGATGCAGTTAAATTCTCAACTATGGGGAAGACCTTTCCTGGTCCAGTTAAATCGATTTCTAAAGATTTTTCTGAGGCCAATCCAGTCAAAAGAGACAAGACCATTTAAATCGATTCCTAAAGATTTTTCTGAGGCCAATCCAGTCAAAAGAGACAAGACCAGTTAAATCGATTCCTAAAGCTTTTTCTGAGGCCAATCCAGTCAAAAGAGACAAGACCAGTTAAATCGATTCCTAAAGATTTTTCTGAGGCCAATCCAGTCAAAGAAGACAAAACCAGTTAAATCGATTCCTAAAGATTTTTCTGAGGCCAATCCAGTCAAAGAAGACAAAACCAGTTAAATCGATTCCTAAAGATTTTTCTGAGGCTAATCCAGTCAAAGAAGACAAAATCAGTTAAATCGATTCCTAAAGATTTTTCTGAGGCCAATCCAGTCAAAGAAGACAAAACCAGTTAAATCGATTCCTAAATATTTTTCTGAGGCCAATCCAGTCAAAAGAGACAAAACCCCCTCTGGTCCAGTTAAATCGATTCCTAAAGATTTTTCTGATGCCAATCATGTCAAAGAAGACAAAACCTCCTCTGGTCCAGTTAAATCAATTCCTAAAGATTTTTCTGATGCCAATCCAGTCAAAGAAGACAAGGCCTTCTCTGGTCCAGTTAAGTCGATTCCTAAAGATTTTTCCGACGCCAATCTAGTCAAAGAAGACAAGACCTCCTCTGGTTCAGTCAGATCGCCGACAAGATCTCCCTGATACGTATTCTAGTTGAATCTCATACCAGATATCAACAATCTCCAAATGGCATCTGTAAGCCCATTCCTGATATCACAATGCTGACATCACTTCATGCGAGTGCAAATTTCTAGGCACTCTAGTGTTCAATCATCTTCCACCTTCGGATCACGAAAGGAATGAAAGCCAATCTATATCCTCAAGTTTAAGAAAATTGAACAGGGGAAGCTGTTGTACCCCAAAATTTTCCCTCCCATGTTTCTCAAGACATTGCAAGAATAATCTCCAAGTGGCTCAAGATTGCTCAAGAGTTGGACAGTCAAATCATCTCCTAAGGCAGTCAACCTCAAATTAGGGTTTTGTGTTACATCAGGGTCCTTGCATCCAAATGACCTCAAGTGATCCCCAATGTCCTAATATGTTCTCAAGTTCATCCATGTCAAATTTCAAGCCTTGCAGAGGGAGTTTGGTCAGTCAAATGCTCAAGAGGTCCCAAAATCGACTGTGTTAGGGCAAAAGTCAACTGTGACCTACAAATAGTCAAACCTCAAGATTTTTTGTCAAAATTATCATTTTTAAGGATATTTCATAATTTTATCAAGGGTTGATCATGATTCATCAAGGATTGCTCAAAGTTCATCAAGACTCAAAAGTTGCTAAATTAGGGTTTTGTAGGAAAAGTCAACTCAACTTTGACCAGGCATAACTTTCTCATACTTTATGAGAAATGAACCATCCAAAGCTCATTTTTAAGAGGATGAAATTTCCTAAAATCCATCTTCACACCCCAAGATCAAGAAATGCACTCACAAGAAGTTACAAATTTGGACATTATAGGTCATTTTTGAAAGTCAACAAAAACACCTTTTTTGCCAAAGCTTATAACTTGAGCATGGAATATCAAAATTAGATGAGACCAAAAGGGTTGGTTATAGGACATCTCAAGGTTTCTCAAAGTCCAAGAACACTCCCAAAAGTTCAAAATTGAAGAAGTTATGCATTGTTGAAGTTGGCCATTTTTCCAAAATTGCCAAAAGTCAACTATCCCCAAAACATTAAATTTTGTCAAAAGGGCCCACTTTTTCCCACTTGGTTTGATCTTGTCACACTACACACGTGTCCTATCTTCAGTTTTATGTCCATTCATTAATTTTTTATTTTATTTGATTTTTATTTAATTAATTCATTTTTAATCAATTTAAATCCAAATAAAATCTAAAAATTGATCACTTGGTATCTTTGTGATTGATATAGGTCTTAAATACCATCATGGACACAATCAAATCCGAATCAAGCCATATCATGCACAAAATATTGGATTTGGAATGAAATTGGAAGCTTTTTAATGGAGGATCATATCACATCTTCAATCATCAATGCACAAAGATTCAAAGCCCAAAACCTGACCTAATTCACTCCATGTTACATATACAACACAAAGCATGCGAGTTCAGGACCGAGAGGCTTCCAAATCACAAAAGCAAAACTTGAAAAAAAAAGCTTGAAAAGGCTTGAAACTGAAATCACCCTTAGAGTCCAATTCAAGGCCAAAACTCAACGTGGTTCTCTTGATGGACATCCACCGAAGCAGTAGCAATCAAAAGAAAAGCCATTCACCTCCTAAAATGCACTGTAAGTCTCTCAGAACCTCGCTCTGTATGTGAAATCGAAACTCCATATTCTTGCGTTTTCTTGACAAAACATTGATATATTCATGATTCTTGAATGGTTTCGAAACTTTCTGCAATATTTGATTTTGTTTTCATAGCCTGTAATGCCATACCCGAAACTAGGGTTTTTGGTTCTTGTTTTTAGGCGTTTCAATTTCAGGAAAAATTGATGCAAACAATGGCCATGAGCGTGTTCAGGAGGAAGAGACGAGCTTGATGATGGTCTCAGAATTCGTTTCCATAGCCTAGAGAAGATTTTAAGATCAACCTAGGGATTTAGTTGCGGATTCAAATCCGTAGGAAAAAGAACCAGGGTTCAGTGGAGAAGACGAAGATGTGTCCTCTTCCAACTGGCCCATTCAAAAGCTTCGCGCGTGTTTTTTACATTGCTGGCATATTGTTGTTGTTTCATATATTATATTCTTTTCTTATTATACTAACAATTAAGCATGATGTTTGAGTTGGTAAGGGCGCTAGTGCAAAATCCATTGGGACCTGGGTTCGAATCCCAGGTCCCCCAATATTTGTTGTATTTTGTCTCCAGGTTATCCAATACCCTTCCAAAGGCGCAGTTCACCATACATCACCATTCCAATGCTTGCTAGATGGCCTCCAGGCCAAATCTGATGGCCCAGAATGAAAGACCACCATGTGCTCTAGTCAACAGGCGCACGTGAGATCGTGGAAAGTCAATCAGGCTTGTAGCAAATGGACCTGGAAAATGCTAATCTCACCCTCCAATTTGGGCCTGAACCCCCTTGGGTTATTTCTTTTCCTCTTTTTGTTTTCATTTTATTTTATTTGTTTTGTTAATTATTATTTTTATTATCTCTAACCAATTAGTTTTTTTCCTCATAAAATCAAAAAAACAAAAATATCTTTTATTTATTAAAATAAATTCAACATTTTATTTTTGTAAATAAATAGTAACTTAATTAATTTAGTTTTAAATAGGTTCAACTTTTAATATTTTCACAATACTTAAAATCAATTTAGACAATTAGGGTTTATTAACTTTAAATCAAATTTATTTTATTTTCTTTAAATATCCAAAAATCCAAAAATATCTTTTTCTTAATTAATTAATTAGTCTATTTACTTAATTAACTTAAATTAATTTCTTTAAATTCAAAAATAACCAAAAAATGTTTTCTTTCAAAAAAGGGTCAAGACCCTAAAAAATGCATTCAATTTAATTTTTCGTGCGCGATCCATTTATGATATTGATGTAATTGTTTCCCGGAATGTAATAGCTTTAATTAGGACATTTTTACCGCTTTATTTTACTTTCCGCATTTTAATTTAAAGGGTTGCTTTTGGCGATGTAAATACCCGACGCCTTGTAATAGTTAGTTCTAATTTTCCGCAATTTAATCTCTGCAACTTATAAATCGTTAGATGTTTGATAATAGGGAATGCATGAGAAGATAGAATGTATGAACTTAAAATCAACATAGCTCATCCATGATATGTACAAAGATAAAATTAACCGAAATAACACACTCGCACATGCGCACTCTTAGGGAATACCTCACTTGGTTGCCTTCGAACGTGGTCATTGAGTATAGTAAGTTTTAGAGGTCGCCCTCTTGTCCAAAGATCATAGTTTCCTCGAAATGGTTGCCTCTGAAAAATGATCTAAGACATTAGGGCTACCGCTAAGGCGTCCTAACATTGCTTTAGTGACAACACGTCCCTTAATCGAATTGACCCTTAAACTCCAACGACGGTGCTACCTACTCATCAATAGTGGGATAGCATTGTCTAAAGGACATTTGTACATATTAATTCCTTTTTTCGAGTAGGTAGATGGTTCTTAAGTACTTGCTCTCTCAAAACAAAATAAAAACTTTTCGCACTTACACTCCTTTGCAAAACAAAAACTCCTTTCAAACCCACAAACACAAAGAAAAGCAATTTTTGAAAACACTTTGAGCAAGTACCTAAGAGCCCGTGGATAACCACGGATAGAAAGGGTGCTAACACCTTCCCTTTCTATAATCTACCCCCCGGACCCGAGGAATAATCTCGAAAAAGGAATTTTTCTGTGCTTTTTTCCTTTCCTTGTTGGATAAAATAAAAGATGGTGGCGACTCTTGCTTACCGCGACATTTTGCGAAAACAAACGCAAAACGCGAACCAGCATTCCAAAAACAGTCAGTTCTCTCCCACCGTATCACACACACCATGGCAAAGAAAATCCTACAGGCAGGATATTTTTGGTCCACCATGGAAGCCGACTGTTATCAGCATTCTTGGACCAGTCACAAGTGCCAAGTTTATGCTGATAAGGTGCACATACCTCCAGTACCTCTGAACGTCTTGACAGCTCCGTGGCCTTTTGCAATGTGGGGCATCGATATGATCGGCGAGATCAGACCTACAGCATCCAACGGGCATCGTTTCATCCTGGTAGCTATTGATTATTTTACGAAATGGGTTGAAGCTGCTTCTTTTGCTACTGTAACCAATAACGTCGTGGCACAGTTCATTCGGCATAATCTGATCTGTCGATATGGTGTACCAGAGAGGATCATAACAGACAATGGTACAAATCTCAATAATAAAATGATCACCAAGCTCTGCAAGCAGTTCAAGATACAGCATCACAACTCTTCTCCTTACCGGCTGAAGATGAATGGGGTTGTAGAAGTGGCTAATAAGAACATTAAGAAGATTGTGCAGAAGATGACGGTGACATACAAAGACTGGCACGAGATGTTACCATTTGCTCTTCATGGGTATCGTACCTCCGCGCGGACGTCAACAGGGGCAACACCCTATTCCTTGGTTTATGGCATGGAGGTCGTCTTGCCCATTGAAGTTCAGATTCCCTCTATTCGGATTATGAAGGACACAGGTTTGAGTGAAGATGACTGGATTCAGACCCGGCTTGATCAGCTGAACTTAATCGATAAAAAGAGACTTACTGCTATTTGTCATGGTCAGACGTATCAAAAGCGAATGATCAAGGCATTTAACAAGAAATTTAGACGACAAGAGTATCAAGTTAGGAACTGGTGATCAAACGCATCATCCTACCACAAGGTGATCCCAGGGGCAAGTGGACCCCTACTTACGAAGGGCCATTTGTGGTTAAGAACATTTTCTCAAGAGGAGCTATGATTCTAACCACCATGGATGGTGACGACCTTCCTCACCCCGTCAATACAGACATCATGAAAAAATACTACGCATAATCAAAGACCCGCTAGGTCGACTGGCCTAGGCAAAAATAAGGGCTTCCCAGCGAACAAAAGGGGTTCGGGAAAAAATAAGGGATGAAAATTAAAAAAATATGTACACCTGGCAAGTCGAAAACCTGAAAAGGCGGCTTGGGTAAAAAAGGGTATTCCGGTGGACTGAAAACCCGAAAGGGCGGTCCAGGCAAAAATTAGGGACCAAAGCGTAATACTATGTCTCATTGGATCACCTTGCAACCAGACTTCGGTATCAACTATCAAGCTCGGACGACACTAATCAATCTGATCTACCTTCAACCAAGTAGCAAAGTGATGAGATGCTCGAGGACATAAAGGCAATAGCAGAGTTGGAACCCAGTGGGATTATTCACATAGCTGTTTTGTTTAGTTTTTCCAAAATTGTGTAAATTCTATTATTCGGCGGCGTTCTCTTACTAGGACGTCAGCCTCTTGTACAAAAATGCATATTTACAGGCCAAAACTTCAAAATCAATACAATTCATTTTCAGAGAAATTTCAAACTGTTTTTCCTTTTTGTGTTTTGTTTTGCAAAGAACGTCCAATATTCATTTTTGGTATATGCATTTGACATTAATTGCTGCTCACGAATATTTACATGCAAAACAAAAGACGATTACTCGTAATATCAGAAACAGGGGCAAATAAGATTTGTCCAAGCTGTACAGTTGCTCTATCCACCAGGTACAAGGTAAATTTAGCTGAAGGATATGGCTAAGGTGCATTCACTCCCCGCAGAGTAAGAAAGGATAATAATGATAGCTCTCCCCAGCTGATACTTGCAACCGTGAATGAATCAGTAATATTCTCCCCAAGCAGAGTTTATCTACCATCAGCTCTGAAAGGTCTTAATATTCCCTAATGGAGTATAAGAATATTCCCCGGCAAAATACAAAATATCCCCAGTGGAGTTTGAAATTTTTCCCAACACAGTCTGAAAAAGCTTCCCCAGTGGAGTTTGGAGAATCATCCCTAGTAGACTTTGGAAGATTGTCCACAGCATAACTCAAAGGATTATCCCCATTATAGTCTAAAAGGTTATCCCCAGTGAAGCCGCAACTGAAATATCATCCCCAGCAGAGTTCTTTCCTTTCACAAATAAGAAAGTCAGTCCCCAACAGGATTCAGTATCACCAGCAACGGTAATTCATCCCCAACGGAATTTATCGGTGGAATCCTCAGCAGAGCATCTCTTCCCCACAGAGTAATCTCCTCATCAGTTTATTCCCCAACGGAGTTGTCCTCTCTTGCAGGTTTATTCTCACAATCATCTTCGGTCGCCACCTCCAGCGGAAACGAAGAATTCATCTCTTCTCTCCAGCAGCTATCCGGGATTTATATTCCCTAGCTAAAAACATTACATTTCCATACATCATGACACATGCATATACGCATCCTACAACACAATCTCATTTATTTTGAGAACATCATTGTTTGATACATATCATGCATTACATACAACTAACCTGTACCTTTCAGGAAGAATACGGTTAAAAATTCAAAGCTATGAAGCTTTTGCTCAGTCGAATTACTGACCAGTTCTTAAATCTCAATAGAATTATCCTCAGTTGAATTACAGATAAGGTTCTAAATCTCGACAAGTTCCTCCGTCGAATTACAGACAGGTTCCTAAATCTCAGTAGAGTTTTCTCAGTTGAATTACGGGCGAGTTCTTAAATCTTGATGAAAATGTTTCCCTCAGTCGAATTACTGACCAGTTCTTAAATCTCAACCGAATAATCCTCAGTTGAATTATAGATAAGGTTCTAAATCTCGACAAATTCCTCCATCGAATTACAGACAGGTTCCTAAATCTCAGCAGAGTTTTCTCAATTGAATTACGGGCGAGTTCTTAAATCTTGATGAAGATGTTTCCCTCAGTCGAATTACTAACCAGTTCTTAAATCTCAACCGAATTATCCTCAGTTGAATTACAGATAAGTTTCTAAATCTCGACAAGTTCCTCTGTCGAATTACAGATAGGTTCCTAAATCTCAACAGAGTTTTCTCAGTTGAATTACGGGCGAGTTCTTAAATCTCGATGAAGATGTTTCCCTAAAGTCGAACTACTGACCAGTTCTTAAATCTCAACAAAATTATCCTCAGTTGAATTACAGGCAAGGTCCTAAATCTCGACAAATTCCTCCGTCAAATTACAAATGGGTTCCTAAATCTCAGCAGAGAAGTTTTCTCAGTTGAATTACGGGAGAGTTCTTAAATCTCGATGAAGATGTTTCCCCCCAGTTGGATTACGGACAAGTTCTTAAAACTCAGTAGAGATGTTCTCTCGGTTGAATTACAGGCAAGTTCCTAAATCTCAACAAAGATCAGGCTTCCCCAGCGGAGTCTTCTATAACAACAGGTATACAAGCTCTCGCTAAGGAATCTCTTATGCGATCGACACTCCTTCAGATGGCATCTCTAAGCCCATACTCCCGTCAGCAATCTCCAAATGGCATCTGTAAGCCCATTCCCGACATCATAAGGTTGATACCACTTCATGCGAGTGCAAATTTCTGGGCACTCTAGTGTTCAATCATCTTCCACCTTCGGATCACGAAAGGCATGAAAGCCAATCTACATCCTCAGGTTTAAGAAGATTGAACAGGGGCATCTGTTGTACCCCAAAATTTTCCCTTCCATATTTCTCAAAACATTGCAAGAAAGATCTCCAAGTGGCTTAAGGTTGCTCAAGAATTGGTCAGACAAGCTATCTCCTAAGCTAGTCTACCCCAAATTAGGGTTTTGTGTTGCATCAAGATCCTTGAGTCCAAATGACTTCAGGTGCTCCCCAATGTCCTAATATGTTCTCAAGATCATCCATGTCAAGTTTCAAACCTTGCAGAGGAATTTTGCTCAGTCAATTGCTCAAATGTCCAAAAATCGACTGTGCTAGGGCAAAAGTCAACTGTGACCCAAATATAGTCAAACTTCAAGATTTTTTGTCAAAATTATCATTTTGAAGGATAATCATTTGATCAAGGTTTTATCATGATTCATCAAGGATTGCTCAAAATTCATCAAGATTCAAAAGTTGCTAAATTAGGGTTTTGTAGGAAAAGTCAACCGAACTTTGACCAAGCATAACTTTCTCATACTTTATGAGAAATGACCCATACAAATATCATTTTTAATAGGATGCAATTTCCTACAATCCATATTCATATCCCAAGTTCAAAAAATGCACTCACAAGAAGTTATGAATTTGGACATTATAGGTCATTTTTGAAAGTCAACAAAAACACCCTTTTTTCCAAAGCTTATAACTTGAGCATGGAATATCAAAATGAGATGAGACCAAAAGTGTTGATTAGAGGACATCTCAAGCTTTCTATAAAGTCCAAGAACACCTCCAAAAGTTCAAAATTGAAGAAGTTATGCATTGTTGAAGTTGGACTTTTTTGCAAAATTACCAAAAGTCAACTATCCCCAAAACTTCAAATTTTGCCAAATGGGCCCATTCTTTTTCACTTGTTTTGAGTTTTCATTATTTACCACGTGCCCTAGCTTTTGTCATGTGCCCAAATCTCATTTTTATTATTTAATTTGATTTTTATTTGAATTTATTCATTTTAAATCAAATAAAATCATATAAAATCCAAGGCATTGATAACTCATGATTTTCTGGTTGTTTTAGGCTTTGGTTACAGCTAGCATTGCAATCAAATTCAAATCAAGGCTTTTATGCACAAAAAGATCCAAATAAAATCAAATTTGGAAGGTTTTAATGGAGGAATCAAATCAAATTCATGAGCATTGATATGGAGAGATTTGGACCAAGTTTTTCACCCTAATCCAATGTACCATACATAAGGAAGCAAAGCACACGAAAATCAGGGTTGGCAAGCATTGGTAGAGGCAGAACCACTTTGCAAAAATTCACAAAAAAGTTGGAAATCAAAATCCAGGTTAGAGGTAGTTTCAGGACGCGAGAGTTGTCTCAATCAATTGTTGGCCATCTCCAGAAGCTATTACGATCCAAACCACGCATCCTCAAGCCTCCATATGCACTGTAAGTCTCACGCAACTTACCCCTGTTCTTGAAATAGATTTGAATTATTCTGGCATCATTTGAGAAAACTAATGGCATATTTGTGATCACAAGAACATTTGCAAGCTTTTCATAATATTCAATTGCATTTATCTGGCTTATATGGAGAACCACCATAGTTAGGGTTCTTGGAGTTTTTTTGGGGCTTTCTGTTTCAGGTACAATTGGCCCATAAGAAGAACATGGTTGTGATCAGGAGGTCATGACGAATTGAACCATGTTCTTGGAATGTATTTATATGGCCTGAGGGAGATTTTGGAATGAAGCTGCGTCCTTTGTTGCGGATAAAAATCCGCAGGTAATGTTACAGTATTGGGAGGACAGGGACGAAGAGCTGTCACTCATCCATTGGCCAATTCAAATATTTTGCGCGTTTTTTTTTGCTGGCAATTGTTTTGTTTTGATATATTATTATTAGTATATGTTATATTAACAATTGAAGCTGCTTGGCGTAGTGGTAGAGATAGCGTGTGTATTCCCTTCAGGACCTGGGTTTGAATCCCAGGTCCCCCACTTTCTCAATGATTTTTGTTTTCATGTATTCCAGTGCATACGCTAGCTTGCAAACCCACCATATGCCCTCACCCATCCAAGCGCCAGATGGCCAATGGCCATATCTGGTGGTCAGTGATTGGAGGTCCACCAAGGGGCCAGTCAACGTGTGTGCACCAGATCCAAAAAGTCAAAAGGGCCAGCTTCTAATGGGCCTACAAATTGCTCCTTGCACCTCCTAATCAGGCCCAACTCCTCTCTCTTTTATTTATTTTGTTTTATTTAAGTTAATTGTTTTATTTCATTTAATTATTTTTTTTAACCAATAACAAAATTCTATTTTTTTAATAAAAATCACAAAATACTTTTTTAATCCATAATTTTATTTTTATTAATAAACACTAATTAATTAAATTATGTTTTTAATTCTAGAATAACCTTAACTTATTTTGTAAAATAAATAAAATTAATTAGACTTAACTAGGTTTTAACTATTAATTTAATTATTTTTAATTTCTTTTCTTAAATAATCAAAACTCCAAAAATAATTTATTTTTCATTTAATTAGTTTATTAATTTAATTTAGTATTTAACTTAGGATTAATATCTTTCTTAAAATAAAAACAACAAAAACCAAAAAAACAATTTTCTTTCAAAAGGGTCAAAACCCTAAAATTCGCACTCGATTTAATTTCCCGCGCGTTGTATTTATTTTTATCATATTAATGTATCTGCTTACAAATTGTAATAGTTAAATAGGACATTTAATTATTTTTATCGCTTTAATTTATTTTTCAAAAGGGTTTGTCTTTGGCGATGCAAATACCCGACGTCTTGTAATTTAAATTCCGCATTTTAATTCCGCAAATTATAACTGCTAGATGTTTGATAATAGGGTTTGCATGATAAGACTGAATGTTAATCTAGAAATCAAATTAGATCACCCTTAACATGTACAAAGATAAAAATAACTGAAAACGACACACTCGCACATGTGCACTCTTAGGGTACACCCCACTTGGTTGCCTTCGTACGCGGTTATTGGGTATAGGTCGTTTTAGAGGTCACCCTCTTGTCTAAAAGATCATAGTCGCCTCGAAACGGTTGCCTCGGATATTGTTGCCTCACACAAATGATCTAGGACATTAGGGTTACCGCTAAGGCGTCCTAACATTGCTTTAGTGACTGTATGTCCCTCATTCGAATTGACCCTCAAACTCCAACGACAGTGTTACCTACTCATTAATAGTAGGATAGCATTGTCTAAAGGAAATTAGCATAGAACGATTGCTTTTTCGAGTAGGTAGATAGTTCTTAGATACTTGCTCATTCAAAATAAAACAAAATTTTCACACTTACACTCCTTTTCAAACAAAGTTTTCAAAAACACTTCATTACACTCTTGAGGACAGAAGCAAGAGTTAAATCGAAGTTTCAAACAAAAACTTTTTCAAAACCCACAAGCACAAAGAAAACAATTTTGAAAACAATTGAGCAAGTACCTAAGAGCCCGTGGATAACCACGGATAGAAAGGGTGCTAATACCTTCCCTTTCTATAATCTACCCCCCGAACCCGAGAAATATCTCGAAAAAGGAATTTTTCTGTGCTTTTTTCCTTTCCTTGTTGGATAAAATAAAAGTCGGTGGCGACTCTTGATTACCGCGACATTTTGTGAAAACAAACGCAAAACGCAAACCAGCATTCCAAAAACAGTCAGTTCTTCCCACCGTATCACATTGTCCAACACTCTTGCTCTCTAATCTTCACATGTGATTGGAATTTCTCTTCTTACCACGGAACCGAGATAACTTGTCAATGTTGAACCGTTAGGCTCAATGAGTTGGCCTTCTCAGCTCCAATGCACTTCATAATTTATGCCTTGGTCTCTATCCCGTATTATTCTCTTCATTATTGTTATTCCTCTTCTATATTTCATTTCAGTTTTACTAACGGCCTTATCTCCATCATGCACAGAATCATCACATGGGTGATCGTCGTTAGTAGCCATCTAATAACCTGTAATAAACATAAACATAAACCCAATATAAAAGTGAGTCAGAACCAAGAACCAAGAATCCAAAAAATAGAACCAAGATATCATGTTTTATATCATGTTTCACCATCATATATCATGTTTTATATTCCAAAACACAGAACCAAGAATCCAAAAAAATGCTAAAAATGCTAAGTGATAAAAATGTTGTTGTTATATATCAAGCCTTACCAAATGCTAAAAATTCTAAATGTTGTTGTATATAAAGCCCTACCAAATGCTGTTATATATCAAAAAAATGCTAAATATGCTAAAGAACACATTTTCAATGGAGTTAAACACATTTTCAATAAAGAACATACCTTGAGAACCGGCCGGTGTGGGTGGAGGAAAACGGAGCGAGACGGTGGAGGACGGTACGGCGGCGAATGGTGGAGGAAGATTTGAGATGGAGACAGAAATGGGTTTCATGAGGGAAAGGGTTTCCGTTTGCGTGTGATAGTGATACTGTGAATACAAATGTTCTGTTTTTTAATTCTGACTTATAAGGGTTTAGACAGCGCTTTCTAACAGTGCTGGCTAAAGTGGACCTTAGACAGCGCTTTTGAAAAGCGTTGGCTAATAGTGACCTTTAGTAGTGCTTTTCTATTACTTTTTTTAATTTTTTATGACTTTAAACAGCGCTTTCTTAAAGCGCTGTCTAAAGTGGCCCTTTGCCAGCGCTTATGATAAAGCGCTTTCTAAAGCAATCCTTTAGCAGCGCTTTTTAAAAGCGATGTCTAAGGTCATATGTTTAGCAGCACTTTTACTAATTATTTTATACGTTTTTCGTGTTTTTTTTATTCACTTATAGCAGCACTTTTGTACAAAAGCGCTGTCTAAGGTGCGCTGTTAAAACTTACTTTTGGCGTAGTGATTGGGTCGTCCCTGGATCCATGGGGTTGGCGCTGTGACTTCCACCATACATTAGATGCTGAAGTACCCAGTCAATGGGAAGATTATCATAGTTCATGGGGAGGAGGCGTACGTGGTGATCCACTTGAACTCTTTTAGGTACGTTGAAATGGAAGGCGAGTTCATTGAAACCCCCTGTCAGAACTTTGAGGAGGTTCCACAGACCGTTGCTGCAACCAAGGCCACTGCCAGTGTTCCTAATATTACTATGCCTCCGTTGAAATTGGCTTCCCTGGAAGATGCCAGGGTAGTTGTTGAAGAAGGTAAGTGTACAATTTGGGGCCAACTTCCGGATATTCCCTACAAATCTGACAAATTTGGTTTGGGTTTTACATCAAGAGCTCAAAGGAATGTTCGTCGTGCTCGTGCCGGAGGACCACCCATACGCATCATCAATCATGTGGTTAGTGCTTTGGAGGACAGTGATAGTGACTGTGACATGGACCAGTGGATCTTCCCAACTGTCAACAGAGGACTCACCAACTGGAAGATTAAAGACTTTGTGCCGATTAATTTTATTCAAGAGTAATTGTCCTTTTTTTTGTTTTTGGATATGTAATAAATGAATAATACAAACTCTAAGACCTTGTGTCTTACCCGAGGCACAATGGTTTATTTGTGAGGGTTATCATGTTTCATTTTCATATGTCATTAATAAAGCATTGGACGTTTTTACATACAAATTTTGCGCTCTCTACCATTCTTTTTCTGCTTTTTACTTTATCAAAACAGCTATGTTCTTACACACACTCACATATCAAACTGCATATCCAAATCCACTCTGGATCCCATTGATAACGGTTCTGATATTGCTCATTATGACTTTGAAAATCCGATCAACCAAGCCGAAGACGAAAGTGAGAAAGATTGTGAGGTACCAGGAGAGCTTGCCATACTGTTACAACAGGAAGAAAGGGTAATACAACCTCATGAGGAGCTAGTTGAGACAATGAACTTGGGTACTGAAGAGGACAAAAAAGAAGTCAAGGTAGGTGCTAACTTGGAGCCCAGTGTCAAACAGCGATTAATATAGATGTTACATGACTATGTTGAGGTTTTTGCCTGGTCATATAAAGACATGTCGCGACTTAACACCGATATTGTGGTTCATCTCCTACCTATAAAAGAGGACTTCCCTCCAGTGAAACAGAAGGTTCGTCGTATGTGGCCGGATATGTCAAAAAAGATCAAGGCTGAAGTCATGAAATAGTTCAATGTCGGTTTCTTAGTTGTCACGTCCTATCCACAATGGGTCGCTAATGTTGTTCCAGTGCCTAAGAAGGATGGTAAGGTACGTATGTGTATGGATTACAGAGACCTGAATAGGGTAAGCCCCAAGGATGACTTTTCGCTTCCCCATATTGATGTTCTGGTTGACAACACCGCACAACATAAGGTATTCTCCTTCATGGATGGTTTCTCCGGGTATAGTCAGATCAAGATGGTACTTGAAGACATGGAGAAGACAACCTTCGTCACATAGTGGGAAACTTTTTGTGACAAGGTTATGCCATTTGGGTTGAAGAACGTTGGTGCAACCTATCAACGAGTCATGGTAGCTTTGTTTCATGATATGATCCATCACGAGATAGAGGTCTACGTGGATGACATGATAGCCAGGTATCAAACTAAGGAGGAACACCTTGATCACTTATGGAAACTATTTGACAGGCTGAAGAAATACAAACTGAGGCTAAACCCTAATAAGTGCACTTTCGGAGTAAGATCCGGTAAGTTCTTAGGTTTCGTAGTCAGTGGAAAAGGCATTGAAGTGGATCCTGAAAAGATCAAAGCTATACAAGAAATGCCAACTCCTTGCACTGAGAAGGAAGTTAGAGGATTCTTGGGACGCTTAAACTACATAGCCGGATTCATTTCACATCTTACCGCTACTTGTGAGCCAATCTTCAAATTACTGAAGAAAGATCAAGCAGTGAAGTGGAATGACGATTGCCAGTATGCCTTTGAAAAAATCAAGTAATACCTTCAAGAGCCTATAATTTTGATGCCTCCAGTTGAAGGAAGACCTCTGATCATGTACTTAACAGTATTAGAGAACTCAACGGGGTGTGTGTTGTGGCAGCATGACGAGTCTGGTCGAAAAGAGCATGCAATATACTACCTTAGCAAAAAGTTTACTGACTGTGAAGCAAGATACTCATTGCTCGAAAAAAATTTCTATGCTTAGGCATGGGCTGCTCGCCAACTAAGACAGTATATGTTAACTCACACTACCTTGTTGATATCTAAAATGGATCCTACCAAGTACATTTTGGAGAAGCCCGCTCTCTTCGGAAGAATAGCAAGATGGCAAATGATCCTGATCAAATACGACATTCAATATACAACCCAGAAAGAAATTAATGGAAGTGTATTAGCTGATCATTTGGCTCATCAGGTTGTGGACGACTACCAATCTATGAATTTTGAGTTTCTGGATGATAACATCATGTTAGTAACTAATTGTGAAAAGCCTGGACTAGATGAAGGACCTGAAAAGGATCCTGATGGACTATGGTTTTTGATAGAGCTTCCAACGCTCTTGGCAATGGCATTGGTCCTGTGATTATATCTCCTGAAGGTTGTGATACGCCTTTCACTGCCAGACTATGTTTCAACTGCACCAACAATATGGCTGAGTATGAAGCATGTATCATAGGTCTCAAAGCTGCAATCGATTTAAGGATCAAGTTCTTAAGTGTGTTTGGAGACTCGGCTTTGGTAATCAGCCAGATCAAAGGAGAATGGGACACGAAGCATCCTAATCTCACCCCGTACAAAGAGCATGTGTTGACACTGATCCCACACTTTGAAGAAATTACCTTTGAGAATTTTCCACGAGAGGAAAATCAACTAACGGATGCACTAGCTACTATGTCATCCATGTTCAAGGTCAAGTGGGATGATGAAGGTCCTCAGATCACTATTGAAAGGATGGACGAACCAACATACTGTCACGAGATTGGTACTGAAGAAGTAGTGAACAAGTCTTGGTTCCATGAAGTCAAAAGATATCTCGAAGCCCAAGAGTATCCTGAGGGAGCTTCAGTCAATAATAAGAAGTTCCTAAGAAGGTTCTCTGCTAAGTTCTTTCTCAGTAGCGAGATCCTCTACAAGCGCAATCATGATTCTACCTTGCTTCAGTGTGTAGACAAGAATGAGGCAGAAAGGATTATGGATGAATTACACGAAGGTACTTTTGGCACTCATTCTAGTGGACATTCAATGGCTAAAAATATCCTATGGGCAGGATACTACTGGTCCACTATGGAGGCAGACTATTATCAGCATTCGCGGACTTGTCATAAATTCCAGATCTATGCTGACAAGGTGCATGTACCTCCGGTTCCTCTGAACGTCTTGACTGCTTCTTGGACATTCGCAATGTAGGGCATCGACATGGTTGGAGAGATTAGACCGAAAACTTCTAATAGGCACCGCTTCATCCTGGTTGCCATTGATTACTTCACAAAATGGGTCGAGGCAGCTTCATTTTCTTATGTTACCAAGAACGTTGTGGCCCAAATCATCAAACATAACATTATTTGTCAGTACGGTATTCTAGAAAGAATCATTAGATAATGGTACCAATCTCAACAACACTATGATCACCGAGCTCTGCATGCAATTCAAAATCCAACATCATAACTCTTCTCCCTACCGGCCAAAGATGAATGGCGCTGTTGAAGCTGCTAACAAAAACATCAAGAGAATCATACAGAAGATGACAGTGACATATAAAGATTGGCATGAGATGTTACCATTTGCTCTTCATGGTTACCGCACCATAATACGCACATCAACAAGGGCAACTCCTTTCTCTTTAGTATACGGTATGCAAGTTGTCCTGCCCATTGAAGTCAAGATCCCTTCTTTGAGAATCATGAAGGATGTAGGCCTGAGTGAAAACAAATGTGTCCAGACTCGACTTGACCAGTTAAACCTGATTGATGAGAAGAGGCTCGCGGCTGTCTGCCATGGTCAGATGTACCAAAAATGTATGATTAAAGCTTTTAACAAGAAGGTCAGACATCAGGTATATTAGGATGGTGATTTAGTAATCAAACGCATCATACTGCCCCAAGGTGATCCCAGGGGAAAATGGACTCCCACATACGAAGGGCCATTTGTGATCAAGAACATATTTTCTGGTGGAGCCATGATCTTAACCACTATGGACGGTGACGACCTTCCACACCTGGTAAATGCGTGCGTAGTTAAAAGATACTACGCATAAGCAAAGACCCGCTAAGTAAAATGACCTAGGCAAAAATAAGGGCATCTCAGCGAACCAAAAGGGTTCGGGCAAAAATTAGGGATATAAATATAAAAAAATCTGTGCACCCGACAAGTCGAAAACCTGAAAAGGCGGCTTGGGCAAAAAAGGGTATCACGGTGGACTGAAAACCCGAAAGGGAGGTCCAGGAAAAAGTTAGGGGTTTAAAGCGTATAACTATGTCCCGTTGGATCACCTTACATCCAATCTTCAGTATTAACTATCAAGCTCAAAGTGGTACTAATCAATCTAATCAGCTTCGGATAAGTAGCGAAAGGGATGAGACGCTCAAAGATATAAAGGCAATAGCAGAATAGGAACCCAATGAGATTATTTCACATAGTTGTCTTTCTTTGTATACTATTTTGTATAATTTATATTCTTATGACGACATTCTCTTACTAGGATGTCTGTCTCCTTGTACAAAAACGCTTACTCAAGTTAATACAAAACTATCCCGTTAAAAGTGTAAAGCTTCTATTTTTTATTTTTCTGTTTTGTGTGCGAAAACGTCCAGTGATTATTTTTGAACATATGCATTTGAATATGATTACTGCTTACAAATACACGCATAAAAACAGAAAGACATTGCTAATGACTTTAAGAAACAGGACAATTTTTAAGGGCTATCCACAAGATCCCCGCAAATGTCTTCCCCGACAGATACCTTCTCCAGCAGGTACAGAGGCAGAGATGTCCTACTACAAGGTCACATCCATGTTCTCAGCATGTAGCCTAATGGTGTCGGGTTCTCATATCCCCGGCAGAGCAAGAATCTCCAATTAGTGATCCAACAAAAAAATCTCCAGTGAAGTCGCCAAGCTTCTAAAGGTTCCCCAACAGGATTTCAACAAAATCCCCAAGAAGGTTATGGAGTTCACCTTCTGCAACAAAGTTTTATAAATCTAAAGTAGTTTATAAAGCCTTATCCCTAGTAGAGTTTATTTCTCTAGCTACGGAAGTTCATCCCCAATGGAAATTGAAGAATCACTTTCTTCACTCACCAACAGTAGTTCGGGATTCAGCTTCCCGGTACTCTTCAATAGTAGTCAGGGATTTATTTTCCCAAACAAAGATATCACGCAACATCATTACATGTTCATACATCAGGGCATGTGCATACAAATACATATATCACAATCTCATTTATTTTGGGAGCATCATGCAATTCATACATCATGACATCGCATGAAACTAATTTTACCTTTTCAGGTTAAATTAGCAGACAGACAAATACTATCAACTTTTAAAGCAGGTCAAATATTAATGCCCAAAACCAGATGGGGAAACTATCTACACGACCAAGTGGTATGAACTCCCGAAACAAGACGGGTTTACCAAGAAATACAGCAGGCCACAAATTAATACCTGAAACCAGACGAGGAAACTATCTATGTGACCAGAAAAACAAGTTCCAGATTAATACCTGAAATAAGCAAGGAGAACTATCTGTGGACGAACGACTGTGGATTAATACCTGTAACAAGCCAGAAGAACTATCTACATGAAGAGATTGAAGGTTAATACATGTAGCAAGCCAGGAAAACCATCTTCATTTCTGAGGTCAGAGATTAATACCTGTAACAAGCCAGGACAACTATCTCAGTGACCGACAACTTTCAAGGTCCAGATTAACACCTGTAACAAGCCAAGAGAACCATTTGTGGATGATCGACTGTGGATTAATACCTGTAACAAGCCAGGAAAACTATCTACATAAGAAGATTGAAGATTAACACCCAAAACCAGACGGGAAAACTATCTTTATTTCTTGGGTTAGAGATTAATACTTGAAACCAGCCAGGATAACTATCTCAATAATCGACAATTTTCAAATTCCATATTAATACCTGAAACCAGATAGGACAACTATCTACGAACAATTGATTATAGATCAACACCTGAAACCAGACAGGAAAACTATCTATATGACCAGACAAAGCAATCTTACACAGGCTCTTTCTAATACATTTCCAGACAACAGTTAATTCCATTATCCCCAGCAAATCACTGCAAACCTGGACTTCAACCAGAATACAGTAAATTGTCATCTCTCTAGAGATAACTCTTCAGCAGATCCTTGGAAAATTGAAGATTCCCTATATTCCCCATAGAGTTTTCCTCAAACAGGAGAACAACAGAAACCCACATTCCCCAACAGACTCCTCCTCAGACAGCAGGAACAGGAACCCCCAAAGGGACCATGTGTGAAACCAGCATCTACTTTGGATGGCATCTTTAAGCCCGTCTCTGATGACTCTCTATCATCTCCTCCAAATGGCATCTGTAAGCCCATTCTCGACATCATCAACCATCCGTGTTATTTCATGCGAGTGCAAATTTCTGGGCACTCTAGTGTTCAATCATCTTCCACCATCAGATCACGAAAGGCAGACAAGCCAATCTAAATCCTCATGTTTAAGAAGATTGAACAGGGACAGCTGTTGTACCCCAAAATTTGCCATCTCATATTTTTCCAAGATTTTTCTCTTACATAGGTGATTACAAACACTTGATTAAGAAAAAAAAATTTTGAAGATAAACAAGGAGTCTTCGATTGGCATTTTAACAAAGTCTTTCGATTGGCATGTCAAAGGGTCTTTCATTGGTATCTGAACAGGCTTCGATTGAGCGCTTAACCTCCTCCAAGCTTGCCTCAAATTTCCAAGCTTTGATTGAAGCCTTAGCCTTTTGCTTGTTTGTTATATACAAGCTTCAACTGGGCATGTGCTTCCTTTGAAATAGCCTCCTTCGATCCAAAAGGGAAGAGCCTCATGTTAGTGCTCCTTCGATTGCACCATTGGCTTTGCATGCTAGCTTGATTCACAATGCAATGGCTACCTGCATGCATGTTGGATTCTTGCTTTGATTGGGAAGTTGATTTCTTTGGAGCAAGCTCGATTCCTACTTCGACTAGGCAAATGCTCCCTCTGTGTGTTCCTTCAGTGCACAAAGCAAGAATCCCCTGCAAGCTCCCTTCTATCCACCAGCAGTAACCTCCTGCATGCTTCCTTTAATCTACAAAACAGTGGGTTCCTGCATGCCAACATCGTTCAGGGAAAAAGGGTTCTTCATGCTTGCTTAGGATTCACAATGGCAAAAAAAAACTTCTTCAGACTGGCCTTCGATCCACAAGGAAAAAGGCTACTTTTAACTGGCCTTTGATTCATAAAGTTCCCACTGGGAAAAAGGCCCCTCAGCTTATCACCAGCACACGTATGCCTCTTCATGCTTTCCTTGGTTTCACAAGGCAAAGACCCATCAGTATTCCTTCGATTCACTAGGCCAAAAGTCCCTCCCTGCTTGTGTTGGAAGCATAAGGCAAAGACTTCTTCTGTGCTTGCTCTCAATGCCAAGACCCTTCAACGCACAAAGTTTCTACACTATAACATACCCGGATTCCCCTTTCAGAAGGTACACAACTGGCGCATTCAAAGGACAGGCACATGGTCCATTCGAAGGACGTATATTTTCCCCATTCAAAAGACATGTATTGATGGATTTAAAGGGGCATACGTCGGTGTTCCATTCGAAGGACTTACTTTGTTGGCCCATTCGAAGGAATGGCAAGTGATGTATACAAATGATGCATGGGTTCCCTTCAAAAGAGCACACACATTGGTTCAAAACGAAGGATATTGCTAGCCAAAACGAAAGAAAAATATACAAAGAGGCATGTTGGCCCAAAATCCAACATACTTCCAGTTTCAAGCCAACGTGAACAAGCACATTCATGCCAAAAGAAGCTTTGATTGTCTAGTAAAGAGTTTTCGTTTGGGCTAGATGAATAGGGGGTTCAAACGAAGAAGCCCCAGTGATGAGAACATGAGCCAGTCGAAAGGTACATAAATGGTCCATTCGAGGAGGCAACCAAAGGCTCATTCGAAGGGTACACAATGGTCCATTCAAAGGACCCATTCAAAGGCTATACAAGAAGTCCAATCGAAGGGCAGGAATTGGAGGCATTCGAAGGCCATTGATGTCCATATTCATTCAAATTTCAAAAAAGGGACAAGATTCCATGCTTTTGACCAAAGTTACAAATTTTCATTCATGGATTTCAAACGCATAATCAAGGCTGTTTAATCCTATGATATCTTGTCTCCTCACTCCTCTCATTATAAACAAGACATTAGCAGACATTTCGACAGGGATACACAGCTTGGAAGGAGCCACACAAATTTGCAAAGAACTGTCAAAATCGTGAATTTTGAAGAAGCAAATTCCAACCTTTCTTAATCCAAACCAAGCCAACCATTCATTCCTTGAAGGTCCCAGGAGTGATTCCCAGGCCTTAAACAAGTCCAACTCACACAGAATTGCCCTCATCCAATCCTCCTATTTCTGTAAAATTCTTGGATCTCAAACTTGTTTAATTCATAATATAAATCTCTTTTTCTTGCACATTCATATTGTTATCATTGTTTGCGAATTTTCTAACATGTTTCATGTGAGCAACAATGCCAGAACCATAGATCACCATTGTTAGGGGGTCGAAACATGGAGGTTTTCGTTTTCAGGGATGTAGATGGTTTTAGCTCAAACTAGGACCATGGTTTGACCTCCCCAGAGTTTGCGTGTCAAAACGTTATATTTTGATTCGCCCATTCAAAATAGAGGGACCCCACTGGAGCGCGCGTGTTTGCCAAATCAGCATGTTCATTTATTTTACATTATATAAATTTCTTTGGGTTTATACTAACGGATGTAAGGCCGTCCCAACGGTTGGATGAGTGTGTGTTAAAGCCTTTGCAGGGCTAGAGGGGTTGGGTTTGATCCATCCCTTTTGCAATTCCTTGTTTTTGGTTTTTTCTATTGCTTTGCAGATTCAATGTTGATACATCATGCGCGCGCATCGTGGACCACCAATATGAACCATCAGATCATAGATAATTAAAATCCAATACATACCAAGACATGGTCCACCATGCATCTTCAAGACTGCTCTACACCTGATCCGATGCAGAACTGAACTCTCTTCAGCATTGGGCCTAGCAGAAATTCCAATCATCACCCCTTTTTCTCTTTTACATGCCTAGGCCCATTTGTCATCTTTTTTTTATATTATTTCTTATATTTGTTTTTTTATTATTGTTTTTGTTTTATGTAATTAACCAAATATAAAAAAATCTCACTAAAAAATTAGGTTTAGATTTCTTAATTAAATCATTTATTTTTTAAATTAATTAATTAATTAAAACTTTAACCTTTTCTTAATTAAAAATGAATTAGAGTTTAGGACTAATTATTTTCTTTTCATAATAATAAAAAAACGAAAAAGAAATTAGATTATTTTTCTTAATTTAATTATATAGACTTTAGGATGATTGACTATTTTTCTTAAATCTAAAACAACAAAAAATATTTTTCTTATTAGGTTTTTCTTAGACGAACTTTCAATCTTTCGCGCGTTATTTATTTTTTCGCATTTTTACATTATTGTAACTGTATACTGGTATGTAATAACTAATTAGGACTTTTATCTCCTTTCTTTATTTTTATTCCCCCCAATTTTTGTACATTGTAAATCCCCTCCCCGAAGCCATGTAATAGTATAGGTTTATACTTCCGCACTTTATATTCTGTACATATTTACTGCTAGTAACTAGGCATGTATGACAAGACTGAAATTAAAACGTTAGCAAACCTAATAACGCAAGATAAATAAATGAATTGAAGCAGTCACTAGGGTACCCCACTTTGGTTGCCTTCGGAAATAAAG
Source organism: Vicia faba (assembly GCA_948472305.1). Classification (NCBI taxonomy): domain Eukaryota; kingdom Viridiplantae; phylum Streptophyta; class Magnoliopsida; order Fabales; family Fabaceae; genus Vicia; species Vicia faba. The sequence goes on along the minus strand of OX451735.1, from coordinate 1,283,803,691 downwards.
CAGTCATGTCCCTCTAAGCGGGGACGCTTTAGCAAAGACCCGTAAATCAAAAAGATCATAGTCCCTCGATGACCCTACAGTTGCCTCTCGGTAAATGATCTAGTCCCTAAATAAAATTGCTAAAGCGTCTCCATAAGTTGCCTTCGTGACTGTAACATTCCCCTCGAATGTGCCTTTTACATCCAACGATAGTTCTACCTACTCACTAATATTAGGATAGCACTGTCTAAAGGATAGGAGGAAAAGAACTACCTTTTCGAGTACAAAGTAGATAACTGTTAGAAGTTTGCTCAAAACATTTTGCACTTACACAAATACTACTTTTCAAAAACAATTTTCAAAAAATATTTGCTTTGTCAACACTCTTGAGGACTGATACAAGAGTTAACCCAAAGCAAATCGCTGCACTAAGGCATTTCAAAACATTTTTCAAACACACAAAGCACAAAGTACTTTTAAAATGAGAAAGCCTCTAAGAACCTGTAGATAACTACGAATGGAAAGGGTGCTAACACCTTCCCTTTCCATAATCTACCCCCCTTACTCAGAAAACTCTCGAAAAGGTCTTTTTCTGTTCTTTTCACCCTTTCCTTAATTTGGATAAAAGAAAAGTCAATGGCGACTCTTGCTTACCGCAATATTTGCAAACACAAACGCAAAACCAGTATCAAACAGTCGGTTCTGCCACCGTATCACAAAGGCACATATGTATGAGGTTGCCACTAAGGTATACATTCCATATCCAGTAGCATGCACTCTCTTTGCGGATAAGTCAGGTGTTTATATTGATGTTTGGTACATGTGGTTATTCAGTAACCTTGATGATACCAGCTGGACTTGGGGGTGTGTTGCAATGACCATCCTATATGCAGCACTTGGAGTTGAGAATGCCTTTGAAACTAAACAACTTGCCGGTTATTTGAATCTATTCCAAGCATACTAGAAATTATTATTTATAGTGTAGTTCTTATTTAACTATTACGAATAACATTTCTTAATTATTATTTGTTGTGTCTATGTTCTTTTATCAGTGTTGGATATATGAGCATTTCCCTACCATTTATGATAAGAGGGTGTAGTAGACATATATGAGCGAACCATGGGCAAGGAGATAGAAGGTCATGCAAGCACATCCAGGTGGTGGTGTGTAGTACACGAGGATGCTTGATGCGCTAACAGTAGATGATGTCATATGGACATCTTACACGATTCACAAAGGCCGTTGTGAGTTTGATAAGTCTTCTTTATTTTATAGTTATATATGGTGGGAGACCTTAGTCACTAGACACTTACGTGTGAGGTATCTGCGACAGTATGTTTATGTCCAGTGCATCCTACGATCAGTTCCAGATTCTCTAGCTTCGGGAATTAACATGTGATTCTAGAGTAACATCATCAGCTCTTCCTTTACCATTATAGATAGTGCAATGAGAGTTCAGCAAGACTCGTAGTGTAAGAATGGTTACCTAGAGTGGTACCTCACGGTATCACCCTCGCATCATCCCACCTATTGAGCATACATATGATGTTGTGCCTTCTGATACTTGGGTATTTTTCGATGATGTGCCATCACCCCCACCTCCACCTAATATCGATGGCCAACAACACCTGGAGATGATTGCTTTGATTATGGATAACCTTATGGGTTTGGTAAACCCAAATGGTGAGGTTTTTACTGAATTATCGCGGGAAGTACACATAGCCCATTGAGGGCATCTTTAGTTATTTGATTTTACAATTGTATTATTTATATACTTTATGACTCTGACTACTTAGCATCGTATATTTTATTACATAATATTTTATCGATTACATGTTTTGCAGATGAAAATAACTTAAGACATTACAAGTAACATAAATTAACAGTAACAAAACATAAAAATCTAGACATTACCAGATGATTTCAGACGCTTCAGCATCTTAATTTTGTCATCAATAGATCTTGAAATATTCGCATTAAACTCGATCGGCCCCTTAGTTAGCCTACGGGGAAATGACACTACAACAAATAACGCTTTTCATGACGAAGCTTTTACGTCATCTAGAAAAAAACTGAGGTTTTATTCTAAGGCGTGCCATATTTTTTTTTAAATAACTTGTTCCCTCGGTTATTTTAAAAACCAATGTGATATACCTTTCCGGACATGCTTCGAATCCCAACTACTGTACTTTATGTTTTTATTTGTTAACAAGTATAAAATAAATTATATAACCCTTAGGTTTCTTTGATAACCCGAGGGATAAAATAATCATATTTTACTATAAAAATACTCGTTAAACATATTTCACCCTAATGATATCTTATTTGTAGTCGTCCCACCGTCGAGTGCATCATTTTTTGGGATGGATTGAAAAACTGAAAAAAAATTGTTCTTCTACCTTGAACAAAACATTTTCAGCTTTTGCAATCCATCTCAAGAAATAGTGTTGATGTCGTTGTTGAAGGTTTTGAACAATTATGATTTATTCCTAAAAGTCTTTACTGATGGATTGCAAGTGCAGAAAAAACATTTTCCGATTTTTGGAACAAACACCTTATTAGAAGTTGAATGCATTCAAAGCATGTACATTGTATATGCTAGTGAAGGCAGTGATAATGATAGCATCAAAAATCAATCTTGGATACAAAGTTTTGACATTCAAGCATCGACACTTTTATGATATATTGCAAGCACAGAAAAAACCATTAAAGAGATTTATTGTAAACAATATATTTTAATATGATGTGTAGACAATGTAATATCAAAAAAATTATAATAATAACTATCACCTTGGTTTTAACCTTAACTGAGGTGATAGTTAAAAAAATAATAAATAATAATAATGTTATCTCAGTTTTATAAATAAACTGAAGGGTATAATAATTATATTTTACTATAAAAGCAATCGTTAGATTTTATCCTAATATGTGCTAATATGAAGTCGCCCAAACTCGCATCATTATTTAGGATAAATTGCAAGACATTAAAAATCTCCAATGTTCTTCTATCTAGAAAAAAAAAACATTTTTTTTGCCCTTGTAATCTATCTCACAAAATGGTGTTGTATATTTTTTTGGAGAAATATTGTTGTTATATTTTTGCTCATTTGATAGATTGCAAGTGCAGAAAATCATTCTTTCTTCAAGTTAAATAAAGAAGGGAGTTCAACATTTGAAAGGTTAAACAAAGAATGGAGTTTAACTTTTCAGAAGATGGATATCAGTAAAAAATAAAAATTCTCACGGGGAAGCAAATCTCTAGCATCTTGTATGGGACTTGGACATGTTGTATTTTTAATATTCTGAGTAAACAATCTTGATATTCTGTGAAGATTTGTTGCATAATTTTTAATATTTTGGGTAAACAATGTAACTATTTTTGTAATAAAAAAAATCTAACCCTTCGATTTTATTCCAAAAACGAGAGGATAGTTACGTGTTATTTTTCACTATTTTCAACGGCCTTAAACAAATCTTTTCCATTCATTTAAAAGTTATCAACGTTCAAGAATATGTCATTAGTGATCCGCGTGAAACCTAAGGGACATCAATTATATAAGTTCTCTTATGATATTGAAAATCTAACCTAAATGAAACGTATGAAGCGCTTGAAACTTAAGAACGCTTGGAAAAGTTCTCTACGATGAATTGTAAGAGCAGAAAATCATCTAGGTTCAAGGTTTGTTTTATTAAATTTTTATTTGTATCGAAAATATTTTTGACTATTGATATTAATTATCTTATCTTTTTTTTCACCAGAAACAAATGCATGCAAGATTCGTAGAGAATATTCTTGCATCCAATATTTGATCTTCACCTAGATTCAATAATTCGAAGATATAAAGTCTACATCTTGAGGGAATTTGATTTTTATCTAGATCCCTTGGGAATTTTATTTTAATTTTAATTTTAATATTTTAGATAAACAATATAATATTCTGGGTAAACAATGTATTATGGGTAAATAATGTAACAATTAAAAAAAATCATACTCCTCAGTTATTTTGATAAACCAAGATAAAAGATATGTTAGTTTTGAAAATAATAAAATTTGTTGCTGCTGGGGTTCAAACTCATGCGCTAATAAAATTTTACTTCGGTGTTTTAACACTTAGGTGATAAGTCTTTACTTTTTATGACGATCTTATTTACCTCACATCTAATGTCGAGGTAAAATGCATTTCGCGTCCGGCGTTAGAAGCGTTATTTGTAGTAGTGTGATCTCCACATAACTGTCAAATCTTCAACGGTTTTCAACCCAATAAGGTTGTATTTCACCCTTCTATCAATATCAATCCAATATTCACAAAACTCGATATTTCTCACTTTTCTTATCGGTATCAGACAATAATTCATTCAACTTGGATGTTAAGGCGGCAAGAGATATGGTGTCATCCAGAAGCCGAAACTCTATAGCAGGTTTATCTCCGTTGAAGTACACTTTTGTCTTAATAAAAAAATTAAGGAAGAAGAATTTTGAGATATTTTTCTCAACAACAGATGACCCCTATTTATACAACTTTGGATTTATTCTGGACCATACAAAATGGTCGGTGCAATCACAACCGTACAAAACTGTCAATAAAATCCTAATTGTTGGAAAATCTATAAAATTACACTACTAGAAATTTCACATTAGTTGAAATTTCCGATATATCATGGCATTTTTTGAAAATTCTGATAATATTTCCAATGTATCAATATTTTTTTTTAAATTCCGGTATTAGTTCAAACAGAAAATTATGAATCCACTACCAAAAATTTTGTTTGTACAAATATTTTTAAATTAATTCCAGAAATTTCATACGTATATTTAACTCTAGATTTGAAAAGGAACATTTTCGAAATTATGAAATAATATAAGAGTGTTAGGTATAAGTGGAGTTGACAGGTTAAATTCTTTTTCTTATGTTATACTTGATTAACATCAACGAGTTTTTTGGAAAATCAAATAATGTATTAGTATTTCATGTATTACTCTTGTCATTATATCCTTTAACCACAAAATTAGGATAGTAAATTAGCATGCTAAATTGATTTGTATTAATCGTTTAATCTAACATCCATCATTGATTTGTAGCTTGGATCTTGCAGAAGAAATTGATGAAGGGAGATGGAAGAACGTAGGCGGAATAATCGGTATTAAGGTAAGAGCATGAATAATCTGTATTCGGTGCTTTTGGATTTTGGATGTTGTAGATGTAATCGTTACTCTTTTGATGTTTGGATATCGTTGAGTTTTCTTGCTGATATGATTGAATATCGTTTAGAAATACGTTTTTTTTCTATAATATTAATCTGTTATAGTTTATGTTTGTACTAACAGACATACAAAGGTTCCATTTACCAGGATGAAAGCTTCTACGCGTCTAACAGAACTCCTTTGTTGTGTGTCCACTGCTTTTCCTGATAGAAAGATCTTTATGAAATTTTCAGGTGCAATGGAAGTTTTTTTATTGTTGTTAGACTTCCTCTGGAGCTGATTGAGCTTCTCCGAAAAAATATGCTCAATCATGGAAGTTTTAGATGGATTATGTAGTTGAACATATTTTGAAATATGTATCATATTAAGTTGACGATTATTTCGAATGGGGGAAACATAGAAAGATTGGACTGTTGGATATTCAAAATGGTTTTAAATGATTTTTCAGGTTTTGAATGTTTGGAATGGAAGATAAGGTTCAAGGTAGCAGTTGGAGTAGGCCAACGGTTTGCAGTATTTGCATCAAGATTGTCCAAGGAGAATCATTCATAGAGACATCAATGTCTCAAACATATTACTCAACCATAATGATGAAACTGAGGTACATAACATGTCAAATTGAAAACTTCAATTTGTAATGTTTATTTTATTTTAGGATGTTGTAATAAACTCATTCTGTAATAAATAAATTGCAGATTTCTGATTTTGGATTGGCAAATATAGATGAATGTCTTAATATAGTAATGAAGGTTGTTTGTGTTAGTCAGTTTTTATGATTCCTCTATTTTAGGAGTAGTTATTTGTTTTGAATTAGTCTATCATATTATTAGGAGTAGTGGGTTGTAAACGTGAGTATTGCTTTTCAGTTTTCTATCATATGTAAGGCTATATATTAGCCAACGTTGTTATTCAATGTTTGAACACTTCCTTTCAATTTTATTATCTTTTACATAACTGTTGGTTCTTAACGTTTGGTATCAGAGCTCCACCAAGGGGCATGATTAAAATTATAAGCAGCAGTCTTCTAAGTGTGAAAAGCTATGGCATCGGAGAGTTCTTTTGTGCAGCCAGAAATACCAAAATTTGATGGGCATTATGATCACTGGGCGATGCTCATGGAGAATTTTTTGCGTTCAAAGGAGTATTGGGGTCTAGTGGAGAATGGGATTTCTGCAGCAGCAGAAGGAGAAAATCTCACAGATGCACAAAGAAAGAGTATTGATGATCAGAAATTAAAAGACATGAAGGCAAAGAACTATCTATTTCAAGCATTAGATCATTCTGTCTTGGAGACTATTCTTAACAAAGATACAGCAAAGTACATATGGGATTCCTTGAAGCAGAAATGTCAAGGCACATCACGAGTGAAACGTGCACAGTTGCAAGCTCTTAGAAAAGAGTTTGAAATTCTTCATATGAAGGAAGGAGAATCTGTGAATGATTATTTTGCTCGGACACTTACCATAGCCAACAAGATGAAGGCTAATGGTGAAAACAAGGGAAATGTTGCTGTAGTTGAAAAAATTCCGAGATCCATGACTCCTAAGTTTAATTATGTTGTATGTTCCATTGAGGAGTCTAAGGATACAGACACCTTAACCATTGATGAACTGCAAAGCATCCTGATTGTTCATGAACAACGTATGAATTCTCATGTTGAAGAAGAACAGGCTTTGAAGATTACTCATGGAGATCAATATGCTCAATATGCAGAAAGGGGACGAGGCCGTGGAGGCTTTGGTCGACGCGGACGAGGACGAGGCAGGCAAAGATTCGACAAATCCACAGTGGAGTGCTATAGTTGTCATCGACTTGGGCATTTCAGCTGGGAATGTTCAAACCAAAAGAAGGAGGCCAACTATGCAGAGACTCAAGAAGAAATGTTATTGATGGCCTACACAGATATGAACAAGGCCAATGAAGATGTGTGGTTACTTGATTCTGGATGCAGCAATCACATGTGCGGGAAGAAGGAGTACTTCTCAAACCTTGATGAAAGTTACAAGGACTCTGTCAAGTTGGACAATAATTCCAGCATGGCTGTAATTGGAAAAGGTAACATAAGGTTAAACATGAATGGAAAAACACATATTGTTACTGGAGTCTTCTTTGTGCCAGAATTGAGGAATAACTTGCTAAGTATTAGGCAATTGCAAGAAAAGGGGCTTAGTATTTTGTTTCAACATGGAAAGTGCAAAGTTTTCCATCCCGAGAACGGTTTAATCATAGAAACCAGAATATCTTTAAATCGAATGTTCCGGTTGCATGCCATATCTCAACCAGAAAAATTCACTTGCTTTCACACAATTACAGAAGATATAATGCATCTTTGGCACTGCAGATATGGACACTTGAGTTTTAAGGGTTTAGACACGCTTCTGCAAAAGAGTATGGTAAATGGCTTACCAAAATTGAAGGCACCAACAAGACTCTGCAAGGATTGTTTGGTAGGAAAGCAACCAAGTGATTCATTCCCAAAGAAGAGCACTTGGAGGGCTACACAAATTCTGTAACTAATACATGCTGATATCTGTGGACCAATCAAACCTATCTCCAACAGCAAAAAAAAGGTATTTGATCACTTTTATTGACGATTTCAGCAGAAAAACATGGATTTATTTCTTGACAGAAAAATCAGAAGCATTTTATGTTTTCAAGAATTTTAAAATTCATGTTGAGAAGGAAGCTGATTCATTTATCAAAGGCTTCCGCACTGATCGTGGGGGAGAGTTTACATCACATGAATTCACCAATTTTTGCAGTGAAAATGGTATTCGAAGACAACTGACAGCTGCATATATGCCACAACAGAACGGGGTTGCAGAACGAAAGAACAGAACCATTATGAACATGGTTCGGAGCATGCTGTCAGAGAAGAAAATACCCAAAACTTTTTGGTCTGAAGCTGTCAACTGGTCTGTGCATGTCTTGAATCGGAGTCCAACATTAGCAGTGAGAAATAAGACGCCAGAAGAAGCATGGAGTGGAGTCAAGCCGTCAGTTAAGTACTTTAGAATTTTTGGATGTATTTCTCATGTTCATGTGGCTGATGCTAAAAGAAACAAGCTTGATGATAAAAGCTTGTGTTGTGTTTTGTTGGGGATTAGTGAATTATCAAAAGCATACAAACTTTATGATCTAATTTCACAAAGGATCATAATAAGAAGGGATGTTGTTTTTGAAGAAGATAAAGGTTGGGACTGGGATAAGAAGTATGAAGAAGTTATCTCATGTGATTTAGATTGGGGTGATAAAGATGTGGAACCTGTTGTGGAAGAAGAAGATGAGACAGGGCATGATTCTGATCATAATACTGATACCGAGGAGGAGGATAATGGTTCCTCTGATTCTGTGGCAGAAGAAAGCACTGATTCTATGGTAGAAGAAAGCACTCCTAATCCAAATCAACTAAGGTGTAAAAGACCACCACTTTGGATGGAAGATTATGAAACTGGAGAAGGACTTTCTGAAGGAAATATTGACGTTAATTTGGCCATGTTTGCAGCTGGTGATTGTGATCCTATTCACTTTCATGATGCTGTTTAAATTGAAAAATGGAGGAAAGCCATGGATGTGGAGATGGAAGCAATAAAAAGAAATGGCACATGGGAATTGATGGAATTACCGGACGGAGCAAAGAAAGTTAGAGTGAAGTGGGTTTATAAGACTAAATTCAAAGAGAATGGAGAAGTGGACAAGCACAAAGCCAGGCTAGTAGTAAACGGGTATGCACAAGAGTACCGGGTAGACTATACAGAAGTGTTTGCACCAGTGGCTCGCATGGAGACAATTCGTTTGGTGGTGGCACTTGCGGCTCAAAAAGGGTGGACAATATATCAACTGGATGTAAAGTTAGCATTTTTACATGGAGAGCTGAATGAAACAGTGTATGTGGACCAGCCTCGTGGTTATGTACAGAAAGGAAATGAGCATAAAGTTTATAAGTTGAGGAAGGCCCTTTATGGGCTTAAGCAAGCACCACGTGCTCGGTACAGCCGTATAGAAGCATACTTCCTCAGGGAAGGTTTTGAGAAGTGTGACTACGAGCATACTTTGTTTGTGAAGACAGAAAAAAGGGGTAAACTATTAATTGTTAGTTTGTATGTTGATGATCTCATTTTTACTGGAAATGATGAGCTGATGTTTGCAAAATTTAAAAGCTCCATGAAGCATGAATTCAACATGACTGACCTTGGTAAAATGAGATACTTTCTCGGTCTTGAAGTGTTGCAACAATCAAATGGCATTTTCTTATGTCAAAAGAAATATGCATTAGAGATTCTGCAAAGGTTTGGAATGGATAAAAGTAATTATGTGCACAATCCAATTGTTCCTGGTATCAAACTCTCAAAAGATGAATCTGGTGTAAAGGTGGATAAGACTTATTATAAACAAATTGTGGGAAGTCTTATGTATCTAACATCTACTCGACCTGATATGATGTTTGTAGTTAACTTAATTAGCAGGTATATGGAGAACCCTACTGAGTTGCATTTACATGTGGCCAAAAGAGTGTTGAGATATTTAAAGGGAACAACTGGGTTTGGAATTTTCTACAGGAAGGGAGGAAACAATGAGCTTCTTGCATACACTGACAGTGATTATGCAGAGGATTTGGATGATAGGAAAAGCACTTCGGGTTATGTTTTCTTATTGTCTTCAGCTGTAGTTTCTTGGTCATCGAGGAAATAACCAATTGTGAGTCTATCCACTACAAAAGCTGAGTTTATTGGTGCAGCTGCGTGTGCTTGTCAAGCCATATGGTTGAAAAGAGTGTTGGGAAAACTGTGTATAAATCAAAGCAAGACAACTGTGATTCGTTGCGACAACAGTTCTACTCTTAAGCTTTCAAAGAATCCAGTAATGCATGGTCGTTGCAAGCATATTGATGTCCGTTTTCATTTCCTTCGTGATCTCACAAAGGCTGGAACTGTTGAGATGATGTACTGTGGCACACAAGAACAGGTGGCTGATATTATGACTAAACCACTCAAGTTGGATGTTTTCTTGAAGCTACGCAGGTTGCTAGGAGTTTGTTCAGAGTCTGATATAAACTGATTGCATAGAGCATTCAGTTTAAGGGAGGATTTGTTAGTCAGTTTTTATGATTCCTCTATTTTAGGAGTAGTTATTTGTTTTGAATTAGTCTATCATATTATTAGGAGTAGTGGGTTGTAAACGTGAGTATTGCTTTTCAGTTTTCTATCATATGTAAGGCTATATATTAGCCAACGTTGTTATTCAATGTTTGAACACTTTCTTTCAATTTTATTATCTTTTACATAACTGTTGGTTCTTAACAGTTTGATGGATCATATGACTATTACTATTGCTTACCAGAATATTAAAACTCTCTTCACAAATCTTAGGAATCAAATCAATACTGATATCCAAGTTCATTACCAAAATATACTTTCCAGATATCATTCATTTCTCAAACTATCTTGTACAATATTGACGTTGCTTGCACATTATTTCTCATCTTGAATTTTGTTTATTTGTTGCATCCTTATCACATTAACAATATCTATTATTTAGAGTCTGTATAAGCACATGATAACTGACTTTTCTCGCTATAGTTAGTTTTATTTGTTTGAAATTGAATAATAGGAATCATCATTTGAATGACTTTACAAATTTATGTTCTCCCTACATTGGTTTAGGCTCTCGCAAATAAAGATTTATCAACCATTTAAGGGTGGTTACTTTTTAGGGTTAAATATGTCTGAGGTCCCTATAAATATGGCACCTTTCAATTTTAGTCCCTACAAAAATTTTCATCGAACTTTGATCCTCACAAAATATTCTTTTACGAGTATTGGTCCCTTCCGTTACATTGCTCTAATGGAGGATGACGTGTCGTGTCAACTGTGTATTTTAATAACACGTAGGAATTTTTTTCCCAATAAAATGGCAAGAGGTACAGTTGCAACCCTAGATTTGTTTCTATTCATTCACAATCCACTGTCCTTCTTCCTCCTTATTTATCCTTCTTCAACCACCCCCTTCGCCCGTCTTATTCAAACCCACCTTGTTTACTTCTTCAAACACAATAATCTGTCAATTAACCTGTGCGACCGACTATGTCATCTTCATCAAGGAGAAGCAAGTCAACTTCATATAAATCCACAGGTCATACTTCACAGAGATGTGCGTGTGATGCGCAATTGGTTTTGTACCACTGTAAGTATGGACATAACAAAGGTCATCATGTTTTGGAGATGTCCGTTCTGACAACATGAATATACTTGTAATCTATTTATCTGGGATGCTGATATTGTTCAAGGAACTGCAACTTCTGAAAGGTTAGATGAATAATTGAAGAAAAATGGGAGTAAGTCGAGGGAGATACATGCTCTTGATCCCACGAGGGAGTTGTATGAAAATACTTTGAAGAACAAGAAATTGTAGATGAAGATAAAGGCAGATGCATAGTCTGAAAATTTGAAGTCATGGTGTCTTGTTGTGTTCGTAATGGTCAACATGTTTTTTATATGGAAGTGTAACTGTTAATTTTATTGTGTAATTTTCTTATTGTGTGATTTTGCCATGTCTTGTTGAATTATATTGTTGTATTTATGCTAATGTTGTAATGTTTTTAATGTTGTCTAGAAGTGCAATGTAATGTTGTTTATGTTGGTATTAACAAGTAGTTTTCAAATTATGTCAATGTAATGTTTTTACTATTGTTTAGAAGTGCAATGTAGTGTTGTTTAAGTTGGTATTAACAAGCAGTTTCCAAATTATGTCAAAGATATGATTTTAATGTAGTTTAGAAGTGCAATGCAATGTAATCTTGTTAAAGTGTCCTATTATTGAACATCATTTGACCTATAAATTGGCCCTTAAGTGGTTTATAATATGCATTTTTTATGACCTATAACTATTGACATGTAATTGACCTATAAATTTGCCCTTAAGTGGTTTATAATATGCAGTTTTTATGACTTAAAACTATTGATATATAATTTTGACAGATAAAAGCAGTAAACCCCAAAAGTTGGTCATTACATCAAAATAAGTTAGTGGTACAAGCCATATTGTTCATAAAGCACACATGTCATTAGTGGTACAAGCCATATTACACAAAACACACATTTAGTAAAGTCCAGATTTCGTCATCACTGAGTCATTCCCTTGCAAATGTCTTTCCATTTTTTTAATGCTTTCCACCACTATCATTTGTTTTCTATCTTCTTCATTAATGACCACAAGATCATCAGGCTTCCTTCCAGGGCCACCAAATTCCTTTGTTTTGAGAGTCTTTAACCTGTCACTTTGTCTTTTCTGAACACCAATAGCAGTAACTTTATTGACTTTGGTCATCTATTTTGAAGGCTTCACAGAGTCACTGCAAGTTGGCCTTATTGGATATTCTCTTGGTTTTTTGAAAGTTTTCTTCTTGAAAACTGTTGGAGCTTTACCATAAAACACCTTGTCAGGTTTCTTCATAGGTGATGTGTCAATATTCAAAGGCGGAACATCTAAAACATCATCATCCATCAGAATGTTAGCCAATGTATCAGCATCTATACCACAATATTTTAACAAAGTGGATTGTGAATCATTGTTAGTTGGTTGTGCATCATACTTTTCTGCCTCAACATGTGCAACTGGTTCTTCCTCAACTGGTGCAGTTGGTTCTTCATCAAATGGTGCAGATGGTTGTGCCTCAACAGGTGCAAATGGTTATGCCTCAATTGGTGCAGATGGTTGTGCCTCAACTTCTTTAGACTTTGCTCTAGTCTTTTTTTCCTTGGGTTTTTTAGTCTTAGGTTCAGAGTTATCCTTCTTTGCCTTGTTGATAGACCTTATAAGTATCCCCTAATGCATAAAATATGTGACAAAATCAAAATTTACACGTACAACACATATTATTATATCAGATGTAGAAAATATATAATTTACATATCTTTTTTTTTGTTAGTTTAACTGGCCTGGGTATGAATGTCTTGTGTAGGCACTTCTCTTGTAGGCATATCAGATGTAAGCATATCTGTTGTATTTGTAGGTGTCACAACAGCAAGTTATTTATTTTTCTTGTAGGTTCTCTTGTTGTGCCCTAATTCAAAACATGACTTCCACACTTGTGCTTAGAATACAAAATCTTCATCCTAAAAGTTGAAGATGTTAGGATCCTACTACATAGCACACTGTAGTTACACTTCTTCTTATCCTTACATACCACCCTACAACTATTTGAGTCATTTTTTTCAAACTTCACCTCTCTACCATTAAGAACATTATGTTCTAGAATGACATCTTTAAATTGTCTTAAAGAACAAAACTCCATCCCAACTTTAAAAACATAATCCTTACTAAAAGCATCTTTTACATTGAACCTGATGACACGTGGTCTTTCATCACCATTATCATCATCAACTCCACTATCCAGATCATCAATCATGTATTCTTCCTCAATTACATGTGGCTTACCCATCTTTTCTGTGATAAACATAGGCTTGGCTGGTTCACTAGGGGCATTGACATTTGCAACAGGTGGAGTAACAACTTCATCATCAACACCTGCACCAACTCCTTCTTCAAACCCATCATCAAACCCATTCATTTGCTCTTCCTCATTGTCATCAAAATGGATATCCCTTACAAATTCATCACGTTTGAGTGATCACTGCAGTCACTTGTTCCTTCATTCTCTTCTTCACAATTCTTACCCTTCCCTTTTTCTCTAACATTATCCATAAATGTGTTACCTCCTGCTTCTGATTTAGCCTCATAATATATCTCAATAGCATTATGATTTCTGTTGTACTCTAAAATTTGCCCTCTCATTTATCAAGTAATCTCTCACAAGATCTCCTTTGATTCAAGACTGCACTAGGGTTGATCAACTCAAGACACCTCCTCAAGCACTAATGACTGAAAATTAGGATTTGAGATTGCACAAGTACAATTCAACTTTTAATGCCTCATATGACTTTCATGGATCATTTTGGACCCTCAAGATTGTCCATGTCAAGTTTCAAGTCTTGGATCACATTTTTGCTCAGTCAATTGATCAGTTGACCTAAAAATCAATTGTATTGGGGAAAAAGTCAAATGTGGTTAATTTACAGTCAAACTTCAAAACTTTTGGTCCATATCAACAATATGAATTCACATATGTCATTTGATCAAGTTTGGATCACAATTCCTCAAGAAATTTGATTAGATCATCAAAAGGGAAAAATGGTTAAAATTAGGGATTTGATTGAGGAAGTGCAATTTCTGATTTTTGACCTAGCAAATGGTTGATTGGTTGGAGACATGATCTCAAGGATTCAATTGCATCATTTTGACCTAATGGCATGACTCAAAAATTCCCTCAAGATCAATTGATTGATAGTTGATTTTCAGTCAACTGATCAAAAGTCAACTGTATACTGAAAAGTCAAACTTTGACTTTTTGGTCAAAATCAACTGTCAAAGATCACAATTCATAAAAATATGTCAAAATATGAAACTTGTTCATCAAGAAATAAAAAAGTCAAGATTTCATTTTGAAAGTCAAAATTTCTAAACTTAGAAATTTTTCTAAGTGTTGAAAACTTCATATTTTTTCACAACTTTGAGCCAATTTTTCACCATGATCCAAGATGATTCAAAGAAAACTTTCAACATCAAAGTTGTATATCTCAATGAGATCTAAAACATTGTAGAACACAACTTCTCCTATAAATGCATGAATTTCAAGTTATGATTTTGTGAATACATGTTCATGAAACTTAGAAACTTAGTGAAATTTTGCCCTAGTTTAGGCAGGATTTTGACCTAACTTCATGGCAATTTTCACATAGTTTCAAGAGGAATTTTCAAAAATGTCCAACATAGAGGTTGTAGAGGATGTTACAAGCTTTCCAAAATGTCCAAGAACTCATTGAGATCATGTTTTAGCAAAGAGAATCAGAGACAAGAAGTTGGACATTCACTCTTGAATTATAGGTCATTTCCATGATGAACAAGAATTCAAATCTCAAGCCCATGCTGCATAAATCTTACTTTGCAGGCTTCTAACCTCTAAATATATCCATAATCAGAAGATTACACAACTATTTGAGCTATGATCCAAGTGTTTGAGTCATTGTCCAAGTGATTATTCCATTAATAGAACAAAGTTCACACTTCCATTTTGGAAAAGTGACTTTAATCACAAAGTCAATGCATAGAGCTCCTAACTTGTTTCATCTGAACACAAGCAATGTCAAAGGAAAAAGCAACATGTCTAGAGCACCCTCATACACTCAGGCCATGCTTGTACTATGCCTTGAAACCATGTTTTCCACTTTTCTTCAAAATCAAGCAACACAACCATAACTCTATATCTTGTACTTCTGACCACCTCAAGTGCTCTAACCTTTTTGATATAACTATACAAGTTATTTGCAAGCTAACACACGATTGAAAACACTCCCAAACTCCCTGAAAAAAACTCAGAATACACAAAACCTCCATTTTTGTGTCATTTCTGACTTTGAACTTGAATCTTCAAAACCACTCGTGCATTTCTTGGCCTTTTAGTTTCAAAAGCTTCCCCATATCAAATATAAACCATCCTTGTCCCTGTTTGCAGATTGTAACATCATCTTCATCAACTTCCATAGCCAAAAACAGAGCATTGCAGTTGGACTTTTCCAGATCATTCCAGCCACTCTCAACTCAATCTAAGTATTGCATTAGCTTCCTAGAGGTTCAAGGAAGCTAACTTGATCATCACCATTACTTGAAACAAGCTCAAACTCATTTCACGATTTCCAATTTTGAGTTTTGTGAATGGATGATAAATGAATAAGTTACAGATCCTTTGGCTGGAGGTTGAAGATGAAGTACATTCAGGGCAAGATTTATGTTACATATTTATTGTTTTGTTTAAGTTAACACATGTATCACCACCCCAGTGGTTATAGCGCGCGCCTGTCACCATTAGGACCTGGGTTCGAGCCCCAACATTCGTTTTGTCATTTTTTTTATATTTTCTGTTTTCTCTCTCTTTTTGTTTACAACAGGCGTTGGACTTTCCCCCTTTTGGACCTTTTATTTTTGCTGACTCCCCCCGGATTATGTTTATACCCCTGGCCCTTTATTTTTATTATTTCTTTTTCTTTTTCTTTGTTTTATTTTATTTTCATTTTCATATTATTTTTATTATTACTATTATTATCATTATTATTATTTTATTAATAAAAATCCAAAAATATATTATTTATTCATTTGCATATTTAAAAAATGCTTATACTTTTTTTTCTTTATAAAATAAAAAGACTAAAATATTTTCTTAATAAATTTAATTTCTTTTTTTAATAATTAATATTTAGACTTAGGTTTATTTATTATATTATTTTTTTAAAAATTAAAATCAACTTAGAATTTAAGTTTCTTTTAATTATTAATTTTCACATTATTATTATTAATTTAAAACTTTTTCTTAAAAAACTCTAAAACATCATTTTTAACTTATTTTCTTAGGTTTTAATTTTGTTTAATTTTTATTAACCATTCTCTTAATTAGGTTAAAACCCTTTCATAAAAATCCAAACAAAAATAATTTCTTTATCCATTTGTATTTGTACATTATTATTTATTCAATTATTGTACATTTATTCAATATGGTTGTAATAGTTAATTAGATTTAATTTTCTTGTAAAATCTCCATTTGTAAGTTTGTATACCCCCTCCCCTAATGATGTAATAGCTTAGTATTTTTATTTTCCGCAATTTATCGTTTTATATAAATGTTAGTAAATTAGGGTTTGTATGGAAAGATAAAATCAACAAGTTAGCAAACCCTAATCCAAGATAAACAAGCATGTCAATCCAACACATTTGCACACTTGCACCCTTAGGGTAATTCCACTTTGTTGCCTTACAAAAATGACCATGTTATGCATGTGGATTATCTTAGCAAAAAGCAATAAAAAATACAAGATCATAGTCCCCCGATGGCGCTATCAAATGTTGCCTTTCAAAATGATCTTAGTCCCTCAAAGAGAATTGCTAAGATATTTCACAACATTGTTATCATGGCTATACGATGACCCATGCACGCCCCTTTCCATTCAAAGATAGGGTTTCTTACCAAATCAATGGTAAGATAGCAATATCAAAGGAAAGGAAGAAATGAACTAAGATTTTTGAGTAAGTAGATTGTTCCTAGTTGCTTGCTCCATTTCAAATCAAACACTCTTGCTTATTTTTAAAACAAACACCAACACTTTCAAAAACACTTTCAAAACATCTTCCAAACTTGAAATATTTTCAAAAGATCAACACTTTGTATTGTTAGAACAAGATTAGTTCTGATCTATCTCAGAGTTTTGATGATAACAATAAATTATATTTTAGATAATTTATACTCTGATGAACGTATTTGACTGTTTTAGATAATGTTCTGACAGAAGCATTCTGAAGTGCTAAGCTAAAAATTATGAAAAAGTTCTTTAATGAAAGAACCATTTTTGTTTTAGGAGCAACTGCTGACTCTGGTAAGATAATTTATTTAAATGTATCTTCTAACATTTAGCAGGATTCCTTGCTCAGAAGATTACTTGAAAGCAAGTGTTGTTCAGAAGTTATTTGAAAGCAAACGCTGATCAAGTCCTTAGCAAGAAAAGCACTGCTTAGAAGATGTGTAAAGCATGTTCAGAATTCAAGACGTTGAAGCAAGTTCTGAAAGAACGTTAAAGCCAACTTGTCTTGTCAAGCGTAGGAAACATGTTCTTACAAGTTTCTGTTTGCTCATTAATGCAAAGACGGTTGCAAGCACTCAAGTGTCTAAGCTAGTTTCTTGGAAAATGGAACAGTGAAAGGAAACACGCAAGCATTTAATACTCTCCACTTTTCTGAAGGCAGCAACGGTCTTTTTGTTCCTACTATATATAAAAGGACATTTATTGCAAGCTAACTAAGGAATCAATTTCAAAATAGAAGCAAGAAACTACGTGAAAAATTCTGGGCTCACAAACTCTTTGTTCATACACTTTGTGCAATTTATTCTAAGTGAAAAATCACAGTTGTGATATAGCTTGATTAGAAGCAAAATTTTATTTCACTATCTGTAAGATTAAACTCTTGTAAGTATTCCTTGAGAGACCAAGTTTGGTCAGATTTCTCAAGCAGACTAGGACTAGATTTAAGTCTTAGTGGTGTTAGTCACTTGTAAGATTACTTGTGCATTGTTAGTCACAAGTTGTTTTGTGTTTGTAATCAGTTGATTATAGTGGATTAAGTCCTTGTTGAGAAAGGCGAAATCACCTTGACGGGTGGACTGGAGTAGTTTGAGGTCAAATGAACCAGGATAAAAATAACCTTGTCTTTCCATAATTGTGGAGCTTTGTTTTGAAAAGAAAAAGAGTCACTTATTCAACCTCTCTTCTAAGTGTTTTCTTACCCCTTCAATTGGTATCAGAGCTTGACTCTGGGCATAACACTTAACCGTGTCAGGAAAAGATCCAGAAGAAAACACAATGGCCGCTGAACAAAACAATAACAGTTACAACAAACCTCCTGTATTTGATGGAGAAGATTTTGAGTACTGGAAAGATAGACTAGAAAGTTTCTTTCTAGGTCATGATAGTGATCTTTGGGATATAGTATTGGATGGTTACACACATCCTACAGACTCAGAAGGAAATAAAGTGGATAGAAAAAATATGGATAGACAACAAAAAGCTGATTTTAAAAATCATCATATAGTTAGAAATATTTTTTTCTAAATGCTATCTCTAAAGTAGAATATGAAAAAATCACTAATAGAGATACAACACATGATATGTTTGAGTCTCTTAAAATGACTCATGAAGGAAACGCTCAAGTGAAGGAGTCTAAAGCTCTGGCTTTAGTTCAGAAGTATGAAGCCTTCAAAGTTGAAGAAAGTGAGTCTATAGAAGCAATGTTCTCTAGGTTTCAAACTCTGATCGCTGGTCTGAGAGTTTTGAACAAGGGATATACCAAAGTAGATCATGTGAAAAAGATCATCAGAAGCTTACCCAGAAGATGGGCACCAATGGTCACTGCTTTCAAAGTTTCAAAAGATCTGAACAATGTATCTCTAGAGGAACTCATCAGCGCTCTCAGAAGTCATGAGATTAAACTGGATGAGCACGAGTCTCAGAAGAAAGGTAAGTCTCTGGACCTTAAATCAATTAAGAAATTTGATACTAACGCTTTTCAGACTGAAGAGGAAAACTCTGAAGAATCAGCGTCAAAAGAAGACGAACTATCCTTGCTCTCCAAAAGGATCAATCATCTGTGGAAGCACAGACAGAAGAAGTTCAAGAACTTCAAGAAGTCAGAAGATAAACTTGAATCTTCTGGTCACAAAAAGTCAAACAGAAGAGAGATCATCTGTTATGAATGCAAAGAACCTGGTCACTACAAAAGTGATTGTCCAAAGCTTCAAAAAGAAAAACCAAAGAAAAGGTTTGGTAAGAAGAAAGGGATGATGGAAATCTGGGATGACTTAGATTCTTCTGAAGATGAATCTGGTTCTGAAGATGAAAATGCCAACCTAACTCTGATGGCTACCACAGTAGATGACTCAGACTGTGAGTCAGAACCAAGAGAGGTATTTTCTGAATTCTCTAGAGATGAACTTGCTGATAGTTTATTAAAACTTCTGGAAAACTATAGTAAACTCAAAATCAAATACAAGAAACTCAAGAAGAGTCTTGCATCTGATATTGAGAAACATGAAGTAGAAAAATTTGAACTCTTAGAAAATAATTTTAAACTTAAAGAAGAAATTCAAAATATTCAAAAAATTTCTAGTTCAGAATCTGTGTCTAGTTCAAAAGATATTCTGAAAGAATATGACTATAGCTTTCAAACTTTCCTAGCTAAAAGCATAGATAGAAGCACAATGGCTTTAATGATCTATGGATTTAGTGGGAAAAACAGAAGAGGAATTGGATATGAACCTCCCAAAGGGAAGAAGACATACATACCAAAACATGTTGCTAAGATGACTTTCACTTACAAACCTCTAAATAAACAATTCAAGTTTGGACACTCACATGATATAAAATATACATCACATTCTGGAAACTCTTATGCTAACCCAAAGTTCAAACAGAACTTTAAACATTCTAACCCAAAAGGACCCAAAAAGATATGGGTACCTAAGGATAAAATAATATTTGTTGCAGATGTCCTTAACAGCTCAATTGAGACACCTGTCATGGTACCTGGACTCTGGGTGCTCACGACACATGACGGGAAAAAGGTCTATGTTCCAAAGCCTAGAATTTAAAGCTGGAGGAGACGTGAAGTTTTGAGGTAATCAGAAAGGGAATATTATTGGCTCTGGAACCATTGGAAACTGTAACCTTCCTTCTATCTCTAATGTTTTATTAGTAGAAGGATTAGCTCATAATTTATTGTCCATAAGTCAATTAAGTGACAATGGTTATGACATTATCTTCAATCAAAGCTCCTGTAAAGCTGTAAGTCAAAAAGATGGATCAATCCTCTTTTCCGGCAAGAGAAAGAACAACATATACAAATTTGATTTATCAGATCTTAAATCTCAGAACGTTAAATGCCTTTTGTCTGTTAGCGATGAGTAATGGGTATGGCACAGAAGATTGGGACATGTCAGTCTAAGAAAAATCTCTCAACTAAATAAATTAAATTTAGTTAGAAGACTTCCCTATCTGAAGTGCAACTCAGAAGCTCTGTGCGAAGCATGTCAAAAAGGAAATTTTTCAAAACCTTCCTTTAAATCCAAAAATGTTGTCTCTTCCTCTAAGCCATTAGAGTTACTTCATATTGATCTGTTTGGGCCAGTTAAAACTGCATCCATCAGAGGAAAGAAGTATGGATTGGTCATTGTTGATGACTTCAGCAGATGGACATGGGTAAAGTTTTTAAAACACAAGGATGAGTCATATTCTGTGTTCATTGACTTCTGTACTCAAGTGCAAAACGAAAAAGATTTTAAAATCATAAAAGTCAGAAGTGATCATGGTGGTGAATTTGAAAATCATTATTTTGAAAAATATTTTAAAGAAAATGGTATTGTTCATAATTTTTCTTGTCCTAGAACTCCTCAGCAAAATGGAGTTGTAGAAAGAAAGAATAGAACTTTATAAGAAATGGCCAGAACCATGATCAATGAAACTAATTTGGCTAAGCACTTTTGGGCAGAAGCGGTGAACACAACGTGTTACATTCAGAATAGAATCTCTATAAGACCTATTCTTGAAAAGACTCCCTATGAATTATGGAAAAACAAAAAGCCCAACATTTCTTATTTCCATCCTTTTGGATGTACTTCTTTTATTATGAACACTAAAGAAACTCTGAACAAGTTTGATTCTAAAGCACAAAAGTGTTTTCTGCTTGGATATTCTGAACGCTCAAAAGGCTATAGAGTATACAACACAGAAACTCTGATTGTTGAAGAATCAATCAAAGTCAGGTTTGATGATAAGCTTGGCCAGCAACAGCCAAAGCAAATTAATTTTTCTGTAGGTACAAAAGATCATCCCTCAAACTCTGAAACTTCATAAGCAAAGGAAAACTCAGAAGCAAAGGAAGACTCAGCAGATCATCCTCTTGACAATGCTCTGGACAACCTCAGAATCTTTGATCAACCCACTCAGAAAAGGTTTCCTAGAATCTCTTCAGCTCACAAAGAAGACGTAATCATTGGAAGAAAAGAAGATCCCATCAGAACAAGATCCTCTCTTAGAATCAATGAAGAATCTTTGTTTGGTTTGGTTTCTCTGATTGATCCAACTTCCATTGACGAAGCTCTGGAAGATGATGATTGAATCTTAGCAATGCAAGAAGAACTCAATCAATTCTCCAGAAATGGTGTATGGAATCTAGTTCCAAGACCCAAAGGATTCAACGTTATAGGAACCAAATGGGTTTTCAGAAACAAACTGAACGAGCAAAGAGAGGTGATCAGAAAAAAAGCACGACCGGTTGCATAGGGTTATAGTCAACAAGAAGGAATTGATTATAATGAAACCTTTACCTCAGTTGCCAGATTAGAGTCTATAAGATTATTAATTTCTTTTGTTGTACAAAATAACATTTCATTATATCAAATGGATGTTAAAAGTTCATTTTTAAATGGCTATATTGAAGAAGAAGTTTATGTCCATCAACCTCCTGGATTTAATGATTCAAAACATACAGAACATGTTTTTAAATTAAAAAAGTCTTTATACGGTTTAAAGCAAGCTCCCAGAGCTTGGTATGATCGTCTGAGTAATTTTATTTTAGAAAAAGATTTTACCAGAGGGAAAGTGGACAGAACTCTTTTCAGAAATACATTTAAAAATGATATTTTAATTTGTCAAATTTATGTTGATGATATAATTTTTGGAACCTCTAATATCTCCCTTGGAAAAGAATTTGCTGAGACCATGCAGGCAGAATTTGAAATGAGCATGATGGGAGAATTGAAGTTCTTTATGGGAATTCAAATCAACCAGACTCCAGAAGGTACTTATATACATCAGACGAAGTATGTTAAAGAACTTCTGAAGAAATTTCAGATGTCAGAAAGCAAAGATGCCAAGACACCTATGCATTCAACCTGCATTCTGGGAAAAGATGAGGTAAGTATAAAGGTAGATCAGAAGCTCTATAGAGGTATGATTGGATCCCTTCTCTATCTGACTGCATCTAGACCTAATATACTATTCAATGTGTGTTTATGTTCTAGATTCCAATAAGATCCTAGAGAATCTCACTTAACAGTTGCTAAGAGAATTCTTAGGTATCTGAAAGGTACTACTGATATGGGTTTGTGTTACAGAAGATCACAAGATTACAGACTAGTAGGTTATTGTGATGCTGACTTTGCTGGAGATAGAATTGAAAGAAATAGCACCTCTGGAAGCTTCCAGTTTCTGGGTGACAATCTTATCTCGTGGTACAACAAGAAGCAAGCAACAATTGCACTTTCAACCACAGAAGCTGAGTATATATCTACTGCTGGATGTAGTTCTCAGATGATTTGGATGAAAAGTCAACTAGAAGATTTCAATCTTTATGAAAGTAAGATTCCTATCTTCTGTGACAATACTTCTGCTATTTGTCTTTCTAAGAATCCAATTTTACATTCTAAAGCCAAACATATTGAAATTAAATATCATTTTATAAGGGACTATATTCAAAAGGGAATTTTAAATTAAATTTTTGTAAAAACAGACCATCAATGGGCTGACATTTTTACCAAACCCCTTTCAGAAGATAGATTTAATTTCATTTTGAAAAATATTTGTATGGAATTATGTCTTGAATAAAATGATATTTATCTTCTGTGTTTGACTTCAGAATATTCTGAAATGAATGTTCTGATTAACAACTCTTCAGAAGTTAGAAGAGAAGTTACATCAGAAGCTATATGAAAAGTTATGAAATGTTCTAACGTTTCATTTCTAAGTATAGTTCAGAAATTCATTAGAACAAACAGCTGTTACATGCATCCTTCAGGAGATGAACACGTGGTGTGTTTCTGAAAGGTCACGCGTGCAAAAGCTACTGATGACGTTCTAGGTAACTGTTAATGATTAGCCATAATCTCACGTTTTCCCCTAATTTTTAGCAAAATCATTAAATGCACGTAATGATGATTCATTTTAAATTCTTTAAAAATTCTTTTTTAATTTTATTTCTAAACCTATTTCTGAAACTGTTGCATATAAATACTTTTTGAAAAACCCTTTTTCATTCTTTACCGTCTCTTTCAAACTTAAACGTTTATGTACTTTTTCTCTAAAACCCTTTTCTTCATCTCTCATCTCTAAGTACTTCAATGGCTTCTTCTTCTACCCACTATGAGAAATACATAGTGCCTGAGAGAACTACTCTCATTCCTGTAGACATCTTGGAAATTTTAAGTGAGTTAATGGTAGATTTTGAGAATCTAAGAGAAAATGGTTTTGACTTGTTTCCTGCTATTAAGTTTCAAGGTTGGGAAAACTTTTTTGATCGTCTCATTGGTACAGTTTTCCACATCTGGTGAAGGAATTCTGGATACATGTTATTGCAACCCCTAAGGTTATCCTCTCTTTCGTAATGGGCAAGGAAATATCCATTACTGAAAACCTAATCAGAAAGTTGCTAGGGTTTAAAGGACTTGGAGTTACGGGTATGCCAAGTGGAAGAATTGAAATGTCAAGGGTCTACTCAGAGATTTTCACAAATGGTTAAGGATATTCAAAAGTCAGGGACTTGAAAGATAAATACAAGATTTGGTCAAGAATTATCCATGGATGTATTCACCATAGGAAGGACACCAGCTCTCCAGATTACATTAACGCTGATCAATAATACTTGTTGTTCTGCCTTGGAACAAATGTAAAAATTGATTTGCCTTATTTGCTGTTTGAACATCTATGGAATCATGTAAAAGAGACTAGGGAAGCTGAAAGGATGAAAAACCCCAAATCCAAAAGGAATTGGATTCCTATGGGTAGATTAATATCAGACATTCTGACTGAGAATGGTCTGATTTCTCACCTAGATGAAGCCAATCTTCTGGGGGAGCTAGAACCTACTTGTGGTAAAACTATGACTGGGAAGAATTTACTGAAAAGGAAAATAATTGACAAGCTGCTGGTGGAACCAACTCCGTATGTGTCAGCTACTGTGAAGAGAATAAGGATATTTATTGCTGATTTCCCTCTGTTCAACTCAAGTGATCATCCACGTACCATCCTGCACTATATTGAAATCTGCAAAGAGACTGGAACACCTATTGATCCAGCTTGGCTTCAAGGAAGAAATCAAGCTTCTCCAGATGTTGTTCTCCAGGAATATTTGAAGAGGAAAGCAGTTGAAGGACCTTCTGCCAGACCTCAGAAGAAAAAGAAGACATGTAAACCTGCTGAAACTATCACTGTTTATGATTCTGTCAATGTATCTACATCTGTTGAACCCTCCCAAACCTTAGGAGATATATATGTTGATATTAACCTGACCTTACCATCTTACTCTCTTGCTGACAACCCTCAGAAATCAAGTTTTATCAGACTTGAGTGACTTTGACTCTGATGAACACTCTGAAACCCAATAAGAACCCTCTCAATCAGAACCCTCTCACTCAGAACCCTCTGAACCATATGTTTCTCAACCCATTCATGCTGAACACTTTTCAAGACCTCCTCCCAGACCCTTATCACCCAGACCCTCTGGATAGTATGATGTTGGTTCTTGGAGAATTCCAAGAATCACCGTTCCTCTTGCAACACAAAAACCACCTTTCACCTTACCATCTGAAAACATTTTTGCCATGAACCAACCACAACATCAGAACCCCATTCTCACTCTTGAGAATATAATAATCATTTCACCTGACATCACTCCACCTACTTCACCACAACATCCAACACCAAACTCACCTATACTCTCACCTCCTCATATTCCAGAACAATAATCTTTTGAACCACCTGAAACTTTTGAATCATCCAAACCTCATGAACAATCAGCACCACCTAACTTTGTTGACCAACCTGATCATTCAACCACTCCTGAACCGACCAAAAATCCTGAACCTGCTAGATTTTTAAGAACTGTAGTGGATTATGAATCTCTACAATTTTTGAAAAACAAAACTTTCAAGAAGGCTGTCCCAAAACCTATTCAGCCAGATGTGAATACATTGTTTCAGAACTTTTTAACAGATGTTCAAGCATGGTTGAATCTGCTGAAAGAAGATTGTACCAGAAGCGTGAACCCAGCTGCAATGGATCTTCTGTGGGAGACTTTCAGAAGAACTCTGGATGCTGAGTCACTGAAGCTACATGACTTATGTCACTTTTAGGTGCTGGACAACTTTTCCAAACATCTGCATGCTTTAAAGTCAGTAGCTGTTGACATTTGGAATAAGAAGTCTTCTTTAATGATTGTTGATACACCAACTGATACAATGGACATATCAGAAGATGAATCTGAAGATGCCTCTGACGATTCAAACCCTCTGGATATTATTCTATTGAATCAACCTTCTGTTAAGGCAGCTCCTGAACCTGTGCCAGCTCTTGTAATGAATCTGCGCACTCTGCTTTCAACCTTTGTGCATTCTGACTCAACGGTTGCTGCTCAAAAGCCTGTTTCTGCTGAAGCTTCTTCATCCTCTGCTCCTACCTCACTTATCATGGACACTCTGAATGAGCTCAAGAGGGAGAATGAAGTCATTCATGAGCGCTTGGATAAGCAAGACCAAACAAATCAAGAAATCAGAAGCTGGATGATGAAACAAGAAGAATCTGCCTCTGAGATGAAGAATCTTCTGATGGCTCTTGTTACTAAGAAATCCTAGTGTCCTTCTGTTTCTTGTCTTTTGTTTGTTGTTTTGTACTTATGGACATTCTTTTGCTATTTTATGAAAAAAAATTTAAGCTCTTCAACTATTTTATTTATACACTTTTTGATTATGCCAAAAAGGGGGAGAAAATGAGTATTTTGAATTAATCTCTGTTTAACAGTTATGGGACTAAGTCTCAGACATTCTAACAATATACAAGATTTCTTTTTGTGTAAAAATTTTTTTTTTGCAGGTAGCTCTTTAACTCTGAAAGAGTATTCCAGCTGAACATTATCTTCATAAAGAAGTTTTGAAGAAATCCAAAAAGATATTTTTCATACTCTAATAAATAATCTCAGGAAGTTTTATATATAGAAATATTCATTTCAGGGGGAGGTTCTTATCTCTTATCATATTTTATTTCTATATCTGAATAATTTTTGTCATCATCAAAAAGGGGGAGATTGTTAGAACAAGATTAGTTCTGATCTATCTCAGAGTTTTGATGATAATAATAAATTATATTTTAGATAATTTATACTCTAATGAACGTATTTGACTGTTTCAGATAATGTTCTGACAGAAGCATTCTGAAGTGCTAAGCTAAAAATTATGAAGAAGTTCTTTAATGAAAGAACCATTTTTGTTTTAACGCAACTGCTGACTCTGGTAAGACAATTTATTTAAATGTATCTTCTAATATTTAGCAGGATTCTTTGCTCAGAAGATTACTTGAAAGTAAGTGTTGTTCAGAATTTATTTGAAAGCAAGTGCTGATCAAGTTCTTAGCAAGTAAAGCACTGCTTAGAAGATGTGTAAAGCATGTTCTGAATTCAAGATGTTGAAGCAAGTTCTGAAAGAACGTTAAGGCCAACTTGTCTTGTCAAGCGTAGGAAACATGTTCTTACAAGTTGTCGTTTGCTCATTAATGCAAAGACGACTGCAAGCACTCAAGTGTCTAAGCTAGTTTCTTGGAAAATGGAATAGTGCAAGGAAACACGTAAGCATTTAATGCTCTCCACTTTTTTGAAGGCAGCAATGGTCTTTTTGTTCCTACTATATATAGAAGGACATTTATTGCAAGCCAACTAAGGAATCAATTTCAAAATAGAAGCAAGAAACTACGTGAAAGATTATGGGCTCACAAACTCTTTGTTCATACACTTTGTGCAATTTATTCTAAGTGAAAAATCACAGTTGTGATATAGCTTGATTAGAAGCAAAATTTTATTTCATTATCTGTAAGATTAAACTCTTGTAAGTATTCCTTGAGAGACCAAGTTTGGTCAGATTTCTCAAGCAGACTAGGACTAGATTTAAGTCTTAGTGGTGTTAGTCACTTGTAAGATTACTTGTGCATTGTTAGTCACAACAGTTGTTGTGTGTTTGTAATCAGTTGATTATAGTGGATTAAGTCCTTATTGAGAAAGGCGAAATCATCTTGACGGATGGACTGGAGTAGTTTGAGTTCAAATGAACCAGGATAAAAATAACCTTGTCTTTCCATAATTGTTGAGCTTGGTTTTGAAAAGAAAAAGAGTCACTTATTCAACCCCCCCTTCTAAGTGTTTTCTTACCCCTTCATGTATACGTTCTTACGAACGAGAACTATTACAAAGTTTTCCTAAACGATGGTGCCTTTTCAAAAACCACACAAAACACATTTTCAAACAAAAGCAAGTGATCTAGCAAGCAACTAAGAGCCCATAGATAACTATGGATGAAAGGGGTGCTAACACCTTCCCTTTTCATAATCTACCCCCCGAACTCAAGAAATCTCAAAGGTCTTTCCTGTTCTTTTCAGCCTTTCCTTTTGGATAAAAGTAAAGTCGGTGACGACTCTTGCTAACCGCAACATTTGCGATAAAACGTAAAACACCCAAGTTAGTTCTTCCACTGTATCACAATTCCCAACCGCATACACAATCGACGCCAGAGCATCTCCGTCATCTTTGAATGTGTACATATCTACTTCAAGGGATTCTTCATCATGTTTCCATCACATCTTAACAGCCTTATAATCGAATGCAGGGTAAATACTTTTCACCATGTCACAAACTTCAAAGAATGAGAAATAATCTATATCTTGGCCCTCAAAGGCAAACACTTCCCCACCAATATATTTAAGGTCAGAGTCTTTTACAAAATAGCCTTTTGTGTTGAAAATGACCTTAAATGTTGCCATATCATGTATGGTAAATATATCCAAATTCAATTAGAGCAAATAAATACAGTAGAATCTAAACTATTACTATTACTATTACTACAGTTTCAGTAGAAATGGAGGCCAGTGAATCAATAAATTACAGTTGAATTTTTGTCCTATACACACTAATGTTTGTTAATCTACCACTAGCATTACAAAATCAACACAAGAAAAGCATTACCAAAGGAACATACTTGGGATCACGCAACTGATTTGAGGAAACAATGTTCACGTGATTGATCGTTTTGGGATCATAAATGAGAAGTTTTGATGTTGGTACCACTAGAAACAGATGGGAGAAACAACCGTGAATTTAGGGTTTCGTGGTAGGGCTTGGCAAAAAATCTTGAAACCTGAACAACTGAAAGAGAGTCTAAGTAGTAGAGAGTTACATATGAATGGATCCGCACTAGCGTTTAAGTAAATAATAAGTCCAAGTTTAAAAAAAATGGAACATGTCAGCTTCTGTTAGAGCAATCTAACGGGAGGGACTATAACTCGTGACAGAATATTTTGTAAAGATCAAAGTTCGACGAAATTTTTTGTAGGAACATATTTATAGGGACTAAAACATATTTAACTCTACTTTTTACCATTCCCTGCATTGTGAGCTGCATCCTTTTACTATTTTGTCATCTTCTTCCGTTTGTTATACTAAGTGTAGCATGTTATTCTAAATACACAGGTTATGTGGTTTTATATGAGAGGTTAGTGGAAAAGTATGGTGGGGTTGCTGCTATGTATTTCGTATCGAAGAAATTGAAGAGACACATTATCATTAATGAGCGTGAAGCATTTTATGGAGCTGCTGAACAATAGGTTGATGCTTTGAAGGGCCAAAAACTTCTTGCATCCCTTGAAATATCTTTAATGGTAGAACACTCTATTTGATTATCAATGTCATCTTCGGATCGTAATTCCTCCCTGCTTTCTTCATATACTCTTTTCTCTTCTTTGTCTATCTCGGCAGCTTCAGATGTCAACCTAAACCAAGGATGATTATACTCGAGACCTGTAAATTATTCAAAAATGGACGGATTTTGCCTCATAAATCTTGCAACCTTCATAGGCATATCTAACTGTAATCCTCTCTTAGATACTGAGATAGGGATGCACCCATTAGGATTCTTGATAATGCAGTTTTTTAAGGCAATTACGGGCTTGAATATTTTTTCCAGTATAAATATACAATACCTTCGAATGTGAGAAATTGTTTAGTAAGCACCCATTATGCACCCATAGTATGAATATTTTTTCCATTTAAATGTACACATTTACCTAACTATACCTCTGAATGTGAGAGATTGTATAGTAAGCGTGTACAAAGCAGAAACTTGGTACTGCCTATATAAAAGAGATAAAATAAGCACGATGGATAATACAATATAGCAAATGGGAATATCACTTCACTTGAAATAGTAAACAACGTAGCATCATGGATGATCAAACAATAGTTTGAAGCTCATTAATAGTAATTGGAGTACTGTAGTTCCTAACTATTTAATTCTATTTCCAACAAGCTCAAAGTTAAGTCTTGGTATAAACTTAATAGTCATAGTAGTTAAGTCTTCTACATATCCACTACGATAGGGAAGAGTAGTTAAGTCTTCTATATATCCACTATGATAGTTATAGTAGTTAACTCTTCTATATTTCCAACAGGCTCAAAGTTAAGTCTTGGTACAAACTATGTATTAAATTGTTTTTATTAAGTATATTGGTTTTTTAAAATTTATACACCCAAGAGATCTGTATTGTCATAATATGCTGCTTGAAAATATATCGACTAATATATTTGACTAATATAAATGCCTCATCCACAACTTATGTACTTCAAAAAATAGCCTCGTTCACATTATTTTATATTTAGGAAGCTTAAATAATTTTCAAATGCCTTACATTAATAATATTAAGAGAGTCATCTTGTTCAATTGTCTATAATCAACACACAATCTTATAGAATCTTCTTTCTTCTTAACCAACAAAATAGATACACCCCACAACGACATACTCGAGCGAATAAATTTCTTTTCAAGTAAATCTTCAAGTTGACTCTTCAACTCTTTCAACTCAGAAGCTGACATCCGATATGGAGCCATCGAAACAGGACTAGTTCCAGGAACTAAGTCGATCGTAAACTCCACCTCACGTTCTGGCGGCAAATCACTTACATCTTCAGAAAATACTTCAGGAAAATCACGGACAATAGGCAACTCACCCATAGTTTACTTCTCGCCGAGATCCAACGTTGTCAACAAAGCAAACAATATGACACCGTCTTGCACAAACTCATCTACTTGTTTAGCAGACAAAAACAAATTCCTCTCGACACTAGAATCACGAAAGATAACTGTCATATCAAAACAGTTGATATAAACATGATTGTACTCCAACCAATTCATACTAAGAATCACATCAAGTTGATCTAACGGAAGATAAACTAAATCAATCCCAAATTCTCTACTAAAGATACTCAGTGGACAATTCAAACGCACAACAGAAGTAGACACAGAATTCATAGCAGGAGTATCAATAATCATATTTCCATACATATCAGACAATTTAAGATTCAACCTATTAACACAATCCAAAGAAATGAAAGAATGTGTTGCACCAGTATCAATGATAGCAATCAAAAGTGTACCATTAATAAAGCACGCACCTCGGATTAGTCTATCCTCAACAACGGTCTCAGAACCAGACAATGCAAACACTTTCCCTCTAGCTTGCTCCTTCTTTGGATTATCACACTTGGTGCTAACGTGCCCTTGCTCACCACAGTTGTAGCAAGTCACACTCGAACCAACCCTGCAATCATTAGCTTTGTGACCTGACTTGCCACACTTAAAGCACTTCCCAACACCTTTCCCACATTCAGAAGCACAGTGTCCTTTTACACCATACTTGAAGCACTTAATCGGAGTAGAAGCCCATCCCCCACTTGACTTCTTACTGAAGATGTGAAAAACACAAGAAGGGGGATTGAGTTGTAAAACTTTAAATCAAACGCAGACAACACTGTATTTTTATCCTGTTTCGTTTGATCTCAAACTACTCCAGTCCACCCGTCAAGGTGATTTCGCCTCTCTCCAACGAGGTCTTAATCAACTATATTCAATTGAATACAACAACTACTTTAACAACTGTTAAAGCCTTCTTGAGTCTAACCACAAACCGGTTTATCTCAAGGAAATTCTCTTACAGATAATTGAACAAAATGTGTGTTAATGTTTTATAACAAAACTATATATTACAACTGTGATAATACACAATATTAAGATTAGAATGAAACTGGGTTGCTAATGCTTTTGAGTAGGCGTGGTTGAAAGCTTTTGCAAATTGTATGAGTGAGATCGTTTACGTAGGCATGTATGTGCGTGAAGATTATTAGCCTTTTCTTTTCTCACACAGTCTTGTTTATATAGCCTAGGAAGAGATACGTTGTTTGTCCATAAAGTCATTTCAATGCTAATAACGTTCTTTCCTTTTTGAGAGGATCTTGTCTTGGATAAAGCCGTTGGTAATTAATCTGTCTTGAATGCATAGTAACGCTTCAGAGTGTTCTGCTAATGATAATCAGAGTGTTCTTTCCTTTAACTTATTCTGACGCTTCTGAGTGCTGATGACTTGGTGAGGATCTTGATCAGAGTCAGAGTATTTTATGCGCAAATTCTGGTCATCAGGCTTCAGCGTTTGATCTGGTAACTTCAGTGTGTAGCACATGCTATTGATCTTCTGATGCTGACATATCTTCTGATGTTGATGTTGATACTGATCTTCTGATGCTGATTCCATCAGAGTTTCTGTAAATACACAACATAATTTTAAGTAGCATATATGTCTTGTATATAAATCTTTACAATTTATTTATTCTTGTATTTTGTTATCATCAAAATTCTAATTGAGGGTTGTAGAATCAAACTATGTTCTAACACTTACCATAACCAGCTTGTTGTTTCCTCTTATCATCATACGACTTCCCACAAAATTTACCTTTTCCTTTCCCATCATTCAAACTCTTATAGTAAGAAGCACTCTCTCTACTATCTTTATCATAAATCATACTCTTGTTTACCAACTCAGAAAAATGAGCAGTCTGTTGGTAACCAATAGCCTTCTTGATATCGGGTCTCAAACCATTCACAAACTTCAGACACTTAGACCTCTCAACATTAGTGGTATTGTAATGAGGACAATACTTAATCAACTCTTGAAATCTAGCCGCATACTCAGCTACCGTCCCATTACCCTGCTTCAGCTCAAGGAATTCCACCTCTTTCTTTCCCCGCAGATCTTCTGGAAAATAATTCTCCAAAAAAGCATCAAAGGAAAGAGCCCAAGTAACCACAATACCATCTTCATCAAACCTCTGAACAGTATTGTTCCACCAGTCCCCAGCTTCCTTTTCCAGCTTGTAAGTATCAAACTGCACATTCTGCGCATCAGTACAATTCATGACTCGAAAGATCTTTCAATTGCCTTCAACCATGATTGCGCCTTGACAGGTTCATGCTCTCCTTCAAAGGTTGGAGGATTGTTCCTCTGAAATTTCCCCAAAGCACGAAACTCATCATCCTCAGCTCTGTTACCACAATTCGTCTGAGGAATCTGCCCAATAGATCCAGCCAACATTCTCAATGTAACATCCCGTTTTAATTAATAGTATTTATATTATTATTTTCTAAAAATGACCGGTTAATATTTATTTTGATAATTTGATAATTATTTAGTCGATTATTCGGTCCGGTAGTGGATTAAATTGGTTTATTTGATTTATCAAAAAATGATTAATTTTATATGGTAATACTGTATTTGGTGTGTGTTAATTGATTAATTAGTAATAATTGAATTATTAAAGTATTTATTTAATTATATTAAGTTAGTTTAATTAAATAATATAAATTAGTTTTATTATATATATATATATATATATATATATATATATATATATATATATATATATATATATATATATATATATATATATATATATATATATATATATATATATATATATATATATATATATATATATATATATATATATATATATATATATATATATATATATATATATATATATATATATATATATATATATATATGTGTGTGTGTGTGTGTTATGATAAGAGTTAGGGAAAAAAAGAGACACTAAGTTAGAAATTAGAAAGAGAAAAACACAAAGAAAAATAGAGAGAATAGAGAGAAGAGGGTTGAAGAGGAAAAACTAGGGTTTTTAAGGAGAAGAAGGTTTCTGTAAAAAAATACCCATCTCTATCTTGCAAAATCAGAGCTATAATCGGTTAGACTTCCTCTAAACATCTAGTATGTTTTTATTGCATTTGATTTCGTTTTTTTTCCCGGTTTAGGCGGTAAAATTAGTTATCCGGAAATTAATAAAATTTGAAAGGGTAACTAAGTTAAACTCGTAGATAATTATGGTTGAGTTATTTTTTTGAGATTACGACGTTTTCGGAGACCGATCGGAATTGTGTTTGTTTCTAATTTGCCGGTATAGGCGGTAAAAATTAGTTATCCGGAAATTTATGAAATTTGACGGGGTAACTAAGTTAAATGCGTAGGTAATTATGGTTGAGTTATTTTTTGAGATTTTGACGTTTTCAAGGGCTAATCGGAATTGTGTTTGTTTCTAATTTGCCGGTATAAGCGGTAAAAATTATTTATCCGGAAATTAATAAAATTTGACGGGGTAACTAAGTTAAATGCGTAGGTAATTATGGTTGAGTTATTTTTTTGAGATTTTGACGTTTTCAAGGGCTAATCGGAATTGTGTTTGTTTCTAATTTGCCGGTATAGACGGTAAAAATTAGTTATCCGGAAATTAATGAAATTTGAGGGGTTAACTAAGTTAAATGCGTAGGTAATTATGGTTGAGTTATTTTTTTGAGATTTCGACGTTTTCAAGGGTTAACCGGAATTGTGTTTGATTTGAATAAATCATGGAAGTAACATTGTTTAAACTTGTATGTTACTTGATTTGTGAATTATATTTGCAATGCATGTACAATTGTTGGTATTTCGTTGTGTTGGAATATGTGATATGTGTATGTTAAGGTCGAAAGTGGTCTTAATTGCATACGAGTTGTTGATTGTACATTGCGTGGCATGGTTGGTCTTGAAATAGAAACGGTGAAACGATGGGTTCACATTTTATAGACGTTGATCCTTTAATGGAAATAGACGTAGTGGCTTTGACCCGGAAAGGGAACATAGGCAGTGAAACTTGGATTCACAAAAATAGACGTTAATCCTATAGTGGAAATAGACGTAGTGGCTTTTATCCTATGTAGAAAAATAAGCGGTGGAACTTTGGGTCCACAAGTCGGTACCGCATTTGTATTGGTTGCATCAAGTTGTGAGTCACATGCATAATGATATATATTATGAGTTTATGTGAAGATGATTGAGTTTGTGAAATTGGTTATGATGTGTGAATGAGTGTGATTATATGGTTAGGATGATAAATGGTTAAAGAGATAATTCTTGAATATAGCGGAATATGGAATATATGAATGTGCTTATGTTAGTGATATACACATATATTCAAGTATGGAGAATTCCTTTTATTTATTGCTTTCGATTGTTTTAAATTATATATTTCATGATTATTGGAATTCTCACCCTTCTGTTGGAATGATTCTTCATATGGCATCGCTCAGGTACCGATGATGGTAGTGCGAGGCACAAGGATTAGCGGATGCATTTAGGCTTGTAGTCCGTTATGTTTTGGTTATTAAGTCGATGCTCTGATTGTAACACTTGGGAGTTTAGTGTCCCCATTCGAACCCTTATTTTGTGGATGAATTATACTTGTATATAATCCTTTATTTTGATCATATTTTGATGTATGTATTATGAGACTTGATAACATGTTTGATGTATGAACCATATGGCTTAATGCCTTGAATTTTATATTTTGATTCCTCCTTTGGAGATGAAGTTACTATGATTATGTTGCTTTTGCACGAAAAATAAAGTATATGCCATGAATGTATTATGTGATTAAATGATTAAAGTGACGAATATGTCATGTCCGTCTTTCTTGAATAGGTGAATTGATATTGTGACACTCCTTCCGTGCAATTTTATTTTCTCTGATTTTAATTATATCGTTTAATTTGGGGTTTATCAGAAGGGGTGTTACAATAGTGGTATCAGAGCATAGTCGGTCAGTTGTCAAGTCTTAACTTTGCTAATCCCATTGTATTTGATTGTGTGTCTGACGCGATTGATACTTTCGTGTTGTTCAGAAGAAGATGGTTGCTGGAAGGAATGATAATGCACTTGCTGAGGCTTTGCGATTACTCGCGGGATCCTTGAATCAGATGCCGCAAGCTAATCCTGTTCAGCAAGGTGGAGGTGATGATGGATTCCGTGCTCTTGGAAAGTTTCAGAAAAACAATCCGCCTACTTTCAAAGGAGAGCATGCGCCTGAAGAAGCTCAAGAATGGTTGAAGGCCATAGAAAAGATTTTTTGAGTGATGAATTGTACCGATGCTCAGAAGGTGCAATTTGGAACTCACATGCTGGTGAAGGAAGCTGAGGACTGGTGGATTAACGCTAGTCAGAGGTATGATGAGGATAACACCGTGGTGACTTGGGCCATTTTCTGAGATGCATTCGTGGAGAACTACTTTCCTAAGGATGTCCGTGGGAAGAAAGAGGTGGAATTTCTTGAATTGAAACAAGGAAACTGTTCTGTTGCTGAATATGCCGCAAAGTTTCAAGAATTGATTAAGTATTATCCTCACTACAGCACTGCAAATTCCGAAAGATCCAAATGTCTTAAGTTTGTTAATGGCTTGAGGATGGATGTGAAGAAGGAAATTTCTTATCAGTAAAGCACCCGCTTTTCTGAATTGGTGAACAAGAGTCGTATCTATGATGAGGATAGTTGAGAAATTAGTGCTTATTATAAGAACTTGCATGAGAGGATATGTAAGGGGCAACTGCGTCCTAAGCCTTATGAAGGAAAGGGAAAACAACCAATAGGTGGAGGAAAGAATCCAAGTGGGGGAGTGATTACTCCGATCAAATGTTTCAAGTGTGGGAAAGAGGGACATCGTGCTCTAGAATGTCACCAAGGAATTGTGAAGTGTTTTAAGTGTGACAAAGTAGGTCACAAAGCTATGGATTATCGGGTTGGTTCTGTTGTGACTTGCTACAACTATGGTGAGCGAGGTCACATTAGTACCAAATGCACAAAGCCAAAGAAAGAGACCGGAAAGGTGTTCGCATTGTCTGGTGCCGAGACTTCAGCAAATGAGAGATTGATCATAGGTACGTGCTTTATTCATAACGTGCCTTTGATTGCTATTGTTGATACGAGTGCGACTCATTCTTTTATTTCATTGGATTGTGTTACGAGATTGGGCCTTGTGTTATCTGATATGAGTAGGAGTATGGTGGTAGATACGCCTGCGATGGGTTCATTTTCTACTTTAGCTATATGTTTAAAGTGTCCTTTGCGTATGTGTGGTAGAGATTTTGAGGTGGATCTTGTATGTCTTCCATTGAGTCAGCTTGATGTCATTCTGGGTATGGATTGGTTGAGATCCAACCATGTCTATATCAATTGTTTTGCTAAAGCGATTCTTTTTCTCGAGTTCGAGAAAGAAGGTGTTTCGTTTTTGTCTACTCAGCAAGTGAAGAGGTGTGTCAAAGATGGAGCTGAATTATTTGTGTTGATGGCGAGCATGAATCTTGGTGAAAGGGGAGTGAAAAAGGATGTTCCTGTTGTTTGTGATTTTCCAGAGGTGTTTCCGGAGGAGATTACGGATTTACCTCCAGAACGTGAAGTGGAGTTTTCTATTGATTTGGTTCCTGGTACTAGTTCTATTTTGATGGCTCCGTATCGGATGTCACCATCGGAATTGGTTGAACTAAAGAGCCAACTTGAAGTGTTACTTGATAAGAAGTTTATTCGTCTGAGTGTTTCTCCGTGGGGTGCACCAGTGTTGTTAATAAAGAAGAAAGAAGGTACGATGAGGCTTTGTGTGGATTATAGGCAGTTGAACAAGGTTACTATCAAGAACAAGTATTCGTTACCTAGAATTGATGATTTGATGGACCAGTTGGTAGGAGCTTGTGTGTTCAGTAAGATTGACTTGAGATATGGTTATCACCAAATTCGTGTGAAAGTTGGTGATATTCAGAAGACGGCGTTTAGAACGAGGTATGGACATTATGAGTATTCAGTGATGCCTTTTGGTGTTACGAATGCACCTGGTGTGTTCATGTAGTATATGAACATAATTTTTCATGAATATCTTGATAAGTTTGTGGTAGTATTTATTGATGACATTCTTATTTATTCAAAGAATGAAGCGGATCATGCCGAGCACTTAGGATTGGTGTTGTCGATTCTGAAAGAGAATCAATTGTTTTCTAAACTCTCTAAGTATGAATTTTGGTTGGAGTAAGTAAGCTTTCTTGGTCATGTGATATCTCGTGGAGGTATTGTCGTGGATCCAACAAAGATTGAAGCTGTGTCAGAGTGGGAATCTCCTAAGTCTATTTTTGAGATACGAAGTTTTCTTGGTTTAGCCGGTTACTGCCGTAAGTTCATTGAAGGTTTTTCCAAGTTAGCTTTACCTTTGACGCAATTGACGAGAAAAGGTCAAGCGTTCGTGTGGACTACTCAGTGTGAGGATAGCTTCCAAGAGCTTAAGAGGAGGTTGACTACTGCTCCTGTATTAATTTTACCTAATCCATCCAAGCTGTTTGTTGTGTATTGTGATGCTTCATTGATGGGGTTAGGTAGTGTGTTAATGCAAAATGGGCAAGTGGTGGCTTATGCTTCGAGGCAACTTAAAGTGCATGAGAGGAATTATCCGACTCATGACTTGGAGTTGGCAGTTGTGGTTTTTGTGTTGAAGATCTTGAGACATTACTTATTCGGATTGAGATTCGATGTTTTCAGTGATCATAAGAGCTTGAAATATTTGTTTGATTAGAAAGAGTTGAATATGAGGCAGAGGAGATGGTTAGAGTTCTTGAAAGATTATGATTTTAGCTTGAATTACCATCCTAGAAAGGCGAACGTGGTTGCCGATGCGTTGAGTAGAAAATCATTTCATATGTTTATACTAATGGTTAAAGAGTGGGAATTACTTGAACAGTTTCGCGACTTGAGTTTGGTTTGTGAAGAAACTTACTTTGGTATGAAGCTTGGTATGTTGAAGCTTACTAGTGGGATCTTGGATGAGATAAGAGAAGGACATAAATCAGACTTGGTTTTGGTTGACAAGTTGACTTTAGTTAACCAAGGTCAAGGTGGAGAGTTTAGAATTGATGAGAACGGCGTCCTGAGATGTCGTGATCGAGTTTGTGTTCTTGATGTTGGTGATGTGAAAACGAGGATCCTTGAGGAAGGACACCAAAGTGGATTGAGCATTCATCCTGGTGCCACAAAGATGTATCAAGATTTGAGAAAGTTGTTTTGGTGGCCTTGTATGAAGAAGGAGATCACGGAGTTTGTGTATTCGTGTTTGGTTTGTCAGAAATCCAAGATAGAGCATCAGAAGCCATCTGGATTATTGCAACCTTTGTCTATTCCGAAATGGAAGTGGGACAATATCTCTATGGATTTTATTTCGGATTTGCCGAGGACTCCGAGTAACTATGAGGCTATTTGGGTTATCGTGGATAGATTGACGAAATATGCTCACTTTATTCCAATTAGAATGGATTATCCTATGGAGAGACTTGCGAAGTTGTATGTTGAGAGGATTGTGTGCTTGCATGGTATTCCGACGTGCATTGTTTTGGATAGAGACCCGCGGTTCACATCTAGATTTTGGGAAGGTTTGCAAAGAGCTTTGGGTACTAAGCTGCATTTGAGTTCCGCTTATCATCCACATACGGATGGTCAAACGGAGAGAATGATTCAATCGCTCGAAGATCTTTTGCGTGCTTGTGTGTTAGAACAAGGAGGTTCATGGGAAAGTTACTTGCCTTTTATTGAGTTTACCTATAATAACAGTTTTCATTCTAGCATAGGTATGACTCCTTTTGAAGCATTGTATGGAAGGCATTGTCGAACACCTTTATGTTGGTACGAGTCGGGAGAAATGTGCGGTGGTTGGACCGGAGATTGTGCAACAAACTACGGATAAGATTAAGTTGATTAGAGAGAAGATGCAAATTTCACAAAGTCGCCAAAAGAGTTACCATGAAAAGAGGAGGAAGCCTCTTGAATTCAAGAAGGATGATCATGTGTTTTTGAGAGTGAATCCTACGACTGGTGTTGGTCGAGCACTTAAATCGCGGAAGTTGACACCTCGATTTATTGGTCCGTATCAAATTTAGGAAAGGATTAGTAATGTGGTGTATAGGATTTCATTACCACCATCACTTTCAAATTTACATGATGTGTTTCATGTGTCGCAATTGCGAAAGTATATTGCGGATCCGTCTCATGTAGTTCAAGTGGATGATGTGGAGGTTAGAGATGACTTAACCATTGAGACTTTGCCGACAAGGATCGAAGATCAGAAAGTGAAACAATTTAGAGGGAAAGAGATTGTTTTGGTAAAGGTAGTGTGGGGTGGTTCGGCTAACGGAAACATCACTTGGGAGCTAGAGAGCCGGATGATGGAATCATATTCCGAGTTGTTCGTTTAGAGGTAATTTTCGAGGCCGAAAATCTTTTAAGTGGGGGAGAGTTGTAACATCCCGTTTTAATTAATAGTATTTGTTCTGGACTGGGCCCTCCCTGGCCCAAAGGCAAGAACGAAGGCCCAATCCAAGCAACTCTTCGAGGAGCGCGCACCCGAGGATTCCCGCCAGCGCGCCCGACCAGAAACTGCAGCCGTGCCCGCCATTGCCCACGAACATGGTGTCCTCGACCACGGGAACTCCAGCTCGAGCACCCTCCTCGTAGGGCAGACTCTGACCGTTACCAAATCACCTGAACTCCAGAAAGGCCGCGTCT
Source organism: Vicia faba (assembly GCA_948472305.1). Lineage (NCBI taxonomy): Eukaryota > Viridiplantae > Streptophyta > Magnoliopsida > Fabales > Fabaceae > Vicia > Vicia faba. Next base: position 1,283,763,084 of record OX451735.1, on the reverse strand, counting down.
TCGTCCCTCCTCATTTCTCGTAGAGCATCACCAGGAAAGAGACCACGTGCGGGTCCCCACTACACATGTAGAACCTGGTAGTTCCTTTATTGGGCCAGTTCTGGTCGGCCCAATGAAGGGACCTTGGCCCCGCGCTGGGGGCTATAAATACCCTTTGTTCCTAGAGGGTCAGGTATTGATCTCTTACCCATACATACGCTTTTTACCTGCTCATTTCGTCACTCATTTTAGCATCGGAGTGCCTTGCAGGTACCCCCCCCCCCCCCCCCCCCCATCTCACTCAACTTCTGCTCGGAGTCAGTTGTGACGGTCCAAGTCTGATCAAGTAAGATCAGTGGCGCCGTCTGTGGGAAACTAGCTTCCCCTTCTTGAAAAACCTCGAAGACCAAAGCTCAATATCACTTCCTACCGTCTGTAATACCCTAAATTTGTCCTACCCTTCTACTTTTATCTGGTTTACGCATTGTCGCACTTTTCTCATGTACATATTTCCATTAGGTCATTTAACATTGCATACATTCACTGTGATCGGTGGATCTGGAACTGACTGTTTAACGCTGGTTCGCGAAATGTCGCGGAAGCAAGAGTCGCCACCGTCTTTTATTTTCTCCAAATGGAAAGGACAAAAGCACAGAAAAATTCCTTAAAGAGATTGCTCTCGGTTCGGGAGGTAGGTTATAGAAAGGGAAGGTGTTAGCACCCTTTCTATCCATGGTTATCCATGGGCTCTTAGATACTTGCTCATTGTATTTTCAAAAGGTTTGTTTTCTTTTCAACTGTGGGTTTTAAAAAGTTTCTTTGAAAATTCCAGTTCGACTCTTGTATCGGTCCTCAAGAGTGTTTGAAAAATTGCTTTCGAAAGCTTTTTGAAAAAGGTGTCGGTGTGAAAAGTATGTTTGAATTTTTGTTTCGAAATTAGAGCAAGTATCTAGAGTCGTCTACCTACCCTAAGGAATTCGTCTGTGTAGATGTCCTTTAAAGTAGTGCCATCCCACCATTGAGAGGTAGGTAGCACCACCGTTGGAGGTGTTCGGGTCAATTCGAGGTTCGGGACATGGTGATCACCAGAGCAATGGGAAGACACCTTAGAAGCTACCCTCATGCCAGGTTCCCGGATCATGAGGACTTACTAAGACATCCTCTACTCGACGATCACCTTTCGAGGCAAGGCAACAGTGAGGCGTACCCTAGGGGTGGTGTGTGATTTGTGTGTCAGATTCAGTTATCTTTGTCTTGTTCATGTCATGGGTGATCTAAGCGTTTGTTTTTATTTTGTCCATTCATTCTTGCATGCATTTATTTAACAGTCAAAAAGTGCGAAAAAAGGTAAAGTTCTAAACTATTACAAAAGGCGCGGGTCCACATCGCCAAAATTTCCAGGACCCGATTTGACAGAAAATAAAAGAAAGTGCGAGAAATTACATTTACACGGCTTTGGGAGAATTACATTAATATTATAAGAAGCAAAATAAAATGCGCGAATTGGAATTAAAATTGGAAGCGAGGGCGTTGGACCCTTTTTAATGAAATTAAATTAAATTATTAAATTAATTAAATTAAAATGAAAAAAGAAATTATTTTGAGATTTTTTGGATTTATGGTTTTTTATGTGAATTAAATGAAATTAACTAATTAACCCTAATTCTACAACTTTTATTTATTAAGAAAAACATGTTAAAATTTAAACCTAAAATTAAATTAATTAATTAATGGCAATTTGATTTATAAAAATAAATAATTAATTATTAGTGAAAAGAAAAGAAAAAAGGATAAAAATTGATTAAAACCCTAATTCTACAAATTTTTAATTTATTAAGAAAAATATTTGAATTAAACCTAAATTTAAATCTAATTAATTAGTGAGATTTATTTACAAAAAATATTAATTAAATAAATATATTTTGATTTTTATGACTTTTCTGTTTTTTTACTATTTTTTATATTTTATGAAAATAAGTTAAATTAAAGAAATTAATTAAAAAAAGAAATAATTGAAATAAATAAAATAAGGAAAAGAAAGAAAATACAATACCTTAGGGGGTTTCTGTCCCCCTTTTTGGAGGTGAATTGGAGTGGTTTGGCCATTTGTGTTCTGGCCTCATCATGCATAAGTTGTTCTACTTTGGCCATTTGCGTTTTGGCCTCAACGTTCCTTAATCTTCTCAGGATGTCTGTCTCGCCATGTATTGGGGTCATGTGTAAAATGTTCTGTTTTGGCCATTTGGCTTTTTGCCTTTTGCCCATTTGGCTTTTGGCCTCAACGTTCCTTAATGAACCTGCATGGGATCCTGTCTAAATCTGCAGTGTTGAACCTCATGAACACATTAAATAAAATCATAAAAATTCAAATAAAACCAACATATGAAGAAATTTAATGTTTAGGCACAATATGACATGTATGAATGATTATACCATTTTGATCATGGAGATCAAATCAATCTTACCCTTACTGGAAGATTAATGACCTGAATGCTTTTATGCCTTACTGGAAAATTAGGATCATGGAGATCAAGCCAGCCTTATCCTTACTGAAGAAGTAGTGAGGTATTGGTTTATAACTGTGATGGCTTGTTTGTAGTGAGAGAGGGATTTGTAATAAGGATTTCAAGGTTTTAGGGTTCTTGAAAGAGTTTGATATTCCAACAGTGTTGTGGCAAGGTTTTTTCTCTCTTTTCCTCTTCTTTTTTTCCTTCTTTTTTCTCTCCTTTTTTCTCTCCTTTTTTTTTCCTGTTTGTGTGAAAAGAAGGTGATTATATAATGAAAATTAGGGTAAAGCAAATGGGTTTTGAATGTGCAATTGGGCCTCCAATATTCACTTGAATTCGTCACTTTCCAGGCTAAATCGCAGGGACTTAAGTGCATTTTTTGAAGTTGAAATGTGAAAACAAAATGTAGCCGACATCGAGAACTAACTCCTGTCCGAAAATCGACTCAATCGGATAAACGGTGAATTAGTTATGAATTTTTGAAGTTTCAGCTCAGACAAACTTATTTTGGGCTTCAGTGTCGACTCTGACACGTTCTTCAATAAAAAACTGGTATTGATCGGTGCATAATTTGGTCTCGACTTTTGAAGCAAAGTTGTAGATCTATGAGTCAGTAACCTTGTGTAAAAATATGAGTCCAATCCGATAAAAATTGACCGAGTTATGAATTTTCGAAGTTTCGGCCCAGATGAAATAATATTCAGCATTCAGGATTTTCAGCGTGTCACGCACTCTGAGCAAAAAACGAAGGCCTTTTGAATACCGTTTGAACTCAATACCTTCTGTGAAAATGTAGGCAACTCAATTTGTGAAATTTTGGCGCCAGAACCAGCTCGATACGATGAAAATCGACCAAGTTATGATTTTTTGAACATGACGCAAATAAACTTCTGTCACAAATTTTCTGCACGAAAATACTTGATAAATCCACATTTTTGAAGACCTTCTGATCGAAATTGGCTTCCAGCCGTGAGAGATGAAAACGTAGATAATGTCAAGACGGAATTTTGGCCACCGGAACGGGTTCAAAACGAGTCACGATCTTCAAGTTATGAATTTTTTAGCGCGTAAAAACTGCACTTTCAGCACACTTTTTCACTATATTTCTTCAAGAAAACTCACACATTCGGATACCTTCTTTAAAGAATTGACTCTTGAGCCGAACCTGAATTTGAAAATACGTTATCAGAGATATCTTGGCGAAAGAATACCTGAATATGACGCGCCGGGTTGGACTTGTGAATTTTTCTTGAAATGTTTTGAGAAATATGGGAGGGCAAATTTTGGGGTACAACAGTTGCCCCTGTTCAATCTTCTTAGACCTGAGGATGCAGATTGGCTGACGTGCCTTTCGTAATCCGAAGGTGGAAGATGATTGAACACTAGAGTGCCCAGAAATTTGTGCTCAGATAGTAGTATGATGGTGGGAATGGGCTTACAGATTCCATTTGGAGATTGATGGATAGGATGATGGGCTTATAGATGCCATGCTAAGAGATGATGGGAGGTGGATGGGCTTATAGATGCCATCTGGATGTTGATCGCGTAAGAGATTCCTTAGCGAGAACTTGTATACCTGCAAAAAAAGAAAAATGATTACCTGACCTGTTACGGGAGCTGGTCTTCAAATTCTTTGTATAGATGTGTCCTGACTGGTTACAGGAGCTGAATCTGGAGCTTCAAACGATGATGAATGAACCAGGGATGGTTACTACCTCAATAGGAACGGTGAGAGAACCTTGGGTGACTTTAACCTCAACAGCAATCATTGAGAGAATCTTGGATAACTTCAACTTCAACAGCAATCGTTGAGCGAATCTTGGGATTACCACCTCCGCAGGATCGGGGAGAGAACCATAGGCAACTTCAACCTCAACAGCAATCATTGAGAGAAGCTTGGATAACTTCAACTGAGTCTTTATCAGGAAAATCTGTTTGGGGTCGATTTAACTGGACTAGAGAAGGCCTTGGAGTCTTCAACTGAGTCTTCAACAGAAAAATCTTTAGGAGTCGATTTAACTAGACCAGGGAAGGCCTTTGACTGGATAATAACCAGGAAAATCTTTGGGAGTCGATTTAACTGAACCAGACAAGGTCTTGGAGTCTTCAACAGAAAAATCTTTAGGAGTCGATTTAACTAGACCAGAGAAGGCCTTTGACTGGATAATAACCAGGAAAATCTTTGGGAGTCGATTTAACTGAACCAGACAAGGTCTTGAAATGTCTTCAACTGGGCAAGAAACAGGGAGATCTTTGGAGTCGATATGATTGAACCAGAGAAGGCCTTTGACTGGAGAAGAAACAGAGAAATATTTGGAGTCGATTTAACTGAACCAGACTAGGTCTTGAAATGTCTTCAACTGGGCAAGAAACAGGGAGATCTTTAGAGTCGATCTGACTGAACCAGAGAAGGCCTTTGACTGGATAATAACCAGGAAAATCTTTGGGAGTCGATTTAACTGAACCAGACAAGGTCTTTGGAGTCTTCAACTGAGTCTTCAAAAGAAAAACCTTTAGGAGTCGGTTTAACTAGACCAGAGAACGCCTTTGACTGGATAATAACCAGGAAAATCTTTGGAGTCGATTTAACTGAACCAGACAAGGTCTTTGGAGTCTTCAACTGGGTCTTCAAAAGAAAAACCTTTAGGAGTTGGTTTAACTAGACCAGAGAACGCCTTTGACTGGATAATAACCAGGAAAATCTTTGGAGTCGATTTAACTGAACCAGACAAGGTCTTTGGAGTCTTCAACTGAGTCTTCAAAAGAAAAACCTTTAGGAGTTGGTTTAACTAGACCAGAGAACGCCTTTGACTGGATAATAACCAGGAAAATCTTTGGAGTCGATTTAACTGAACCAGACAAGGTCTTTGGAGTCTTCAACTGAGTTTTCAAAAGAAAAACCTTTAGGAGTCGGTTTAACTAGACCAGAGAACGCCTTTGACTGGATAATAACCAGGAAAATATTTAGAGTCGATTTAACTGAACCAGACAAGGTCTTTGGAGTCTTCAACTGAGTCTTCAAAAGAAAAACCTTTAGGAGTCGGTTTAACTAGACCAGAGAACGCCTTTGACTGGATAATAACCAGGAAAATCTTTGGAGTCGATTTAACTGAACCAGACAAAGTCTTTGGAGTCTTCAACTGAGTCTTAAAAAGAAAAACCTTTAGGAGTCGGTTTAACTAGACCAGAGAACGCCTTTGACTGGATAATAACCAGGAAAATCTTTGGAGTCGATTTAACTGAACCAGACAAGGTCTTTGGATTCTTCAACTGAGTCTTCAAAAGAAAAACCTTTAGGAGTCGGTTTAACTAGACCAGAGAACGCCTTTGACTGGATAATAACCAGGAAAATCTTTGGAGTCGATTTAACTGAACCAGACAAAGTCTTTGGAGTCTTCAACTGAGTCTTAAAAAGAAAAACCTTTAGGAGTCGGTTTAACTAGACCAGAGAACGCCTTTGACTGGATAATAACCAGGAAAATCTTTGGAGTCGATTTAACTGAACCAGACAAGGTCTTTGGAGTCTTCAACTGAGTCTTCAAAAGAAAAACCTTTAGGAGTCGGTTTAACTAGACTAGAGAACGCCTTTGACTGGATAATAACCAGGAAAATCTTTGGAGTCGATTTAACTGAACCAGACAAGGTCTTTGGAGTCTTCAACTGAGTCTTCAAAAGAAAAACCTTTAGGAGTCAGTTTAACTAGACCAGAGAACGCCTTTGACTGGATAATAACCAGGAAAATCTTTGGAGTCGATTTAACTGAACCAGACAAGGTCTTTGGATTCTTCAACTGAGTCTTCAAAAGAAAAACCTTTAGGAGTCGGTTTAACTAGACCAGAGAACGCCTTTGACTGGATAATAACCAGGAAAATCTTTGGAGTCGATTTAACTGAACCAGACAAAGTCTTTGGAGTCTTCAACTGAGTCTTAAAAAGAAAAACCTTTAGGAGTCGGTTTAACTAGACCAGAGAACGCCTTTGACTGGATAATAACCAGGAAAATCTTTGGAGTCGATTTAACTGAACCAGACAAGGTCTTTGGAGTCTTCAACTGAGTCTTCAAAAGAAAAACCTTTAGGAGTCGGTTTAACTAGACTAGAGAACGCCTTTGACTGGATAATAACCAGGAAAATCTTTGGAGTCGATTTAACTGAACCAGACAAGGTCTTTGGAGTCTTCAACTGAGTCTTCAAAAGAAAAACCTTTAGGAGTCAGTTTAACTAGACCAGAGAACGCCTTTGACTGGATAATAACCAGGAAAATCTTTGGAGTCGATTTAACTGAACCAGACAAGGTCTTTGGAGTCTTCAACTGAGTCTTCAAAAGAAAAACCTTTAGGAGTCGGTTTAACTAGACCAGAGAACGCCTTTGACTGGATAATAACCAGGAAAATCTTTGAAGTCTATTTAATTGAACCAGACAAGGTCTTTGAATGTAGCTTGAGAACTTAACTGAATCTTTCCTGAAAGGTAAAGGTCAGTCATATGCAATGCATGATATGGATCAAGCAATGATGTTCTCCACATAAATGAGATTTAAGATATGACGTGTATATGCATGCTATAATGTATGAGAATGTGATGTTTTGGAATGTATGTTTTCGTCTAGGAAAGTAAATCCTTGACGGGTGCCGGGAAGTCACTCCTGGGCTGATGTTGAAGTATTGATTTATTGCTTCCGCTGGGGATGAGAGTTGCAAGAATACCGGTAGGAGAAGATGACTCCGTTGGGGAATGAACTTGGCGAATGGATTACTCTGCGGGGAGAAAAGTACTCTAGCGATCTTGCTGGGAAGCAATACTCTATGGGGAGAGAGATATTTTGCTGAGTTGTTGATAATAACTTGCTGGGGATACCATCGTTATATTGGAAGTGTTGATAGACTTCGTTGGGGATAAGAAGACTTCACCGAGGACGATCTTTCCGTGGCTTTTGGCTGAGGATAACCCAGTTATATCCTAGTAAGGACATAACTCTTTGAATAAAGCCGGGAGACGCGTTTGCGCTCTGCGAGGGTAAGCTTCCAGAATCTACTGGGGATAAGCTTACTGCTTAGGGAGATGAATTCCAACTTTCTTGGGGAACTGGATTGGACTCTCCTGGGGAAGTATTGAACTGTATTGGTTATGTTCTTCAATGGAACCTACCTTGATACCTTGGAGGGCAGAACAATCAGATTGCTTAGACCAACCATTATTGCCCCTATTTCTATGGGGGAGGCACCTGTGGGATGCTGATAATTGTTGAGGGTCAAACCTTCTTCAGGTAGGCAGGTGACAAGATGACAGGACATAGTCGTGCGCTTTGATCCCTAACTTTTTCCTGGACCGCCCTTTCGGGTTTTCAGTCCACCGGGATACCCATTTTTGCCCAAGCCGCCTTTTCAGGTTTTCGACTTGCCGGGTATACAGATTTTTTTCTTTTCATCCCTTCATTTTGCCCGAACCCTTTTGGTTCGCCGGGAAGCCCTTATTTTTGCCTAGGTGTGTCAACCTAGCGGGTCTTTTATCATGCGTGGTATCTTTTCGACTATGTCCTCATTCTCGGAATGTAGGGAGATGCCCCTGTTAAAAGTATTTTGTCATGCCACCAGAAGGTGTTTGATCAGGCAAGATTCGTTGCTGGAGTGCCCCAAGTGACTCAGGCGGAGATTTGCCCCAGGCTATTTGGCCTTTGAGAGATTCTACGAATCTTGATTGGATTTCCCCAGATGATAGACCATGATCATGTCATGCCCCTTGATTGGAAGTGCTTCTGTTCATTAGGCATTCGTCGTGCAAATTTTCATGCTGTTCAAACAAAAAGTCATATGCAAACAAAGTTATGTTAAAAATGCAAAGCCTATGTCTGTCTTGAAGATTTTGAAAATGCATTCTTTTTCATAAAACAAATGAATGTTTGTAAAACGCGATGTCAACTCCTTCTTCATAGTGAACCTTAAGGAGTCAGGATACCTTTCGTAACAGTATGCTTTCGAACTAACCCATGCTTCAGCTAGGACTTTTAAGGGTTATAACGTGGCCTGGTTCACGGTTCAAGAAACAAAGGATAAAGGCTCAAATTATTTGTACCCACCCGCTCTTCGTGATGTTCTCCAAACCTAAACTCAGTTGATCATACGTTAGACCTTGTTTGAGACTTTGCTCTGATTTTCCAGTGATGATTCGGATGTTGATAACTTATTTTGAATAGGCAGTCATTCTCTTTTTGTTGAGGGTTTGTAAGACCTCTTTCTTGACTGATTTTTTGTTATCCCTTTCTTTTTTTGCCTGAACTGTTTCCTTTTTTGGAATTACAGTCAGCGGGATGCCCCAGTTTTGTAAGTCTCCTTCATGGGTTTTGACTTAATGGGCTTTTTGATTTTGGTAATGACCGCCTGTTTTTATGGTTATTTGGAACCATCACTGTCTTTCTTTGTTTTGTAAGGACCTCTTTGGTGCCATTCGTTATGCACTTGGATCAACTGAGAGACTACCCTGCCCCAGGTTATGATTAAGGGTTTTAAATTTCGAAAAGAAAAACTCCTACTTCTTTGGCTCAGAGGGGTTGACGAGGGATTATCATCCTTATAACTCCGGTGTTTAGGGATTGAAACAATGCCCGTACCTCATCAGCGGGGTCTGTTCAAAAGCATACTGTAGATTATGGTATTGTTTTCTTCATCCTCCCTCAAGAGGCTTAGAATTATTATTTAAGAGTTGATCATCAGAAAAAATATGAAAATAATTTGCATTTAGTGAATACGAATATATTGTTTCAGAACAGACATATGCGATGCATTAATGAAATAACAACGTTTGATATGAATGGAATGCTTGAACAATCAAAAGAAAATTACAACTTGAAAGATTCTAATGAACAAAAATTTCTCAATCCTAGCCATGTTTTGACAAGGGAGCAATGATCCCATTGGGAGCCTCGGCGGGCTCGAACTCGATCTCTTTAGCATCGATCATATTCTGAATCTTGTACTTCAATGCCCAACAGTCCTCAGTATCGTGCCCCGGGCTACCAGAATGGTAAGCGCACCTTGCTTCTGGGTTGTAATTTGGAGAGGAAGTCTTTGGATTTGCAGGAGGGTTGATCACCGCGATCAGGTTCATCCTTAACATGTGCTGCAAAGCTCGTGACCATGACATGTTGATGTAGGTGAATTGTCTCTTAGGCTCGTCCGACCTGTTCTGATCAACCCGCTGTTCTTGGCGCGGTCGTTGTTGGACCTGAGAAGTAGTAGCAACTCGGAGAGGTCTATTCATTGGACCCGACCTTTGCCTTCTTGGAAGCTGTTCTATGACCTGGTCCCTGATTTGGGCTGGTTGCTTCATGCCTTGAGGAAGTTGGCTGATCATGGCTCTCAGCTCTCCTTGCTCCTGAGCTAAACCTTGAATGAGGGCCCTTTGCCCCAGCATCTGGGTTTTCAATGTGTCTACCTCAGCTTGTAGACGTTCCAGTTGTTCGTCCTTGTCATCTTCAGGACTCTTTCTGATCAGATTCCCCATGAGGAGTGTCCTCAACTCTTCCTGCCCCTTGGATAGACCTAGGAAGATTTCCCTGAACTGAGTCTCTTGAGCGTGAAGGTCCTGGTTATCTTGTTGTGAAGCCATTGCTAAAATAAACAGCGAGAAAGGTAAGTGACCTGCAACAAGGATACCTGTTATGCAATGATGAGTATGACATGCATGTAATGTTTTCAAGGACCTCGCGGGGTAAACAAGAAAATTTGTTAGCATTTGGATCCGGTAGCTTGATTGAAAGAACTTCATATTTGTTGAGAGTCTTTCTTCCAAGGGTCAAAGGCTCACCATATCCAGTGGGTCATAGCCCCTGACTCAAGTCATCAACCTTATTTTGCTTTCCAAACAACCTTGGCTAGGGGAACCTTCTTCAGGAGTCAAAGCTCACCATATCAAGTGGGTCATAGCCTCTGACAACTTTGGCTAGAGGAAAATAAATCCTCTTTGCCCCTTGCTAGATGTTTGATTCATCATGACCTGCATCACAAGCCCTTGAGATCCTTGAAATGGGTTAGGATGTATGCAATGGTATGATGTCATGATGCATGGGGTAATATGAATAAACCCTGTTATGAGCCCTTATTAAGGACTATAAACAGAAACCTGCAAGAAACTCAAGTAAAACCTGTCATGAGTCCCAGTTAAGGACTAAAAACAAAACCTGCAAGAAACTCGGTAAACCCTGTTATGAGTCCTAATTAAGGACTACAAACCAAAACCTGTAAGAAACTTAGTATACCCTGTTATGAGTCCCTATTAAGGACTATAAACAAAACCTGCAAGAAACTCAAGTGTCAGATAACAAGCATGCAAATAGTCAAGTTGGAAGGCACACAAGTCACACAAGACAAGTCCTTAGGGTTTAAGGCCAGCATGAGGTCTAGGTACTACCCTCTTTCAGTTTGTTGGTTCATACCTGTCCTATCAAAGTAACCAGGTTCTTAGAGGATCCCAATATCATTGACTACCCTCAATCGGTCATAACTCCAGCATCGCAATCTTTTCTTGCAGCCAGAACCATCACGAGAGTTTAGCCTCAATGGGCGTAGCATACTGCTACTGTTCTAATGGCCAAGTTGTGTCATTTAAGGTTCTAAGGTTGTTGGTGCTTAATGACTCCTTAGAAGACCCATATTCTCCTCGTTGCGACACAAGGGATATCGGTACAGACCAAGGTGCCACACCAACGTAGCCACTGTTTCACCCATGTCGGTCTACGCCGGACAGGTCCCTCGCAGCTTATGCCACCTAACAGGGTATCCCCAGATCCGGGTTAGGATCTATGTAACTCCGATGCAGCCCATAATAATAAAGCAAACAAGCACAACAATTGAAAACACAAGTGATCTTAGTCCTAAGGTACACCTCACTTTTAAAAGTTCCCCAGCAGAGTCGCCAGTTCTGTGATCGGTGGATCTGGAACTGACTGTTTAACGCTGGTTCGCGAAATGTCGCGGAAGCAAGAGTCGCCACCGTCTTTTATTTTCTCCAAATGGAAAGGACAAAAGCACAGAAAAATTCCTTAAAGAGATTGCTCTCGGTTCGGGAGGTAGGTTATAGAAAGGGAAGGTGTTAGCACCCTTTCTATCCATGGTTATCCATGGGCTCTTAGATACTTGCTCATTGTATTTTCAAAAGGTTTGTTTGCTTTTCAACTGTGGGTTTTAAAAAGTTTCTTTGAAAATTCCAGTTCGACTCTTGTATCGGTCCTCAAGAGTGTTTGAAAAATTGCTTTCGAAAGCTTTTTGAAAAAGGTGTCGGTGTGAAAAGTATGTTTGAATTTTTGTTTCGAAATTAGAGCAAGTATCTAGAGTCGTCTACCTACCCTAAGGAATTCGTCTGTGTAGATGTCCTTTAAAGTAGTGCCATCCCACCATTGAGAGGTAGGTAGCACCACCGTTGGAGGTGTTCGGGTCAATTCGAGGTTCGGGACATGGTGATCACCAGAGCAATGGGAAGACACCTTAGAAGCTACCCTCATGCCAGGTTCCCGGATCATGAGGACTTACTAAGACATCCTCTACTCGACGATCACCTTTCGAGGCAAGGCAACAGTGAGGCGTACCCTAGGGGTGGTGTGTGATTTGTGTGTCAGATTCAGTTATCTTTGTCTTGTTCATGTCATGGGTGATCTAAGCGTTTGTTTTTATTTTGTCCATTCATTCTTGCATGCATTTATTTAACAGTCAAAAAGTGCGAAAAAAGGTAAAGTTCTAAACTATTACAAAAGGCGCGGGTCCACATCGCCAAAATTTCCAGGACCCGATTTGACAGAAAATAAAAGAAAGTGCGAGAAATTACATTTACAAGGCTTTGGGAGAATTACATTAATATTATAAGAAGCAAAATAAAATGCGCGAATTGGAATTAAAATTGGAAGCGAGGGCGTTGGACCCTTTTTAATGAAATTAAATTAAATTATTAAATTAATTAAATTAAAATGAAAAAAGAAATTATTTTGAGATTTTTTGGATTTATGGTTTTTTATGTGAATTAAATAAAATTAACTAATTAACCCTAATTCTACAACTTTTATTTATTAAGAAAAACATGTTAAAATTTAAACCTAAAATTAAATTAATTAATTAATGGCAATTTGATTTATAAAAATAAATAATTAATTATTAGTGAAAAGAAAAGAAAAAAGGATAAAAATTGATTAAAACCCTAATTCTACAAATTTTTAATTTATTAAGAAAAATATTTGAATTAAACCTAAATTTAAATCTAATTAATTAATGAGATTTATTTACAAAAAATATTAATTAAATAAATATATTTTGATTTTTATGACTTTTCTGTTTTTTTACTATTTTTTATATTTTATGAAAATAAGTTAAATTAAAGGAATTAATTAAAAAAAGAAATAATTGCAATAAATAAAATAAGGAAAAGAAAGAAAATACAATACCTTGGGGGGTTTCTGTCCCCTTTTTGGAGGTGAATTGGAGTGGTTTGGCCATTTGTGTTCTGGCCTCATCATGCATAAGTTGTTCTACTTTGGCCATTTGGCTTTTGGCTTTTGGCTTTTGGCCATTTGCGTTTTGGTCTCAACGTTCCTTAATCTTCCCAGGATGTCTGTTTCGCCATGTATTAGGGTCATGTGTAAAATATTCTGTTTTGGCCATTTGGCTTTTGGCCTTTTGGCCATTTGGCTTTTGGCCTCAACGTTCTTAATGAACCTGCATGAGATCCTGTCTAAATCTGCAGTGTTGAACCTCATGAACACATTAAATAAAATCATAAAAATTCAAATAAAACCAACATATGAAGAAATTTAATGTTTATGCACAATATGGCATGTATGAATGATTATACCCTTTTGATCATGGAGATCAAATCAATCTTACCCTTACTGGAAGATTAATGACCTGAATGCTTTTATGCCTTACTGGAAAATTAGGATCATGGAGATCAAGCCAGCCTTATCCTTACTGAAGAAGTAGTGAGGTATTGGTTTATAACTGTGATGGCTTGTTTGTAGTGAGAGAGGGATTTGTAATAAGGATTTCAAGGTTTTAGGGTTCTTGAAAGAGTTTGATATTCCAACAGTGTTGTGGCAAGGTTTTTTCTCTCTTTTCCTCTTCTTTTTTTCCTTCTTTTTTCTCTCCTTTTTTCTCTCCTTTTTTTTTCCTGTTTGTGTGAAAAGAAGGTGATTATATAATGAAAATTAGGGTAAAGCAAATGGGTTTTGAATGTGCAATTGGGCCTCCAATATTCACTTGAATTCGTCACTTTCCAGGCTAAATTGCAGGGACTTAAGTGCATTTTTTGAAGTTGAAATGTGAAAACAAAATGTAGCCGACATCGAGAACTAACTCCTGTCCGAAAATCGACTCAATCGGATAAACGGTGAATTAGTTATGAATTTTTGAAGTTTCAGCTCAGACAAACTTATTTTGGGCTTCAGTGTCGACTCTGACACGTTCTTCAATAAAAAACTGGTATTGATCGGTGCATAATTTGGTCTCGACTTTTGAAGCAAAGTTGTAGATCTATGAGTCAGTAACCTTGTGTAAAAATATGAGTCCAATCCGATAAAAATTGACCGAGTTATGAATTTTCGAAGTTTCGGCCCAGATGAAATAATATTCAGCATTCAGGATTTTCAGCGTGTCACGCACTCTGAGCAAAATACGAAGGCCTTTTGAATACCGTTTGAACTCAATACCTTCTGTGAAAATGTAGGCAACTCAATTTGTGAAATTTTGGCGCCAGAACCAGCTCGATACGATGAAAATCGACCAAGTTATGATTTTTTGAACATGACGCAAATAAACTTCTGTCACAAATTTTCTGCACGAAAATACTTGATAAATCCACATTTTTGAAGACCTTCTGATCGAAATTGGCTTCCAGCCGTGAGAGATGAAAACGTAGATAATGTCAAGACGGAATTTTGGCCACCGGAACGGGTTCAAAACGAGTCACGATCTTCAAGTTATGAATTTTTTAGCGCGTAAAAACTGCACTTTCAGCACACTTTTTCACTATATTTCTTCAAGAAAACTCACACATTCGGATACCTTCTTTAAAGAATTGACTCTTGAGCCGAACCTGAATTTGAAAATACGTTATCAGAGATATCTTGGCGAAAGAATACCTGAATATGACGCGCCGGGTTGGACTTGTGAATTTTTCTTGAAATGTTTTGAGAAATATGGGAGGGCAAATTTTGGGGTACAACATTCGCTAACAACATTTTTCTGGCACGTGATCAAGGATCTTGAAAATTAGGGTTCCTGTATGGCTTTGAGGCTCTTATCTTCATTCAAGAGATTCAAGCTGCTTCTTCAATATTCATGGTTGGAGATAGGATTTTGTGTTCATGGATATTGTGGATCTTTTCTTCATCAAGCTACAAGGTCATCCTCCATCAAGAATTCATCCAAAGCAAAGTACATTAGGGTTTTTACTTATGGTATTTGGTGTCTCATCAAGGTTGTAGTTGAGGTTATTTTGAACCGGGATTTTGGCTTAGGCTATCTTTCTCCTCATTGAGTATCCAATGCCGGAGAATTAGGGATTCAAAGCAGTAATTTTGTCGATCATCAAGTAAAGACGTAATACTAGGATGATGCTACGAATTCCCTAAGATTAAGGCATTATTGGTTCTCTCATTTCTTGTTTTCATTATGGTAAAAGTATCCGTTCAAGTGATTATTTGGGGTCATGAGTTCAAGTGGTTCGAATTTGTTAGATTGGATCAATATTTTAAGAGGCAAAGCGTATTGAGTTTGGAAATTCCATTCACGAGGATTCCTTGGAATTCAAGTCACTTCGAAGAAGAAAGCACACCATGTTCATCCATGATCAAGATTTTGGATTTCAAATAAAAGTCTTTCTTTAGTCATCTTTGGGTTTATCTCGTGAGTCATCCATAAAAAAAGGTTCGATATCATATGTTTCATTCAAGTTGCAAATAAAGAGAAGCATTGGGAGCTCTTAGTTCTATTTGAAGAGAACTTGATTTTGGATAGGAGATTGAAGATTTTGAAATGCCAAATTAATATTGCATTCAAGAACATTCATGTTTCATTCAAATTTCCACCAAGTATTAAAAGAGGGTTCAAAGCCATTTCTTTAGGATATTCATCATGAAAGTGGAAACAAGCTTCTTTACAAAGCAAAAGAATTCATATTTTATGTTACATTCAATCATACATTACAAATACCCAACACCATTTACAATATCCAAAAATATACTACAAAAATGAGAAATACACTTAAAGGTGCATATATTGATTCTCATCATCGCTTTTTGTGTGGCCTTGTCATGTTTGTAATGCAACCTTGTTGCTTCCATCTTCATTACATTCTTCATGACCAAACCGGTGTATTATAACTTGCCATGATCTATGCCTTTTGTTTCAATCCAAAGCAATCCTGAACATTTACACAACAAAAAGAAACAGTTATTATCAATTCTCAACAAACTGCTAGCAGAATGAAAAACCTAAACATAATAACTTTTTCTAACCATTTTCCAAACACCCTGCATAATAAAAAGCCAACTCAGCTCCCTAACTGTTATCTCAAAAAACAAAAACCATATAACTAACCTTCAGTTTTAACCAACTGCTTCCAACTGTCATAACCGCATAACCACCTCTAACCATAACCCCCAACGTCCTCAATAGAAACATAACAGAAAAGAGGAGAAAGGCATAACAGAAATTCATTATCCAAAGGCCAGGATTCATTATCTTGTAACTAACTTTTACTAGATCTAGGAGATTGATAAAAAAAATGATTTATACCTCTTTCAATTCTTCTTTACGTTCAGAAGAATCGCCAAAAATATCACAGAAAAAATCTCTCTCTCCAGATCTCTGCTTTCATTCCTCAATCTTCATTTTCTCTCTGTAACTTCTTCTGCTTTCTCTCTCTTCCGTCCTCAACCACCACCCTCATTCTTTGATCTCTCTTCTTTCTCTTTGTAACCAAACCTTCACAAACATCTGCTCTCTTAATCTTCATCCTTCATCATCATCTTCATCGATTCAGCATCTCCATCAAACTTCAATCTTCAACACATCCTTCATCATCATCTTCATCGATTCAGCATCTCCATCAAACTTCAATCTTCAACACATCCTTCATCATCATCTTCATCGATTCAACATCATCACCAACCTTCAATCTTCAGCAACCTGATATCACCGTCGATCTGCAAATCACATATTCCAAAACATCGTCATTTTTCTGCAGAATTTATATAAACCGAAATGCAACAACATCATCTCATAGCATCAACAACCAAATCATCAAGCGCAACCGATACCTCTCTTTCTTGCCTCGATTTTGTGAACCTCTATTAGATCCTGGATGGCGAGGTATTTGAAGGAACCGGCCGGCTCTTGAGAGAAACGTTGAGACGGAATTAAAGCGAAACGAAGGGAAATCCAAGAGGTGTATTCACGATGAATACGGCAGACAAAATGTTGTGTGTGAGGCGGCGCTGAGACGAGAATCATCGGGTGAGGTGCTGAGAGGTTTCATCAGCGGCGATTTATGGCTTCAAGCATAGAAGAGACTCTTTCACAGTCACATGACATACAAAACCTAATCCTCATTCCAATTTTATTTATTATTCCTATTTTATTATTATTTTTTATATATTATATTTGTGTATAATTTAATAAATGACAAAAAATGAAATAGTTGGTGATGGGTTTGGGCTATACAATATCTAATAAGTCCATTGCAATTTTTGAAGGAGACTGAATTTTGTGAACAAAAAAGATCTCATTGGGTTGTGCTAGTTTGGGTTTAATGCCTATTTCAGTTACTTGCAATGGACCACTGAATTCAGCCTTGCACCTCCAGAAGATTCATTCTCTATACTTATTTCAACTCCATCTTTTATATAGTTGTTATGATTGATCTCTAATTGATTATAGGATAATTTTGTGGGACCTTGGTGAATACTAGGGACTTGGTTGAGAAGTTTAAGAAGCTTTGAAGCGAGCTAAGAGCGTAATCACCATTAAGAGAAATTCGAGGAAGCACCCGGTAGAATTTTCTTATGGCTTGCATGGCTTTGAAGAGGCAACATACCTTCTCTGTTCGGTATCATCGCGACGTCATTATGTTCCTCATTTTCGTACTTTATTACTTTCTAGATATCATGTGAAGTAGGGAATAAAGAGTGTGCGCTCGAAGTCGCTGTTTAAAGACCTATAGCAGGCATTCCGCACTTCATTTGCTATATGTGTTGTGCTTGCGTTTATTTACTTCCTTGTCGATCGATGAGTCACTCAATTTAGCAATTGATATCACGACTTCGCTCTCAGTGCATGCTCCCTATAGGGTTTTATCGCTTTCCATTCTTTCTTGCTGATCGATGAGTCACTCAATTTAGAAATTGAGATCACGACTTCGCTCTCATTGCATGCTCCCTATAGGATAGTTTTTTATACTTTTCTTCGACATGCTAACCTAGGCAAGATCTCTTTTAGGTGTGCTTCTTTTTTACTTGGCTTGCTTGCTTTATCCTTGTAAATAACATGTTCCCTTAGGATGCGCTTGCTCTGTTCGGACGCAAGTTAGACCTTAGGTTGTAAACTATGCATGCTAACAGTATGTAGAAACTTCCCCTTTCATCCTTGACATAGAGACACCATTGTATGATAACATTAGGTTTAGAAATAGGCTAGTCTACCTTAGACTCTTTTCTTCCCTCTTTGCATCCTTGCATTCAAAACAAAAACTTCTTTTCTGAGCAAATCGAAAACATGCTAATCATACCTAAACCCTTTTTCAAGGTAACGAAAATACAAAACAAATTCAAACTATTTTGTGCGCTCGAGCACCTTTTCTCTAAAACCCTTTTCAGGTAAGGACATGATTAGTTTACTTCTGTGCCAACGCATAAGTCTCCAAAGGTCGTGCTGCGGCAGAAGGCGGAATTAACATTGTCCATAAAAAACACAAAACTAACAAAAACACAAGAGCCGAACTACGGTAGCTCTGATTCCTCAAAAAGGATACGTAGGCATTGGGGTAGGGCCCAGGCGAGCACAATTTTATTTTCCCTACATTCTTTTATCTTTTATTTTGCATGCGTTCCTTTCAGTAGTATAATAGACAGTAAGCATAGATTAAACACACCTATAAGATAGATAACAAGAGTGCTAATACCTTCCCCTCGCGTAACAGACTCCCTTACCCAATCTCTCGGTCGCAATACCGTGACTTCTCCCTTCTCAGGTTTTCTCGATGTTTACCTTTCCCTTCCTGTGGGATAAAAGACGTTCGATGGCGACTTCATTGTTTGATGATTTTCAGCCGATTGTTTCAGCTGGCAACTTCACTGGGGACAGGTCGACCAAATGCTGGTCCATCCCAGAGTCTCTCCTAGCTCTTGCTTTCTTTCATTTGGGTGTTGTTGTACCCCAAAATTTTCCCTCCCATATTCTTCAAGATTTTCCAAGATCATGATTCAAAATATCTCAAAGGGCTACACAGTCAACCATCCTCCTAAGCCAGTCAAACTAGGGTTTTGGTTATTGCAAAGAAATTGAGATTTACAAGGGTCCAATCAAGTCCCACATGCCTATAAACATTGTCAAGCATTCATATGTCAAGTTTCAAGACTCACAGCATCAAGTTGCACAGTCAAAAAACCCTAATTGCTTCACAGTTAACTGCAGGGGCAAAATGGTCATTTGACAGTCAAAAGTCAAAATTTTTGGTCAACATCTTATTTTGAAGCCACAATCATCATTTGATCAAGTCTTGATCATGATTCTCAAAGCATGGCTCAAAAAGTCTCAAGATGCAAAAGTTTCTATTTTTGGACAGTTGAAAAGTCAACTGCAAATTGACCAAGGCATAACTTCTTCATGGTTTATCAGAAAAATCCCATCCAAAGCTCATTTTGAAGGGGATGATATTTCCTACAACTCATCTTCACACTCCAAGTCCAAGAAATGCTCTCACAAAAAGTTATCAATTTCAACATTATAGGTCATTTTCAAAAGTCAACAAAAAGACACTTTAAGTCAAAGACCATAAATTGAGATTGGTAAATCAAAATTACATGGGACCAAAGGCATTGGTTAGAGGACTTCAAGACCTTTCCAAAATGTCCAAGAACATGATCATAGCTTCAAAATTAAGCAAGATATGCATTGGAGAAGTTGGGAAATTTTTGGGAACTTTCAAAAGTCAACTTTGCCTAAAAAGCTTCAAATTTGCTAATGGGCCTCAAATTCTTCCTTGAATCATTACCCAAAGCCTATGCACGACCCATTGAGCTCAAAATAATTTATTTTCTTATTTTTAATTAATTAATTGGATTTATATTTATATTAATTCATTTAATTAGTTTTTATTATAAGAAAATTCAAAGATATGATTTTGTAGATCTTTTGTGCAGCAAATCAAACTAGGGCAAGTTGGCAAAGTCGTTTCTCATCCAAGGGGACAAGATCTTCCATAATTGGCAAGGTTTCATTGAAAAAAAGATTGAAATTTCATGATTGAAAATCAAATATTCCAAACATTAATTCATGGACCTAGAATCATGATTGTTTTTGACCTAGAATCATTCACATACATATGTACAAGGAAACCCTACTGAGGCATACACGAAAAAGCTGCTCACACGCCATAACCAATTTGCAACTTTTCAACAAAAACTTGGAAACTGATTTCATACTTGCAGGGTAATTCAAGGCCTCAAAACGTTTCCATTGCATTACTGACATTGCTAGGAAGCTATTGCAACCAAGAACAGGCTCCCATACTCAAAGAAACGGTAGAACAGAATCACCTTTTTCACAAATATTTCCATAATCGAATTCTGATTTTTATGCATCATTCATGTGTTTTGATTATTGATTTATGCTACTAACATCTCCCTGAAGCTTTTGGTAACGTTTAATTGTTCCAAAACTGCTTGTATCAAAATCCACCATTGAAGGATATTAGGTTTTCAGAACATCCAAATTAGGGCTTTCCTTGTATGGAAAAATTGGACTTCCAAACCTATATGGACAAAATCGTGGCAACAAGACGAATCGATTGAAACCCTCGCGCTCAATTTATTTAATCTGTGCGCGTGTTCTCTATTTTTCACAGTTTCAGTTTGTGGGGGTTTAAAACCCCCGCTACTTGTTTTATATTCTGCAGGAAGAACGAAGAAGAAGCATGCGTGGCGTCCTGTAACTGGAGCATTTGAACTTTAGCGCGTTTTTTTTGATTTCATACCATTAATATTTGTTTTTCTATATAATATTTGTTGTGTAATTATTTAACAAAAGCGTTTGGCAGCTCAGTTGGTGGATGACACGCTTGGTGAGTGCTGGGACCTGGGTTCGATTCCCAGGTCCCCCCATATACTTGATGATTTTTGTTTTAACACGTTCCTATGCAGCGCTCACTCAATGGCTCACCATACACACTCACGCTTAGGCCTGCAAAGTGGACATGAGATCAATCCAGTGGCCACAGAAGGAGGTCTATCATACGCCTGGGTCAACCAATATGCACTCAATCATGGAAAGTCAAACGAGCTTGTGCTAATGGGCCTGAATTACTTCCAAAAAACCTCCATATGGGCCAGACACCCCCCTTGGTTTGCAATTTTGTTTTCTTTTCTTTTCTAATTATAATTCTTTTCAATTGTTTTTTTAATTGTTTTTATTAATTCACCATTAATTAATTTTCATAATAAAAAATCAGAAACCAAAAAAATGTTTTATATTTAATTATTATTAATTTCATCACTAACCTATTTTTTGTAAATAAATTTCAATAACTAACTTAGTTAAATTAGGTTTTAATTTTAACACTTTTCTTAATAAATAAAAAATGCATAGAATTAGGTTTTTGACACTTTCATCTTTTTCATAATTAATTATTATTATCATTATTTATTCCTATTTATTATTATTATTATTATTATTTTGTACATAAATATGTAAATAATTAATTAGCTTAAATTAGGTCAACTTTGACATTTTCTTTAATAATTTAAAATAATTTAGAACTAGGGTTTTCTTTAATTCTTTTTCTTATTTTCATTAAATACAAAAAACATAAAAATACTTTCTTTTCTTTACTCAAATAATTATTATGTATTAATTTAATTTCAAGCAAAGGGTCCAACACCCTCGAACGTCCTGATTTTAATTCTTTCGCGCTTTTTTTTCTTATTGATTATTATGTAACTGCTTTCCGGATGTAATAGTAATTAGGTCTCTTTTACTTTCCGCATCTTTTATCAAAAACGGGTCTTTGTATTTTGGCGATGTATAGACCCGCGCCTTGTAATAGCGTAGCTTTTATCTTTTCGTCTTTTAATTTTCCGCACTCTTAAATTCTAAATTGCATGAAAGAATGTATGGTTAATTAAAAATAACTCGTAGCTCACAATGCCATGATCAAAGATAAGTGTTAACATGAAAACAACACACAAATACACACACCACTTCTAGGGTACGCCTCACTTGTTGCCTTCGAAACGTGGTCGTCAAGTATAGGACGTTTTAGCGGTCCTTATGTCCATGATCCAGTTGCCTCGAAACAGTTGCCTCGAAACAGTTGCCTCAAAATAGTTGCCTCGAAACGGTTGCCTCGGATTAAAAAATGATCAAGGACATAAGGGTAGCCTCTAAGGTATCCTACTGTTGCTTCAGCGACCACACTGTCCCTAAACTCGAATTGACCCGAACACCTCCAACGGTGGTGCTCCTACCTCTCAATGGTGGGATAGCACTACCTTAAGGACTCTTACACAACCTAATTCCTTAGGGTAGGTAGATGACTCATGGATACTTGCTCTCTAAAAAACAAATCAAAAATCTTTTCACACCGACACTTTCAAAAGCTTTCAAAACAAATTTTTCAAACACTCTTGAGGACTGATACAAGAGTTATTCAGAAATCTTTCAAAGGAACTTTTTGCAAAACCCACTCACATTTTGAAAAGCAAACATCATTTTGAAAACATAAGAGCAAGTATCTAAGAGCCCATGGATAACCATGGATATAAAGGGTGCTAACACCTTCCCTTTCTATAAATCTACCTCCCGAACTGAGAAACTATCTCATAAGGAATTTTGCTGTGCTTTTGTCCTGTCCATGTTGGAGAAAATAAAAGACGATGGCGACTCTTGCTTCTGTGACATTTCGCGAACCAGCATTAAACATTCAGTTCTAAATCCACCGATCACAGGTGTTTATCTTTATGCTTTCAGGTTATTCATTCATTTTGTATATACTTGAGCATACATATGCATTGCATTTTACTGTCTTCCATATACTACTGTTGTACTGGATCTGCTTCTTATTGGGTGGGTGTTACTATGAGGTAAAAGGCCCAATACCCAGGCCAGAGTTGTATACCATAGGAACCCTAGGAATAGAGTGGAACATGAACGGCTAGTTGACTTAGGCC
Source organism: Vicia faba (assembly GCA_948472305.1). NCBI lineage: Eukaryota > Viridiplantae > Streptophyta > Magnoliopsida > Fabales > Fabaceae > Vicia > Vicia faba. The sequence continues at coordinate 1,283,740,178 of OX451735.1, read as the reverse complement.
TCACTATCGCCGCCATGTCATCCACGCTCAGATGAGGTACAAATGAGGGGCTATCATTTTCACTTAGGTGATACGGCGATAGTTTTTCAGGAGTACCCTCGATTCTGAGTTACCATTGCCTTACCCTGACCTAGTTTTCACCCGTGAGCGAGGAGGGAATTCTTATTACAGGTACAGATGGTGACTATGATCAGACGGTGACTATTGGTTCTAATGGCTATGTTCTGGATTTCTGTTATGACTTTATGCAGATGCTATATCTTGTTGGTGATCGTATGGTTCTCAGATTTATTTTCTGAGTTCCTGACTTGTTTACCTGGAGGTTCATTCAAGCCTTCAATCTTGGTATTCCCAGCATGTTCAGAAATTCTCAACAGTATCCGATGTTCCAGAAGCCTTGACCCCGTACAATGGGAGATCCACATGGTACTCGGCTGAAACAACCGGCTGAAAATCATCAAACAATGAAGTCGCCATCGAACGTCTTTTATCCCACAGGAAGGGAAAGGTAAACATCGAGAAAACCTGAGAAGGGAGAAGTCACGGTCTTGCGACCGAGAGATTGGGTAAGGGAGTCTGTTACGCGAGGGGAAGGTATTAACACCCCACACGCCCGTAGTACTCTACGATATCCACTCTTGTTATCTATCTTATGGGTGTGTTTAATCTATGCTTACTGTCTATTATACTACTAAAAGGAATGCATGCAAAAGAAAAGAGAAAAGAATGTAGGTAAAATAAAATTGTGCTCGCCTGGGCCCTACCCCAATGCCTACGTATCCTTTTTGAGGAATCAGAGCTACCGTAGTTCGGCTCTTGTGTTTTTTATGGACAATGTTAATTCCGCCTTCTGCCGCAGCTCGACCTTTGGAGACATATGCGTTGGCACTGAAGTAAACTAATCACGTCCTTACCGGAAAAGGGTTTTAGAGAAAAGGTGCTAGAGTGCACAAAATAGTTTGAATTTGTTTTGTATTTTCGTTACCTTGAAAAAGGGTTTAGGTATGATTAGCATGTTTTCGATTTTCTAAGAAAAGAAGTTTTTGTTTTGAATGCATGGATGCAAAGAGGGAAGAAAAGAGTCTAAGGGAGACTAGCCTATTTCTAAACCTAATGTTATCATACAATGGTGTCCCTATGTCAAGGATGAAAGGGGAAGTTCCTACCTACTGTTAGCATGCATAGTTTACAAAATAAGGTCTAACTTGCGTCCGAACAGAGCAAGCGCATCCTAAGGGAACATGGTATGTACAAGGATAAAGCAAGCAAGCCAAGTAAAAAATAAGCACACCTAAAAGAGATCCTGCCTAGGTTAGCATGTCGAAGAAAAGTCTAAAAAACTATCCTATAGGGAGCATGCAATGAGAGCGAAGTCGTGATCTCAATTTCTAAATTGAGTGACTCATCGATCGGCAAGAAAGAATGGAAAGAGATAAAACCCTATAGGGAGCACGCACTAAGAGTGAAGTCGTGATCTCAATTGCTAAATTGAGTGACTCATCGATCGACAAGGAAGTAAACAAACACAAGCACAACACATATAACAAATGAAGTGTGGAATGCCTGCTACAGGTCTTTAAACAGCGACTTCGAGCGCACACTCTTTATTCCCTACTTCACATGATATCTAGAAAGTAATAAAGTGCGAAAATGAGGAACATAATGAGGTCGCAATGATACCGAATGGAGAAGGTTCGTTGCCTCTTCAAAGCCATGCAAGCCATAAGAAAATTCTACCGGGTGCTTCCTCGAATTTCTCTTAATGGTGATTACGCTCTTAGCTCACTTCAAAGCTTCTTAAACTTCTCAACCAAGTCCCTAGTATTCACCAAGATCCCACAAAATTATCCTATAATCAATTAAAGATCAATCATAACAACTATATAAAAGATGGAGTTGAAATAAGTATAGAGAATGAATCTTCTGGAGGTGCAAGGCTGAATTCAGTGGTCCATTGCAAGTAACTGAAATAGGCATTAAACCCAAACTAGCACAGCCCAATGAGATCTTTTTTGTTCACAAAATTCAGTCTCCTTCAAAAATTGCAATGGACTTATTAGATATTGTATAGCTCAAACCCATCACCAACTATTTCATTTTTTGTCATTTATTAAATTATACACAAGATATAATATAATAATAATAATAAAATAGGAATAATAAATAAAATTGGAATGAGGATTAGGTTTTGTATGTCATGTGACTGTGAAAGAGTCTCTTCTATGCTTGAAGCCAGAAATCGCCACCGATGAAACCTCTCAGCACCTCACCCGATGATTCTCGTCTCAGTGCCGCCTCACACACAACATTTTGTCTGCCGTATTTATCGTGAATACACCTCTTGGATTTCCCTCTGTTTCGCTTTAATTCCATCTCAACGTTTCTCTCAAGCGGCGGCCGGTTCCTTCAAATACCTTGCCATTCAGGATCTAATCGAGGTTCACAAAATCGAGGCAAGAAAGAGAGGTATCGGTCGCGCTTGCTGATTTGGTTGTTGATGCTATGAGAGGATGTTGTTGCGTTTCGATTTATATAAATTCTGCAGAAAAATGACGATGTTTTGGAATATATGATTTGCAGATCGACGATGATATCAGGTTGCTGAAGATTGAAGATTGGTGATGATGCTGAATCGATGAAGATGATGATGAAGGATGTGTTGAAGATTGAAGTTTGATGGAGATGCTGAACCGATGAAGATGATGATGAAGGATGTGTTGAAGATTGAAGTTTGATGGAGATGCTGAATCGATGAAGATGATGATGAAGGATGAAGATTGAGAGAGCAGAGGTTTGTGAAGGTTTGGTTACAAAGAGAAAGAAGAGAGATCAGAGAATGAGGGTGGTGGTTGAGGACGGAAGAGAGAGAAAGTAGAAGAAGTTACAGAGAGAAAATGAAGATTGAGGAATGGAAGTAGAGATCTGGAGAGAGAGATTTTTTTCTGTGATATTTTTGGTGATTCTTCTGAACACGAAGAAGAATTGAAAGAGGTATCAATCATTTTTTTTATCAATCTCCTAGATCTAGGAAAAGTTAGTTACCAGATAATTAATCATGGCCTTTGGATAATGACTTTCTGTTATGCCTTTCTACTCTTTTCTGTTATGTTTCTGTTGAGGACGTTGGGGGTTATGGTTAGAGGTGATTATACGGTTATGACAGTTGGAAGCAGTTGGTTAAAACTGAAGGTTAGTTATATGGTTTTTGTTTTTTGAGATAACAGTTAGGGAGCTGAGTTGGCTTTTTATTATGCAGGGTGTTTGGAAAATGGTTAGAAAAAGTTATTATGTTTAGGTTTTTCATTCTGCTAGCAGTTTGTTGAGAATTGATAATAACTGTTTCTTTTTGTTGTGTAAATGTTCAGGATTGCTTTGGATTGAAACAAAAGGCATAGATCATGGCAAGTTACAATACGCCGGTTTGGTCATGAAGAAGGTAATGAAGATGGAAGCAACAAGGTTGCATTCCAAACATGACAAGGCCACACAAAAAGCAATGATGAGAATCAATATATGCACCTTTAAGTGTATTTCTCATTTTTGTAGTATATTTTTGGATATTGTAAATGGTGTTGGGTATTTGTAATGTATGATTGAATGTAACATAAAATATGAATTCTTTTGCTTTGTAAAGAAGCTTGTTTCCACTTTCATGATGAATATCCTAAAGAAATGGCTTTGAACCCTCTTTTAATACTTGGTGGAAATTTGAATGAAACTTGAATGTTCTTGAATGCAATATTAATTTGGCATTTCCAAATCTTCAATCTCCTATCCAAAATCAAGTTCTCTTCAAATAGAACTAAGAGCTCCCAATGCTTCTCTTTATTTGCAACTTGAATGAAACATATGATATCGAACCTTTTTTTATGGATGACTCACGAGATAAACCCAAAGATGACTAAAGAAAGACTTTTATTTGAAATCCAAAATCTTGATCATGGATGAACATGGTGTGCTTTCTTCTTCGAAGTGACTTGAATTCCAAGGAATCCTCATGAATGGAATTTCCAAACTCAATACGCTTTGCCTCTTAAAATATTGATCCAATCTAACAAATTCGAACCAATTGAACTCATGACCCCAAATAATAACTTGAACGGATACTTTTACCATAATGAAAACAAGAAATGAGAGAACCAATAATGCCTTAATCTTAGGGAATTTGTAGCATCATCCTAGTATTACGTCTTTACTTGATGATCGACAAAATTAGTGCTTTGAATCCCTAATTCTCCGGTATTGGATACTCAATGAGGAGAAAGATAGCCTAAGACAAAATCCCGGTTCAAAATAACCTCAACTACAACCTTGATGAGACACCAAATACCATAAGTAAAAACCCTAATGTACTTTGGTTTGGATGAATTCTTGATGGAGGATGACCTTGTAGCTTGATGAAGAAAAGATCCACAATATCCATGAACACAAAATCCTATCTCCAACCATGAATATTGAAGAAGCAGCTTGAATCTCTTAAATGAAGATAAGAGCCTCAAAGCCATACAGGAACCCTAATTTTCAAGATCCTTGATCACGTGCCAGAAAAATGTTGTTAGCGAATGTATGTAATGTTAAATGATCTAATGGAAATATGTACATGAGAAAAGTGCGACAATGCGTAAACCAGATAAAAGTAGAAGGGTAGGACAAATTTAGGGTATTACACCGTCATGGCTGACCAAGTTCGGGATGACCAAAACATCCGCGTCGTCGACACCAACAACGGCCTCCCAGATAAAAATGGACTCCCTGACAACACCAGTAACCCCAGTCATAACACACTCCCCGGGGGCACCAACCCCAGGCCCTCAGTCCACCGCGACAGAGTTACTGCCTCATCTTCTTCAGTCCCTCTGCCGCTCGAAGAAGACAACGCAGCTCCCATAAGCCATCGAGCTGCCCAATTTCAGGAAGTCCCTGTCCCCGTCGGGGCAGATGCCACAACCCGCGCACTATTCGCGGTGATTAATCATAAAAATTACCTCATCTTCGCCCAGGGGGAAAGATTGAGGGAACTAGAAGAAGATCGAAGACCCGCGAGGAGACACAGGAGGCCCCAGACTCCACCTCCTCGAGTAACAGAGGTACATCTCTCGTCTCCCCCGCGGAGACGATACAGAGACACCTCCCGAAGCCCGTCACCCCGACCCTCAGGGAGACGACCCCCTTTGGAGAGGCAACCCGTCATTGAAGTTGGGGGACGCGGCCACGCCCCCATGCGGCAAGAAAGAAGACACTTTGAAGAAAGGCACGGAAGAATCAACCAACGAGCACCACGCTCGAGGGATGCCCCGCACGACCAGGACCTTCGGGCGCGAAAATATTACAGGTCCCCATCCCTGTCCCTGGAGTGAAGTGACGAGGACGACCCCCGCGGTCCCCTGTCACAAGCCATCATGGAGGCGCCCATTCCCCTGGGCATGGAGAAGCCTCCACATCTAAAGGAATACGACGGAGTCGCGGATCCGGTCGACCATATAGACGGGTTCAAGGCTATGCTGCACTACCACAACGTCGGGGGACCCATCAAATTCTGGCTGTTCCTCACGACCCTCAGAAAGGCAGCAATGGATTGGTATAAAGGCCTCGCCCCGGGATCAATCACCTCGTGGCGAAACCTGAAGAACCAATTCATAAGTTCGTTCACTGCGTCTCAGCGACACCCAAAGATCGAGGCGGCTCTCGAGGCCATCATCCAGAGACAGGATGAAACCTTGAGACAGTTTATTAATCGCTTCAATCGCGAAGCCATACAGGTCCCCTGCGCGGACCACATGAAAAGGTATTTGCTGGAGAGGGGGATCCTCCCCGGCACAGAATTCAGAAAGGCAGTAGGCATCGAGCCACCCCGAACGTTCGATGCCCTCCTCGAAAAAGCCAGGGCATACATGGATTACGAGGAAAGGGAGGCGGCCAATAGAGCCCGGGACCCCAGAACTCACGGATCCAGCAGCAACCCACGCTAGGAAGCCGCCCTCCTCGACAGGCCGGGGAGAAAAGAAAAGAGGACAGACCCCGAGAAGTCCGAGAGCAAAGAGGACCCTCGGGGCGTTTTACCGAATACACTCTGCTCACAGCTTCCCGCGAGCGCATTTTGGCGGAGTGTGCCAGCACGGATTTTAAAGACGGCGGCGTCAAACGCCCCCGACCTGCCCCCCGCCAAGCCCGGAGCAGACAAGAGTAAGTACTGTAAGTACCATAGGAGCCATGGTCATCTGACTGAAGACTGCGTCCACCTCAAGGACGCCATCGAAACCCTCATCAAGGGAGGGAGGCTCGCCCAATACCGGAGAAACGATGCTCCCCGTCGTGACACCCGGGAGACAAGAGAACCGGAGGAAGACGCCCAACCATCTGACGAGTCGGTCCGCGTCCAGACCGCCTTCTCCATCACCAGACCCGAGGACTTCTACGTCCCCGAACACCTGCAGGAGCCGCTCACGACACACAGCAGGTGGGAATAATTTCCCTCCGCCATGGTCATCAACGGTGGAGGATTCAACGACCTAACTATCAATTCGGCCAAGAGAAAACTAGATGAAATGGTCGACTCGGCACCTCCGCAAACGGTGACCTTTGAGAGGGTAAAAGGTAGGTCGAAGCCCATCACCTTTTACCTCGAATAGCTCCCCGGAGGAGCCCCCAATGCAGTCATTCCTCTACTAATAAGAGCGAGAATGGCTAACTTTGATGTGCACCGCATCCTCGTCGACGAAGGAAGTTTCGTCGACGTGATGTACAGTCAGTTATTTCGGACTCTACAGCTAGACGACTCGCACCTCTCGCCATATGTAGGGTCAGACTTACAGGTCTTCAACGGCTCGACCTCCAAGCCTTGGGGGTATGTCGAGCTCATGGTTACCTTCAGCGCGGGCACGGCGACGAGGCAAGTTAAAGTACGCTTCCTCGTCATCGACTGCTCGTCCCTCTACAACTGCATCCTAGGGAGACCAACATTGGAAGAACTGACCGCGGTACCCTCCACCGTCCATTTGAAGATGAAGTTCTACACCAAGAGGGCATGGGTAGCTACCATCCAGGGGGACCTAGCCGCTGCTCGAAGGTGTTTCAATGCCGCATCTTAAGGATGCGACACTGTCGACACCGGGACAAGGCCCGCCAAGAGACCAGCGATGACGAGACAAGAACCCGACAAGCCAGAGCCCGCTAAAGAGGAAGACCAGAGAGCTCCCCCGAAGGTGGACTCCATAGCTCTAGATGCTCGTTTCGATCAGGACGAACCTCCCAGCGGCGAGCAAATCCCCCTCCGACCAATCCCGGACAGGGACTTCGAGCTAGTCCCTCTCGGCACAGACCCAAGCAAAGGAGTGAAGATTAGCATCGACCTCCCCGACCTGGAAAGGAGGCAGATCAAAGCCTGCTTGCGCGAGAATGCTGACCTATTCGCCTGGAGCGCCGCGGAGATGCCCGGACTCGACCCTGAGGTCGCCTGTCACCGTCTCGCCATAGATCCTGCCGCCAAGGCCGTAGTACAACGTAGGCGTAGGCAGTCTCCAGAGAAAATGAAGGCTGCTGAAAAAGATGTAAAAGACCTCCTAGAGGCGAATTTTATTTCTGAAGCCCGATATTCAACCTGGCTGTCAAACGTTGTACTAGTTAAAAAGAATAATGGAAAATGGCGGATGTGTGTTGACTATACCAATCTCAACCGGGCGTGCCCGAAGGATGCTTTCCCTTTACCAAACATAGATATGCTGGTCGACAACTCGGCCCGCTACAAGACATTGTCGTTCATGGATGCCTATTCAGGCTATAACCAAATCCCAATGGCCATGGGCGACAAACATTGCACTGCCTTCATGACCAGCTCGGGAAATTATTACTACAACGTAATGTCCTTTGGACTAAAAAACGCAGGGGCAACTTACCAACATATGATGAACAGGGTGTTCCACAAGAAGATCAGAGACATGCTCGAGGTCTACATGGACGACATGATTGTCAAATCCCGAGAAGACACCGATCATGCAGCACAACTCAAGGTAGTCTTCGCCCAAGCAAGACAATGTAAGATGATATTCAACCCCGAAAAATGCACGTTCAGAGTCAAGGCGGGGAAATTCCTCAGTTTCTACCTAACTGAACGAGGAATCGAAGCCAATCCCGACAAATGTCGAGCATTCTCCGACCTCCCGACACTGACTTCGAATAAATCAATACAAGTCATGAACGACATGCTCACGTCATTATCCCGCATCGTCGCAAGATCCGCTCAGCACGCCCTCCCCTTCTTCAGACTCCTTTGCAAAGAAGCAGCCTTCGAATGGACCGAGGAATGCGAACGGGAACTATGCCACCTAAAACAAAGTCTATCCCAACCACTCGTGCTATCTCGACCAGTCGACGGGGAGCCATTATTCCTATACTTGGCCGTCTCAAATGAAGCCATCAACGCGACTCTCATCCGCGAGACCACCGACGGGCAGAAACCCGTTTATTTCACGAGCAAAGCCCTACAAGGACCCGAAATCAGGTACCAACAAATAGAAAAAGTAGCTCTATCCCTCGTCAACGCGGCGAGGAGACTCAGACACTATTTTCTGGCCCACACGGTCATCGTGCGAACCGACCAACCGGTTAAACAACTCTTAGGTCGACCTGACATGGCGGGCCGAATATTGAAATGGTCCTTAGAAGCTCTCCGAATTCAACATTCGATACGAAAGCAGGAAAGCTCTGAAAGCACAAGCCCTGGCCGACTTCGTCGCGGAAATGACCGCTCACGACCCACCCGCAGGGAAAGAGCACAAATGGACCATCTTCGTCGATGGAGCCTTCAGCTCGTCCGGAAGCGGCGCGGGGATCTTCCTGGAAAATGAGGAAGGCGTAGTGATCGAACACTCATTAACCCTCTCCTTCTCGACATCGAACAACCAAGCAGAGTACGAGGCCCTGCTCGCCGGACTAAGGCTAGCCGAGGACCTAGGAGCCCATGAGATACAAATCTTTACGGACTCACAACTCGTTACTTCCCAAGTCCAAGGGAGTTACCAAGCTAAAAATGACAGCCTCGTCGAATACTTAAACTTAGTCAAAAAACACATGACAAAGTTTGAGCGAGCAGAAATATCACACGTCCCGCGCGAGCAAAACACAAGGGCATACATATTGTCCAAACTCACGAGCACGAGAAAGAAGGGCGGAAACAAATCTGTCATACAAGAATCCCTATCACGCCCGAGCATCGTGAGGTCCTCGACACCAGTCGAGGTACACGCCATAGGAGACGCCTCGTCCTGGATGACCCTGGTGTACAATTTTCTGACAAAGGGCGAACTCCCCTCGGACCAGACATAAGCGACCATCACGAAGCGACGAGCATGCTCCTACGTGGTGCTCGAGCATAAACTATATCGCAGGGGATTCTCCATTCCCCTCCTGAAATGCATCGACGAATCCACAGTCCCCAAGATATTACGGGAGATACACGAAGGGATTAACGCCCAACACATGGGCGGTAAGTCCCTGGCGAGGAAAGCCCTTCGAGCGGGGTATTATTGGCCGACGATGCATCAGGACACCAAGGAACACGTTAAGAAGTGTGACAAGTGCCAGAGGCACGCCGACATGCACCTCGCTCCCCCTCACGAGTTGAGTATACTGTCATCCCCGTGGTCGTTTGCGTGGTGGGGGATGGATATCCTCGGACCCTTCGTGCAAGGAACTTACCAAAACAAGTTCCTAATTGTGGCCGTGGATTACTTCACGAAATGGATAGAGGCCGAGGCTCTCGTGAAGATCACCTCGCACAACATCCTCCGTTTTTACAAAAGAAACATCCTCGCCAGATTCGGGATTCCGAGAGCACTTGTCACCGACAACGGCACCCAATTCACCGACCACGGATTCCAAAACTTCATCACCAAACTGGGGACCAAACAACACTTCACCTCGGTCAAACACCCTCAAACCAACGGGCAAGTTGAGGCCGCTAACAGAGTCATCCTCCGAGGACTCAAACGCCGGCTCGAGGAGCTGCACAGTGTCTTGTGGGCGTATCGCACCACGCCCCATTCAATGACGGGCGAGACCCCTTTTCGACTAACATACGACACCGAAGCCGTCATCCCAGTAGAAATCAGGGAACCCTCCAGGCGGACAAAAACTCCCCTCGACGAAGAAATGAACGACGAGGCACTCAGAGACAAACTCGACTTAGTTGAGGAAATTGGATCGGGGGCAGCCCTGCGTGAGGCCACCCTAAAACAACTAGTGGCCCTGCGTCACAACGACAAGGTCATTAAATGCAAGTTCGAGATCGGCAGCCTGGTGTTACGAAGAAACCAGAAAGACTCCCGCGAAGGGAAATTGGCCGCAAACTTGGAAGGGCCTTACCGCGTCCATGGCACCACAGGTACCGGGGCATACTACCTCGAGCAACTAGATGGAGAACCATTGCCACGACCCTGGACGCTTCTAAACTAAAGCAGTACTATAGTTAAAAAACCCTTAACACTAAGGACTCTCGTCGTCGAACACCCACATCCAGTCAACAGAGCGAAATGTCTCGACCACGTAGATAGGCCAAGGTACGGGCCCAATCTACGCCCAAACGACATAACGTCGTTCAGCCAAACGAGCACGAACGATAGTGCCCGACATGGACACCTCAATCGAGCTCCACTGTCGAAGTACCCACATGGCAGAACACCCAGCTCGCGATGGGCAGTTCATGCCACGGGAAAGCGACCCCGATCTGGGTCATACGCCCAAGCAAGCGGCTTTACTCCGCACGACCGACGCATTTCGAAGTACGTCGGACCACCAAATGGGTCGAAAGAATCTCCACTCGAGGACGTAACTTAGGCAAATTTCACCACAAAGTAACAGCCGAGCACAAGCATGACTCGAGAACGTAACTTAGGAAAATTTCCCCACAAAATAACAAGCCGAGCACAAGCATGCCCCGAGGAAATAACTTAGGCAAATTTCGCCACAAAGTAACAGCCGAGCACAGGCGAGACTCGGGGACATAACTTAGGCAAATTTCATCACAAATATAAAAACTTAGACACGAGCAAATATTAAAGGTCGAAATAAACATCCATTCAAAGGATCGTAAGCAAAAACAAATAAAAATAAACCGACCAAGAAGGTCGGCGATGTTCAGAAATTACAGGCACGGGCACGCAGGCCCCAAAAAATATGCACGGGCACGCAGGCCCCAAAAACAACTATTAGTAAACAGGCGCGCAGGCCCGACCAGAATTCCACGACTAGACTTCCCCGGGACTACCAGCATCCACGACAAGAGACTCAGGAGGAGGCACGACCTGGTCGTCGATGATCTGGGACATGAAACCCACCCCCTCGGTATTCAGGCCAGGATTCAATAAAGTGAGCTGGCTAACCGCGGCCTCAAAACCATTTGCCAAGGCGCCAACACAGTCCGTTTCAAGGAGATGGATGCGCGCGACCAGATCCGAGCGACTCCGCAAGGGGGCTGTCTCCTCCAACTCATCCTCAGCGGGAAGCATGGCGGCCTTCAGATCCTCGACTTCTTTAGCCAGACGCTCATTGTCGGCCTCCAAGCATTCTCGGTCCAGTCGAAAATAGTCTCTCTCCTCGGCAACCTTCCCCGAGTTTTCCTCTCCACGGCCAACAGTTCGGCTTGCTCGCGGAACATCTCCTCAGATCGCTTCACAGCAGCGTTCAACTTACGAGAGCCGGCAGCGAGGGCAGCTTTCTCCAGCTCCAGTTCCCTGACGCGGTCAGAGGAGTCCGACCCCTCCTCAGCAAGGACAACGGCCATCTCGACCATCTTAACCATCCCGACCATACTGACGGCCATATGTTTTCTCTGACTTTCTTTGTTTAGCCGCCTGATGGTCTCAGCCTCCTCGACACTTACTGTCAAGGGAAACCCCTCGAAGAAGCCTTCCTCTTTAAAGCAGGGGGGCAGGCCAAAGGCCCTCACTACGACAGACTCGTCGCCGACTTCCGACTGGCTCTCTACCCGGTTTCTCTTCCTCGTTATCAGCTCAATGGGTTGTTCGACGTCAGGGGAGTCCAGGGACCCGCTAGAAGCATCACCAAAACTGGTCGGCGGGCCCATCCTTGTTGCCTGTGGAGCTCGCACCAACCTTCTATTCACTTTCTTGTCCTGAGTCAATTTTAAGAGCCTCTCCCTTCGTCCGGACATATTGCCTGCAAAGAAGAAAACCCGGGTTAGTTACGAGTAAGTAACAAACAAAGAAACTAGAACAAAACTATAAGACAGAAAGCAACCTAGTAGGTCCACGGCCTGCCCGTAGGACTGGCGCTCGACAAGCGCCTTGGTATCTATAGGACGGGCCTCGAAGGTCGGTTAACCTTCCTCGTCAAGAATGTCTTTCCCCTCCCTCGTGAACCATCGGGCAGGGAAGAAGTTGTCGACATACTTGCAAAGGGTACCGTAGGCTTCCTCATCCTCGGAACTCATCCCTCCCGCGGGCGTATGGTAGTGCCCTGTACCATGCTCGTAATGGCGCGAGCACTAATGCAACTGGAACTTGGATACACGCCCTAACACCGGGCGACCCTCGTCGTCCATAAGAGGCTCCCCGTTCTCGTCGGCCATTGCGGTCTCCTCTTCGTATATAGAATCCAAAGCAGTCTGGGTGACCGGCCACACGACATACCATTTGTCCTTGAAACCCCGGACCGAATCCATGTACATCCTGAAGAGCCTCTTCGACTGTTTCAGGGAAACCCAACTATGCCTGCCTCCTCGAGACTGGCGTTGCAAATGAAAAACTCTGAAGAAGAGAGGAATGGTCGCCCCGATCCTTAAGAAGCGACATGTCAGCTCGAACGCCCGAAGAAAGGCGATCAAATTGGGGTGAAGATGCGAGGGGGCCAAGTCCAGATGGCAGAATACCCCGACCTGGAAATCACTGAAGGGGAGCTTAAGGCCGAGGTCCTTGAACGCGATTTCATACATGGGAAAACAATAATCAGAGAACTTCGAACAGATCCGCGTGTCGAGAGACGGCCTTGTGACAACAAAGTTCTTCTAGAAGCCCGGTTGACTACCGCCGTGTTCGACGATAGTGTAGGCGCTCCGACTACGCCGACTATATGCCGAGGCAATCCCTCGGGGCTCGGCGCCCACCCAATCCAGCGAAGGATCATCAACAATGTCAACTAGGGTTACATTCTCCTCGACACTCTAGTCCTTGACCTCATTACGCCCCGAAGACTCCGGTTCGTCAGCCATTTACCTGCAAAGCACAGGAAACCGGTGAAATTTGAGAGAAAATCCATATGCTCGCCATAACTGAGGGGAAGTAGGGAACGACAAGCCAAGACACACTCCGCGCGCGTTAAAACATTGAGGATTCGAACAAGATCCTGGTTTCGCCTCCCCGACGCTAAGGTGCCACGACGAGTTATCCTACATACTTCCTAATGGGCCAACATCCCGGCCAGCCATGGGTACGCCGACCTAAACTACGGATGTGATGGGCAATATCATGAATCCTAAACCTAGAACTATGGGTTTACCGGGTAGTATCATAGAATTATGTGTCCAAAACCATGAAGGTCCCGGGCAGCGTCGCGAGTCACATACCTAAAGCTATGAGTTTACCGGGCATAAACATGAATATACCGGGCACAAACATGAATGTGTCGGGCACAAACATGAATGCACCGGGCTCTAATCCCAGATGTGGGTTTCTAACATCCAAATAACGGAAAAATTACCTACAACGAAGAAAAATAGGAGGGATAAACGCTTACTTGGAAGTTAAGAAGAAGGTACGGCAGCGGTGGAGAAAATCAACGGAGGAAGGTACGGTAATCTTGCGAAGTTGTAGAGAAATAGCGACGGCAAAGGCAGAGGAAGAAGGAGAAGCGCGAAGAGGAAAAACGAATTATGGGACCCAAGGATCCTATTTATAGGGATGACGTGGAATACGAAACGTCACCCCGGGGAACCACGAATTTCCCCTCCTCGACATCTACTCCCCTAGGCAATGATGGTTCTACTCTCGCTAGGGTGGCGTCACGGTTCCCAAGGGTTGCCTCGTATATCCAACGAACACAGCCCGCGAGGAATCCCTCGAGCACGCATCGACAAGGGTTATGCCACGAACGCAACTCATGAGAAACTTCTCGAGCAGTCACGGGGAAGCAAATATCCTAGGCCGGGCATCAGACCCCGTGGCAAAGGCGAGCTGAGGTCAAGTCATAACTCCTGCTCCAGGAGCCACGACTTGGGGGGCTCCTGTTCTGGACTGGGCCCGCCCTGGCCCAAAGGCAAGAACGAAGGCCCAATCCAAGCAACTCTTCGAGGAGCGCGCGCCCGACCAGAAACTGCAGCCGTGCCCACCGTTGCCCGCGAACATGGTGTCCTCGACCACGGGAACTCCAGCTCGAGCCCAGCTCGAGCACCCTCCTCGTAGGGAAGACTCTGACCGTTACCAAATCACCTGAACTCCGGAAAGACCGCGTCTTCGTCCCTCCTCGTTTCTCGCAGAGCATCACCAGGAAGGAGACCACGTGCGGGTCCCCACTACACACGTAGAACCTGGCAATTCCTTTATTGGGCCAGTTCTGGTCGGCCCAATGAAGGGACCTTGGCCCCGCGCTGGGGGCTATAAATACCCTCTGTTCCTAGAGGGTCAGGTATTGATCTCTTACCCATACATACGCTTTTTACCTGCTCATTCCGTCACTCATTTTAGCATCGGAGTGCCTTGTAGGTACCCCCCCCCCCCCCATCTCACTCAACTTCTTCTCGGAGTCAGTCGTGACGGTCCAAGTCTAACCAGGAAAGATCAGTATTTATATTATTATTTTCTAAAAATGACCGGTTAATATTTATTTTGGTAATTTGATAATTATTTAGTTGATTATTCGGTCCGGTAGTGGATTAAATTGGTTTATTCGGTTTATCAGAAAATGATTAATTTTATATAGTAATATTATATTTGGTGTGTGTTAATTGATTAATTAGTGATAATTAAATAATTAAATTATTTATTTATTATGATAAGAGTTAGGAAAAAAAGAGACAGTAAGTTAGAAATTAGAAAGAGAAAAACAGAAAGAAAAATAGAGAGAATAAAGAGAAGAGGGTTGAAGAGGAAAAGCTAGGGTTTACAAGGAGAAGGAAGTTGATGTAAAAAAATATACATCTCCATCTTGCAAAATCAGAGCTATAATCGGTAAGGGTTAGACTTCCTCTAAACATCTAGTATATTTTTATTGCATTTGAGTTCGTTTTTTTTCCGGTTTAGGCGGTAAAATTAGTTATCCAGAAATTAATGAAATTTGACGGGGTAACTAAGTTAAACCCATAGGTAATTATGGTTGAGTTATTTTTTTGAGATTGCGACGTTTTCGGAGACTGGTCGGAATTGTGTTTCTAATTTGCCGGTATAGGCGGTAAAAATTAGTTATCCGGAAATTAATGAAATTTAACGGGGTAACTAAGTAATATGCGTAGGTAATTATGATTGAGTTATTTTTTGAGATTTCGACGTTTTCAATGGCTAATCAGAATTGTGTTTGTTTCTAATTTACCGGTATAGGCGATAAAAATTAGTTATCCGAAAATTAATGAAATTTGACGGGGTAACTAAGTTAAATGCATAGGTAATTATGGTTGAGTTATTTTTTTGAGTTTTCGAAGTTTTCAAGGGCTAATCGGAATTGTGTTTGTTTCTAATTTGCCGGTATAGGCGGTAAAAATTAGTTATCCGGAAATTAATAAAATTTGACGGGTTAACTAAGTTAAATGCGTAGGTAATTATGGTTGAGTTATTTTTTTGAGATTTCGACGTTTTCAAGGGCTAACCAGAATTGTGTTTGATTTGAATAAATCATGGAAGTAACATTGTTTAAACTTGTATGTTACTTGATTTGTGAATTATATTTGCAATGCATGTACAATTGTTGGTATTTCATTGTGTTGGAATATGTGGTATGTGTATGTTAAGGTCGGAAGTGGTCTTAACTGCATACGAGTTGTTGATTGTACATTGCATGGTATGGTTGATCTTGAAATAGAGACGGTGAAACGGTGGGTTCACATTTTATAGACGTTGATCTTATAGTGGAAATAGACGTAGTGGCTTTGATCCTATGTGGAAAAATAAGCGGTGGAACTTTGGGTCCACAAGTCGGTACCACATTTGCATTGGTTGCATCGAGATGTGAGTCACATGCATAATGATATATATTATGAGTTTATGTGAAGATGATTGAGTTTGTGAAATTGGTTATGATGTGTGAATGAGTGTGATTATATGGTTAGGATGATAAATGGTTAAAGAGATAATTCTTGAATATAGCGGAATATGGAATATATGAATGTGCTTATGTTAGTGATATACACATATATTCAAGTATGTAGAATTTCTTTTATTTATTGCTTTCCATTGTTTTAAATTATATATTTCATGATTATTGGAATTCTCACCCTTTTGTTGGAATGATACTTGATACGGCATCACTCAGGTACCGATTGATGGTAGTGCGAGACACAAGGATTAGCGGATGCATTTAGGCTTGTAGTCCGTTATGTTTTGGTTATTGAGTCGATGCTTTGATTGTAACACTTGGGGGTTTAGTGTTCGCATTTGAACTCTTATTTTGTGGATGGATTATACTTGTATATAATCCTTTATTTTGATCATATTTTGATGTATGTATTATGAGAATTGATAACATGTTTGGTGTATGAACCATATGGCTTAATGCCTTAAATTTTATATTTTGATTCCTCCTTTGGAGATGAAGTTACTATGATTCTGTTGCATTTGCACGAAAAAGAAAGTATATGCCATGAATGTATTATGTGATTAAATGATTAAAGTGACGAATATGTCATGTATGTCTTTCTTGAATAGGTGAATTGATGTTGTGACACTCCTTCCGTGCAATTTTATTTTCTCTGATTTTAATTATATCGTTTAATTCGGGGTTTATTAGAAGGGGTGTTACACTCAAGGCCTCAACAAGAGCATCATTATTCCTTCCGGCATCCATCGTCCTAAGATTCCAAACAAACAAACAACCAACAACACTCGTCAGACAAACAGTATCAATTGTGTCATATACACAAATCTAATACAACATGAATTAAACTCATTAGTAGCCTGGCCAATCTGACCAACCATTTCTCTGATATCACTATTGTAAAATTCTCTAATCCAACATAGCATAAATAGCATAATCAGAGTAAAAATAACATTTATCTCAAAGAGGGCGTCACATTTTGAATTCACAAAATATCCAAGAAATTCAAACATGCGTACTGGTCATGATCATAACACGTATTCAAACTTCATATTTTCAAAATCATGCACATCACAGCGGAGTAATTCTTTACTCAAATAATAATAATAATAATAATAATAATGATGATTAAATCCCATACTATAATCATAAATTATCATAACAAGTCATAGATCTAAAATCATTAGGCACTGAGACCACTCAACATAAACTCTCAACATACAATTCAAATAAGAGAAATAACAATATCTCTTCAAATAAACATGAGTTCAACCCCCCCCCCCCCCCCCCCCCCCCGTGTTACATAGACCAGAGAAATGACTCACTACCTTGAGATAAACAGATAGATAAGGATCTAACTCCTCTGACTAATCCTGGCAAGTATCACCGATATTCTCGGTACCTGCACGATATCGCATAGAACATCGTTGCAACAGAAGGGTGAGAGTTCACATCATTATGGATATATATAATATATATAATATAAATAATGTACATAACACACATACATTCCAAGAATTCATCACATTCGTATAATTATCTATACAATATGGCTTCACCAATACAAGTACCAAGATAATTATATCCAAGTAGAATAATTCACACAATCATCACATAGATTGCAATTATCATCAAACTCACGGTTAAACCAATTATCACACACATTACACATTCAAAGCAAAACATCACATACCAACAAATGCGACTCTAATGTGAATCAAGCATATGGTACCATCGTGAACATCAAGTTCACCTCGCTCTCGATTTGATATTTAGAACCAGAGTCACGCTTCCGATCGGGACAAGACCAAAGCCCACCAATATGAACATATAATTTACCACTTCTATTTCCACACAAGGATCAAAGCAACCAATATGAACATATAGTTCACCGCTTCTATTTACATATAAGGACCAAAGCAACCAGCCGGAGTTCAATCTCCCCATGCATGCATGTGCAAACATAACCAATTATATACAAATTAAGATTATCACCAATCCTTAATCATACCGTATATCATAATAATCCATCAAAATGAATTATCCACCGTTGCACAAACACACATATATCATCAACACAATGCAATCATACAACATTCATCAATCATATATATCACGAATAGCAAACAATGTCAAAACATGTTATTTCCATTCATCGTCCACTCATGACACATAACAAATAATATCCAAACTATTATTCCAATCCTCTAATTCCAACAAACCTAGTTCTATATTATAGTTTATTGTGTTAGCTTTCTAACGATTCAAATGGCGCCTAAAATAAAGTTACGGTTCAAAAGTTATGGTCGTTATAAAATTTGCTAGAAAACTTGTTGTATGAGTCGACGCAAAACCCTGTATGAGTCAACGCAAAGAATGAGTTGACACAAAAGAACTACGAGTCGACGCAAAACTGCGTGACAACACTTCCTTGCCTGGCAGGTTGTCTCGCGCCGACGCCCCTTCAGTTTGAGTCGACTCAAACTTCTAAAACATGATTTTTTTCTGCATTTTAACTTAATTTCCACACGATTTTTCTTATCAAAAACACTACCCATCACTACAAAAACATCATATTTTCCAATTTTATCAATAATCCATCATCCTAACATGAAGGTACTCATTCTATTCCATTTAACACGTCAATTTCTATCAAATCCATATATTTCTACACAAACCATAACATGTGAGAGTTTAGATCTAGAAATTGAAAATCAAATCATACCTAGCATGTTACTACCCATTGCATACCATACACACCCATAATAATAAGAATTCTCCCCCTTACCACTTGAAGATTCACCTCTAGGTTTTGCCTATTCTCTCTTCCTCTTTCTCCTCTTCTCTTCTTGTTCTTCTCTTCTTTTCACAAAATGAGAGTTCTAATCTATTATCTCTCATAACCCTTACTAACTATAGTTCTCTTATTGGGATTAGTAATTCACACCTCCTTATTACTTCTATTTCTCATTATTAGGCCCAATTATCTATTTTCTATTCTTACTCATAAACTCAATTATTCAAATAACACATATATTCTAATAATTCAAATATTCACCAAATCACACAATTAAATTAATTACCATAAAATATAACAATTAATAAAATAATTAAATAATACTAAATATAAATTGGAATGTTACAACTCTCCCTCACTAAAAAGATATTTGTCCTCGAAAGTTACCTCAAACGAACAACTCAGGATACAAATCCTTCATCTGACTCTCAAGCTCCCAAGTCACATTACCATCTGCCGATCCTCCCCAAACCACTTTTACCAAAGTGATTTCTTTACCTCGATGTTTCTTCACTTCCCTATCCTCCATCCGCATATGTGATGTCTCAACGGTCAAATTATCCCTTACTTGCACATCATCTAATTGGATAATATGGGACGTATCTGTAATGTATTTCCTCAACTGAGATACATGAAATACATCATGAAGATTAGCAAGTGATGGTGGCAA
This sequence comes from Vicia faba, assembly GCA_948472305.1. Taxonomy (NCBI): domain Eukaryota; kingdom Viridiplantae; phylum Streptophyta; class Magnoliopsida; order Fabales; family Fabaceae; genus Vicia; species Vicia faba. Next base: position 1,283,720,460 of record OX451735.1, on the reverse strand, counting down.
AGCATTCCTATATGCCATTTCACCTACTTTCTCGGAAATCTGATAAGGACCAATAAAATGCGGTATCAACTTACGTGACTTTAAAGCTCTACCAACACCAGTTACCGGAGTAACCCTCAAATACATGATCATTCTTCTCAAACTCAAGCCTTTACTCCTCTTATCATGATAACTCTTTTGACGACTCTGAGAAATCCTCATCTTATCTCAAATCATCTTGATCTTATCCGTAGTCTGTTGAACTATCTCAGGTTTAACCACGACACTCTCACCAGATTCATACCAACACAAAGGCATCCTACACCTTCGTCCATACAAAGTCTCAAACGGTGCCATTTTAATACTCGAATGGAAACTGTTGTTATAAGTAAACTCAATCAAAGGCAAGTAACTATCTCAAACACCTCCTTGCTCCAAAACACAAGCTCTCAAAATATTCTCAAGTGATTGAATCGTCCTCTCAGTCTGACCATCTGTTTGCGGATGATACGCCGAACTCAAACGCAACTTTGTACCCAAAGCACTTTGTAGACCTTCCCAAAAATTCGAAGTAAACCTTGGATCTCTATCAAAAACAATACTCGACGGAACACCATGAAAACTAACAACATTCTCAATATACAACTTAGTAAATCCCTCCATTGGATAATCAATCCTAATCGGAATAAAATGAGAAGATTTCGTCAATCTATCTACAATGACCCAAACAACATCACAATTACTCGGAGTCCTCGGGAAACCTGAAACAAAACCCATAGAAATTCTATCCCACTTCCACTCAGGAATGGATAACAGTTGCAACAACCCAGACGGTTTCTGTTGTTCAACCTTAGACTTCTGACAAATCAAAGAAGAATACACAAACTCTGCGATATTTTTCTTCATACCTGACCACCAAAATAATTTCCTCAAATCTTGATACATCTTAGTAGCTCCAAGATGAATACTCAAACCACTATAATGTCCTTCATCAAGAATTCTTCTCTTCAAATATCCCACATCTGGAACACAAACTCTATCACGAAATCTCAAGATACCATTCTCATCAATCCAAAAATCACCACCTCGACCTTGATTGATCAATGCGAATCGATCAATTAAACTCAAATCAAATTTCTGTCCTTCTCGAATCTCATCAAGAATAACACTAGTAAGCTTCAACATACCAAGCTTAACACCAGAAGAAGTCTCTTCACAAACCAAACTCAAATCTTGAAACTGTTCAAGTAAATCCAACTCTTGCACCATCAACATCGACATATGCAAAGACTTCCTACTCAAAGCACCATCTACAACATTCACTTTACCAGATGGTAATTCAAACCAAAATCATAATCCTTCAAGAATTCCAACCATCTTATTTGTCTCATATTCAAATCTTTATGATCAAACAGATACTTCAAACTTTTGTGATCACTAAACACATCAAACCTCGATCCAAACAAATAATGCTTCAAAAGTTTCAATACAAACACCATAACAACTAACTCTAAATCACGTGTCAGATAATTCCTCTCATGAACTTTAAGTTGCCTGGAAGCATAAGCTACCACTTGTCGATTCTGCATCAACACACCGCCTAAACCCATCAAAGAAGCATCACAATAAACCATAAAAGGTTCTGCCAGATTCAGCAAAATCAAAATAGGAGTGATTGTCAACCTTCTCTTAAGCTCTTGAAAATTAGCTTCACACTGTGAATTCCGAATAAAAGCTTGACCCTTCCTAGTCAATTGTGTTAAAGGTAACACCAACTTTGAAAAGCCTTCAATGAACTTCCGATAATAACCAGTCAAACCAAGAAAATTTCTAATCTCAGAAACAGATTTCAGAGCTTCCCATTGAGACACAACCTCAATCTTTGCAAGATCAACAGAAATATCCCTACTCGAAATCACATGACCAAGGAAATTCACTTCCTTCAACCAAAACTCACACTTAGAAAGTTTAGCATACAACTGCTTCTCCTTCAACACAGATAACACAATCCTCAAATGTTCAGCACGGTCCTTTTCACTCTTAGAATAAATCAAAATGTCATTAATGAACACAACAACAAATTGATCAAGATACTCATGAAAAATCCTGTTCATATATTCCATAAATACACCAGGTGCATTGGTCACACCAACCGACATTACAAAATACTCATAATGACCATACCTCATCCTAAAAGCAGTCTTCTGAATATCTCCAGCCTTCACACGAATCTGATGATACCCAGACCTCAAATCAATCTTACTGAACACATTCGCCCCAACCAACTGATCCATTAAATCATCAATCCTCAGAAGTGGAAACTTATTCTTAATAGTCACTTTGTTCAGTTGTCCATAATCAACACACAACCTCATAGAACCTTCTTTCTTCTTAACCAACAAAACACGTGCACCCCACGGGGACACACTCGGATGAATAAACTTCTTCTAAAGTAAATCCTCAAGTTGACTCTTCAACTCTTTCAACTCAGAAGCTAACATCCGATATGGAGCCACCGAAATAGGACTAATTCCAAGAACTACGTCGATCGTAAACTTCACCTCATGTTCTGGCGGTAAATCACTTACATCTTCAGGAAACACCTCAGGAAAATCATGGACAATAGGCAACTCACCCATAGTTTGCTTCTCGCCGAGATCCAACCTTTCCAACAAAGGAAACAACATGGCACCATCTTGCATAGACTAATCTACTTGCATAGCAGACAAAAAAAAATTCCTCTCGACACCAGAATCACGAAAGATAATTATCTTATTAAAACAGTTGATATAAACATGATTGTACTCCAAACAATTCATATCAGGAATCATATCAATTTGATCTAACAGAAGACAAACTAAATCAATCCCAAATTCTCTACCAAATATACTCAGTGGACAATTGAAACACACAACAGAAGTAGACACAGAACCCATAGCAGGAGTATCAATGGTCATATTTCCATGCATATCAGACAATTTAAGATTCAACCTCTTAACACAATCCAAAGAAATGAAATAATGTGTTGCACCAGTATCAATGATAGCAATCAAAGGTGTACCACACTACGCCAAAAAAGACCTAAGAAAGCGCTTTTTTTGCCCTTTAGCAGCACTTAAAAGCGCTGCCTATGGTGGCGCTGCTGTAGGTCTAGACAACGCTTTTTTTATTTACAAAAAAGTGCTGCCATATGTATTCTTTAGCAGCGCTTTTCCCTGAAAAATCTCTTTCTAAGGTAGGCCTGTAGCAGCGCTTTTTCTTGAAAAAACGCTTTCTATTGACCCCCTTTAGACAGCGCTTCCAAAAGCGCTGTCTAATGTATTTTTTAAGGCATCTTTAGGCAGCGCTTTTCTAGGAAAAGCGTTTTCTAAAGTAGGTGTTTAGCATCGCTTTTACCTAAAAAGAGCTTTCGTTGCTTCACGTAAATTTAAGCATTTTTTATGTAAAAATGCTGCGTATTCTTTCTTTTTTAGAAGGCCTATTTTTGGGAATAATCCCATAAACCTGTACTTCAAACCTTACATTTCAACGACCCTTTATTTTAACAAAGAAGCCGTTACATACAAAAAAAGTATTATATACCATTATAATACCATTATATACCATTATATACCAAAATATAGACACCATTATAATTCAATTCAGATGTTTGCTACTACGTATGAGGAGGATGCACTATAATAAGGACAAATTTATGACTATTTCGAACAACAAATTTATGACTATTACAAGAAAACCTTCTCTTATAAGAGGCAAAACAAACTCCAAGAATTTCGTATAAAGGTGATAGTACTCAAGTACAACAAAACCTTTTATTCGAATTCGCTTATATATGATATGTGCCAAATTCGTTTCAGCCTGAAATCGCCAAAATCCGACGAGCGGACGGTCCTGGTCCTACAAATAAGGTATGAACAGAATAACACGGTCAATTAAACTAACTTGGGTCCAACACAATTAAAATTTTTCATAACACTTTTCAACTTCCAATACCTTATATGATTCTTTTCTGAATAAAGTATTCACACCATTCCTCCTTGATTTCTTCCAATTGATTTTTCCTGTAATGAGCACACTTGCATTCATCAAAGTACTACATAACAAAATATAATATGCATAATTTAGTTAAAGGTAATAAATTATATAAAATATCCGATAAATATTAAAATAAATCCTGTTATAAATCCATACCTTGATTGGAATCTCTATTCGATTCAATAGAAGGATTTCTTTCATAAACCTCAAAACAAAGTATCTGCAATCTATACTGTTATGCTGTTGAGCACACTACATAGAAAAATAAATAAGAATGTATAGTTGTCTTGTTTTATCAAGTAGCATCACTATTATAAGCAAAATTGTGAAAATTAATGTACCTCCACTTTGATCAATGTAATATTGCTTGATCTAGACCGTGATACTCAAGCTTCTCTTTGAGAGTGGAATACTTGTATTGATCTAACAATGAAGAAAAAAATGAAAATGAAATGACAAATATATAAACCCACTAAAGAAATATAAAAAAATGAAATGGTAAACACCCTTACCTTTTTCACTAACGTCTCTTTCTTTTCTTGGTAGGAATATGTTCTACTCGTCTCTTAACTACGTGGATGGTTGGATTGATCCAAATACCGTCATTATGGTCATTTATAATATATGATTCATTGACTATAATATTCTCATCTTCATCATTTCTAGTAAACGATTCAATCTCAACATCAATATCACCTTGATCTTCAATGTTTTCATCAATTACTTTGTTAGATAAAAGCATTATAGACCATTTCGTACTTGTCGGATCAGTGACATAGAACACTTGTTTAACTTTAGAGGCTAGAATAAAAGGCTCATCTTTGTACCCCACCCTATTAAGATCCACTTGCAAAAATCCTGACTTATCCATTCGTATGCCATTATTATTTTCAACCCACTTGCAACCAAATATAGGAATCTAAAACTTCTCATAATCAAACACCCAAATGCGCTTGATAACCCCAAAATATGATAGATTTGCAAATTTAGGGTTTAAGTCCTTCACACTTGATATGTGCATTGCTTTAGCTACCAAGGTGACACCACTATTTTGCATAGTACTTTTATCATCTTGTTCTTTGGTATAAAATGTGTATCCATTAATTGCGTATGTGCTATAAGAAAACACAACCAAACTTGGACCATATGTTAAACATCTCAACCTTTCGATTATTGAAGCGGGATCTGAACGATACTTTGAATAAATATGTTCCTTAAACCATGGTATGAAACTTCGATTATGCTCTCGTACTATCCAATTCTCATTTCTATTCGGATTTAAACCTCAGAGAACACCCTTATGCATTTCAACATACGGCTCAACCTCAAACTCATTGTGTAGAACATACAAATACACTTGATCCCGTTCGACCCTTGATACTGTCACAACTTTATTTCCAATTAACTTTTTACCTTCTTTTTTTTCAACAATATGAGATTTTGGGAGTCCAATTGATTGAACATTTGATAGATATTCAGTACAAAACTTAATCGCTTCTTCAACAATGTATCGTTCGGAAATACAACCCTCTGGTCGACTTCGGTTTTTCACATACCCTTTTAATATTTTCATATAACGTTCAGCAGGGTACATCCATCTCATATAAGCTAGTCCACAAAATTGTGTCTCTTTCACAAGATGGACAACTAGATGAACCATTATGTCAAAAAACGAGGGAGGAAAATACATTTCAAGATCACACAAATTAATAACTATTTCTTTTTGTAATGTTGGTAAGATCGCAGGATCTATCACCTTACTGCAAATTGACTTGAAGAAAAAACACAGTTTAGTTATTACGCTTCTTACTTTTTCTGGAAGAATAGAACGTATACCTATTGATAGAAAATGTTCCATTATAACATGGAAATCATGTGTCTTTAAACTCTTTAACTTGAGGTCTTTCATAGACACAAGTCTTCTAATATCTGATGAGTAGCCTTCTGGAACTTTAACTTCACTCAGAAACTTACACAATATTTTTTTCTCCTCTCTAGATAGATTATAAACAACAAGTGGTAGATATGTTCGTCTTCCTTTCTTCACGGGTCCTAATTCAGTTCTCATTCCCATGTTTACCATGTCCTCCCTTACTTTAAGGTTATCGTTATACTTTCCTTGTATATTGAGTAACGTACCAATAGCACTGTCAAGTACATTATTTCAATATGCACCTATATTGACCTTTTCTTCCACCCACTCTTGACAAGTGTATGTGCAAAAGGATTGCTAAACTGAGTACTCACATCTTTCACCTTTTCAAAAATTTGATCACCTGTCAATATAGGTGGAGCTCTACGTTGTTCTGCCTTTCCATTGAATGCTTTTCTCCACCCACGGTAGTGATGATTATAATTTAAGAATCTACGATGACTGATTGTTGTACCCCAAAATTTTGCCTCTCATTTTATCAAGATTTCCCTCACAAGACTTCTTGGACTCAAGACAAGATTAGGGTTTGTCAGCTCAGGACACCTCCTCTTGCACTGATGACCTGAAATTAGGGTTTGCGTTTGCACAAGGATTTTTGGGCTATCTATGCTTCATGTAACTTTCATACACCATCTTGGACCCCTAAGATTGTTCATACCAAGTTTCAAGCCTTGAATCACATTTTTGACCAATCAATTGGACAGTTGACCTAAAAATCAACTGTATAGGGGGGGAAAGTCAACCATGGCCAATTTACAGTCAAACCTCATAATTTTTGATCCACAATAACATTCTAGGCTCCTATGTAACATTTTATCAAGTTTGATCACAACTCCTCAAGACATTTGATCAGATCATCAAAAGGGCAAAATGGTTAAAATTAGGGTTTTGACTATGGAAGGGAAATTTCTGATTTTTAACCTAGCCAATGGCCAATTGGGTTCAAGCATGATTTCAAGGACTCAATAGCATCATCTTTACCTAATCACAAGTTTTAAAAGATCTCAAATACATTGGATTGACAAATGAATTTTGCAGACAACTGATCAAAAGTCAATTGTATACTGAAAAGTCAAACTTTGACTTTTTGGTCAAAATCAAGTGTCAAGGGTCATAATTCATCAAGACATGTCAAAATGTGAAACTTTTTGACCAAGAAACCTAAAATTGCAAATTAGGGTTTTAATTTGAAATTTTTCATAACAGAAATTTTCTAAGTGTTGAAAATTTCTTATTTTTTCCCAACCTTTCCCAACTTTTTCACCATGATGCAATTGGATTCAAAGAAAACTTACAACATGAAAGTTGTAGTACTCCATGAAATCTATAACTTTGAATCACAAAGTTTTCCCAAAAGATGCTTGGATCTATAACTTTGAATCACAAAGTTTTCCCAAGCTAGCCTGTACAGGCCTTTCACATTGTCACTTTCAACTTTCTTCAAAAGCAAGCAATTTGGAAAAAGTCAAGATAACTTGTCCATCTGATAAAGGCAAGACTTGGCTTCATTCTAAACCACTTTAAAAACTTATCTCAAGCAAAATACACGAATTCACAACATCCCAAACACTCTCAAACACCAAAATCACATTTTTCTGTCCAAACAGGGCAGCTCTTGCAAATTTCTTGCCAACTCAATATTGGCTTGTGCGTTTCTTGATTCAGCACTTGAAACACCTTCCATACATCACATATAAACCATCCAGGCCCTTGTCTTGCAACTGTAACCCCTGTTTCAAGCTTCACCATTTTCATTTTTGAAGGTTGTAGGTTGACTTCTACAAGGAGTTTCAAGTAACTTCAAGGCAAGCTGAGCATTGGGATATGTTGTACCCCAAAATTTTCCCTCCCATATTCTTCAAAGTCTTGACAAGCATCATTTCAATTGGTTCAAGACTACTCAAAGATTGCACAGTCCAAATGCCTCCTAAGCCAATCAAAAACTAGGGTTTTGGTTCTCTCAAGAATTTGAGGTTTTCAAGGGCTCAATCAAGTCCCATAGGCCTATACACATTGTCAAGCATCTACATGCCAAGTTGCAAGACTCACAACATCAGATTGCACAGTCAAAAAGCCTCATTTGCTTCACAGTCAACTGTAGGGGTAAAATGGTCATTTTACAGTCAAAAGTCATAATTTTTGGTCAACATCTTATTTTGAAGCCACAATCATCATTTGATCAAGTCTTGATCATGATTCCATAAGAATGGCTCAAAAATCATCAAGATGCAAAAGTTTCTATTTTTGGACAGTTGAAAAGTCAACTGTAACTTGACCAAGGCATAACTTTTTCATGGTTCATCAGAAAAATCCCATCCAATGCTCATTTTGAAGGGGATGACATTTCCTACAACTCATATTCACATTCCAAGTCCAAGAAATGCTCTCACAAAAAGTTATCAATTTCTACATTATAGGTCAATTTCAAAAGTCAACAAAAAGGCACTTTAAGTCAAAGACCATAACTTGAGATTGGTAAATCCAAATGACATGGGACCAAAGGCATTGGTTAGAGGACTTCAAGACCTTTCCAAAATGTCCAAGAACATGTTCATAGGATCAAAATTGAGCAAGATATGCATTGGAGAAGTTGGGAAATGTTTGGGAATTTGCAAAAGTCAACTTTGCCCAAAACACTTCATTTTTGCTAATGGGCCTCAAATTCTTTCTTGAAACTTTGTCCAAGGTCTATGCACGACCCATTGAACTTAAATTGATTTATTTTCTTATTTTTAATTAATTAATTGAATTTTTATTAATATTAATTCATTTAATTCATTTAATTGTAGGAAAATTCAAAAGATATGGTTTTCAAATCTTTTTGTGATGCAAAAGAGGTCAACACATGCTGAAGATTTCGTGTACACATCAAGGAGACAAAATCATCCAATTTTGGAAAGTTTTATCAATCAAAAAGGTTGAAAAAGATTTGATTGAAATCAAATATTGAAATCATAAAGCCATGGATTTTTGGACAAAGTTTCACCCTAATTCCATTCTACTACAAATACTAAAGCTAACCCTAATGCTGTGAACGTGAGAAAGCTGCTGCAGAAACCATAAGCATATTGAAAAAATATCAAAAAAACTCAAAGCTGTTCTCAACATTCCAGCACAATTTAAAGCCCTTTCTTGATTCCAATACATTGCTGGGACACTCAGGAACGCATTGCAATCAAAATCAAGTGTTAACACCCAAGGAACACTAAGAACAGTCGTACGGTTTGCCCATTCTTTTTCATAATCGAAACTCCCTTTTTATGCATTAGTAACATGATATAATCGTTGCTTTGCATTGCTATGACCTTTCTGAAGCTGATGGTATAGGTGAATTGAGCTATAGAGCCTTAAATCAAAAGATACCATTGAAGAAATCTAGGGTTTCGAAGCTTTGATTTTAGGGCTTTCTTGACCAAGCAAAATTAGGACTAATGATGACCATGGTTGAATTCAGAAGATCAAGACGAATTGAACAGGACCATCGCGCCCTATTTATATAGCTTACAGACCTAATCGCTATTTTTGGCCATGCTACTTTGTGGGGGTTAAAAACCCCCGCTAACTGTTTTTTGTTTTACAGGCCAGGCGAAGAAGACGGTGAGCTGGCAATACCCCAGTGGTTTATTCAAAGGAGCGCGGGCTTTTGATTGTTTGTAGCATAAGCAATTAATTAACCCATATAATATTTGGCCAGTATTATATTAACAAAGGCGTGCAGTTGGCTCAGTGGTTGTTGTGTTGTCCAAGGATCATTGGGACCTGGGTTCGATTCCCAGGTCCCCCCAAAACTCAATAATATTTTTTCTAATGTGTTCCTATGCAGACTTCCAAATAGTGAACACCATATACCTCATGTCCCAGCCTGCCATGTGGCTTCAAACAGTGATCCAAAGGCCAGGGATGGATGAACACCATGCTCCATAGTCAACGTGCCTCAGGATAATTCCAAAAGTCAAACAGGCTTGCTTCTTAATGGGCCTAAAGTTTCCAGCAAAACCTCCTAATTGGGTCCATCAACCCCCCTGGTTCTTTCAATTTTCCTTTTATTTGCTTTTTACTAATTTTTATTAATCATTATTAATTAATTATTATTAATTCATAAATTAATTAATTTTCATATAAAAATCAGAAACGCAAAACATTGTTTATTTTTATTATTTATTCTTTTCACTATTAATAATTATTTTTGTAAATAAAATACGAACAAATTAATTAGTTTAATTAGGTAATTTTAACTTTTTTTTTACAATAAATAAAAACAATCTAGAATTAGGATTTTCTTGACTTTTAATTTCTTTTATTTTTATTTTAATTAAAAACTTAAAAACACAAAAAATACTTTTTCTTTTAATTAATTAATTAATTAGTAAATTAGGTTTAATTTCAATTAATTGCAAAAAGGACCAAACTTCTTTCTTTTCTCAAAAAGGGTCAAAACCCTAAGGACGTTCCGATTCAATTTCTTTGCGCACACTTTATTATTTTGATCATATTATTGTATCTGCTCCGAGAATGTAATAGTTAATTAGGGCTTTATCGCTTTCTTTTATTTTCTCGCATTTTCTTTTCCAAGGGTTATGTTTTTGGCGATGTAAATAACCGACGCCTTGTAATAGCGTAGATTCATTTTCCGCAATTTATTTTCCGCACTATTAACTGTTAATTATGCATGCAAGACTTGTCTGATAAATAAAATCAACCCGTAGCTCACAAATAACATGTACAAGATAATCATAACTGAAATTGGACACACATGCACATGCCACTCCTAGGGTACGCCTCATTGGTTGCCTCAAAGGTGGTCATCAAGTATAGGGTGTTTTAGAGGTCGCCCTCCTGTCTAAAGATCCAGTTGCCTCGAAACGGTTGCCTCGGATAAAAAGGATCTAGGACATTAGGATTACCGCTAAGGCGTCCTACTATTGCTTTGGTGACCACATGTCCCTATAATCGAATTGACCCGAATAACTCCAACGATGGTGCTACCTACCTCTCAATGGTGGGATAGCACTATCTAAAGGACTCTTACACAGCCTAATTTCTTAGGGTAGGTAGATTTCTCCTGGGTACTTGCTCTTTCTAAAAAACAAAACAACTTTTCGCACCTACACTTTCAAAAAGTTTTCAAACAAATCTTTCATACACTCTTGAGGACAGATACAAGAGTTACCTAGAAATTTTTCAAACGAAACTTTTTCAAAACCCACACACAAGAAAAGCAAACATCTTTTGAAAACATAGTGAGCAAGTACCTAAGAGCCCATGGATAACCACGGATAGAAAGGGTGCTAACACCTTCCCTTTCTATAAATCTACCTCCCGAACCGAGAAACATCTCGAAAAAGGAATTTTGCTGTGCTTTTGTCCTTTCCATGTTGGAGAACATAAAAGACGGTGGCGACTCTTGCTTACCACGACATTTCGCGAACCAGCTTTAAAAACAATCAGTTCTATTTCCACCGATCACAGAACTGGCGACTCTGCTGGGGAGTTTAATAAGTGAGGTGTAACTTAAGATTAGACCACTCTTATGTTTTCAATTGTATGTCTTGATTGCTTTTATATTTGTGGGCTTGCATCGGAGTTTCATAGATCCTAACCCGGATCTGGGGAATACCCTTTTAGGTAGCATAAGTTGTGAGGGACCTGTCCGGCGTAGACCGACACGGGTGAAGCAGTGGCTACATTGGTGTGACACCTTGGTCTGTACCGATATCCCTTGTGTTGGAACGAGGAGAATATGGGTCTTCTGAGGAGTCATTGAGCACCAACCGACCTTAGAACCCTAAATTGACCCAACTTGGCCATAGAACAGTAGCAGTATGCTACACTCATTGAGGCTAAACTCTCGCGATGGTTCTGGCTGCAAGAAAAGACTGCGACGCTGGAGTTATGACCGAATGAGGGTAGTCAGTGATATTGAGATCCTCTAGAACCCGGTTACTATTTTCTAGGACAGGTCTTAACCAACGAAACTGAAAGAGGGTAGTACCTAAACTTCATGCTGGCCTAAAATCTAAGGGCTCTTTTGTGTGACTTGTGTGCCTTCATACTTAACTACTTGCATGCTTGTTATCTGACACATGAGTTCGTTGCAGGTTTTGTTTACAGTCCTTAATCTGGACTCATAACAGGGTTCACGTACATCACTCCACGCATAGCATAACATCATACCATCATACCATTGCATACATCCTACATAAGGACTAATACATTTCAAGGATCTCAAGGGTCTGTGATGCAGGTCATGATGAATCAAAATGTCCAGCAAGGGGCAAAGGGGATTTATTTTCCTCTAGCCAAGGTTTGGAGGTCAAAACATGATGACTTGAGTCAGGGGCTATGACCCACTGGATATGGTGAGCCCTGATTCTTGAAGAAGGACTCTCAACAACATGAAGTTCCTTCAATCAAGCTACCGGATTCAAATTTTAACAATTTTCTTGTCTACCCCGCGAGATCCTTGAAAACATTGCATGCATACATACACATCATTGCATAACAGGTACCCCTTTTTCAGGTTACTTACCTTCTTTGCTGTTTATTTCAGCAATCATCATGAATCTTGAATCCTCCAATGAACAAGCTATCAAGGCCCTCCAGGTCCAAAATGCCCAGTTCCAGGAGTTGGTTATGAGCCTAGCCCAGGGTCAACAGGATTTGAAGACTCTGCTCTTGAAGAAGAAGAAGAAGAAGAGGACTGTGTTGTTCAACCCTAGACGCAAATCTGGGAGTGGATCACAAAATGAGGCTGAGCTGGCTACCTCATATGTGGGAAAAGACAGTCCCCAAGAGAGAAGGGTTCCTAGTCCTGTGGTCTCCGATAACGAGACGAATTTCAATGATGAACAGTATCCTCCTGCCGAGGATAGGTACAAACAACTGGAAGACCGGTTAAGTGCTATGGAGATACAGAAAGTGCCTGGCCTGGACTTCGAAGATCTAGGTCTATCCTCTGGGGTGTTGATCCCTCACAAATTCAAGGCACCGGCTTTTGCAAAGTACGACGGGGCTTCCTGTCCTAAACTACATCTCAGATCCTATGTAAGGAAGATCCAACCTTACACTGTTGACAAGAATCTATGGATCCATTTCTTCCAGGAAAGTCTTTCAGGGACTTAACTCGAATGGTTCTATCAGCTGGATGGAGCCAATATTCGTAACTGGGAGGACTTGGCTACCGCATTCTACAAGCAGTATCAGTATAATTCCGACCTCGCTCCTATGCGTACCCAACTCCAGGGTATGTCACTAGGGACGGGTGAAGGATTCAAGGAATATGCGCAAAAGTGGAGAGACCTTGCTGGAAGGGTGCAACCACCTCTGACTGACCGGGAACTCGTTGACATGTTCTTGGGGACCCTGTCTGGTCCTTTCTTTAATCATTTGATCGGCAACTCTTCAACCGGTTTTACAGACCTTATCTTGACCGGGGAAAGAATCGAAGCGGGCATCAAAAGTGGGAAGATTCAAGAGGCCACACCTCCGGATACTCATAAAAAGCCTTACACGGGGAAGAAAGAGTCCAATGCTGCATATAGCCAAAAGAGTCATCGTGACCAACATGTAGGGGCAGTCATGATCTCTGGTTCTGCGTCACGCCTACAACCACAAAAGGGAAATCAGCGAAGGCCAGACGAGCCTAAAAGACAGTTCACCAACATCAACATGCCATTGTCACAAGCATTGCAGCACATGTTGATGATGAATCTGATTGCGGTGATCAACCCTCCTGCAAATCCAAAGACCTCTTCTCCAAATTACAACCCAAATGCGAGGTGTGCTTATCATTCCGGTAGCCCGAGGCACGATACTGAGGATTGTTGGGCGCTGAAATACAAGATCCAGAATATGATCGATGCCAAGGAGATCGAATTCGAGCCTACTAAGACTCCCAATGTGACCACTGCTCCCTTGCCAAAGCATGGCTAGGATTGAGAAAACTTTTATTCATTCGAATGTTCAAGTTGTATTCTTCGTTGATTGTTCAAACATTTTATTCATGTCAAACTATCTTATTTCATTAATGCATTACACGTGTCTGTTTTGAAGTAATTATGTTTACTATGCTTAAAACTGCTTTCATTTTTTGATGTTCAACTCTCGGTTAATAATTCTAAGCCTCTTGAGGGAGGATGACGAAAACGATACCACAATCTACAGTATGCTTTTAAACAGACCCCGCTGATGAGGTACATGCATTGTTTCAATTCCTAAACACTGGAGTTATAAGGAAGATAATCCCTCGTCAACCCCTTTGAGCCAAAGAAGTAGGAGTTTTTCTTTTCGAAAATTAAAACCCTTAATCATAACCTGGGGCAGGGTAGTTCTCTCAGTTGATCCAAGTGCACAACGAATGGCACCAAAGAGGTCCTTCCAAAACAAGAGACAGTGATGGTTCCGAATAATCGTAAGGACAGGCAGCCATTACCAAAAAAAAAACTAAAGCCCAACAAGTCAAAACCTATGAAGGAGACTTACAAAAACTGGGGCATCCCGCTGACTGTAATCACAAAAGAAACAGTTCAGGTAAAAAACAGGGATAATGAAATCAAAAAGAAAGAGGTCCTATAAACCCTCAACAAAAAAGAAATGACCGCCTATTCAAAATAAACTTTCAGTATCTGAACCATCACCGGAATGTCAGAGCTAAGACTCAAACAAGGTCTAACGCACGATCAGATGAGTTTAGGTTTGAAGAACATCACGAAGAGCGGGTGGGTACAAATAAAATTTGAGCCTTTATCCTTTGTTTCTTAAACCGTGAACCGGGCCACGTTATAACCCTTAAAAGTCCTAGCTGAAGCATGGGTTAGTTCGAAGGCATACTGTTACAAAAGGTATCCTGACTCCTTAAGGCTCGCCGTAAAATCTTGAGTTGACATCACATGTTACAAAATTTGCTTGTTTTTATGAAGAAACTGCATTTTCAAAAACTTCAAGACAGACATAAGTTTTGCATTTTTAATATAACATTGCTTGCATATGACTATTTGTTTGAACATCATAGAAGTTCGCACGAAGAATATCTAATGAACAAAAGCACCTCCAATCAAGGGGCATGGCATGATCATTGTCCATCATCTGGGGCAGTTAAGTCAAGATTCGGAGAATCTCTCAAAAGGCCAACCAGCTTGGGGCAAATCTCCATCTGGATCACTTGGGGCATTGGACGATCAAACGAAGATCTTCTAGTAGTCTGGCGATGCAACACTACTGACAATGACAACTCCCTGCATCCTGAGAGCGCGAACATAGTCGAAAAGATACTACGCATAATCAAAGACCCGCTAGGTTGACACGCCTAGGCAAAAATAAGGGTTTCCCGGCGAACCAAAAGGGTTCGGGCAAAAATAAGGGATAAAATGAAAAAATCTGTACACCCGGCAAGTCGAAAACCTGAAAAGGCAGCTTGGGCAAAAATGGGTATCCCGATGGACTAAAAACCCGAAAGGGCGGTCCAGGCAAAAGTTAGGGATCAAAAGCGTACGACTATGTCCCGGCATCTCGTCACTTGCCTACCAGAAGAAGATTTGTCAAATCGGCAGTTATCAAGCGCCTCCACAGGTACCTTCTCCCACAGGTGTTGGGGCAATAAGCATTGTCTAAGCGATCTGGTTGCTCTGTCCACCGAGGTGCCAAGGTAAGTTCAGCTGAAGAACATGACCGGGATACCTCCACTCCCTGCAGAGTCAAGCAAGATCCAACAATACTCTCCCAAGCAGAGTTGGTCTCCCATCAGCCCTAAAAAGGCACAGTATCTCCAGCAAGTCAGCAATACTCTCCCCCGAGCAGAGTTGGTCCACCACCAGCCTTGAGGAAGTTGGGTATCCCTAGAAGATCTCAATCTTCCCCAGCGGAGTATACAGATGTTCCTAAGCAAGTATCCCCGACAATCTTGATATAAGACTGTTCTCCGGCGGAATACCAAATACCCCAGTAGAGCCATTTCCCAGTACAGTTCAAAAATCTCCCCAGGAGAGTTGAATCAATCTCCCCAGTAGATTCTGGAAGCTTATCCCTAGTAGATTCTAGAAGCTTGTCCCCCGCAGAGTGCAAAAGCCTCTCCCCGGCTTTAGTCAAAGGTTATTCCCCACCAGAGCTTATAACTGGGTTATCCTCAGCTAATTACCACGGAAAGACCGTCCTCGGCGAAGTTCTTCCTATCCCCAGCGGAGTTCATCAAATTCCTCAACAAAACTTATCAATGGAATCCCCAGCGGAGTTCTCATTCAAACCTCAGCGAAGTATCTCTTCCCACAGAGTAATTCCCCGCAGAGTAATCCCTTCGCCAAGTTTATTCCCCGACGGAGTCATCTTCTCCTACCGGTTTATTCTTACAACCATCTTCCCCAGCGGAAACGAAGAACTCTACTCTTCAACATCAGCCCAGGATTCAACAACTTCCCGGCATTCATCAAGGATTTATTTTCCCAGACGAAGATACATACATAAACATCACATCTTCATACATTATGACATGCATACGCATCATACAACACAAATCTCATTTATTCTTGAGAATATCTTAATATCATGCAGTTCATGCATCATGACACTGCATACAGCTAACGTTTTTCCTTTTCAGAAAAAAAAGTCAATCAAAAGATGATTACCATCTACCTTTGCAGTTCCAGATCAACACCGGTAACAAGCCGGGAAAATTCTGTGGACGACTGATCATGGGTTAATATCTGAAACCAGACAGGACAATTATCTACTTGATCATCATGAGGAAACCATACACCGTTTCCTTCTCAACTTCAGATGTAGTTTTACACGGACTCATCAACGGGAAACCCTACACCGGTTCCTTCTCAGTTTCAGATGTAGTTTTACATGAACTTGTCATCAGGCAACCCTACACCGGTTCCTTCTCAATTTTCAGACGAAGTCTTACACAGACTCACCCTCCACAAGTAACCCTACACCGGTTCCTTTTCTTTCAGAAGAAGTCTTACACGGACTTATCATCAAAGTAACCCTACACCGGTTCCTTTTCTTTCAGAAAAAGTCTTACACGGACCTATCTCAAGGTAACCTTACCCCGGTTCCTCCTAAAGTCTTACACGGATTTATCCCAAGGTAACCTTACCCCGGTTCCTCCTAAAGTCTTACACGGACTTACCTCAAGATAACCTTACCCCGGTTCATCCAGAAGTTTTACACGAACTTATCCTGCAGTAACCTTACCCCGGTTCCTCCAGAAGTCTTACACGGACTTATCCCGAAGTAACCTTACCCCGGTTCCTCCAGAAGTTTTACACGAACTTACCCCAAAGAAACCCTACACAGGTTCTCTCTTTCCAAAGATGAAGTTTTACACAGACTCGTCATTAAGAAACCCTACACAGGTTCTCTCTTTCCAAAGATGAAGTTTTACACGGACTCGTCACCCAGAAACCCTACACAGGTTCTCTCCTTCCAAGGATGCAGTTTTACACAGACTCGTCATCAGTAAACCCTACACAGGTTTCCTTCTCTCCAGACGTAGTTTTACACGGACTCGTCATTAAGAAATTCTACACAGGTTTTCTCCTTCCAAGGATGCAGTTTTACACGGACTCATCACCCAGAAACCCTACACAGGTTCTCTATTTCCAAGGATGCAGATTTACACGGACTCGCCACAGTAAACCCGACACAGGTTTCCTTCCTTCAGATGCAGTTGCACACTGACTCATCATCAGTCAACCCTACACAGGTTCTCTCCTTCCAAGGATGCAGTTTTACACGGACTCGTCATCAGTAAACCCTACACATGTTTCCTTCTCAGCTCCAGATGCGGTTTTACACGGACTCGTCATCAGTAAACCCGACACATGTTTCCTTCCTTCAAATGCAGTTGCACACAGGCTCGTCATCAGTCAACCCTACACAGGTTTCCTTCTTTCCAAGATGCAGTTTTACACGAGCTCATCAGGCAACCCTACACAGGTTCCCTCTTTCAACTTACAAAAATTACAATTCAACAGACAATCTCTAGATGGCATCTATAAGCCCATCCACCTATCAACAGTCTCCAAATGGCATCTGTAAGCCAATTCCCGACAAGGTTCTGTCATGCCTTCAGATGGCATCTATAAGCCCATCCTCCTATCCATCATATCTCCAAATGGCATCTACAAGCCCATTCCCGCCATCACATTGCTGGTACTTCTACTATGCGAGTGCAAATTTCTGGGCACTCTAGTGTTCAATCATCTTCCACCTTCGGATCACGAAAGGCACGCAAGCCAATCTACATCCTCAGGTTTAAGAAGATTGAACAGGGGCAACTGTTGTACCCCAAAATTTTCCCTCCCATATTCTTCAAAGTCTTGACAAACATCATTTCAATTGGTTCAAGACTACTCAAAGATTGCACAGTCCAAATGCCTCCTAAGCCAATCAAAAACTAGGGTTTTGGTTATCTCAAGAATTTGAGGTTTTCAAGGGCTCAATCAAGTCCCATAGGCCTATACACATTGTCAAGCATCTACATGCCAAGTTGCAAGACTCACAGCATCAGATTGCACAGTCAAAAAGCCTCATTTGCTTCACAGTCAACTGTAGGGGTAAAATGGTCATTTTACAGTTAAAAGTCAGAATTTTTGGTCAACATCTTATTTTTAAGCCACAATCATCATTTGATCAAGTCTTGATCATGATTCCACAAGAATGGCTCAAAAATCATCAAGATGCAAAAGTTTCTATATTTGGACAGTTGAAAAGTCAACTGTAACTTGACCAAGGCATAACTTTTTCATGGTTCATCAGAAAAATCCCATCCAATGCTCATTTTGAAGGGGATGACATTTCCTACAACTCATATTCACATTCCAAGTCCAAGAAATGATCTCACAAAAAGTTATCAATTTCTACATTATAGGTCAATTTCAAAAGTCAACAAAAAGGCACTTTAAGTCAAAGACCATAACTTGAGATTGGTAATTCAAATGACATGGGACCAAAGGCATTGGTTAGAGGACTTCAAGACCTTTCCAAAATGTCAAAGAACATGTTCATAGGGTCAAAATTGAGCAAGATATGCATTGGATAAGTTGGGAAATTTTTGGGAATTTGCAAAAGTCAACTTTGCCCGAAACACTTCATTTTTGCTAATGGGCCTCAAATTCTTTCTTGAAACTTTGTCCAAGGCCTATGCACGACCCATTGAACTTAAATTTATTTATTTTCTTCTTTTTAATTAATTAATTGAATTTTTATTAATATTAATTCATTTAATTCATTTAATTGTAGGAAAATTCAAAAGATATGGTTTTCAAATCTTTTTGTGATGCAAAAGAGGTCAACACATGCTGAAGATTTCGTGTACACATCAAGGAGACAAAATCATCCAATTTTGGCAAGTTTTATCAATCAAAAAGGTTGAAAAAGATTTGATTGAAATCAAATATTGAAATCATAAAGCCATGGATTTTTGGACAAAGTTTCACCCTAATTCCATTCTACTACAAATACTAAAGCTAACCCTAATGCTGTGAACGTGAGAAAGTTGCTGCAGAAACCATAAGCATATTGAAAAAATATCAAAAAAACTCAAAGTTGTTCTCAACATTCCAGCACAATTCAAAGCCCTTTCTTGATTCCAATACATTGCTGGGACACTCAAGAACGCATTGCAATCAAAATCAAGTGTTAACACCCAAGGAACACTAAGAACAGTCGTACGGTTTGCCCATTCTTTTTCATAATCGAAACTCCCTTTTTATGCATCATTAACATGATATAATCGTTGTTTTGCATTGCTATGACCTTTCTGAAGCTGATGGTATAGGTGAATTGAGTTATAGAGCCTTAAATCAAAAGATACCATTGAAGAAATCTAGGGTTTCGAAGCTTTGATTTTAGGGCTTTCTTGACCAAGCAAAATTAGGACTAATGATGCCCATGGTTGAATTCAGAAGATCAAGATGAATTGAACAGGACCATCGCGCCCTATTTATATAGCTTACAGACCTAATCGCTATTTTTGGCCATGCTACTTTGTGGGGGTTAAAAACCCCCGCTAACTGTTTTTTGTTTTACAGGCCAGGCGAAGAAGACGGTTAGCTGGCAATACCCCAGTGGTTTATTCAAAGGAGCATGCGCTTTTGATTGTTTGTAGGATAAGCAATTAATTAACCCATATAATATTTGGCCAATATTATATTAACAAAGGTGTGCAGTTGGCTCAGTGGTTGTTGTGTTGTCCAAGGATCATTGGGACCTGGGTTCGATTCCCAGGTCCCCCCAAAACTCAATAATATTTTTTCTAATGCGTTCCTATGCAGGCTTCCAAATAGTGAACACCATATACCTCATGTCCCAGCCTGCCATGTGGCTTCAAGCAGTGATCCAAAGGCCAGGGATGAATGAACACCATGCTCCCTAGTCAACGTGCCTCAGGATAATTCCAAAAGTCAAATAGGCTTTCTTCTTAATGGGCCTAAAGTTTCCAGCAAAACCTCCTAATTGGGTCCATCAACCCCCCTGGTTCTTTCAATTTTCCTTTTATTTGCTTTTTACTAACTTTTATTAATCATTATTAATTAATTATTATTAATTCATAAATTAATTATTTTTCATATAAAAATCAGAAACTCAAAACATTGTTTATTTTTATTATTTATTCTTTTCACTATTAATAATTATTTTTGTAAATAAAATACTAACAAATTAATTAGTTTAATTAGGTAATTTTAACTTTTTTTTTACAATAAATAAAAACAATCTAGAATTAGGGTTTTCTTGACTTTTAATTTCTTTTATTTTTATTTTAATTAAAAACTTAAAAACACAAAACACTAAGGACGTTCCGATTCAATTTCTTTGCGCACACTTTATTATTTTGATCATATTATTGTATCTGCTCCGAGAATGTAATAGTTAATTAGGGCTTTATCGCTTTCTTTTATTTTCTTGCATTTTCTTTTCCAAGGGTTATGTTTTTGGCGATGTAAATACCCGACGCCTTGTAATAGCGTAGATTCATTTTCCGCAATTTATTTTCCGCACTATTAACTGTTAATTATGCATGCAAGACTTGTCTGAAAAATAAAATCAACCTGTAGCTCACAAATAACATGTACAAGACAATCTTAACTGAAATTGGACACACATGCACATGCCACTCCTAGGGTACGCCTCATTGGTTGCCTCGAAGGTGGTCATCAAGTATAGGGTGTTTTAGAGGTTGCCCTCCTGTCTAAAGATCCAGTTGCCTCGAAACGGTTGCCTCGGATAAAAAGGATCTAGGACATTAGGGTTACCGCTAAGGCGTCCTACTATTGCTTTGGTGACCACATGTCCCTATAATCGAATTGACCCGAATAACTCCAATGATGGTGCTACCTACCTCTCAATGGTGGGATAACACTATCTAAAGGACTCTTACACAGCCTAATTCCTTAGGGTAGGTAGATTTCTCCTGAGTACTTGCTCTTTCTAAAAAACAAAACAACTTTTCGCACCTACACTTTCAAAAAGTTTTCAAACAAATCTTTCATACACTCTTGAGGACAGATACAAGAGTTACCTAGAAATTTTTCAAACGAAACTTTTTCAAAACCCACACACAAGAAAAGCAAACATCTTTTGAAAACATAGTGAGCAAGTACCTAAGAGCCCGTGGATAACCACGGATAGAAAGGGTGCTAACACCTTCCCTTTCTATAAATCTACCTCCCGAACCGAGAAACATCTCGAAAAAGGAATTTTGCTGTGCTTTTGTCCTTTCCATGTTGGAGAACATAAAAGACTGTGGCGACTCTTGCTTACCGCGACATTTCGCAAACCAACTTTAAAAACAGTCAGTTCTATTTCCACCGATCACAGGATAGCTTGAGGGAACTTCAAGGAAGCTCATACGATCTTCAGGCCTCACTCAAAGTCCCCACATTGCCATATCCAAACTCAGCTGAACATGGTATTTTTCAAAGTTCTATCTCCTTATTTAGGCATCCTTAGGTCACGATTTGTGAAGCAAAAATGTAGTCCTTAACTTGCTTAAGATGTACATATGCATAGTTGTTATTTATGTTAACGGAGTAGTGAGAATTTGAAGCTTGAAGTTCATGAAAAATTTAGGTCAGAAATTAGGGCCACTGAAATTCTCCCTGGTCTTTTAGAGTTAGGTCATGAATTTTATATCACTGGAATCGTGAGATCATAAGCTACAATTTTTGTGTTATGAGTTTTTGATTTTATGCAAGCTAGAGCAAGATACAGGATTATACACATAAATGCGCGTTTTGGGAGAAGGCTGGAGGACAGGGATGAAGTCCTGGGCCTGGCGCGCCTTGGGCCTCCTATTCTGACTTTTCACACCCTCAGTTTACTATTTGCACCCCCTTTGCATATTTTGATATTTTTCATACTTTCTTTTTATTTTTGTGTTTATTGACTTTATTATTTTTTTCTGAACATTAAAAATCCCAAAAATATTTTCTTAATTTTTTGCATTTTATTTTATTTTTTTAATTATTTTTTTGGCATAAAAATAACTTATTAGGTTTATATAATTTATTTTCTTAAATAAACTTGTAAATAATAATAAAATACTTAATATTTTATTTCATTATTTTATACACATTAAATATTTATTTTTCATACATATTTAATTTTTAATATTTGTACATAATATTATTATTATTTTTCTTAGACAAAAAATGAATAAAATAAATATAGAACATATATTTTCTTTAAAGCAAAAAAATTAGGGTTTCCCTTTTAAAAAATAATATTTTTTTCTTCTTATTTTGAGGACTTAAATAATTTATTTTTATTATACATAAAATAAATACAAAAACATTTTTTTGCATCCATACATTTTATTGCATGTTTAAATAATTGTTTATTTATTTATTGTACAAGAATTCAATTGGGTTGTAATAATTTTTAGGGTTTTATTTTTGAGCAATATCCCCCATTCAAAACTTGTATCCCCCCTCCCATAATATTGTTGTAATAGCTTAGATTTACTTTACGCAATTTATCGCATTATATACATGTTTAGTAAATTAGGGTTTGCATGATAAGACAAAATCAAACAAATAGCATGACCTAATCCAAGACAAACAAAATGCATGTAAAATGGCACACATTGCACACAAGCACTCCTTAGGGTTTCACCCACTTTGTTGCCTTAAAAATGACCATGGTATGCATGCAAGGTATCTTGGCAAAACAAAACAAAACAAAAGATCATAGTCCCTCGATTACGCTATCAAAAGGTTTCCTAAACAAAGATGATCTTGGTCCCTAAAAAATGCTAAAGATACTTGGCAACATTGCTATCATGGTCATACGATGAACCACGCCCGTCCCGTTTAACATCCAAAGATAGGGTTGTTTACCAAATGCAATGGTAAATCAACAATGTCAAAGGAATAAAAATGTACAAGAAAGACTTTTGAGTAGGTAGATATGCTTCTAGTTACTTGATCAGTTTGCAAACAATCCTTGCTATTTTCAAAAACACACAACACATTTCAATACATTTCAAAACATTTCCAAAATAACTTTCAAAACATTGAAACATTTTTCAAAAGATAAATATCTTTGTATACATTCTTATGAACGAGAATCATTACAAAGATTGCCCAAACTAGTGGCCCCTTTTCAAAATACTTTCAAAATCACACCAAACACAAAGCACCATTTCAAACAATTGGAAAAGAAAAGCAAGTGATCTAAACAAGTAACTAAGAGCCCATGGATAACCATGGATGAAAAGGGTGCTAGCACCTTCCCTTTTCATAATCTACCCCCCGAACTCAAGAAAACATCTCAAAGGTCTTTCCTGTGCTTTTTTACCTTTCCTTTTGGATAAAATAAAAGTCGGTGGTGACTCTTGCTAAACCGAAACATTTGCGACGAAACGCAAAACCTCAAGTCAGTTCTCCCACCGTATCACAGAACTGGCGACTCTGCTGGGGAGTGAAATAAAAGTGGGGTTACCTTAGGGTTTAGATCACCTTTACATGCTTATCTTGTTTGACTTGTATGCTTTACATTTTGGTTCTATTGTTTGGGTTTGAATCCTCTACCCGGATTTGGGAAACATTCATAGGTAAATAGCAATACGTGTGGAAACTGTGCGGGGTATACTGACACGGTCTAAACAATAGCTATGTTAGTGTGACATATTTGTGGGTACCGGTAGCCTTTGAGTCAATCAAAGAGAATACGGGGCCGCTGAGTGATGTCATAAAGCACTAACGAACTTTTAGAACCTTTACTTGACCAACTTGGCCTTTTAGGATGTAGTGAGATGACCGGCTTTGGTGCAGTTCGAAGTTGGTAGATACCCGATACTACACTCATTGAGGGTTGGTTCCTTGGAATATTTCGGTCTCAGGTAAAGAGGCTAAAT
The DNA here is from genome assembly GCA_948472305.1 of Vicia faba. Classification (NCBI taxonomy): domain Eukaryota; kingdom Viridiplantae; phylum Streptophyta; class Magnoliopsida; order Fabales; family Fabaceae; genus Vicia; species Vicia faba. The sequence goes on along the minus strand of OX451735.1, from coordinate 1,283,696,155 downwards.
TGAAACAATGAACAAGGAAACAATCCAGTGATATTGAGCTCCTTAGAATCCGGTTACTATTTACTAGGACAGGTTGAGCCAACTAAACTTCAAGAGGGTACTTACCTATGAAACCCCATGCAAGCCTAAACTAGGAACCTGTGTGATTTGCTTGTACATATATACTTGTAAATAACATCATGGACATCATGAAGCATCATATGCATCCATTAACCATTTCAAGGATTTTGGAAATTCATCTTTGTTCCTGTTTTGCAGTTATGGAATCACTTCGCAGGAAAATGATCCAAGTCAACCTTGTAAGAATTCCTCCACAACTCAAAGAGCTAGCTTCAAGGATTCCTGAGAACTCTCCATTCACCGAGAGGCATGGTCGTCTTCTCAACTTAGTCACTTCCAACACAGAGGAAGACATGATGAAAGTTCTTTTCAATTCTTTGACCCTTTGCATCACTGCTTCACATTTCCTGACTACCAGCTTGTGCCCACTTTGGAGGAATTTTCTCAAATCTTGAGGATTCCTATTCTCAATCAAATACCCTTCAACGGTACGGAAAGAGATCCAAAGCTAGAAGAGATTGCTCAAGCCCTTCACTTGCACTCATCTGATGTCACAACCCATTGGGAAACTAGAAGTGGTGTCAAAGGCTTCTTGGAAAAGTTCTTGTTTGAGAAGGCCCAAAGCTGCTGGAATTCTTTGGACTTACAAGCTTTTGAGGAGATTGTGGCACTTCTCATCTATGGGATGGTCTTGTTCCCTAATCCTGACCAACTCATAGTTGTGAGTGCTGTCAAAATCTTCATGGCTCGCAACCCGGTGCCTACATTGCTTAGAGATATCTTCCACTCTTTTCACACTCGAACAATGAGGAAAAGAGGTGTTCTCATGTGTTGCACTCCTCTAATGGCAAGATGGTTTATTTCTCATCTTCCCCAATCAGTCTTGAAGAATAATCAAGGTTTGAGGTGGTCATAACGATTGATGACTCTTATACATTCAGATGTTCATTGGTGTTCTCGATCTAAAGAGAATGTTATCATCGTCGACCGTTGTGGAGAATTCCCTAATGTCCCTCTACTTGGCATTAGGGGAGGCATCACCTACAATCCCTGCTTGGCTCTGAGACAATTTGGTTATGCCCGAAGGGATGGCCCACATGACATGCTGATTCCATATTTGGTTTTTGACTTCGACAAAGGTTCATCCGAGCTTGGAGAATGCCCAACAAGGTAGACAGTAAGACCTTGGGACACAAGAATTCCATCCCCCTTGAGCCTTACCTCAAGTGGGTACGAACCCGCGCCCAAAGTCTTATGATGCCTTGCCCCTCCATTCTCCTTGTGATTATAGAGCATGTTATGGAAGGAGAGGTTCCATACACCTTCCTACATCCTGACATGCCAACATCACTGAAGATTTGCAAAGGAGTTGGATACAACTCAAGGGAGAATGCGATACTTTTGAAGCCCAATTCTACGCAAGCGAGAAGAAGGTTTTGGAACTCACTCGTCTACTTCACGAAGAGAAGACTCTCAACACCTACATTGCACCAAAGAGGATGTGCAACGTCTTTTTACCTTAGAATTTTTGTATTATTTTGCCCAAGGGGAATTGATGTACTAACAATTATATCTTATTAATATGACGTGTGTTCTTTTTTGTTTGAAAAATTTTGAATTTCTGAATCCTTGAAAGCATTACATGAATACATATCATTCATCATATGCATAAACAGGTCTTCACATCAAGTTTCCTCATCTCTCTGCTGTTTATTTCAGCAAGATGGATATTGAACAAATGGTCAAAGACTTGCAAGCTCAGAATTCACAATTTCAACAGCTACTCTTGACCTTGGATAAGGGGCAGGAGGAACTCAAAACTTTGTTAGAGAAAGAAAAAGAGAAAAAGAAGAAGAAGCGAACCGGTATGGTTCTTATGGGCAGAAGGTTTGAAGGACAAGCCAGACGGACCTTGGAATTCCCATCAATCTCTGAGGAAGGAGAGAGAAAGGGTAAAGAGAATGCAGTACCATCTAAATCTGAAGCTGAAGAAGAGGAAGAAGAGGACTACTCATAACAACAGTACCCTCTGGCCGATGACAAATACAAAAACTTGGAAGAGCGTGAAGGGGTGAAAAACACAAGAAGGGGGGGTTGAATTGTAAAACTGGAATCTTAAAGCAATTGACAAGATATTTTTATCCTGGTTCGTTTGATCTCAAACTACTCCAGTCCACCCGTCAAGGTGATTTCGCCTCTCTCCAACGAGGTCTTAATTCACTATATTCAACTGAATACAAATCTGCTTTAACAACTGCTAAAGCCTTCTTGATTCAAACCACAATCCGGTTTGTCAAGGCAACACTTTCTTACAAAGGTATAAAACAAATGTGTGTGAATGTTTTCTACAAAACTTTATCACAACTGTGATGTATACACAAATGAAGCTTAGAAACTTAGAATGCTAAACACTAATGGAGTATCAGAGTTTGTTGGTTTAGCAAAACTGGTAGATGAAGATTATTGTTCAGCTTTGTGCGTGTAGAGAGTTTGGAAGCATTAGCCATTATAATCTTCGAAGCTTTGTTTATATAGCACTTGAGAAGATGAACGTTGAATGCAAATATTCTTGATTCAATGCTAATAACAAGCTTTCCTTTTTGAGCAGATCTTGTCTAGAATGAAGCCGTTGGAATTAATTGGCGTTCAATGCACAGTACCGTTGCTTCTTCAATGCACGTTCTGGCTTGGCTCATTCTGATTCTGCTTCGCTGCTGATGAACTATTGTTTTTGTATCAGAGTGTTTACGCGCAGTTCTGTTCATCAAGCTACAGCATGTACGAGCGTTGATCATCTGATCTTGACGTTCTGATTCAGCAACTTCTGATGCTGGTGTATGAAATCAAATTCTGATGCTGAAGAAGTGATCTTGCTTATTTTAATCAGCGTATCTGCAAGTCAGAGCATAGTAATTTTAGGCAGCATATAGTTCAAACATGAAACATATAAATACTATATCTTTTCACTTTGTTATCATCAAAACTTAAATATAGGGTACTAGATTCAAACATTGTTCTAACAATCTCCCCCTTTTTGATGATGACAAAAACTAGATATTTTAAATAAAAAATAACGTGAAAAGGTATCTAGGAAATGTTTCAGAGTTAAGAAGTAAAGAGAAATCAGAGTTAAGAGATACTCCCCCTGAGTTTGTTACTTCCCTTTGATATACGTGTTCTTCAGGATCAGATCTTTTTCTATCTTTGAGCATCAGATTATAGGTCTTTGACTTATCAGAGAGCAGAGCTTCAGAGCTTTTCCTGTCAGAGCTTTGCTTCGGATCAGAGTGTTATGTCGATCAGAACTTCATATTTGATCAGAGCAACATGAGCTTCTACATTTTGATCAGAGCTTCTAGCTTCTAGTCTTCATAGTGTTCAGGAGCTTCCTTGTGCCTGTAGACTTAAAAACAAAACAGAAAAACATTTCAAGTAATAGAGTTAGAATGTTTGAGAATTTCTGTCTAGTTAGCCGTTATTGAATTTAAATATCATTCTTGTTCTCCCCCTTTTTGTCAGCAATCAAAAAGTGTTGGTGATGTGCTAAAACAATTTTATCAGAAAAACTAATCATATTAAAATAGTTCATAATCAGAGCAAAATAGCATTACAAAACATAGTCAAAACAGTACATCAGAAAATGAAGAAAACATAGAGAATGTCATGCATGAAAAAAAAATTTTAAGGTTGTGGGGGCATGCGTGAGAACAGGCTTTCCAGCATTGCTTGAATCTTTTCAGAAGTTTCATTCTGCTTCTGAACCATGGTGACAACAGTGTCAATTTTGCTGCTGGGAAATCCAAGAGTGAAAATGCAGTTGGCTACCACACCTATATCAGGGCATCTGTCAGCCATGTCCACACAACGGACTCCACCACCACTTTGACCAATTAACCTAGCAATGAGGTCTTCAGAAATTACTATCTTCTTTCCCATGACAGAAGAGATGACTAGATGTTTATGAATCTTGGCGTGAATCCAAAATTCCTTGATAAGCTCTGGGAAGGTTGGTCCAACCAGCCTATCGAAATACCTCTCCCACTTTTGAGCCCTAATCTCTTCAGTTAGGTCAAATCCATTTTCCTTCAAACTTTCAAAGTCGATGATTAACTCAGAGAGAACTTCAAGATTCTTTACCGGTGTGAGAAGAGTTCTGATAGGCACCTGATATTGTTCAGAGGTTTCTTTCTTCTGATTTCCTGCAGAAATGCTGGAGGATGCCATTGTTCTCACAAAAAAAGCTTGAGAATGATTTGAGAGAAAAAGGTTTGAAGGAGATAAACTCAGAAATATGCAGAGAATACTTGAATGATTATGAGAAAGCGTAAAGAATAAGAATGAGGAATTAGTGTGCTTAAATAGAGTTTTCAAAAATTATTTTGAAAAATTAAACGTTTTTAAGAGAGAGAAAAAAAATAATGATTGCCATTAACAAGCGTGATTACTTTTCATTAAATGCTTGCTGATTTTGGGGGATTTGAGAAAGATACTTAAAAACGGTTACCAGACATGTGTCTCAATGCAACCAATCAGCGCTTTGCCTTCTCAGAAGCGTGCACGCGTTCTGCTTCAGAGATTTGCTGATGATTGGATGACACTTGTTTGATGTAGTGATCAACACGTCTGTCTTTGAGATTAGACTCTCAGATCTTTAGACTTGCATCTGATACAATCTGCATGTTCTATCTTTCTGAAAGAAGATTGATCAGAAGTTCACAGTAATATAATTACATTCTGAAGGTAAATACATGGAATTAAAACATTTTCATTCTGGGCATACTTTCATGCTGAGATGTTTCAGAATGAAATTAAACCTATCTTCTGAAAGGGGTTTAGTAAAGATATCAGCCCATTGATGGTCTGTATCTATAAATTTCAAGTTTAAAATACCTTTCTGAATATAGTCCCTAATGAAATGATGTTTTATTTCTATATGCTTAGCTCTAGAGTGTAAAATAGGATTCTTACTTAAGCAAATAGCAGAAGTATTATCATAAAGAATAGGAATGTTACTCTCAAAAATCTGGAAGTCTTCAAGCTGACTTTTCATCCAGAGCATTTGTGTGCTACATCCTGCTGCTGCTATGTACTCAGCTTCTGCTGTTGACAGAGCAATTGTTGATTGCCTTTTGCTGGACCACGAGATCAGATTTTCTCCCAGAAACTGGCAGCTTCCAGAAGTACTTTTACGTTCCACTCTGTCTCCAGCAAAATCAGCATCACAGTAGCCTACTAAGCTGTAATCACTAGATTTTCTATAAAACAAACCCAGATTAGTAGTACCTTTCAGATACTTGAAAATTCGCTTAACAGCTGTTAAGTGAGATTCTCTAGGATCTGATTGGAATCTAGCACAAATACATACGCTGAATAAGATATCAGGTCTTGAAGCTGTCAGATAAAGGAGAGAACCAATCATACCTCTGTAGACTTTCTGTTCTACACTTTTGCTTACCTCTTCTCTTTCCAGAATGCACGTGGGATGCATTGGAATCTTTGATGGCTTACATTCTGAGAGGTCAAATTTCTTCAGAAGATCTCTGATGTATTTGCTCTGATGAATGTAAGTTCCCTCTGGAGTTTGATTAATCTGAATTCCTAGAAAGAATTTCAGTTCCCCCATGAGGCTCATCTCAAATTCTGCCTGCATACACTTAGCAAATTTTCTTCCAAGAGAAGGATTAGTAGAACCAAAAATAATATCGTCAACATAAATTTGACAGACTAAAATGTCACTCTTAACTGTTTTACAGAATAGAGTAGTGTCCACTTTCCCTCTGGTGAATTCATTTTCAAGCAGAAAGTTACTTAGTCTTTCATACCAAGCTCTGGGAGCTTGTTTCAGACCATACAGTGACTTTTTCAGTTTGAAAACATGTTCTGGATGTTTTGTATTTTCAAAACCTGGGGGTTGGTGAACATAAACTTCTTCTTCTATATAACCATTTAAGAATGCACTTTTGACATCCATCTGATACATAGTGATGCCTCTATTAACAGCAAATGAAATTAAAAGTCTGATAGATTCTAACCTGGCGACTGGGGCAAAGGTTTCTGTATAGTCTATCCCCTCTTGCTGACTATAACCTTGTGCAACCAGTCGTGCCTTGTTTCTGACGACTTCACCTTGTTCATTAAGCTTGTTTCTGAACACCCATCTTGTTCCAATGACATTGAATCCTTTTGGTCTGGGAACGAGATCCCATACGTCGTTTCTGGTGAATTGATTCAGCTCTTCTTGCATTGCCAGAATCCAGTCATTGTCCAGAAGTGCTTCATCAATAGAAGAAGGTTCAATCAGAGACACAAGTCCCAAAAGAGTTTCTTCAGAGTTTCTGAAGCTTGCTCTTGTTCTGATTGGATCTTCCTTTCTTCCTAGGATAGTCTCTTCTGGATGATCCAAACTGCTTCTGGGTAATCTCTTCTGAGGTTGATCAGCAGCTGTTGTAGGATTTCTAGCATTGCTCCTTTCAGACGTTGAAGGAATGTCTGTGTTGAGAGCTTCTGATGACTTGTCTTCAGAACCTGCAAATTCAATTTCTATACCTGCAAGATTTTCATTCTGCTTTGACTTTTCAGAGTCAAGCTTGTCATCAAAACGAACACTGATTGATTCTTCCACAATCTGTGTTTCTGTATTGTATACTCTGTACCCACTTGAGCGTTCAGAGTATCCTAACATAATACACTTCTGTGCCTTAGAATCAAACTTGTTCAAATAATTCTTTGTATTTAACATATAGCAAGTACATCCAAATGGATGAAAATACGAAATGTTGGGCTTTCTGTTCTTCCACAATTCATATGGAGTCTTTTCCAGAATAGGTCTTATTGAGATTCTATTCTGAATGTAGCACGCTGTGTTTATTGCCTCTGCCCAGAAAGTCTTAGCAACGTTTGTCTCATTGATCATGGTTCTGGCCATTTCTTGCAATGTTCTGTTCTTTCGTTCTACAACTCCATTTTGTTGGGGAGTTCTAGGACAAGAGAAATCATGCAGAATGCCTTTGTCATTAAAGAATGACTCAAAATCTTTATTTTCAAATTCTCCACCATGATCACTTCTGACTTTAACGATTCTAAGATCTTTCTCATTCTGAACTTGGTTACAGAAGGTAACAAACACAGAGTGTGACTCGTCCTTGTGTCTTAAGAACTTTACCCATGTCCATCTGCTATAGTCATCTACGATTACTAACCCATACTTCTTACCACTGACTGAAGCAGTTTTAACTGGTCCAAATAAGTCAATGTGCAGAAGTTCTAATGGCTTAGAGGTAGAAACAACATTTTTGGATTTAAAAGAAGGTTTTGCAAATTTGCCTTTCTGACATGCTTCACACAGAGCATCTGAATTGAACTTCAAATTTGGAAGTCCTCTGACCAGATTGAGTTTGTTAATCTGAGATATTCTTCTCATACTAACATGCCCCAATCTTCTGTGCCAGATCCACTGCTCGTTGTTAACAGATAGAAGACATTTTATGTTCTGACTCTTTAGTTCAGAAAGTTTGATTTTATAAATGTTGTTTTTCCTCTTTCCATTAAACAGGATAGTCCCATCTTTCTGACTAACAGCTTTACATGATTTTTGATTAAAGATTATATCATAACCGTTATCACTTAATTGACTTATGGATAACAGATTATGCATCAATCCATCAACTAGCAGAACATTATTAATAGAGGGAAGATTTCCGTTACCTACAGTTCCAGAGCCAATAATCTTTCCCCTCTGATTGCCTCCAAAGCCAACGTGGCCTCCAGGCTTAAGTTCCAGGCTTTGGAACATATGCCTTCTTCCCGTCATGTGTCGTGAGCAGCCAGAGTCCAGGTACCATGACTGGTGTTTCTGACTTGCTGCTAAAGATATCTGCAACATGTATTATTTTATCCTTAGGTACCCAGATTTTCTTGGGTCCTGATTTGTTAGTTTTACCAAAACTCTGGTTGAATTTTGGTTTCACAGAGTGCTTACTACTAGTATATTTGATGTCATGTGTGTGACCATACACAAAGTGTGAATTTAAAGGAGTGTGTTTAATGGTTAAATCCATGACATTTTTAGGTGTAGGAACCTTACCTAGGTATCCTATTCCTTTCCTGCCGTTTCTGCTAACTCCATAGATCATTGAAGCCATTCTGCTTCTATCTATGCTTTTAGCAAGGAACTTCTGGAAACTGTGATCATACTCCTTGATGATCTTATCAGCGTTGCTGGGAGTTTCAGAAATTGGTTCCTTCTGAGAGTTTTGTAAAGAGTTTTCTAATTTTGAAATTTTATCTCTCAGCTCAGAGTTTTCCAATTTGAGACTCTCAGACTTATTAGAGTCAGATTCAAGAGTCCTTTTCAGGTCTCTGAATTTAGCTCTAATCTGCTGATAACGTTCCAGAATTTCATTGAGGCTTTCAGCAAGTTCAGCCTTTGTAAAATTAACAGCGAAGTTAGGGAATACCTCTTCTGTGTCTGATTCTGAGTCTGATTCAGAAGCTTCACTGTCATCTGGAATGTTAGCCATGAGCGCTATGTTTGCCCTTTCATCATCTGATTCTGAGTCAGCTTCAGACGAGTCAGAGTCATCCCATGTGGCCATGAGACTTTTCTTCTTTTCTCTTCCAAACTTCTTTTTGGGCTTTTCCCTCTGAAGCTTTGGGCAGTCACTCTTGTAGTGTCCTTGCTCATTGCACTCGTAGCAGATGATGTCTTTTGTGTTTGGCTTCTTGCTACCGGAGGAGCCTTCAGATCTTCTGTATCCAGAGGAAGAATCTGTCCTTCTGTATCTGGAAGAAGACTCGTTCTGATCAGATCTTCTGGGATTCCTGAACTTCCTTTGTCTTTGCTTCCACAGTTGATTTACTCTTCTGGAGAGAAGGGAAAGTTCGTCTTCTTCTGATGAGGATCCATCAGATGTTTCTTCAACTGCCTGCAAAACTTTAGATTCAGATTTTCTGTTAGATTTTAAAGCTATAGGCTTACCTTGCTTCTGAGGCTCATCAGCTTCTAGCTCTATCTCATGACTTCTGAGGGAGCTTATAAGTTCCTCCAGAGTGATTTTGTTGAGATCCTTCGCTAGCTTCAGAGCAGTAACCATAGGCCTCCACTGCTTGGGTAAACTTCTGATTATCTTCTTGACATGGTCAGCAGTAGAGTATCCTTTGTCCAGAACTTTGAGACCAGCTACCAGAATCTGGAATCTAGAGAACATAGTTTCAATGGATTCAGATTCTTCCATTTTGAACGCCTCATACTTCTGAATGAGCGCCAGAGCTTTTGTTTCTTTGACTTGAACGTTGCCCTCATGCGTCATTCTGAGAGAATCAAAGATGTTCTTAGCTGTGTCTCTGTTGGAGATCTTCTCATACTCAGTATAGGAGATGGCACTGAGGAGGATGGTTCTGGCCTTATGGTGATTCTTGAAATCACGCTTTTGTTGATCAGTCATTGATTTTCTATCAATCTTCTGACCAGTTGCATTCACAGGGTGCGTGTATCCATCTGTCACCATATCCCACAGATCAGCATCATGTGCTAGAAAGAAGCTTTCAATTCTGTCTTTCCAGTAATCAAAGTTTTCTCCATCAAAGACTGGAGGTTTGCCGCTGAATCTGTCTCTGTCCTCATTGTTGTCATTGCTGAAATGAGAGTTGTTTCCTGCCATTGTGTTTTTCTGACGCTGGATCTTGTACTGACACGGTTAAGTGTTTTAGCTCAGAACCAGGCGCTCTGATGCCAATTGAAGGGGTGAAAAACACAAGAAGGGGGGGTTGAATTGTAAAACTGGAATCTTAAAGCAATTGACAAGATATTTTTATCCTGGTTCGTTTGATCTCAAACTACTCCAGTCCACCCGTCAAGGTGATTTCGCCTCTCTCCAACGAGGTCTTAATTCACTATATTCAACTGAATACAAATCTGCTTTAACAACTGCTAAAGCCTTCTTGATTCAAACCACAATCCGGTTTGTCAAGGCAACACTTTCTTACAAAGGTATAAAACAAATGTGTGTGAATGTTTTCTACAAAACTTTATCACAACTGTGATGTATACACAAATGAAGCTTAGAAACTTAGAATGCTAAACACTAATGGAGTATCAGAGTTTGTTGGTTTAGCAAAACTGGTAGATGAAGATTATTGTTCAGCTTTGTGCGTGTAGAGAGTTTGGAAGCATTAGCCATTATAATCTTCGAAGCTTTGTTTATATAGCACTTGAGAAGATGAACGTTGAATGCAAATATTCTTGATTCAATGCTAATAACAAGCTTTCCTTTTTGAGCAGATCTTGTCTAGAATGAAGCCGTTGGAATTAATTGGCGTTCAATGCACAGTACCGTTGCTTCTTCAATGCACGTTCTGGCTTGGCTCATTCTGATTCTGCTTCGCTGCTGATGAACTATTGTTTTTGTATCAGAGTGTTTACGCGCAGTTCTGTTCATCAAGCTACAGCATGTACGAGCGTTGATCATCTGATCTTGACGTTCTGATTCAGCAACTTCTGATGCTGGTGTATGAAATCAAATTCTGATGCTGAAGAAGTGATCTTGCTTATTTTAATCAGCGTATCTGCAAGTCAGAGCATAGTAATTTTAGGCAGCATATAGTTCAAACATGAAACATATAAATACTATATCTTTTCACTTTGTTATCATCAAAACTTAAATATAGGGTACTAGATTCAAACATTGTTCTAACAGAGCGCCTAGCTGCTATGGAGATACAGAGAGTCCCTGGGCTGGACTTTGAAGAGTCCCTGGGCTGGACTTTGAAGAGTTAGGTTTGGTATCTGGAATAGTAATCCCTCCGAAGTTTAATGTGCCACTATTTTCCAAATATGATGGGGTGTCTTTCCCAAAGATGCACCTCAGATCCTATGTCAGGAAAATTCAACCACATTCTTCTGACAAAGACCTGTGGGTCCACTTTTTCCAAGACAGTCTTTCGGGAATGCAGCTTGATTGGTTCTACCATTTGGAGAGGTCTGATGTGCATAATTGGGAAGATTTGGCAGCCACCTTCTATAAACAGTATCAATACAACACCGACTTGGCACCAACCCGTACTCAACTCCAGGGTATGGCTATGGTGTCCAATGAGGGCTTCAAAGACTACGCCCAAAAGTGGAGGGATTTAGCAGGAAGGGTGCAACCACCTTTTTCTAAAAGAGAGATAGTGGACATGTTCTTAGGGACTCTGTCAGTCCATTCTTTAATCACCTGATTGGAAGCTCCTCTGCAGGTTTCAATGAGTTGATTCTAACTGGCGAGAGGGTTAAAGCCAGTATTAGAAGCGGGAAAATTCAGAAAGATGCGTCTACGTCTGCAGCTGTAAAGAAACCCTTCACAGGAAAGAAGAAAGTTTCTGCTGTCTATGCTCCGAGAAATCAGGGAAGAACCGAACGACGACCAACTGTGGGGGGCGTCATGATTCAAAAGTGTGCATCAGACCAGCCAAGAAACAATCAGCCGAGAAATGATCAGTCGAGGAATAACCAGCAAAGGGTGGAAAGGCCTGTAAGGAAATTCACCACGATTAACATGACTCCTGCTCAAGTCTTACCATATCTCCTGAAGTTGAACTTGGCCATGCTGAAAGAGGCCCCTACAAATCCTAATACTTCATCTCCGCACTACCATCCTAATGCTAGGTGTGCTTACCATTCAGAAAGTCTAGGGCACGACACAAACAACTGTTGGGCTCTGAAGAACAAGATTCAAGATCTTATTGATGCAAAGGAAGTTGAATTTGAAGCTCCTGAAAATCCGAATGTTATCTCCGCTCCAATGCCTAAACATGGACACAATGCCAATGTTGTGGAAGAAGATCTGTTTGTTTCTACTGTGGATGAACTATTAACTCCTCTCCTAACCATCAAGTTAAATTTGTTGAAAGATGGGGTGTTCCCAGGTTGTGACCAAGATTGCCATGCTTTCCTATCCTCCCCATTTGACTGTCCTATGTTGAAGAAATAAATACAACAATTGATTGATAACCAGGAAATTTTGTTTGAGAAAGCTCCTGTTCCACCCATTCCAGTTTCAGAAGTTTCAATAATAACCATATACGCCAATCCTTTCAGGGTTCCTAAAAAACCCGTTAGGATTATATCCTCTCCTATGACTACTCCGTTGAAGATAAAAATGCCCGGGCCAACCCCTTACAAACCAGATAAAATGATACCATGGAACTATGGTGGAGAAATCTACTACCATGGTGTCAAATAGATTGAACAGACTGCTGAAGAAGAGAGCTCTAAAGAAGACAATTCTGACATCAGTAACATTGCTGGAACAAGCAAAATTACTCGTAGTGGGAGAATCTTCTCTCCAGAGATTGTGCCACCAAAGGCAGTCTCTGGACCTGTGGTCATTCCGAAGATAACCTCTACACCAGTAACTGTATCTGCAAGTGTACCCGCCAACAATGACAATACAATTCCCATCCCTGTTTCCGCTGCTGAGAAAAAAGGAAAGAATGTTCAAGAGGAGCCTGTCTTGACGAAGGCTCAGTCACTAATCATTCTTGAAACATCCCAGAAAGAGATGGAAGAAATTCGAGGATCATTAAGAAAAGTGATTATGATGTTGTTGAACAACTGAGGAAGACCCCCTCCAAAATCTCTATGTTAGCCCTATTTCTGTGCTCTGAGGTACATGCTAAAGCTTTGGTCAAGTTTTTGAAGACGGCCCACGTGCCGCAAGAAACCTCCACTGATCAGTTCCAGGAATGTGTGGCTAGTTTAACAGCTGACAATGGTCTAGGATTCTCCGATGCAGATTTAACTTCTAAAGGGAGAAAACATAATGATGCTTTGCATGTCTAGGTGGAATGCAGAGGGACAACCCTAGAACACGTTCTGGTAGACACTGGTTCGTCTTTAAACGTCTTGCCGAAGAAAGCCTTGGATAGACTGGATTGTGAAGGCTTAACCCTGAAACCCAGCAATATAATTGTCAGAGCCTTTGATGGTTCTAAGAGGATGGTCCATGGAGAGGTGGACATCCCGATAAAGGTGGGTACCCAAACGTTCAGTTCAACATTCTACGTGATGGACATCCGTCCTTCCTACTCTTGCCTGTTGGGACGCCCCTGGATTCACAATGACAGAGTTGTCACTTCCACCTTGCACTAGATGTTGAAGTACCCTGTCCAAGGGAAAATCATAATTGTCCATGGTGAAGAGGAATACATGATCAGTCATCTAAATTCTTTCCGCTATGTAGAATTGGGTGGCGAATTCATTGAGACCCCTTTCCAACATTTTGAGGAAGTCTCTCAGGAGATAGCAGCGACCAAAGCAGTGTCCTTAACTCCGGTGATCACAAGACCTGTACCTCAGATGTCTTCTCTAAAAGATGCAAGGGCAGTAGTGGAAGAAGGCGGATCCACTATCTGGGGTCAGCTACCAGAATTTCCTTTCAAATCAGACAAATTCGGCTTGGGATTCACCTCAAATGCTCAGAAGGCCGTGCGCCGCTCCCGTGCTGGAGGGCCACCTGTGAAGATCAGCCATCAAGGGGTTAATGCTCTAGAGGACAGTGAAGAAGAAGGCAACTTGGAAGACAGGATTTTTCCTACTGTTGAAGGAGGACTGTGCAACTGGGAAGCAAAAGACTTTGTTCCAATTACTTTCATACCGCAGTAATTTATCTTTTCCATTTCTGTTGGATCTGTAATAATTCACAAACAATTCATACTTTTTCAACCATGTGTCTTACCCGAGGCACATAGGTCCACTTGTAAGGGTTCTTATTTCATTTTCATATGTAATTTTAATGAATCATGGATGCTTTTCATATTTAAAACTTTTTTTCTTATTGTCTTTCTTTTACATTTTGTTGTTTTAAGATGGCTATGCCCTTACACACACCCACACTCACAAATGCAGGTACCCTTCCACTCCATAACCCATGGGTAACGATACTGCTATAGCCTTCAGTGACTCTGAAGATCTGGTCTACCAAGCCGAATACGAAGGTGAGGAAGATTGTGAGGTGCCAGGGGAATTGGCTATACTCCTACAACAAGAGGAAAGAGAAATTTTGACTCATGAGGAGCTGTTGGACACAATCAACTTGGGTACCGAGGAAGACAAGAAGGAAATCAAAGTGGGTGCCAACCTAGAGCCAAGTGTCAAGGAGCGCTTAATTCAGCTATTGCATGAATATGTTAAGATCTTTTCCTGGTCATACGAAGACATGCCGGGACTCGATACAGACATTGTGGTACACCGTCTACCCACAAGAGAAGACTGTCCACCAGTTAAACAAAAAGTCCGCCGCATGAGACCTGAAATGTCAGAAAAGATTAAAGCAGAAGTTATGAAACAGTTCAATGCTGGATTTCTTGTTGTTACTTCCTATCCACAATGGGTTGCTAACATTGTGCCCATGCCTAAGAAGGACGGTAAAGTGAGAATGTGCGTGAATTATAGAGACTTAAATAGGGCCAACCCTAAAGATGACTTTCCACTTTTGCACATCGACATTCTGGTTGACAATACAACTCAGCACTGTTGTACCCTAAAATTTGCCCTCCCATATTCTTCAAAATTTGCAAAGAGCATGCTTCAAAATCTCTCAAGGGTTGCACAGGTCAAGGGCCTCCTAACAGTCAAAAATTAGGGTTTTGGTTCTGGCAAAGAAATTGAAGTTTTCAAGGGTCCAATCAAGTCCCACATGCCTACAAACATGGTCAAGCATCCATGTGCCAAGTTTCAAGACTTACAGCACAAAATTGCACAGTCAAAAAACCCTAATTGCTCAACAGTCAACTATAGGGGCAAAATGGTCATTTGACAGTCAAAAGTTCAAATTTTTGGTCAACATCTTATTTTGAAGCCACAAACATCATTGGATCAATTCTTGATCATGATTCTCAAAGCATGGCTCAAAAAGTCTCAAGATGCAAAAGTTTCCATATTTGGACAGTTGAAAAAGTCAACTGTAACTTGACCAAGGCATAACTTCCACATGGTTTATCAGAAAAATTCCATCCAAATCTCATTTTGAAGAGAAAGACATTTCCTACAACTCCTCTTCACACTTCAAGTCCAAGAAATTCTCTCACAAAAAGTTATCAATTTCAACATTATAGGTCATTTTCAAAAGTCAACAAAAAGGGACTTTAAGCCAAAGACCATAACTTGAGATTGGTAAATCAAAATGACATGGGACCAAAGGCATTGGTTATAGGACTTCAAGACCTTTCCAAAATGTCCAAGAACATGATCAAAGCTTAAATATTGAGCAAGATATGCCTTGTGGAAGTTGGGAAATTTTTGGGAATTTTGAAAAGTCAACTTTACTTCAAATGCCTCAAAATTGCTAATGGGCCACAAATTCTTCCAAGAATCATCATCCACAAGCTATGCACGACCCATTGACCCAAAGGGGAGTTATTTTCTTATTTTTAATTAATTAATTGAATATTTAATCTATTTAATTCATTTAATCAAAATTAATTACAAGAAAAATACTAAAATAAGGTTTCAAATCTTTTTGTGCAGTATAATCTCTCATCAAGGCCTAAGGATTTCGTGCATGCCCAAAGAAGAAAGATTCCATGCAAATTGGCTAGGTTTCATGATAAAAAGATTGAAAAAGATTATGCAAAATCACAAAATTCAAAAGCATTGATTCCATGGATATTGGGCTTGCTTTGTTGACCTAAAACATTCACATATATGTACACATGATAACCCTAACGCACAAGACCTTCAAGCTACGGCCAAACCTGAATACACACTTTTCATTTTTGTGAAAAAACTTCAAAACTGAAAACACAATTTCAGTGCAATTCAAAGCGAAATAAGCATTCCAATAGCTTGCCAAGGCATCAAGGAAACTTTCTGGATCAAAATCACATCTCCATACACAAAGAACGGGTAGAACGAAGCCGCCCTGTTCTTGATATTTTGCATAATCGTATTTGCCTTTCCAGGCCATATTCATACATTCTAATGCTTGTTTTATACTAACATGAACTCAACGAAACTCATGGTATCATTGATTTGAATTAACATTGCTTGTATAGAGAATTGCCATGGCTGTTTTTTAGGGTTTCAGGAACCATGAATTGGGGCTTTACGCTTGGGAAAAAATTGGCCAACGAGACTTATGCCATTAGAGCCAGAAGCTTCACACGAACTCAGTCCACATGTCGCGCTCAATTTATGAGCAACGGTGTCCTATTCGCTATTTTCACATATACTATTTAGTGGGGGTTTAAAACCCCCACTATCTCTTTTTTATTTACAGGAAACATGAAGAAGATGGAGGACGTGTCCACTGATCATAGGCGCGTTTGAATTTTCGCGCGATGGACATCATTGAGCGTTGTGTCATGTTATGTTGTTCGCTGGCCAATTCCAATACAAAGTGCGCGCGTAGGTCAGATGGCTGGATGTGTACTGGGTAAACGTTGGGACCTGGGTTCGATTCCCAGGTCCCCTTTGCATCTTTCATATTTTTTTCCTTAACTTGTTCCTAAGCAGCATGTCTTCCAGGGACCCATCATGTACCCTCACCAACGGCTTGCCAGGTGGCCATGAGCGCCCATCCAATGGCCAAGAGCTAGGGTCCAGGGAATACCCCAGTCAACGCATGTGCACGTGGTCTGAAAAGTCAAAAGGGGCCTCAATTGCTAATGGGCCAAACTGCTTCACTCAAACCTCCAAAGAGTCAACAAACCCCCTCTTGTTTGTATTTATCTCTCTTTCTTATTCCTTTTCTTTTATTTATTTGTTATTTATAATAATTATTTTATTTAACTCATAAAAATTAATTTTAAAATACAAAAATCAGAGAAGACAAAAAATAAAATTATATTTTATTTAATAGTTTTTGTAAATAAATTTTATTAACTAATTAGTTCTAATCTTAGATTTAATTTTAATGTTTTTTTATATAAACTAAAAAAATGTAGAAATTAGGGTTTCTAGCTTTTTGTTCTTTTTTTTTCAATAATTAAAATTTCTTCTTATTACTAGTAATTAATTATTTTTGTAAATAAAGTTATCACTAAAAAATTAGGTTAAAACTAGGTATAACTTAAACATTTTTTAATAAATTAAAAATAGTTTAGAATTAGGTTTTTTTAATTCCATTAATTCTCTTAAATTTCATAAATACAAAAACTCCAAAAATAATTTCTTTTTCTCATTTAATTTAATTAATTTAATTAATTTATTAATTGTAATTTAATTTCTTTAAAAAGGGTCCAACACCCTCGCTTTCGATTATAATTTCATTTCGCGCGCCTATCTTATTTCTTTTTTTTTAATTTTATGTACTTGCCCCAAAGCATTGTAATAGATTAATTAGGACATTTATCTTTCCGCATTTTATTTATTTTAAATCGGGTCTTGGATTAATTTGGCGATGTAGACCCGCGCCTTTGTAATAGCGTAGGACTTTTACCTTCTTGCATCTTTTAACTGTTAATAATTTGCATGAAAGAATGAATGCCAAAAATAAAAACAAAGTGTAGATCACCAATGCATGACAAGATAAACATAAATGAACATGATACACAAATCACACACCACCCCTAGGGTACGTCTCACTGTTGCCTTGCCCCTCGAAAAGTGGTCGTCAAGTAGAGGATGTTTTAGTAAGTCCTCATGTCCATGAACATGGCATGAGGGTAGCTTCTAAGGTGTCTTCCTATTGCTCTGGTGACCACATTGTCCCGAACCCTCGAATTGACCCGAACACCTCCAACGGTGGTGCTACCTACCTCTCAATGGTGGGATGGCACTACTTTAAGGACATTTACACAGACGAATTCCTTAGGGTAGGTAGATGACTCGTAGATGCTTGCTCTAATTTCAAAATAAATCAAAAACTTCTTTTCACACCGACACTTTTCAAAAAGCATTCAAAAAGCAATTTTTCAAACACTCTTGAGGACTGATACAAGAGTCGAACTGAAATTTTCAAAGAAACTTTTTTAAACCCACAGTTGAAAAGCAAACAAACAATTTTGAAAACACAAATGAGCAAGTATCTAAGAGCCCATGGATAACCATGGATAGAAAGGGTGCTAACACCTTCCCTTTCTATAAATCTACCTCCCGAACCGAGAGCAATCTCTATAAGGAATTTTTCTGTGCTTTTGTCCTTTCCATTTGTAGAAAATAAAAGACGGTGGCGACTCTTGCTTCCGCGACATTTCGCGAACCAGCGTTAAACAGTCAGTTCCAGATCCACCAATCACAGAACTGGCGACTCTGCTGGGGACATTTACTTAAAGTGAGGTGTACCTTAGGATAGTCCATCACTGTGTTTTCAATTGTTTTGACTTGTTTGCTTTAAATTGTGGGTTGCTTGGGAGTTACATAGATCCTAACCCGGATCTGGGGATACCCTGTTTAGGTAGCATAAGCTGTGAGGGACCTGTCCGGCATAGACCGACATGGGTGAAGCAGTGGCTACGTTGGTGTGGCACCTTGGTCTGTACCGATATCCCTTGTGTTGCAACGAGGAGAATATGGGTCTTCTGAGGAGTCATTAAGCACCAACAGACCTTAGAACCTTAAATGACACAACTTGGCCATTAGAACAGTAGCAGTATGCTACGCCCATTGAGGCTAAACTCTCGTGATGGTTCTGGCCGCAAGAAAAGATTGTGATGCTGGAGTTATGACCGATTGAGGGTAGTCAATGATATTGGGATCCTCTAAGAACCCGGTTACTTCTGATAGGACATGTATGAACCAACAAACTGAAAGAGGGTAATACCTAGACCTCATGTTGGCCTAAACTTTAAGGGCTTGTCTTGTGTGACTTGTGTGCCTTACCATGTTTGCCTTTGTAAATATTTGTGGTGTGCTTTATCATAACATCATAACATCATGAGCATTGCATGTATCCTGCATAAGGACTGACCATTTCAAAGACAAGAGGGTTTCACCTTTGCTCTGTTTTGTAGGATATCATGATGCCTATGCGAAGGAATACTATCCGGTTCAACTTTGTTCACCCACCTGAGTTACTTGAAGAGTTGGTTAGCAGAATTCCAAACACCACTTCCTTCATCCAGAGGCATGGTTCTCTTCTCAGTTTAGTCACTGCAAAGCGGGATCAATTGTTGATGAGTGTCCTGACCCAGTTCTATGACCCTCTGTACCAGTGTTTCACCTTTCAAGACTTCCAGCTGGTCCCTACCCTGGAAGAGTTCTCTGATTTTCTTGGTATCCCTATCTTGGATCAGACTCCCTTCACTGGTTGGGAGAAGACTCTCAGGTTTGAGGAGGTTGTTGCAGCTCTTCCTTTAACCCATCAAGAAGTAATGGACAACTGGGTGACTAGAAGCGGAGTTAAGGGTTTCTTGGCCAAGTTTCTGATTGGTAAAGCTAACAGTTTCTGGAATGACTTGGACTTTAGGGCATATGAAGACATCCTAGCTCTCTTAATCTATGGGCTAGTCTTGTTTCCTAATCCTGATAACTTCATCAATGTCACTGCCATAAGGATCTTTATGTCTCAGAATCCTGTGCCCACTCTCTTGGGTGACATCCTGCAACAACTTTATGCTCGTACTGCCCGAAGACGAGGAACTCTGTGGTGTTGTATCCCTTTATTGGTGAGGTGGTTTATTTCGCACCTCCCTAAGTTTGTGCTGAAGAACCAAGAAGGAAGAGGTTGGGCTCATAGGTTAATGTCCCTCACTGATAAGGACATCATTTGGACTTTCAGAGGTTTGGATGAGATAGCTGTTATTGATCGTTGCGGGGAATACCCTAATGTTCCTTTGATTGGTACTCAAGGAGGGATCTCTTACAATCCAAGTCTAGCGCTCCGTCAGTTTGGAAGAGCCAGAAGAGCAGGGCCTCATGAGATGTTGGTGCCTCACATCAGTTTTGAGTTTCAGGTGGATAGTGACGAGTTGCATCGTAGGTTCATCAAGGCTTGGGACAGAGTTCATAAAGCTAACCCACAAGAGTTGGGACCAAAGACTTCTTTACCTATGGAAGCCTACTACAAATGGGTTCGCATTCGTGCTCAGAAGTTAGGTATGCCATATGAAGCTGTCAGACCCGTCATTCTTGAGTATCCTGACAAAGATGGGGCTCCTCCAACTGTCCTCCCTCCTCAGATACCCACTGATTACGAGACATTAAAGAGGTCTTGGTCGCAACTGCGAGAAGAACGGGATTCCTATCGGGAAAAGTTCAACGAGCAGGAATTGAAGATCCAGAAGCTGACAAAGCAGTTGGAGAACGAGCGAGCTCTGAATGACTACATCCGTACTGAGAAGAGGAGACCATGGGATCAATGAGGAGCTCTGGATGTTCTTTTACAGTTTTATTTCCCTTTTCAGTATTTCCATTTTATGTAACGCCTAAGGGCAACCTGTTGAACGATTTAAGTTTCAAAGTTGAATCTAATGAAGTATGTTCCCTTTTGTTTACAAAGTTGATTCCCGATTGTCTTTGAAAACATAAATCATACGCATTCCATTCATCATGTGCATAGCAGGTATTCTTCTTTTTAGGTTGCTTACTGTTCTTCGCTGTTTATTTCAGCATCATGAACCCTGACTCATCATCAACCGAGATGTCGATCAAAGCCCTTCAGGCGCAGAACGCGCAATTTTAGGAACTGATCATGGGTTTGGCTCAAGGCCAAGAAGAGTTGAAGGCTTTACTCCTGAAGAAGGCGAAGAAGAAGAAGAAGAAGAAGAGAACTGTTCTTTTCAACTCGGGCCGGAGGTTTGGCAACACTCTGCAGAATGAGGAAGCTGGTTCTTCTGTAGGCAAGAGCAGTCCCCAAGGGGGAAAAGGTCCTAGTCCGGTAGTCTCTGACAACGAGACTGACTTTAATGAGGAACAGTATCCTCCTGCTGAAGACCGGTACAAGCAGTTGGAAGACAGACTGAATGCAATGGAGATCCAACAAGTGCTGGGCTGGATTTCGGAGACTTGGGCTTATCTACTGGTGTGATTATTCCTCACAAGTTTAAGGCACCATCTTTCACCAAGTATGACGGGGCGTCTTGTCCCAAGCTACACCTCAGATCTTATGTGCGGAAGATTCAACCGTACACAGTGGACAAGGAGGGTCTTTCAGGGACTCATCTCGAATGGTTCTATCAGCTGGATGGGACCAAGGTTCGTAACTGGGAGGAGTTGGCTACTGCTTTTTACAAGAAGTATCAATATAATGCCGGCCTTGCTCCTACATGTACCCAACTCCAGGGTATGTCGCTAGGATCAAGCGAAGGTTTTAAAGAGTATGCACAGAAATGGAGGGATCTGGCTGGCAGGGTGCAGCCTCCGTTAACTGACAGTGAGCTGGTAGATATGTTCTTGGGGACCCTCTCCGGGCCGTTTTTCAATCATCTTATCGGTAATTCGTCTGCAGGGTTTACTGATCTTATTCTGACTGGAGAGAGGATAGAGGCTGGAATGAAGTCCGGAAAAATTCAGAAGGGTGCATCTGCAAATTCTGAGAAGAAACCCTTTAAAAAGGAGGCCAGTGCTGTATATGGGCCTAGGAGGCAAGAGAAACCAGAGCGCCGCCAATCTGTCAACGCGGTGATGATTGCAAAGCCTACTGCCGCTCCTCGGCAAACCAATCCACAAAGGGCTGAAAGACCCAGAAGGGAGTTCACCCGGCTGAGCATGACCTTGTCGCAAATCTTGCCGCAGTTGCTATCCACCAATTTGGTGACTGTTAGAGAGGCCCCGAAGGTTGTGAACACTGCCTCTCCCAAGTAAAATCCAAATGCTCGCTGTGCTTATCACTTCGATAGCCCGGGGCATTCCACCGACGACTGTTGGGCCTTAAGTAATAAGGTGCAAGACCTTATTGACGCAAAAGAGATACAATTTGAAGCGCCTGAGAGGCCAAATGTGGTGACTGCTCCTATGCCCCAGCATGGAGTGAATGCCGTTGATGAAGATGTGTATGCCGTTTCTGTGAATGATGTAGCTACTCCTCTGAAGACTGTTAAGAGGAACCTACTGCTGGCCGGTTTATTTCCGGGTTGTAGTAAAGGTTTCCTTTTATGTGCTGTTTCCCTTTCTGGTTGTCCTTTGCTGAAGTTGGGCATCCAAAGCCTGATGGACAGCAAAGAGATTCTGTTCAAGAAGACTGCTGTTCAGTTTGTTCCGGTGGAAGAAGTATCTGTTGTTACCATTTTCAATAATCCGATCAAGGCTCTCCCAAGGAAGCCGTTTAAAATCATGACTGTCGCACCCATTGTGATTATTGTTCCGGGGCCTCTCCCCTATGAATCTGATAAGGCTGTCCCATGGCACTATGGGGAAGATGTGTATGTACATGGTATAAAGCAAGAATTCAACACTGGCACCAGCATCAGTAATATCACTGGTCCAGCCAAAGTAACCCGCAGTGGCAGGCTCTTCTCGCCTGACATTGCGCCACCCACTATTCGATGACCCCTCACTATAACACCTGCAAGTGTACCTGTTCCCAGTTCTGATCAAGTTGTTTCCCCTGCTGCCGAGTCATCTAATGCTCGGGGCAAAGGGATTGAAGATGAGCCTGCCCGGATGGAGGCACCAAAATCTGTGAATGCTGAGGCCTCCCAACAAGAGATGGAGGAAATTCTGAAAATAATCAAGAAGAGTGACTTTAATGTTGTTAAACAGCTGGGGCATACCCCCTCCAAGATCTCCATGCTCTCCTTGCTGCTGTGCTCAGAGGCCCATGCTAAGGCCTTGATTTCATTCCTCAAGACGGCCCATGTGCCACAGGAGACATCTGCAGTCCAGTTTATTGATTGCGTAGCCAATTTGACGGCCGACAATGGTTTGGGTTTCTCTGACGCTGACCTTATTGCTAAGGGAAAGGACCACAATGACGCCCTGCATGTCTCTATTGAATGCAGGGGCACTACTCTTGCGCACGTGTTGGTGGACACTGGTTCTTCCCTGAATGTGCTACCCAAGAAAGCCTTAGACCGGTTGGATTGTGAGGGCCTGGAGCTGAAACCTAGCAACATCATCGTCAGAGCCTTTGACGGTTCTAAGAGGATGGTTCATGGAGAAGTAGACATTCCTATTCGTGTGGGTTCTCAAGTGTTCGACTCTACTTTCTATGTGATGGATATCCGTCCATCGTATTCTTGTCTACTGGGTCGACCTTGGATCCACAAAGCCGGGGCAGTGACCTCTACCCTACACCAGAAGCTCAAGTACCCCGTCAAAGGGAAGATTGTCACTGTATAGGGAGAGGAAGAGTATATGGTTAGTCACTTGAATTCCTTCAGATATATTGAGATGGACGGGGAGTTTATTGAAACCCCCTTTCAGCATTTCGAAGAGGTACCTCCAACATTGGCAGCGGCAGAAACAGTGGTTGAAGAGGATGTTCCTTTGAAGATGGCTTCCCTGAAGGATGCCCGGGCCGTGATCGGGAAAGGTGAATGTGCTAACTGGGGCAGGCTCCCTGATTTTACACCTAAAACTGACAAGTTTGGACTGGGTTTTACTGCAGAGGATCAGAAGGCTGTGCGCAAGGCAAAGACCAGAAGACCTCCTGTGCTCATTACCAATCCAGGAGTGAATGCCATTGGGGATGAAGATGAGGTGGAAGAATCAGAGTTCGATAGCTGGATCTACCCGACGACTGATGGTGGATTGACCAATTGGATTGCTAAAGATCATACTCCTATTACTTTTGTTACACAGTAATAAACTCCTTTGTTTTTGTTATTTGTAATAAACAATTAAAACTCTATGGCCCGGTGTCTTACCCGGGGCACCGTGGCTTTATTTGTGAGGGTATATTAATTGTCATTTCATATATCATGAATAAAGACCTTGGACGTTTTCTCGCATTTCAAATTTTATGCTCCCTTTCTTTCTTTCCTTTCTTTATATATTGCAAAACAGCTGTATTTACACACACTCACTCATACAGGTTTCAATCCACTCTGGATTTCACTGGTAACGACTCTGCTACTGCCAGTTATGACTTCGAAAATCCGATCAACTTAGCCGAAGACGAAGGTGAAGATGATTGCAAAGTGCCTGGCGAGCTTGCAAGACTGTTACTCCAGGAAGAGAGGGCAATTCAACCACATGAAGAGCCGGTGGAAACGATAAATCTGGGTATTGAGACGAACAGGAAGGAGGTTAAGATTGGTGCCAACCTAGAGCTCAGCGTGAAGCAACGGTTGACTCAGATGTTACATGATTACATGGAGATCTTTGCCTGGTCCTACGAAGACATGCCCGGGTTGGATACCGACATTGTGGTCCATCACTTGCCTACCAAGGAAGACTGCCCTCCGGTCAAGCAAAAGGTCCGCCGTATGCGTCCAGAGATGTCTGAGAAGATCAAAGCCGAGGTTATGAAACAGTTTGATGCCGGGTTTCTTGTAGTGACTTCTTACCCTCAGTGGGTTGCTAATGTGGTGCCGGTACCAAAGAAAGATGGAAAGGTCAGAATGTGTGTCGACTACAGGGATCTGAATAGGGCCAGCCCCAAGGATGACTTCCCCCTACCTCACATTGATGTCCTTGTTGACAATACGGCACATCACAAGGTGTTCTCTTTCATGGATGGCTTTTCAGGTTACAATCAGATCAAGATGGCACCGGAAGACATGGAGAAGACTACCTTTGTTACTCAGTGGGGCACCTTCTGCTACAAGGTCATGCCTTTTGGACTGAAAAATGCTGGGGCAACCTACCAACGTGCCATGGTTGCTTTATTTCATGACATGATCCATCATGAGATAGAAGTGTATGTTGACGACATGATCGCAAGGTCCCAAACTGAGAAAGAACACCTTGATCATCTGCAAAAATTGTTTGACCGTCTGAAGTTGTACAAGCTGAGGTTGAACCCGAACAAGTGCACCTTCGGGGTAAGATCTGGGAAGTTGCTAGGCTTCGTTGTAAGTGATAAGGGTATTCAAGTGGACCCTGCCAAGGTTAAAGCTATTCAAGAGATGCCAGTTCCTAAGACAGAGAAAGAGGTCAGAGGCTTTTTAGGACGCTTGAATTACATTACTCGATTCATCTCGCACCTAACTGCTACCTGTGAGCCAATCTTCAAGCTGCTGAAGAAAGATCAGGTAGTACGTTGGAATGATGAATGTCAGGCTGCTTTTGACAGAATCAAAGTGTATCTCCAAGAACCACCCATTCTTATGCCACCGGTTAAAGGGAGACCTCTGATACTATACCTGACAGTACTTGACAACTCAATGGGGTGTGTGCTGGGGCAGCATGACGAGTCTGGCCGAAAAGAGCACGCCATTTATTACCTTAGAAAAAAGTTTACCTACTGTGAGACCCGATACTCACTGCTCGAGAAAACTTGCTGCGCTTTGGTATGGGCTGCTCGCCGGCTGAGACAGTATATGATGACTCACACTACCTTGTTGATCTCAAAGATGGATCCTATAAAGTACATATTTGAAAAGCCTGCTTTGTCTGGGAGAATAGCAAGATGGCAAATGATCTTGACGGAATACGACATCCAGTACACGACTCAGAAAGCCATCAAAGGAAGTGTATTGGCAGACCACTTGGCACATCAGGCAGTAGACGACTATCAGTCAATGAACTTCGAGTTTCTGGACGAGAGTATCATGATAGTGACTGATTGTGAAGTACCTGGACTGGATGAAGGACCTGAGGAAGGATCCCGATGGTCTATGCACTTTGACGGAGCCTCCAACGCTTTGGGTAACGGCATCGGCGCTGTGATCATATCCCCCCAAGGCACTCATACTCCACTCACTGCCCGGCTATGTTTCAACTGCACCAACAACATGGCGGAGTATGAAGCATGCATCATGGGTCTCCAAGCTGCGATCGACTTAAGGATCAAGTTTCTGAGTGTCTTCGGAGATTCCGCTCTCGTGATCAATCAGATCAAAGGAGAGTGGGATACGAAACATCCGAACTTTATTCCTTACAGAGAATGTGTGTTGACCTTGATCCCCCACTTCACAGAGATAACCTTTGAACATTTCCCGAGAGAGGAGAATCAGTTAGCGGACGCGTTAGCTACGATGTCTTCCATGTTCAAAGTCAAATGGGACAATGAGGCTCCCCAGATCATCATCTGGAAACTGGACGAACCAGCATACTGTTGTGATATTGAAACTGAATTGGTGACTGAGAAGCCTTGGTACCATGAGGTGAAAAGATACTTGGAAGCTCAGGAATACCCTGAAGGTGCATCTGTCAATGATAAGAAGTTTCTGAGAAGGTTCGCAGCTAAGTTCTTCCTTAGCAACAGCATTCTGTATAAGCGAAACCATGATTCGACCTTACTGCGTTGTGTGGACAAGACAGAAGCAGAAAGGATCATGGAAGAGCTACATGAAGGGACCTTCGGAACACATTCTAGTGGACACACTATGGCAAATAAAATCCTTCGGGCAGGGTATTTCTGGTCCACAATGGAAGCCGACTGTTACCAACATTCTCGGACATGCCATAAGTGCCAGATATATGCAGACAAGGTGCATGTTCCTCCAGTTCCTCTGAATGTCTTAATAGCACCTTGGCCGTTTGCAATGTGGGGCATAGATATGATCGGTGAGATTAAACCTACGGCATCCAACGGGAATCGCTTCATCCTGGTAGCGATTGATTATTTTACAAAGTGGGTTGAGGCAGCTTCCTACGCCACAGTAACCAAGAACATCGTGGCACGGTTCATTCAGCATAATCTGATCTGTCGATACGGCGTCCCAGAAAGGATCATTACAGACAAAGGTACCAATCTAAATAACAAGATGATCACTGAGCTCTGCGAGCAGTTTAAGATACAGCACCACAACTCTTCTCCTTACAGACCGAAGATGAATGGGGCTGTAGAAGCAGCGAATAAGAATATTAAGAAAATTGTGCAGAAGATGACAGTGACTTATAAAGATTGGCACGAGATGTTACCGTTCGCTCTACATGGGTATCGTACCTCAGCAAGGACGTCAACCGGGGCAACTCCTTTCTCCTTGGTCTATGGCATGGAGGCAGTCTTACCGATCGAAGTGCAGATACCCTCTCTCCGGATAATGAAGGATGCAGACCTGAGTGAAGATGATTGGATCCAGACACGACTTGATCAATTAAACCTGATTGACGAAAAAAGACTTGCTGCTATCTGTCATGGTCAGACGTATCAGAAACGGATGATCAGGGAATTTAACAAAAAGGTTAGACCACAAGAGTATCAAGTTGGGGATCTGGTAATCAAGCGTATCATCCTTCCTCAGAGTGATCCAAGGGGCAAATGGACCCCTACGTACGAAGGGCCATTTGTGGTTAAACATGTGTTCTCAGAAGGAGCCATGATTCTAACCAACATGGATGGTGACGACCTTCCTCACCCCGCTAATGCAGACATAGTAAAAAGATACTACGCATAAAAAAGACCCGCTAGGTTGTCATACCTAGGCAAAAATTAGGGCTTCCCGGCGAACCAAAAGGGCTCGGGCAAGATGAAGGGATGAAATGAAAAAAATCTGTACACCCGGCAAGTCGAAAACCTGAAAAGGCGGCTTGGGCAAAAATGGGTATCCCGGTGGATCGAAAACCCGAAGGGGCGGTCCAGGCAAAAGTTAGGGATAAAGCGTAATACTATGTCTCATTGGATCACCTTGCATCCAGAATCCGGTATCTACATCAAGTTCATACGGCATCGATCAATCGGCTTCATCGTCAACTAGGTCATCAAGTGATGAGATGCTCGAAGATATAAAGGCGATAGCAAAGTTGGAACCCAGTGGGATCATTCTATTCACACAGTTGTTTTTATTTTCCATTGTACAAATTTGTATAAACTCTTTTGTTCGGCGGAGTTCTCTTACTAGGACGTCAGCCTCTTGTACATAAACGCCTATTTTACAGGCAAATTCAAAAATCAATACAAAAATTACTTTTTAGTTAAAACTGCCTTTTTTTTTTCCTTTTTCTGTTTTGTTTTGCGAAGAACGTCCAAGGTTCAATTTGTGATATATGCATTGACAATAATTTGCTAACTCATGAATATTTGCATACGAAACAAAGGATTAATTACAGGTAACATTAGAAACAGGGGCAATAAAGAGTTGTCTAAGCGATCTAATTGTTCCGTCCACCAAGGTACCAAGGTGAGTTCGGCTGAAGAACATAACCAGCATATCTTAATTCCCCAGAGAGTGCGTCAGCAAGTCATTACACTCTCCCCAAGCAAAGCTATAATATCAGCCTTAAGGAAGTTGGGTATCCTCCAGCAGATCTCAACATTCCCCAGCACATCATACAGACATTCCTAACAAGCATCCCTGGCAGTCTTGACCTAAAGATTATTCCCCGGCGGTATATCAAACATTCAATGGAGTCACTTCCCCAATATAGTTCAAAATTTCCCCAGGAGAGTCCAGTCCAAAAGTTTCCCCAGGAAAGTGGAATCCATATCCCCAGCAGATCTTAAAGCTTATCCCCAGTAGATTCTGGAAGCTTGTCATCCGCATAGTACGAACGTTCCCCCGGCTTTATTCAAAGTTTATTTCCCCACCAGGATATAACTGGGTTATCCTCAGCCAATTGCCACAGAGAGATCGTCCCCGGCGAAGTCTTCCTATCCCCAGCGGAGTCCATTAACACTTCCAACATAACAATGGTATCCCCAGCGAAGTTACCATCAAACATTCCAGCAAAGTACCTCTCTCCCCACAGAGTGTTGTTCCCCAGCAAGATCGCTAGATTAATTTTCTCCCCGCAGAGTAATCCATTCGCCAAGTTTATCCTCCAACGGAGTTATCTTCTCCTACCGGTATTCTTGCAACCATCACTCCCCAGCGGAAACAAATATTCTTTTCTTCAAACATCAGCCCAGGATGTGACTTCCCGGCACCCGTCAAGGATTTATTTTCCTAAAACGAAAAGATACATTCATAAACATCGCATTTTCATGCATTATAGCATGCATATACGCATCATATCTTATAAATCTCATTTATGTTGAGAACATCATCGCTTGATTCATATCATGCCTTGCATATGACTGACCTTTACCTTTCAGGAAAGATTCAGTTAAGTTCTCAGCTATATTTCAAGACTTTAGTCTGGTTCAGTTAAATCGACCCTAAGATTTTCCTGATTCTTATCCATTCAAAGGCCTTCTCTGGTTCAGTCAGATCGACCCTAAGATCTCCCTGATTCTTATCCAGTTGAAGATTTCAAGACCTTGCTTGGTTCAGTTAAATCGACCCTAAGATTTTCCTGATTCTTATCCAGTCAAAGGCCTTCTCTGGTTCAGTCAGATCGACCCTAAGATCTCCCTGATTCTTATCCAGTTGAAGATATTCCAAGACCTTGTCCGGTTCAGTTAAATCGACCCTAAGTTTTTTCTGATTCTTATCCAGTCAAAGGCCTTCTCTGGTTCAGTCAGATCGACCCTAAGATCTCCCTGATTCTTATCCAGTTGAAGATATTCCAAGACCTTGTACGGTTCAGTTAAATCGACCCTAAGATTTTCCTGATTCTTATCCGGTCAAATGCCTTCTCTGGTTCAGTCAGATCGACCCTAGGATCTCCCTGATTCTTATCCAGTTGAAGATATTCCAAGACCTTGTCCGGTTCAGTTAAATCGACCCTAAGATTTTCCTGATTCTTATCCAGTCAAAGGCCTTCTCTGGTTCAGTCAGATCGACCCTAAGATCTCCTTGATTCTTATCCAGTTGAAGATATTCCAAGATTCTCTCAGCGTTCCTGTTGAGGTAGTAATCGTCCAAGGTTCTCTCAGCGTTCCTGTTGAGGTAGTAATCGCCCCAAGATTCTCTCAGCGTTCCTGTTGAGGTAGTAATCGTCCAAGGCTCTCTCACCGTCCCATCGAGATAGTAACCATCCCTGGTTCATTCATTACTTTTTTGAAGCTCCAGATTCAACTCCTGTAAACAGTCAGGGCGCATCTATACAAAGAGTTTGAAGACCAGCTCCTGTAACAGGCCAGGTAATCATTTTCTTTTTCAGGTACGCAAGCTCTCGCTAAGGAATCTCTTACGCGATCGACGTCCAGATGGCATCTATAAGCACATCCACTCATCCATCATCTCTTAGCATGGCATCTATGAGCCCATCATCCTATCCATCAATCTCCAAATGGCATCTATAAGCCCATTCCCCCATCACACTGCTAACATGTGAGCGCAAATTTCTGGGCACTCTAGTGTTCAATCATCTTCCACCTTCGGATTACGAAAGGCACGTCAGCCAATCTGCATCCTCAGGTCTAAGAAGATTGAACAGGGGCAACTGTTGTACCCCAAAATTTGCCCTCCCATATTCTTCAAAATTTGCAAAGAGCATGCTTCAAAATCTCTCAAGGGTTGCACAGTTCAAGGGCCTCCTAACAGTCAAAAACTAGGGTTTTGGTTCTGGAAAAGAAATTGAAGTTTTCAAGGGTCCAATCAAGTCCCACATGCCTACAAACATGGTCAAGCATCCATATGCCAAGTTTCAAGACTTACAGCACAAAATTGCACTGTCAAAAAACCCTGATTGCTCAACAGTCAACTGTAGGGGAAAAATGGTCATTTGACAGTCAAAAGTTCAAATTTTTGGTCAACATCTTATTTTGAAGCCACAAACATCATTGGATCAATTCTTGGTCATGATTCTCAAAGCATGGCTCAAAAAGTCTCAAGATGCAAAAGTTTCCATATTTGGACAGTTGAAAAAGTCAACTGTAACTTGACCAAGGCATAACTTCCACATGGTTTATCATAAAAATTCCATCCAAAGCTCATTTTGAAGAGAAAGACATTTCCTACAACTCCTCTTCACACTTCAAGTCCAAGAAATGCTCTCACAAAAAGTTATCAATTTCAACATTATAGGTCATTTTCAAAAGTCAACAAAAAGGGACTTTAAGTCAAAGCCCATAACTTGAGATTGGTAAATCAAAATGACATGGGACCAAAGGCATTGGTTAGAGGACTTCAAGACCTTTCCAAAATGTCCAAGAACATGATCAAAGCTTAAACATTGAGCAAGATATGCCTTGTGGAAGTTGGGAAATTTTTGGGAATTTTGAAAAGTCAACTTTACTTCAAATGCCTCAAAATTGCTAATGCGCCACAAATTCTTCCAAGAATCATCATCCAAAAGCTATGCACGACCCATTGACCCAAAGGGGAGTTATTTTCTTATTTTTAATTAATTAATTGAATATTTAATCTATTTAATTCATTTAATCAAAATTAATTACAAGAAAAATACTAAAATAAGGTTTTCAAATCTTTTTGTGCAGTATAATCTCTCATCAAAGCCTAAGGATTTCGTGCATGCCCAAAGAAGAAAGATTCCATGAAAATTGGCTAGTTTTCATGATAAAAAGATTGAAAAAGATTATGCAAAATCACAAAATTCAAAAGCATTGATTCCATGGATATTGGGCTTGCTTTGTTGACCTAAAACATTCACATATATGTACACATGATAACCCTAACGCACAAGACCTTCAAGCTGCGCCCAAAACTGAATACACACTTTGCATTTTTGTGAAAAAACTTCAAAACTGAAAACACAATTTCAGTGCAATTCAAAGCAAAATAAGCATTCCAATAGCTTGCCAAGGCATCAAGGAAACTTTCTGGATCAAAATCACATCTCCATACACAAAGAACGGGTAGAACGAAGCCTCCCTGTTCTTGATATTTTGCATAATCGTATTTTCCTTTCCATGCCATATTCATACATTCTAATGCTTGTTTTATACTAACATGAACTCAACGAAACTCATGGTATCATTGATTTGAATTAACATTGCTTGTATAGAGAATTGCCATGGCTGTTTTTTAGGGTTTCAGGAACCATGAATTGGGGCTTTACACTTGGGAAAAAATTGGCCAACGAGACTTATGCCATTAGAACCAGAAGCTTCACACGAACTCAGTCCACATGTCGCGCTCAATTTATGAGCAGCGGTGTCCTATTCGCTATTTTCACATATACTATTTAGTGGGGGTTTAAAACCCCCGCTATCTCTTTTTTATTTACAGGAAACATGAAGAAGATGGAGGACGTGTCCACTGATCATAGGCGCATTTGAATTTTCGCGCGATGGACATCATTGAGCGTTGTGTCATGTTATGTTGTTCGCTGGCCAATTCCAATACAAAGTGCGCGCGTAGCTCAGATGGCTGGATGAGTAGTGGGTAAACGTTGGGACCTGGGTTCGATTCCCAGGTCCCCTTTGCATCTTTCATATTTTTTTCCTTAACTTGTTCCTACGCAGCATGTCTTCCAGGGACCCATCATGTACCCTCACCAACGGCTTGCCAGGTGGCCATGAGCGCCCATCCAATGGCCAAGAGCTAGGGTCCAGGGAATACCCCAGTCAACGCATGTGCACGTGGTCTGAAAAGTCAAAAGGGGCCTCAATTGCTAATGGGCCAAACTGCTTCACTCAAACCTCCAAAGGGTCAACAAACCCCCTCTTGTTTGTATTTCTCTCTCTTTCTTATTCCTTTTCTTTTATTTATTTGTTATTTATAATAATTATTTTATTTAACTCATAAAAATTAATTTTAAAATACAAAAATCAGAGAAGACAAAAAATAAAATTATATTTTATTTAATAGTTTTTGTAAATAAATTTTATTAACTAATTAGTTCTAATCTTAGATTTAATTTTAATGTTTTTTTATATAAACTAAAAAAATGTAGAAATTAGGGTTTCTAGCTTTTTGTTCTTTTTTTTTTTCAATAATTAAAATTTCTTCTTATTACTAGTAATTAATTATTTTTGTAAATAAAGTTATCACTAAAAAATTAGGTTAAAACTAGGTATAACTTAAACATTTTTTAATAAATTAAAAATAGTTTAGAATTAGGTTTTTTTAATTCCATTAATTCTCTTAAATTTCATAAATACAAAAACTCCAAAAATAATTTCTTTTTCTCATTTAATTTAATTAATTTATTAATTGTAATTTAATTTCTTTAAAAAGGGTTCAACGCCCTCGCTTTCGATTATAATTTCGTTTCGCGCGCCTATCTTATTTCTTTTTTTTAATTTTATGTACTTGCCCCAAAGCCTTGTAATAGATTAATTAGGACATTTATCTTTCCGCATTTTATTTATTTTAAATCGGGTCTTGGATTAATTTGGCGATGTAGACCCGCGCCTTTGTAATAGCGTAGGACTTTTACCTTCTTGCATCTTTTAACTGTTAATAACTTGCATGAAAGAATGAATGCCAAAAATAAAAACAAAGCGTAGATCACCAATGCATGACAAGATAAACATAAATGAACATGATACACAAATCACACACCACCCCTAGGGTACGTCTCACTGTTGCCTTGCCCCTCGAAAAATGGTCGTCGAGTAGAGGATGTTTTAGTAAGTCCTCATGTCCATGAACATGGCATGAGGGTAGCTTCTAAGGTGTCTTCCTATTGCTCTGGTGACCACATTGTCCCGAACCCTCGAATTGACCCGAACACCTCCAACGGTGGTGCTACCTACCTCTCAATGGTGGGATGGCACTACTTTAAGGACATTTACACAGACGAATTCCTTAGGGTAGGTAGATGACTCGTAGATGCTTGCTCTAATTTCAAAATAAATCAAAAACTTCTTTTCACACCGACACTTTTCAAAAAGCTTTCAAAAAGCAATTTTTCAAACACTCTTGAGGACTGATACAAGAGTCGAACTGAAATTTTCAAAGAAACTTTTTTAAACCCACAGTTGAAAAGCAAACAAACAATTTTGAAAACACAAATGAGCAAGTATCTAAGAGCCCATGGATAACCATGGATAGAAAGGGTGCTAACACCTTCCCTTTCTATAAATCTACCTCCCGAACCGAGAGCAATCTCTATAAGGAATTTTTCTGTGCTTTTGTCCTTTCCATTTGGAGAAAATAAAAGACGGTGGCGACTCTTGCTTCCGCGAAATTTCGCGAACCAACGTTAAACAGTTAGTTCCAGATCCACCGATCACAAGCACAAAGTATTTTCTTTCATGGACGGATCCTCAGGCTATAACCAGATCAAAATGGCACCTGAGGACATGGAGAAAACTACTTTTGTTACACAGTGGGGTACGTTCTGCTACAAAGTGATGCCATTCGGACTGAGGAATGTCGGGGCAACCTATCAACGCGCCATGGTAGCTTTGTTTCATGACATGATACATCATGAGATAGAGGTCTACGTAGATGACATGATAGCTTGATCACAAATTGAAGAAGAACACATTGATCACTTGCAAAAGCTGTTTGTTAGGTTGAAGGAGTACAAGCTACGATTAAATCCTAACAAGTGCACGTTCGGAGTCTGGTCCGATAAACGCTTGGGTTTCATTGTCAGCAACAAAGGCATTGAGGTTGATCCTGCTAAAGTCAAAACTATACAAGAAATGCCTGCACCTTGCACTGAGAAGGAGGTCAGAGGTTTCTTGGGACGCCTAAA
The DNA here is from genome assembly GCA_948472305.1 of Vicia faba. Taxonomy (NCBI): domain Eukaryota; kingdom Viridiplantae; phylum Streptophyta; class Magnoliopsida; order Fabales; family Fabaceae; genus Vicia; species Vicia faba. The sequence goes on along the minus strand of OX451735.1, from coordinate 1,283,661,693 downwards.
CTACATTGCTAGGTTCATTTCTCACCTAACATCTACTTGTGAACCAATCTTCAAGCTGTTGAAGAAAGATCAGGTAGTTAAATGGAATGATGACTGTCAAATTGCTTTCGATAAAATCAAGGAGTATTTGCTAGAACCTCCTATCTTGATGCCACCCGTAGAAGGAAGACCGCTAATCATGTATCTGACCATTTTGGATAACTCAATGGGGTGCGTATTGGGGCAGCATGACGAGTCTGGCCGAAAAGAGCATGCCATTTATTACCTTAGTAAAAAGTTTACCGACTGTGAAACCAGATATTCACTGCTCGAGAAAACTTGTTGCGCTTTGGTATGGGCTGCTCGCCGGCTAAGGCAGTATATGTTGACTCATACCACTTTACTGATATCTAAGATGGATCTGATAAAGTACATCTTCGAAAAACCTGCTTTGTCTGGAAGGATAGCTAGATGGAAAATGATCCTCACGGAATACGACATACAGTACACGACCCAAAAATCTATAAAGGGGAGTGTGCTAGCTGACCATCTGGCTCATCAAGCTGTCGAATATTACCAATCCATGAAGTTCGACTTCCCTGACGAAGACATCATGACCTTGGACAAGATTGAAGATTTCAGACCATATGACGGACCTGAACAAGGATCCTGATGGACCATGTACTTTGAGGGTGCCTCCAATGCACTTGGCAATGGTATCGGCGCGGTACTCATCTCCCCAGAAGGTTGCCATACTCCTTTCACCGCCAGACTTTGCTTCAACTGTACGAACAACATGGCAGAGAATGAAGCTTGCATCTTTGGACTCAAGGCTACCATAGACTTGGGAATCAAATCTTTAGTTGTGTTTGGGGACTCAGTTTGGTCATCAGTCAGATCAAAGGAGAGTGGGACACTAAGCATCCAAACCTCATCCCTTACAAAGAACATGCCTTGACATTGTTACCTCATTTCGAGCAGATTACCTTCGAGCACTTCCCGCGAGAAGAAAATCATCTAGTAGATGCTCTAGCTACAATGTCATCCATGTTTAAACTTAACTGGGATAATGAGGCTCCCTAAATCACCATTGAACGGATGGACAAACCTGCACATTGTCATGAGATTAACACCGAAGAAGTAGTGGACCAGCCATGGTTTCATAAAGTCAAAAGGTATCTCGAGGCGTAAGAATATCCTGAAGGAGCTTTAGTCAGTGACAAAAAGTTCTTAAGGAGATTCTCAACTAAGTTCTTCCTAAGTAATGGCATCCTGTACAAACGCAATTATGATTCTATTATGCTCCGTTGTGTGGACAAGATTGAAGCTGAAAGGATTATGGCTGAATTGCATGAAGGTACATTTGGAACTCACACTAGCGGGCATACGATGGCTAAGAAGATTCTATGGGCAGGCTATTACTGGTCTACCATGGAAGCTGACTGCTATCAACACTCCCGTACCTGTCACAAATGTCAAATCTATGCAGACAAAGTACACGTGCCCTCGGTTCCTCTAAATGTCTTAACAGCTCCTTGGCCATTCGCTATGTGGGGAATCAACATGATTGGAGAGATCAAGCCTACAGCCTCCAATGGACACCGCTTCATTCTGGTGGCCATTGATTACTTCACAAAGTGGGTCGAAGCATCCTCCTTCGCATTTGTTACTAAGAATGTTGTTGCCCGCTTCATCAAGCAGAATCTTATTTGCCGGTACGGTATCCCCGAAAGGATCATTATTGACAACGGTACAAACCTTAACAATACTATGATCACTGCTTTGTGCGAGGAGTTCAAGATTCAACATCATAATTTATCTCCCTATCGGCCAAAGACGAACGGTGTTGTCAAAGCTGCGAATAAAAACATCAAAAAGATCATACAGAAAATGACAATCACCTACAAGGACTGGTATGAGATGCTACAGTTTGCTCTCCACGGGTACCGTACCACGACTCGTACATCAACTGGGGCAACACCCTATTCTTTAGTTTATGGTATGGAAGTTGTCTTGCCTATCGAGGTTCAGATTCCCTCCTTGAGAATCATGAAAGATGCTGGTTTAAGTGAAGACGATTGGATCCAGACCCGGCTTGATCAACTAAACTTAATTGATGAGAAGAGACTTATTGTTGTTTGTGCATCTGATAAAGGCAAGGCTTGGCTTCATTCTAAACCACGTCAAAAACTTATCTCAAGCAAAATAGACGAATTCACAACATCCCAAACACTCTCAAACACCAAAATCACATTTTTCTATCCAAACATGGCAGCTCCTACAAATTTCTTGCCAACTCAATATTGGCTCGTGCATTTCTTGATTAAGCACTTGAAACACCTTCCATACATAACATCTAAACCATCCAGGCCCTTGTCTTGCAACTGTAACCCCTGTTTCAAGCTTCACCGTTTTCATTTTTGAAGGTTGCAGGTTGACTTCTATAAGGAGTTTCAAGCAACTTCAAGGCAAGCTGAGCATTGGGATAGCTTGAGGGAACTTCAAGGAAGCTCACACGATCTTCAGGCCTCACTCAAAGTCCCCACATTTCCATATCCAAACTCAGTTGAACAAGGTATTTTTCAAAGTTCTATCTCCTTATTTAGGCATCCTTAGGTCACGATTTGTGAAGCAAAAATGTAGTCCTTAACTTGCTTAAGCTGTACATATGCATAGTTGTTATTTATATTAACTGAGTAGTGAGAATTTGAAGCTTGAAGTTCATGAAAAATTTAGGTCAGAAATTAGGGCCACTGAAATTCTCCCTGGTCTTTTAGAGTTAGGTCACGAATTTTATATCACTGGAATCGTGAGATCATAAGCTACAATTTTTGTGTTATGAGTTTTTGATTTTATGCAAGCTAGAGCAAGATACAGGATTGCACACAGAAACGCGCGTTTTGGGAGAAGGCTGGAGGACAGGGATGAAGTCCTGGGCCTGGCGCGCCTTGGGCCTCCTATTCTGACTTTTCACACCCCGCAGTTTATTATTTGCACCCCCCTTTGCATATTTTGATATTTTTCATATTTTCTTTTTATTTTTGTGTTTATTGACTTTATTATTTTTTTCTGAACATTAAAAATCCCAAAAATATTTTCTTAATTTTTTGCATTTTATTTTATTATTTTTATTATTTTTTTGGCATAAAAATAGCTTATCAGGTTTATAGAATTTATTTTCTTAAATAAACTTGTAAATAATAATAAAATACTTAATATTTTATTTCATTATTTTATACACATTAAATATTTATTTTTCATACATATTTAATTTTTAATATTTGTACATAATATTATTATTATTTTTCTTAAACAAAAAATGAATAAAATAAATATAGAACATATATTTTCTTTAAAGAAAAAAAATTAGGGTTTCCCCTTTAAAAAATAATAATATTTTTTTTCTCTTATTTTGAGGACTTAAATAATTTATTTTTATTATACATAAAATAAATACAAAAACATTTTTTTTGCATCCATACATTTTATTGCATGTTTAAATAATTGTTTACTTATTTATTGTACAAGAATTCAATTGGGTTGTAATAATTTTTAGGGTTTTATTTTTTAGCAATATCCCCCATTCAAAACTTGTATCCTCCCTCCCATAATATTGTTGTAATAATTTAGATTTACTTTACGCAATTTATCGCATTATATACATGTTTAGTAAATTAAGGTTTACATGATAAGACAAAATCAAACAAATAGCATGACCTAATCTAAGACAAACAAAATGCATGTAAAATGGCACACATTGCACACAAGCACTCCTTAGGGTTTCACCCACTTTGTTGCCTTAAAAATGGCCATGGTATGCATGCAAGGTATCTTGGCAAAACAAAACAAAACAAAAGATCATAGTCCCTCGATGACGCTATCAAAAGGTTGCCTAAACAAAAATGATCTTGGTCCCTAAAAAATGCTAAAGATACTTGACAACATTGCTATCATGGTTATACGATGACCCACGCCCGTCCCGTTTAACATCCAAAGATAGGGTTGTTTACCAAATGCAATGGTAAATCAACAATGTCAAAGGAATAAAAATGTACAAGAAAGACTTTTGAGTTGGTAGATATGCTTCTAGTTACTTGATCAATTTGCAAACAATCCTTGCTATTTTCAAAAACACACAACACATTTCAATACATTTCAAAACATTTCCAAAACAACTTTCAAAACATTGAAACATTTTTCAAAAGACAAACATCTTTGTATACATTCTTACGAACGAGAATCATTACAAAGATTGCCCAAACTAGTGGTCTCTTTTCAAAATACTTTCAAAATCACACCAAACACAAAGCACCATTTCAAACAATTGGAAAAGCAAAGCAAGTGATCTAAACAAGTAACTAAGAACCCATGGATAACCATGGATGAAAAGGGTGCTAGCACCTTCCCTTTTCATAATCTACCCCCCAAACTCAATAAAACATCTCAAAGGTCTTTCCTGCGCTTTTTTTACCTTTCCTTTTGGATAAAATAAAAGTCGGTGGCGACTTTTGCTAAACCGAAACATTTGCGACGAAATGCAAAACCTCAAGTCAGTTCTCCCACCATATCACAACCGAGAAAGACATTCTTTTGACAAATGTCCCGTCGCGTCGTATCAGTTTCATCTTCACAAACAGGACACGCTTTTTGACCTTTAATGTTGTACCATGATAGGTTTCCGTATGCTGGAAAATCATTAATTGTTCTAAACAACATCGCCCTCAAGTTGAAACTTTATTTCCTATACCCATCATAAACCTCCACACCATTCTCCCACAAAAACTTTAAATCTTCGATTAAGGGTGTCAAGTATACATCTATGTCATTCCCTGGTTGTTTAGGCCCAAAAATTAACATAGATAGCATCATGTACTTACGCTTCATACATAGTCACAGAGGTAGGTTATAAATCATAATAATCACAGGCAATATGCTATGCGAGATACTTTGAATACCGTGTGGGTTCATTCCATCAGTAGAAAATGCCAAGCGAAGGTTTCTTGCATCTTTTCCAAATTCAGGATACTCATTATCAATTTTCATCCACTGCGGTGAATCTACCGGATGTCGAAGCTTTCCATCAATAATTCTTTCATCTGCATGCCAAGTCAGGTGTCTTGAATCGGTTTCACTACGATACATGCGTCTAAATCTCGTAATTATAGGAAAATACCATTAGACTTTTTCTGGAGACAACTTTTTATTATATTGAGAGACACCGCATTTAGGACACTCATTTAACGATGCATACTCGTTTCGAAACAAAACGCAATCGTTTGGACATGCATGTATCTTATCATAGCTCATGCCAATAGAGCACAACATCTTTTTGGCCTCATATGTTCGATTGGGAAGAAGATTATCCTCTGGTAGCATATCTTTCATAAGGGCTAATAACTCTGTGAAACTTTAATCCGACCATCCATTGCCCGCCTTTAAGTTGTACAACTTTAATACCGCAGACAATCTTGTGAATTTTTTACAACCATTATACAACAGTTTCTCTGCATCGCTTACCAACCTCTCAAACATTTTGGGACAATCCTTAAGGTCTTCTTTAAGTGCTTCTGCAATCTCTTCGTCTCGATCATAATTGTATGTATCTGTGCCATTGTCGTTTGAAGCATAGGTCGTATTATCCCCCGATTCAACATTCCCGTTACTTTTATCACCATGCAAATTCCAACATGTATAACTTCTATCAATTCCATGCCTCTTTAAATGTGATGCCAACTGAATCGCGTCAACCCGACTCCCATAGCAGCAACTCAAGCAAGGACATGTCATTCTCCTGGGGTCTTTGGTGTGCGCCACAACAAACTTAATGAATTCTGATACCCCATTCTCGTACTCTTTCGTCAATCGACTCGAAGACATCCATTTCTTATCCATGGTATAACTAATTAAGCTAAGCAAAAACAAAATATAAAAAATTTACCTGTAGGGAAACGATCCGAATTTCACACTTTGATCAAAAGTAACCCCTATATATAGAAAATTCAATAAGTTAGTTCCCAATCATTGCAAGCAATGTTCATCCATCATAGCAGTTCATTCAAATGGTTTTACTAATTAAGATAAACAAAAACGTTAATTATTCACGCAACTATAGCAAAAGAACAACTAATTACCTGTAGAGAAGTAATCAACTTCTGGACCCACATAATGTAAGATTCATGTAAACGATCAGACTTTCGCTCTGCACCTATAAAACAATCATACTATCAATATCAATCCAACTTTTCACTTTTCAATGTCTCTTCAACAAGATTTTAATTTCCTTATTCAAAACAATAACAAAATTTTAATTTATTCTTAAAACACTCTGTTTGTTAATGGTATAGTGATAATATCATATCTCTCATTAGTTCTTAGTAATGACTAAACTACTTTTTTGTACATCAAAAGTAATGAATATATTTGCTATGAAAGAGTATGTTACTTCATTTTAGTCCAAAGTAGTTTTTCCTTCTAAGAATAACTTTCTTAACCAAGCATTTTTCAACAAACAATCCCTTGAGAATCTCAGACTTTGTAAACGACTCTACCACCTAATCACACAATTATTATACAATTGCGACGACACTAGATGCAATGATATGTATCTTAAACAGAAAATAATTTAGATTCATTTAATTGAGACCACAAACCCAAGTAACGGTCGGAGAAGAAACGATTAAGAATGGTCGGAGAAGAAACGATCGGAGAAGAAACGATTAGGAACGATCGGAGAAGAAACAGTCGGAGAAGAAACGGTCGAAGAAGAAGGGTTCTGAAATGAATGAATAGGGTTCTGAAAGAATCACCCATATCCTTAACAATTTCCCAATAATAATACTAATCACCATATCCTTAACAATTTCCCAATAATAATACATAGTAACCAAATACAAGGAAGCACACACACGATCAATATTGATTTGTTGCAATAGCTTTTTTGAGAAATGACAAAGGTTTAACTATTATGATTTAGTAGATTGCTTTGTGAGTGATCTCAGTCCTTAAATCAGAAGGGATGTGATGATCCATACTCCAATCTCTATTGTTGTAGTGTGTTCATGATGGCATGGGTTGAGTCATTGAATGAGTTGATAGCTAATAACAACAGCAACATAGACCACCTATATTATCCAAGTATATTTACCATCCTAAAGGTCCTCAACCAGTGCGAGATCAATTGACAGTGAGGGATGCTATTATACAACATCCCTAATTTAGAAAAGCTCAACATTATATGAAGAATCAAGCTGACAAAAAGAGAAGAGAAGTGAATTTCCAAGAGGGAGAACAGGTCATCGTGAAACTGCAACCATACATGCAGTTGTAAGCAGTTAACAATCAACTCGACTATCTAATTAAAACAAGATACCACCAAATGTCCTAAAATATCCTTTTTGTTTTAAAATCTATCATATAAGAGAATAATGTTACAAAATAATGACGTACCTGAACTATACGGCGGTATACGACAAGAAACGGTCGGAGAAGAAACGATTAGGAACGGTCAGAGAAGAATCGGCCGGAGAAGAAACGGTCGGAGAAGAAACGATTAGGAATGGTCGGAGAAGAAACAGTCGAAGAAGAAGGGTTCTGAAATGAATGAATAAGGTTCTGAAAGTTTTATATTTTAATTTTATAATTTGACCTAAGACAACGCTTTTTAAAAGCGCTTTCTATCATACAAGATCTAGCAGCGCTTTCACGAGAAAACGCTTTCATAAATGGGAAAATTTTATATTTAAATTTTATAATTTGACCTAAGCCATCGCTTTTTAAAAGCGCTTTCTATCATACAAGATCTAGCAGCGCTTTCACGAGAAAGCGCTTTCTTAAGTGGGGCGAATTTAAGGCCTTTAGAAGCACTTTTTAAAAGCGCTTTCTAAAGGCTGTCTGTAGCAGCGCTTTTTTAGTGAATTTTTTAAAAGATCTACAACAGCGTTTTCTCAATAAAGCGCTTTTTAAGGTAGGACATTTAGCAGCGCTTTTAAAAAGCGCTTTCTAAAGGCTGTCTGTAGCAGCGCTTTTTTTAGCGAATTTTTTAAAAGACCTACAACAACGTTTTCTCATTAAAGCGCTGTCTTTTTGGTGATGCCAAAAGTCAATTTTGGTGTAGTGCCATTAATAAAGCACGTAACTCAGATTAGTCTATCCTCAACAACGGTCTCAGAACCAGACAATGCAAACACGTTCCCTCTAGCTTGCTCCTTCTTTGGCTTATCACACTTGGTGCTAATGTGCCCTTGCTCATCAAAGTTGTAGCAAGTCACACTCGAACCAACCCTGCAATCATTAGCTTTATGACCTGGCTTGCCACACTTAAAGCACTTCCTAACACCCTTCCCACATTCAGAAGCACGATGTCTTTCTACACAACACTTGAAGCACTTAATCGGAGTAGAAGCCCCTCCCTCACTTGGCTTCTTGCCATAACCAGCTTGTTGTTTCCTCTTATCATCATACGACTTCCCATGGAATTAACCTTTTCCTTTCCCATCATTCAAACTCTTATAGTAAGAAACACTCTCCCTACTATCTTCATCATAAATCTTACTCTTGTTTACCAACTCAGAAAAACGAGCAATCTGTTGGTAACCAATAGGCTTCTTGATATCAGGTCTCAAACTATTCACAAACTTCAAACACTTAGACCTATCATCATTAGTGGTATTGTAATGAGGACAATACTTAATCAGCTCTTGAAATCTAGCCCCATACTCAGCTACCGTCCCATTACCCTGCTTCAGCTCAAGGAATTCCACCTATTTCTTTCCCCGCACATCTTCTGGAAAATAATTCTCAAAAAAAGCATCACGGAAAAGAGCCCAAGTAACCACAATACCATCTTCCTTAAACCTCTGAACATTATTGTTCCACCAGTCCCCAGCTTCCTTTTCCAGCTTATAGGTACCAAACCGCACCTTCTGCGCATCATTACAATTCATGACTCAAAAGATCTTTTCAATTGCCTTCAACCATGATTGCGCCTTTTCAGGTTCATGCTCTCCTTCAAAGGTTGGAGAATTGTTCCTCTGAAATTTCCCCAAAGCACGAAACTCATCATCCTCAGCTCTGTTACCAATATTCGCCTGAGGAATCCGCCCAATAGATCCAACTAACATTCTCAAGGCCTCAGTAAAAGCATCATTATTCCTTCCGGCAGCCATCATCCTAAGATTCCAAACAAACAAATAACCAACAACACTCGTCAGACAAACAGTATCGATTGTGTCATAGACACAAATTGAATACAACAGGAATTAAACTCATTAATAACCCGACCAATCTGACAGACCATTGCTCTGATATCACTATTGTAACACCTTCTAATCCCACATAGCATAAATAGCATAGAGTAAAATAACACGCATCTCAAAGAGGGCATCACATTTTGAATTCACAAAATATCCAAGAAATTCAAACATGCATACTGGTCATGATCATAACACATATTCAAACTTCATTTTTTCAAAATCATGCACATCACAGCGGAATAATTCTTTACTCAAATAATAATAATAATAATAATAATAATAATAATAATAATAATAACTATATCCCATACTATAATCATAAATTCTCATAACAAGTCATAGATCTAAAATCATTAGACACTGAGGCCACTCAACATACAATTCAAATAGGAGAAATAACAATATATCTTCAAATAATTATGAGTTCCCTACCCCCCCCCCCCCCCCCCCCCCCCCCCGTGTTACACAGACCAGAGCAATGATTCACTACCTAGAGATAAATGAATAGATAAGGATCTAACTCCTCCGACTAATCCTGGCAAGTATCACTTCTATCCTCGGTACCTGCACAATGTCGCATAGAACATCGTTACAACAGAAGGGTGAGAATTCACATCATTATGGATATATATATATATATATATATATATATATATATATATATATATATATATATATATATATATATATATATATATATATATATATATATATATATATATATATATATATATATATATATATATATATATATATATATATATATATATATAACACATACATTCCAAGAATTCATCACATTCGTATAATTATCTATACAACATGGCTTCACCAATACAAGTACCAAGACAATTATATCTAAGTAGAATAATTCACACAATCATCACATACATTGCAATCATCATCAAAGTCACGGTTAAACCAATTATCACACACATTACACATTCAAAGAAAAACATCACATACCAATAAATGCGGCTCCAATGCGATTCATGCATGTGGTACCATCGTGAACATCAAGTTCACCTCGCTCCCGATTCAATATTTAGAACTAGAGCCACACTTCCGATTCGGACAAGACCAAAGCCCATCAATATGAACATATAATTCACCGCTTCTATTTCCACACAAGGATCAAAACAACCAATATGAACATATAATTCACCGCTTCTATTTCCACATAAGGATCAAAGCAACCAACCAGAGTTCAATCTCCCCATGCATGCATGTGCAAACATAACCATTATATGCAAATTAAGATTATCACCAAACCTTAATCATACCGCATATCACAATAATCCATCAAAATGAATTATCCACCATTGCACAAATACACATATATCATCAACATAATGCAATCATATAACATTAATCAATCATACATATCACGAATAACAAACAATACCAAAACATGTTATTTCCATTCATCATCCATTCATGACACATAACAAATAATATCCAAACTATTATTCCAATCATCAAATTCCAACAAACCTAGTTCTATCCTATAGTTTATTGCGTTATCTTTCTAATGATTCGAACAACGCCTAAAACAGAGTTACGGTTCAAAAGTTATGGCGGTTACAAAATCTGCCAGAGAATTTATTGTATGAGTTGACGCAAAGAACGAGTTGACGCAAAGAACGAGTTGACGCAAAAGAACTATGATTCGATGCAAAACTGCGTGACAACACTTCTTTGCCGACGAATTGTCTCGCACCGACCCCCCCTTTAGTTTGAGTTGACTCAAACTTCTAAAACATGGTTTTTTTTAATGCATTTTAACTTAATTTCCACACGATTTTTCTAATAAAAAACACTATCCATCACTACAAAACATCATGTTTGCCAATTTTATCAATAATCCATCATCCTAACATGAAGGTACTCATTCTATTCCATTCAACACATCAATTTCTATCAAATCCATAGATTTCTACACAAACTCTAACATGTGAGAGTTTAGATCTAGAAATTGAAAATAAAATCACACCTAACATGTTACTACCCATTGCATACCATACACACTCATAATAATAAGGATTCTCTCCCCTTACCTCTTGAACATTCACCTCTAGGTTTTGCCTCTTCTCTCTTCCTATTTCTCCTCTTCTCTTCTTTTCACAAAATGAGAGTTCTAATCTATTATCTTTCATAATCCTTACTAACTATAGTTTTCTTATTGAGCTTAGTAATTCACACCTCCTTATTATTTTTATTTCTCATTATTAGATCCAATTAACTATTTTCTATTCTTACTTATAAACTCAATTATTAAAATAACACATATATTCTAATAACTCAAATATTCACTAAAACACACAATTAAATTAATTATCATAAAATATAATAATTAATAAAATAATTAAATAATACTAAATATAAATGAGGATGTTACACTTAAGATAAAACTTAAAGAGTGGAATTATTCTACTTTTGGTAATGTTGAGGACAAAGTGAAATTGGCGAAGGCTAAGCTGAATGAGGTCTAGTTGGAGATTGATAATAATGGTTACAATGATATCGTTGGGGAGCAAGAGAAGCTAGGCCAAGTCTCTCTAGGTGAAGCGCTTAAGATTGAAGAGTTGCTTTGGAAGAAAAAGGTTAACGTCAAATGGCATGTCGAAGGGGATAGTAATACGAGGTTCTTTCATCAGATGGCAAAGCACAAGAGTAATACGAGGTTCTTTCATGAGATGGTAAAGCACAAGAATACAACCAATTTGTTACACTCCTTGAAGATTGATGGGACGGTTAACACGGATTCCGAGGTTATTGCCAATCACGTTGTGCAACATTACCATAATTTGTTTAATGGTGCTTTTATTTTGCAGGTCTTTGGTGGACGAGGTAATTCCTCAGTTGGTTAATGCACAAACCAATAACATGCTTATTATGATCCCCACTTTGGAGGAGGTTTATCATGCCGTGTTCAGCCTTAATAAGGAGAATGCACCGGACCCGACAGTTTTGGCCCTTTTTTCTTTCAAGAATATTGGGATATTGTGCACAAAGACGTCTTCGATCCTACTTTACGGTTCTTCAAAGATGGTTGGATTCTCCACTCTTTTAATTCCAACAAGGTAGTGCTGATTCATAAGCACCATAATGTGGATTATATCGATCATTATAGGCCAATAGTCGTTTCTAACTTTACTCAGAATATCGTTATTGCTAGCCACTTGCAAGATCAGATTGTGTGGTGCTCAGCTTAGCTTAAAACGTGCTTATGCTTTCGTTACGGAACACACTCCCACGGTGCAGTGGGGGTAAATTCATTTGGCAGAATCTTATTCCTCCTTCTACTTCGCTTTTGTTCTGAAGGTTTATTCGTGGCAAGCTCCCTAAGGACGAACAATTGATTAGGAGAGGTATGAATATCATTTTGAGGTGCAGTTTGTGTAAGAAGCATACTAAGAATATCTCTCATCTTTTCTTTGAGTGTGAGTTCGCTCAATCGCTTTGGTCCTGGTTTAGTAATTGCACGCGAACTCCTTCTTTCGCTTCAATTAATGACTACTGGAATTTTATGGATATGTGTGAATCGAAGTCTTCTAGAATCCTTTTAATGGCTAGTTTCTCCAATATTGTTAATTAATATGGAAGGCTAGAAATAATGTTAGATTCAATGGTATGTCGGATAGATGGAGTTGTCGGCTTCTAGAGTTTTCTCCCAAGTTACCCTTACTGGTAAAGCTCTAAAGAATCACTTCGTAAATAGCACTTCTGATTTTTTGTTGCTTAAGGCTTTTCGGCTTACTATCGTTCCCCCTAGTCTGATGGTGAAAGATGTCCTTTGGAATCTGCCTCTTCGTTTTTGGTTTAAAGGTAACACTGACGGGGTTTCTCTTGGAATTAATTTATATTTTAGAAATCTCTAGGAATATCTTTTTATATCTTTGTTAGAGGATATTTTAGTATTTTATTATATCCTAATTTTGTGTATAAATAGCCTAGTAGTAAGTAGGTCAATGTAATTTATTATTCCTTATTTTGTAGTCGTCATTAAATATATTCCGTTTGTCTTTCATCTCTCTTTTGTGCACTAACAATTGGTATCAGAGTTCCGGTTCGAAATTCACGGGAAACACGAGTGAATAATGAGGTACTATTGAGGATCATTTTTCTGATTCTGTGGGATTTAGGAAACATTTTTAGTGAGTTTTTGAGTGAATTGCACAAGGTTGAAGATGAACTAAAACAGCGATATAAATTCCAAACTTCCAGTATTTGATGGCAAAAACTGGGATCGTTGGAAGATCCAGATGTGTGTGTTGTTTGGTTCTCAAGATGTGTTAAATCTTGTCACTGATGGCTATGCTCTGTTAGCAGCAGACGCAACAGAGGCACAAAAGATAACGCAAAAGGCGCTAAGGAAGAAAGATCAGAAGACGTTGTTCTACATCCATCAATGTGTGGATGCAAATGTGTTTGAGAAGATTGCTGACTCAGAAACAGCAAAGACTACGTGGGACACACTAGTCAGATGTTACGGTGGTGACGCATCAGTGAAGAAGGTGAAGCTTCAGTCTCTCAGAAAGCAATATGAGAATCTCAATATGAAGGACAATGAGAAGGTTTCTGAGTACATCTCTAGAGTGATTCTGATCACTAATGAGATTAAAGCTTATGGAGAAACTCTTTCTGAACAAGTAATCATTGAGAAGATATTGAGATCTTTATCTTCTCAGTTTGATTACATTATGGTAGCAATTGAACATTCCAAAGATCTGAGCACCATGAGAGTTGAAAAGATGCAAAGTAGTCTAGAAGCACATGAGCTGCGTATGACTGAGAGAACTTCTGAGAAAGGAGTAGAGCAACAGACTCTGAAAGTAACTTCTGGTAAGAAGTATCAGAAGCAGACTTGGTCGGAAGCCAGGAAGAAAACTAATGGTGGTCAAAGATCAGAAGCTTCAAACTCTGATAGGCCGAAAAATGTCCAGAAGGGAAAGGAGAAGTCTGACAAGAAGAATGTTCAGTGTTACTATTGCAAGAACTTTGGTCACTATGCCAAAGATTGTTGGTCGGACAAAGAAAGGAAGTCAAAAGAAGCAAATATAGCCAGAGGAGAGTCTGATGATAAATTTGTGCTATTGTTGGCTTCCTGATAATAAGAATTCATCAGAATGGTGGTATATGGAAACAGGGTGTTTAAACCATCTTATTGGAAACAAGAGATGGTTGGTTGATTTTGACTCTGGGAAGAGTACAAAGATCAGATGTGCTGATGATAAATACCTTAATGTAGAAGGTATGGGAAATGTCAGAATCATTCTAAACAATGGGAAAGCAGTAGTGATTCAGAATGTATGGTATGTACCTGGCATGAAAAACAATATGATGAGTGTGAGACAACTGATTGAGAAAGGTTTTTCTGTTATCATGAAGGACAATCTTCTGAAGCTGTATGACTGTAATCAGAAGCTGATTACGGAGTCAGAACAGGGAAGGAACAAAACATTCAAGGTAAATGTTAGAACTGCGGACTCTGAATGTCTTAGTGCAACAAGTGTTGTCAAGGAGAGTGAGCTGTGGCACAGAAGATTTGGTCATCTGAATTTCAGAAGCTTAGGGCATCTAAAATCAAAGAAGCTGGTACATGGAATTCTTACAATCAAGAAGCCTGAGAAGTCATGCAAGGTGTGCATGGAAGGGAAGCAACCAAAATTACCATTTGCGTCAGAAGTAGCTCCAAGAGAAAGCATGCCTTAGGAGTAGTGCATTATGATGTATGCGGTCCATTTCCACTAGCATCAACTGGAGGGAATAAATACTTTGTGTCATTTGTTGATGAGTTCACCAGAATGACATGGGTATCTCTCATAAAGTTCAAACACTAGGTGTTTGTTGAATTGAAGAAGTTCAGACTGAAGGTTGAGAATCAGAGTGGCCAGACTTTGAAGATTCTTAGAACTGATGGTGGTGGTGAGTATAACTCCACAGAATTCAGAAAGTTCTGTGAGGAGAATGGAATTGAGCATGAGGTTACTGCTTCATATACTCTTCAACACAATGGTCTTGCTGAAAGAGGAAACCATACTTTGCTTGATAAAGTGAGAAGCATGCTAAAAGAGAAGAAGCTTCCTCATACTTTGTAGGGAAATGCTGTAGCCACTGCATGTTATGTGCTCAACAGATGTCCAATGAAGAAGCTGAAGGAAATAGTTCTTATTCATAAGTGGACTGGAGATAAGCAAAGTGTTAGTCATTTGAAGGTGTTTGGTTCTGTATGTTACAAACATGTCCCAGAAGCCAGAAGACAGAAGCTGGATGATAAAAGTAAAGTAATATTACTGGTGGGGTACTGTAATACGGTGGCAGAACCGACTGTTATATTGGTTTTGCGTTTGTGTTCGCAAATGTTGCAGTAAGCAAGAGTTGTCACCGACTTTTCTTTTATCCAACAAAGGAAAGGGTGAAAAGAACAGAAAAATACCTTTCGAGATATTTTCTGAGTAAGGGGGGTAGATTATGGAAAGGGAAGGTGTTAGCACCCTTTTCATCCGTAGTTATCTACGGGCTCTTAGATGCTTAGCTCATTTTTGAAATACCTTGTGCTTTGTGTGTTTTGAAAAGTACTTTTAAAATTCCTTAGTGTGGAGATTTTATTTATGATAACCCTTGTATCAGTCCTCAAGAGTGTTGATAAAGGCGTTTGAAAATATTTTTGAAAGTTGTTTTTGTGTAAGTGTGAAAATTGGTTTTTTGAGCACATCATCTAGGAACTATCTACTTTACTCGAAAGGGTCGTTGTGATACGGTAGGAGAACTGACTTGAGGTTTTGCGTTTGTGTTCGCAAATGTTTCGGTTTAGCAAGAGTCGCCACCGACTTTTTATTTTATCCAAAGGAAAGGTCAAAAAGCACAGGAAAGACCTTTGAGATGTTTTCTTGGGTTCAGGGGGTAGATTATGAAAAGGGAAGGTGCAAGCACCCTTTTCATCCATGGTTATCCATGGACTCTTAGTTACTTGTTTAGATCACTTGCTTTGCTTTTCCAATTGTTTGAAATGGTGCTTTGTGTGTGGTTTTGAAAATGTTTTGAAAAGAGGCCATCGTTGTGGAAACTTTTGTAATGATTCTTGTTTGAATGTATACAAAGGTGTATTGTCTTTTGAAAAGATGTTTCAATGTTTGAAAGTTTGCTTTTGGGAAATATTTTGAAATTGTGTTGTGAGGTGTGTTTAAAAATAGCAAGGATGTTTTTTGCAAGTTTTGATCAAGTAACTAAGAGTTGTTTACCATATTTTACTCAAAGATCTTTCCTACACATTTTTAACCCTTTTGACAGTGTTGTTTTACCATTGCATTTGGTAAACAACCTTGTATTAGGATGTTAAACGGGACAGGCACGGGTCATCGTATTGACCATGATAGCAATTGTGCTAAGTATATTTAGCAATTTTTTTGAGGGACTAGATCATTTTGTTTAGGCAACCAAGATAGCGTCATCGAGGGACTATGATCTTTTGTTTTGTTTTTGTTTTGCCAAAGTACTCAACATGCATAACATGGCCTTTTTAAAGGCAACAAGTGGATGAAACCCTAGGGGTGCATGTGTGCATTGTGTTGTCAATTTACATGCTTTTTTATCTTTGTTTTAGTCAAGCTATTTGTTTTGATTTTGGACATTCGCATACAAACCCTAATCTCTAACATGGCATATTTGAAAGCATAAAGTACGCGAAATAAATCTACACTATTACAACATTTGATATGGGGAGAGGGATACAATTTTTGAATGGGGGATATTTGCAAGAAAATAAAACCCTAATATTTACTATTACATCCAAATTGAATAAATGGTACAAATAATAAATAGACAAGTATTTAAATGGTCAATTTAAATAAATATGCAAAATATTATGAATATGCAAAAGATGTTTTTGTTTATTTTTATGTATGTAAAAATAAAATATTTAATGCATATATATATAAAAAAAAAGAAATAAAAGATTATTATTTTTAACAAGGGTAAAAACCTTAATTTTCTGTTAAGAAAGTGAATATATATTAAATATATTATTTATGTACAATAAAATAAAATAATGTATATACAAAAATAAAATATGTTTAGAAAAAATATTATTAAGTATAAATAATAAAAAAAAGTAAAAGTATAATATTTTTATGTATTATTTTCAAGTTTTCATTAAATAAAATAAAAGTATATACTAACTAAATTATTTTTAGGTTAGAAAAATAAAATAAAATACAAAAATAAATGTGAAAATTTATAAAAATAATTTTGGTATTTTTTATGTTTAGAAAATAATAAAATAAAATCAGAAATAAAAAATAAATGCAAAAATACAAAAATATAAAGAAATGGGCCAGAGGGTGCAGTCAGCAAGGCAGGGGGTGCAAAAAGTGAGCCAGAACCAAGCCCAGCCCATGAACTTCATCTTCAACCTTTGTCAAAAACAAAAACGCGCGCCTTGTATAAATGTCCAGGTCCTGCATACGTGCTCTAATGCAAAAACTCATAACATCAAAGTTGTAGCATTTTTCAAGACGAATTCAACCATATAAGAAACTTAATCTAACTCTCAAAGACCAGAAAGAATTTCTCTGGCCCTAATTTATAACCTAACTTTTTCAGGAAGTTCATGAATCAAATTCTCTTAACATGTTTAACTTAAATGAAAACTGAGCATATGTACAGCTTCATGGCTATGAATACTACATTTTTTATTCACAAACCTAAGCCTAATGATTTCTAAATAGAGAGATAGGAAGTTGACAAAAACCTGTTTCAGTTGACTTCGTGTATGGCAATGTGGAGCTTTTCAGTGAGGCCTGAGATGTTTGGGAGCTTGCTTGAACTTCCTCTGACCTTCCCCAATGCCTAGTTTGCTTTGGATGTGCTTGAACAAGCCTGTAGAAGTCAACCTGCACAAGCTGAAAACAGAAATGGTGAAGCTTGCAAATGGAGTTACAGTTCAAGGCCAATGGTTGGAATAGCTTGGATAGGTTATATGGAAGGTGTTTGAACAGGTTTGGGACAAAACGCACGAGGGGTTTTTGCTATGGAACTCCAAGTGCAGGAACTGCCCTGTTTTTGCAAGAGGAAGGTGATTTGATGTTCAAGAGTGTTTGAGGGATCAAAGGCTCATGTTTCAGGCTCAGTGCAATGTCAAGAAGTTGTTTCAAATGCTTGCTAAGCTTGGTTATAACAGATGTGCCAGTTGTGGTGTATTTGACAAGTTTCTTGTATTTTAAGAAACAGTAAACCATGATGCAAGATAGGCCTGTACAGGCTATCTATCAGCCTGCACCTTGTGATCTTGGCTCCCTCAGTTGGTGGATATTGTGTTTTATACCAGATCTTGTTCAAGGCTCAAGGATTCTATGTGACATAAAGCAAATTTGACAAAAATGGCAATGTTGCCTTTTTGCTATTTTAGGATTAATTCTTTTTGTAATCCTCCCATGACCAAAACAAAGCCTTAAACTAATGGATTTGCATTTAATTATTAAGTATGGAAGGGTTTTGGGACCTGTAATCAAGTACAAACAAGGCTGATTAGAGTTTGCAACTTGTATCAATATGAGAATGCCATGGATCAAAAGTGAGTTTTTGCCAACTTCAAGCCTTCGATTCTCCCTAACCACAAATGATTTTGGAGATTATAAGTGGAACTATGTGAAAAATGGTCATGAAGATAGGTCAAAATCCTGCCTAAACTAGGGCAAAATTTCACTAAGTTAAAAGTTTCATGGATCCTTGTTCCAAAAATCATAACTTGAGATCTAAGCTTCTTTTGGGAAAACTTTGTGAATAAAATTTGTAGATTTTGTGGAGGAATACAACTTTAATGTTGGAAGTTTTGTTTGAATCCAATTGCATCATGGTGAAAATGTTGGGCAAAGTTGGGAAAAAATAAGAAATTTCCATAACTTAGAAAAATTCTAAGTTATGAAATTTTTCAATTTTAAACCCTAATTTGCAAAATTAGGTTTCTTGATGAACAAGTTTCATGTTTTGACATATCTTGATTAAAAATGACTCTTGGCACTTGATTTTGACCAAAAAGTCAAAGTTTGACTTTTCAGTGTACAGTCAAATTTTGATCAGTTGACTGAAAAATTCATCTGTCAACCCAATGCATTTGAGATCTTTTGAACCTTATGAATAGGTCAAGATGATGCCATTGAGTCCTTGAATCCATTATTGAACCCAAATTGCCATTGGCTAGGTTAAAAAACAGAAATTGCGCTTGTGCAGTCAAAACCCTAAAAATGACCATTTTGCCCTTTTGATGATCTGATCAAATTTCTTGAAGAGTTATTGTCCAAACTTGATCAAATGGTCCATATGAGTCTATAATGTTGATGTGGATCAAAAATTGTGAGGTTTGACTGTAAATTGGCCACAGTTGACTTTTTCCCCAATACATCTGATTTCTAGGTCAACTGTCCAATTGACTGGGCAAAAATTTGATTCAAGGCTTGAAACTTGGTAGAAGCAATCTTATAGGTCCAACATGAAGTATGAAAGTCACTTTGAGCATTGAAAGTCCAAAAATACCTGTGCAAACTCAAACCCTAATTTAGGTCATCAGTGCAAGGAGATGTCTTGAGCAGAGCAAAATCCTAATTTGGTCTTGAGTCCAAAGAGTCTTGTGAGGGGAAATCTTGATAAAATGAGAGGGAAAATTTTGGGGTACAATAGCTGCCCCTGTTCAATCTTCTTGAACCTGAAGAGTTAGATTGGCGAGTTTCCCTTTCGTGACTCGAAGGTAAAAGATGATTGGACACTAGAGTGCCCGTAAATTTGCACTCGTCAAAATGTAGCTGAGGGAATGGGCTTAAGGATGCCATTTGGAGATGGTAGAATCTTGTTGGGATGGGCTTAAAGATGCCATCCAGGACTTGTTTGTTGAAAATCAGGAAAATGAACACCAGATTGGTATCCGTATTTGGAACGTATCTGAGTTGTATCTGGAGGTTGGATCCGTATGAGCAAAGGAATGGAGTCCGTGTCTGGAGCGTATCCGAGTTGTAACTGTATTTGATTCTTGAATGAATATCAGAATTACTGTCGTGTCTGGAGTGTATCTGTATTGTATTCGAAATCTGAAATCTGAATAAGCGACAGAAAGACATCCGTGTCTGGAGCATCTCTGGGCTGGGGAATAGCTTTGAATGAGTGACAGAATGGCTACCGTGTCTGGAGCGTATCTGGATTGTATCAGAAGTTGAGATATGGTATGAGTAGCAGAACGACTTCTGTGTCTGGAGTGTATCCGTACTGTAACTGGGATCTGGGCAAGTGACAGAATGACGTCCGCATCTGGAGTGTATCTGAACTTGAAGTTGATAGTTGAATCTGAATGAGAAATAGAATGGCCTCCGTGTCTGGAGCGTATCTAGTCTGTATCTGATTGCTGAAGTCTGAATGAATAGTAGAATGACCGTCGTGTCTGGGGTGTATCCATACTGTATCTGAAATAAGAGATCTGAATGAATAGCAGAATGACTTTCATGTCTTGGAGTGTATCCGTACTGTATCTGAAATCTTTGAACATTTGTTAAAGGTAGCTTTTAATCTTATCCCGAAAAGGGTAAAATGTTAGCTAAAACACAAAGTTACGTTGCATGACATGTATGATGCAATAAAATATGTTCTATCAATGTTTATGATATATGAATGTAATGTATGTGTATGTAAGCTGATTAGCTGTCTTGCTGAGGAAAACAAATCTTTGACAGCTGGAGATAATGAAATCTTTGACTGCTACCGGGGAAAATAAATTCTTGACCGCTTGTTGGGGATAGAAGATCCTTGGCAACTTGTGGGGATTAACAAGAACTTTGACAACTTCTGTGGGGATGTGAGAATCCTTCACGACTTTCTGGGGAATAAGGAAAACCCTAACGATCTCTACTGGGGAATCAAAACCTGGGAGGCTTCAACTGGAGAAATGAGATCGAGAATCTTCGATCTGCTGGGAAATAACTCTGTGGGGAGAATGCTTATTCTATTGAAGAGTTCTCAAGGGCTTGGGTTGTATGCCAATCTACTGGGGAATTTAGAGGAAAATGGATGGTACTCCACCGAGGTTTAAGGGTTAAAGTTTTGGACTCTGTTGGGGAAGAAAGTTTTATCTTCGCTGAGGGTTTGCAGTTCAAAGTTTTCTGGCTCTGCTGGGGATTGGGAGTTTGGAAACTTAGTTCTGATGGGGATTTTGAAACTTAACTCCGCTGGAGATATGTATTTCAAAGCTTTAACCCTGTTGAGGATTTGGATGATGTACTGCAGGGGATTTCCTCTGGAATAGCCTAAAGACATTTTCCTATACTTTCAACCTATCAGTAATTATCCTTTCTCATTTCGTTTTATTTGTAAGCAGTGATTATATTCAAATGCATATGCTCATTTAATAAATCATTGGACGTTTTCAAATAAAACACAAGTGTAAAAAGAAAGAAAAGACAAACAAATTTCTGCACTTTGAAGTATCTTTATATTAACTTTGTGTAAGTATTTTGTACAAAGGAGACTGACATCCTAGTAAGAGAATGTTGTCATAAAAATGAGAAAAAATTTATACAAAGAAAGATGGCTATGTGTAACAATTCCATGGGGTTCCCATTCTGCTATAGCCTTCGTAACTCTGAGTATCTTATCCATTGTTGCTTCGTTCGACGTTGATTAGGTTGATCAGAATCCCGGAGCTTGTCTTTGAAGAGATTGTTCTTAAAGTGATCCGACGAGACATAGTCATACGCTTTAGTTCCCTAACTTTTTCCTGGATCGCCCTTTCGGGTTTTCGATCCACCGGGAAACCCTTTTTTACCCAAGTCGCCCTTTCGGGTTTTCAACTTGCCGGGTGTACATATTTTTTTTATTTATCCCTAATTTTTTCCTAAACCTCCCTTTTGGGTTTTCGATCCACTGGGATACCCATTTTTTGCCCAAGTTGCCCTTTTGGGTTTTCAACTTGTCGGGTCGTTTATGCGTAGTATCTTTTGACTATGTCTATGTTTACAGGGTGCAGCAGGTCGTCACCGTCCATGGTGGTCAGGATCATTGCCCCACCAGAAAAGATGTTTTTGATCACAAATGGTCCTTCGTAAGTAGGAGTCCATTTTCCCCTGGGATCACTTTGCGGAAAGATGATTCGCTTGATTACAAGGTACCCGACTTGATATACTTATCTCTTGACTTTCTTGTTGAAGGCCTTGATCATACGTTTCTGATATGCCTGACCATGGAAAACAGCAGTAAGTCGCTTCTCGTCAATCAAGTTAAGTTGATCAAGCCGGGTATAAATCCAATCGTCTTCACTCAAACCAGCATCCTTCATGATTCTAAAGGAAGGAATCTAAACTTCCATAGGTAAAACAGCTTCCATGCCATATACCAAAGAAAAAGGGGTTTCCCCAGTTGAAGTGCGTGCCGTGGTACGGTACCCGTGCAGAGCAAACGGTAACATCTCATGCCAGTCCTTGTAGGTGACTGTCATCTTTTGAATGATCTTTTTGATATTTTTATTCACAGCTTCGACAACACCGTTCATCTTAGGCCGATAGGGAGATGAACTGTGATGTTGAATCTTGAACTGCTCGCACAGAGTGGTGATCATAGTATTGTTCAAATTTGTACCGTTGTCAGTGATAATCATGTCGGGGATACCATACCGATATATGAGGTTCTTCTTGATGAAGCGGGCAACCACATTCTTTGTAACAGATGCGAAGGAAGCTGCTTTGACCCACTTGGTAAAGTAATCAATGGCCACCAGGATGAAACGATGTCCATTAGATGCTGTAGGCTTGATCTCTCCAATCATGTCGATTCCCCACATCGCGAATGGCCAAGGAGCTGTTAAGACATTAAGAGGAACTGGAGGAATATGTACCTTGTCATCATAGATTTGGCATTTGTGACAAGTACGGGAATATTAATGACAATCAGCTTCCATGGTAGACCAGTAGTAGCCTGCCCGTAGAATCTTCTTAGCCATCGCATGACCGCTTGAGTGGGTGCCAAAGGTGCCATTATGTAGTTCAGCCATGATCTGCTCAGCTTCAACTTTGTCCATATAATGGAGTAGGACACAATTAAGATTGCGCTTGTATAGGATACCATTGCTCAGAAAGAACTTGGCAGCGAACCTCCTTAAGAACTTTTTGTCGTTGACTGAAGCTCCTTCAGGGTATTCTTATGCTTCAAGATACCTTTTGACGTCATGAAACCAAGGTCGGTCCACCACTTCTTCAGTATTAATCTCGTGACAATGTGCAGGTTCGTCCATTCGTTCAATGGTGATTTGAGGTGCCTCATTATCCCAATTAAGTTTAAACATGGATGACATTGTAGCTAACATATTTGCCAACTGATTCTCTTCTCGCGGGAAGTGCTCGAAGGTGATCTTCTCGAAATGTGGTAACAATGTCAAGACATGTTCTTTGTAAGGGATGCGTTTAGGGTGCTTAGTATCCCACTCTCCTTTGATTTGACTGATAACCAAAGCTGAGTTCCCAAATACAATCAAAGATTTGATTCCCAAGTCAATAGCAGCCTTGAGACCAAAGACACAAGCTTCATACTCGGCCATGTTGTTGGTACAGCTGAAGCAGATTCTAGCAGTGAAACGTGTATGGAAACCTTCTAGAGAGATAAGTACCGCGCCGATACTGTTCCCAAGTGCGTTAGAGGCACCATCAAAGTACAGAGTCCATCGGGATCCTTGTTCAGGTCCGTCATACGGTCTGTTCTCTTTAATGTTATCCAAAGTCATGATATCCTCGTCGGGGAAGTCGAATCTCATGGATTGGTAATTTTCGACGGCTTAATGGGCCAGATGATCGGCTAGCACACTCCCCTTTATAGCTTTTTGGGTCGTGTACTGTATATCATATTCGGTGAGGATCATCTGCCATCTAGCGATTCTTCCGGATAAAGCAGGCTTCTCGAAGATGTACTTGATCGGATCCATCTTAGAAATCAATAAAGTGGTATGCGTTAACATATACTGCCTTAGCCGACGAGCAGCCCATACCAAAGTGCAGCAAGTTTTCTCGAGCAGTGAGTATCGGGTCTCACAGTCGGTAAACTTTTTGCTAAGGTAATAAATGGCATGCTCTTTTCGGCTAGACTCGTCATGTTGGCCCAATACGCACCCCATTGAATTCTCCGGGACAGTCAGATACATGATTAAAGGTCTTCCTTCGACAGGAGGTGTTGTACCCCAAAATTTGCCCTCCCATTTCATCAATATTTTCTCACCACAAGACCCTTGAAGCTCAAGATCAAGTTAGGGTTTGCTCTGCTCAAGACTCCTCCTTGCACTGTTGACCCAAATTAGGGATTGGGTTTACACAAAGATGTTTTGACCTAAAATGCCCAAGATGACTTTCATGCTTCATGTTGGACTCACAAGTTTATCCATACCAAGTTTCAAGCCTTGATTCCAATCTTTGCCCAGTCAATTAGACAGTTGACCTAGAAATCAGCTGTATTGGGGGAAAAGTCAACTGTGGTCAATTGACAGTCAAACCTCATGATTTTTGACCCACATCAACATTATGAACTCATATGAATCATTTGATCAAGTTTGGATCACAACTCCACAAGAAATTTGATCAGATCACCAAAAGGGAAAAATGGTCATTTTTAGGGTTTTGACTGTACAAAGGCAATTTTTGACTGTTGGACCTAACCATTGGCAAACCAAGCTCATATATGGACTCAAGGACTCAATGGAATTGTCTTGACCCACTCAACAAGTTCAAAAGATCCCTAATTCACAAGATTGACAGATGAATTTTCCAAATCAACTGATCAAATTTGACTGTATACTGAAAAGTCAAACTTTGACTTTTTGGTCAAAATCAAGTGTCAAGATCCATTTTTCATCAAGACATGTCAAATTATGAAACTTGTTCATCAAGAAACCAAAAATTGCAAATTAGGGTTTAGAATGAGAAAATTTCATAACTTAGAATTTTTCTAAGTTATGAAACTTCCTTATTTTTTCCTAACTTTGTCCCATTTTTTCATCAACATACATTTGGATTCAAATAAAACTCAAAACATGAAAGTTATAGTCCATTGGAAAATCTACAACTTTTATGCATAAAGTTTCCTCAAAAGAAGCTTGTAGCTCAAGTTATGATTTTTGGAATAGGGGTGCAAAACATTCTTAACTTAGAAATTTTTTGACCTATTTTAGGCAGGGTTTTTGCCAAACTTCATGGCCACTTTTCACATACTTCCACTTGGAATTTCAACTTGCATTACAAAGATGGATTTTAGTACACATTCCAAGCTTTCCAAATTGTCCAAGAACTCATCAAACACCCTTGTGGTTAGAGAGATTTGAATTTGTCAAGATGGGCAAAAGTCACTTTGTTCATAGGCCAATTTCATGTTCATACACTATGCATTTTCAAACTCAGCTTGCACAAGCTAGGTTACAGGCCTCTAATCCCATTAAAACTCAATAATTCAATGCTAAACCATTGTTCCATGATGTTATTTTGTGCATTTGGTCATTACATGAAGGATTAGTCTTAAAATGCAAAAAGCATTTTAGCCATTTTTGAAAAGGTGCACTTTATGTCAATTTTACAAATCAAAGAGGTACAAGGAAATCTATGAGGCACAAATGTATGGGCATATCCCACTGATCAAGAACAAACTTTGCAGCATGTTTGAGGGGCCTGTATGAGCCTGTAACCTAACTTGGCATTTTTGGCTTAAGAAGGAAGAAAACTTGCATTTTGAACAAGAACTCACATTACTGCAAGAACTAACCAAAACAAACTTTGTGAACACATTTCATACTCCCTAACTAACCTGAAACACGACCAAACCATCCCTAAAACTCCCTCATTCATCAAAACACAGTTTTGTGGCAAAACAGGGTACCTTCTGCATTTTGACTTGGCCAGTTCATTTCCCTCGTGCGTTTTCATCCAAACCAGTTCAAACACATCCTACATCATCCATACAAACTATCCCAAGCCTTGGAAACAGACTGTAACACCTCTAACCAAGTTCACCATTATCATTTTTTTCAGTTGTGCAGGTTGAGTTACATAGCTCGATTCAGTTAGTTTCAAAGCAAGCTAGAGGTTGGAAAAGCATCCTTGGACCTCAAGCAAGTTGTACAAGTCCTCAAACTTCATTGAAATCACCTCCATTGTTGTACACGATTCCAGCTGAACAGGTAAAACTTTGAACTTCTATCTCTCTATCCAAGCATATCTAGGCTTAGGTTTGTGAAGAAGTTATGTTCTACTCATGGCCCTGAAGCTACCTGTATCCTCACTTTTCATTTATATTGTGTGTTAAGAGAATTTGGAACCTGAACATTAGAAAAAAGTTAGGTCAGGAATTGGGGGAGAAGAAATTCTCTCTCATTTCTGAGAGTTAGATCAACTTCTTTATATGTTTAGAATCGTGACATGATGCTCTATAACATTGTTGTTGTAAGTTTTTGTTGAAAATCAAAGGATCAAGAGATAGCAGGGACAAGAGAAAACGCGTGTTTTTGTTTGAAATTGGCTGGAGGTTGAAGACAAGCCTCCTTGGGCTGGGCCTGGCTTTGTTTTTCTGTTTACACCATCTTTTTACAATTACACCCCCTTGGCCCATTGTGTGTCATTTTTATCATTTTTGATTTTTTTTCTTTTTGATTCTGATTTATTATTTTTTGTCAAAATATAAAAAACATAAAAAAACATTTTTCCATTCATTTTTGCATTTTATTTGGATTTTTATTTGTTTTATTTGAACTTGTACATATAAATAAACATATATACTTTTATGTAAAATACTAAAAAATAATACAAAATACTTTTTATTTTCTGATTTTATTTTATTTTATCATTTGAAATCATTTTCTTAAAATACACTTTTTTTGATAAATAATAAATATTTTATTTTTTGTATATATTTAGCATAGTTAATATATGATATAAATACTTATATATTTATTAGAATATTTAGGATAAAAACATAAAAATAATACATTTTATTTTTATTAATATTTGACCTCAAAAATTACTTTTTACAATATACTTCTTTTTATTTATTTATTTTTTATGTATATAATTAATAAATATTGTATATAATACATATTAAATACTTTTATTTACAAAATTAGGGTTTTGCCCTAAACATAAAAATATCCAAGATTAACCTTTTTTTTTATTTTTTTTATTTCACTTGTAAATAAATCATACACTTACACAAATACATTGATACACTTACATTGCTTTATTCTTATACATTGATCATTTTACATTTGCGATTGATTCGATTTGGTTGTAAATTTATTTGGATACTACTCTCCTATTAAGTCTCATCCCCATTTGGACATTTGTACCCCCATCCCCATGATTATTGTGTAATAATTTAGGACTTTTAATTCCACATTTTAAAGCTTTCTAAATATGCCATGATAGACTTAGGGTTTGTATGCAAAAATCAAATAACAAATAGCTTGACTAAACAAAAGACAAAAAGCATGAAAATGGACAACACCAATCACACTTGCACCCCTAGGGTTACTCCACTTGTTGCCTTCAATAATGGGCCATGTTGCATGTTGGGTGTCTTTGGCAAAACAAAACAATTCAAATGATCATAGTGTTGGCTGAAGATTTTGATAATATTATTAGAAGCCAGGTGAGTTGAACGTTTCGATCGAAATGAAACAAAAGCGTCATGTTTCGAAGTAGCAGAAGCAGTGTTTCGAATAAGCATATCAAAAGCTTGGAGCTTCGAAAGGCAATTATGGGAACATATCTAAAGAAGTCACGAAATAACAACAAGGCTGTGTCTGAGAAGTGCGTTCGAAATGGAGAAGTACCAAAGCATTTGAAATTCAAATGGAAGCGGGACATTCAAAGTTTGAAATTTATGCGCTGGAGCATTTGGAGACACGTGGAAAGAAGAGAGAGGCGTTGTTCTGCATGTTCTGAACGTGGAATAATCCTATAGCAAGACCGTTATGGTCGAATTAGTATAAATAGAAGTCTTAGTATTAGGATTTCGTGTGTCATATCTATTGTACTAAATACTCAGTAACATTCAAACTACCACATGGAAAGGGAAACGAATGCAAGAGCAATGTACGTATGATAGCACCACATATTTATGATTTAATGAAAACCTCTTATCATTTCCAGCACTTTCCTTTATCTTTCTGCCAGATAACATTTACAAGTTTTCTCATTCAAAGTCTTTCTATTTCGAAATCTCTTCATTAAAGCTTTACATTTCAATGCTTTCTTTACATTTCAAGCATTTTACATTTCAGAAAACTGTCATACTTCCCATGCCTTTATCTTCAAGCTTTATCCTTCGAACGCCTATTTTTACTTAAAGTCATTTACAGATTTCTTGCATTAAACGCTTTCTTCATATTTCAAATCTTTTACGTTCCAGAACATCCTTTACATTAACTGTTTTTATAATTCGAAGCCATTTACTTCCCTTTCATGCAATTTTACATGTCTTTACAATTAACATTTATTCATGCAACTTAGTTTCGTACACGCACATTTTGATTACATCTTTAGACCTTTAAGAGAGAAATCGAAATAAGCCAAACACCTATACAACACTCAAATATCAACCATGAATATCTGTTCGATCATGAGAGTTACCCTAATGACCAAGAAATCCTAGGATCAATCTAGTCGATCCTGTGAGTTACCAAAGAAATTGAATAACAGTCAGTAAGTTTATTCGATAGTTTGGAAGACTAGCGGTTGTTTACCAGAAATCACTAGAAACAAATTGGCACACCTGATGGGACCAATAATTGGACATTAGAAATAAAGATTGTTGAGACATAACCATTATAAAAACGTTGGAACCTAAGAAGTTTGCTGTTTTATGAACCTGAGAAGTGGTAAAATAACCAACAGCAACCAACCTTTATCCAGAAGAAAACGTTTGGCCAAAATGTCTAATTCTGACAATCAACAAGGGGAACAAAATGCCCCACATACAACAGGCACTAATGTGTCCACTTCGATGGGAACATCTAATGTGATCCCTTCGAATGCACAGTCTGTTGCATCTTCAACCAGTAATATAGCCACCAATGGAGTAAGTGGCATATCAACTAATAGTTCGATCTTAGGAAATACTGGAACCATTGGTTACCCTGGGGGATTCGTTCCACCATTAGGGACACAATCCCATTTCGCCACTCCATTAACTAGACCACCCGGTTTCGATGGAAATAGAACCAAAAATTCCACTTATGGAATGCCAACATCTTTTATGGCAGGTTTACACAATTCCACATCAAATTCATCACCACAATTAGGGTCTGGGTCTGGGGCGAATCAGTTTATGACAAACAACCAAGGGTCAGTGGGTTATAGCACAATGCCTATTTTAACCACAGAAAACCAGTTGGCTTTTAGGCAATTAATGGATGACAGTAACCATAATATGATAGGGGTGTTAGCACAAACTATGCAGGAAATATTTGCCCCAATAGTTCAAAATGTGACTGTGACGAACAGGGAAAACGCTGACAACATGAGTCAAATAGCAGATTTCTTTGCTCCCCCAGAAAGGCGTAGGAAGAATCAGGCGGGATTTCGAGCAAACATGCCTGTTATAGAACAAATTGCTAACGACCCAATTTATAGACCACCCAGAGAAGAAGTTAACTTAGGGGCCAGGGCACCAAGGTTAGAAGCCCCAATAATCCCAGGCCCACAAAGAGAAATTATGGAACCAGGGGCAAGGGTCGAAAGGCTAGAAGCCCCAGAGTTTCGAGAAGAACAACCTAGGGGAGTTGTCCTGGTTGGTCGAAATCAAGATGCCGATGCTGTCGTTCATAGAATTCGAAACGATAACATCTTGGCAGAAAACAATCTAACCACCATGATAGAGAGAGTCATGGCCCAGAATGGCCTCAACACAGGAATGAGAAGGCCAAATTATGCTTCTCCTATATTGGATTGCATAATGCATACTGATTTACCAAGGGGATATAAAGTCCCTAAATTTACAAAGTTCGCTGGGGATACCAATGAGTAAACAGTCGAACACATAGCGAGATATCTAACCGAAGCGGGAGATATAGCCAACAAATTCCTTCTCAAATACTTCCCAAGTTCCTTGACTAAAAACGCCTTCACATGGTTTACCACTTTGCCTCCTGGGTCCATTGACACTTGGGCTCTCTTGGAGAGATTATTCCATGAACAATTTTACATGGGACAGTTGAAAATAAGCTTGAAGGAATTAGCCAGTGTCAAGAGAAAGTTCACCGAACCCATAGATGATTATCTGAATAGATTTAGGCTTTTGAAATCCAGATGTTACACAGTAGTGCCTGAACATGAGTTAGTCGAAATGGCCGCTGGTGGTTTGGATTACTCTATTCGAAAGAAACTAGACACTCAATATTTGAGGGATATGGCTCAGTTAGCCGATAGGGTTCGACAGGTCGAAAGGCTAAAGGCCGAAAAAGCCAGAGTCTTTAAGAATAGCAAGAAAGAAAGGATTTCCTATGTTGGAACTGAGGAAGCAGAAGAATATCCTGAATTCGAATTCGAAGAGGTCGAAATCGACCTCGCTGAATTAAAACAGGCTCCACCTTATTCCTGCAAATTATTGGTTCCCACAAAAGGGAAAGAGATTGTTGAAAATGAGAAAAGTGACAAATTCCCAAAGAAGGTTTATACCTTCGATGTCACCAAATGTGACGAGATTTTCGATTTACTTGTCAAAGATGGCCAACTCATTGTGCCATCAAATGTCAAAATACCTCCTTTAGATCAGAGAAAGAAGAGAGGGTTTTGCAAATATCATAGTTTCCTAGGCCACAAAACCTCACAATGTTTTCTTTTCAGGGACCTAATTCAAAATGCAATCAAAGATGGCAGACTAAAGTTTGCTGATAAGGTAAAGATGAAAGTGGACGAAGATCCCTTGGACGTCGCAGACACCAACTACTCCGAGCCTGCATGCATTGGAGAGATTAACATGGTGGAAACTGACCAAAGCGACGCCCTAACAGGAGAGAACGGTACTGAAACTGAAAACTGGGTGATGGTCGAAGTCGATAAGGAGGTCACTGAAGACATCCAAAAGATGCCAGAGACTTCGATTGAAGCAGCACCTGTAGCTGTTGCAAGAGAAACCCAGGCTACTGAAGGCCAGGGAAATAAAAACCAAGAACTAACACAGGTCACTGAAGGCTTGAGGCTGGAACTGGAGAAAGTCCAAATCACGAAGCCAACTTCCCCTCAGAAGGAAATATGGGACACTCTAGGGGAACCCAGTGGAAAATTTGACTATTTGGTCAAATATTCTTCCCCAGAGAGTTCGAAGGTTCAGATTGAGGATATAAAGCCCACGGGATGGGGCGATGATGAAGCTAAGGGGGAAGATGTTGAGATAAATATGGTGGATATGGAAAGGCCTCGCTCTGAGATGGAGGAAGTAGAAAAATACTTAGAAAAAGAGAAGTATAGAATGGAGGATAATCACACTGGAGATGCTAGTCTCAAGGATTACCTCATGACATGCCACAAAGGAGATTTAGGCATAATACTGTGCCCTAGGTGCAGCATCCTCTACAATAAGAGAATCACTGCGAATTTCGAAAGGGTACAGAGGACTCGAACTGGCAACAATTGGTGCCAGGATAACCAGCTTTTTAGGTGTTATCCCAAGGCTGGAGAAAGTTTGCTGGAATTTGTGTTTCGCTGCTACAAAGGGGCAACCAAGTGCTTGATTTGCCCAAGGTGTTCTGCTGTGTATGACCAAAGCATGGCCAGAGCCTTCGAAACGATTCCCTTCGCCCCTTGCTGGAACAATCAAGAAACTGTCCAGATGGGCCCACGTTTCGACAGCAGACACAAACAACGAAGGCCTGATAGCCCTCACCCCAAGGCTGCTCGAAGAGTGACTTTCAAACTCCCTGTTGAAGTGCCAACCGATAGATGGTTACAGGTCAGAAATGACAAAGGCAAAGATAGATGGAGAAACGCCGAACGAAATGCACGCCATGCTGTGACATACAGAAGGCAATTCAACACAGCAAAAAGGGAGGAGGTAAGATTAGAAAATTACAAAGGAAGGAACCCCATGTCAAGATCCCAGTGGCGCAGACAGCAAAGGATTCGAAAGGCTGAGAGGGAAGCTGTGGCAAACAAAGGGGTTACTTCAACAAAGAACCAAGGTGAATCTAGCACCAACAAACCAAAAAATCAAACTGAAGACAAACCTCCAGTCAATAGGAGGCTTTTCTCTGAAGTACAACGGGATGAACCAAAGGAATACACTCCAGGCCCAGAAGAGGACAAAGATATGATAACAGATAACTTCGAATCGGAGGGGGAGTCTTCATTCAACCTAAACTGTAACGTGGTGTCTGTGCTTCCCTGTGAATTTGGGCAGGAAACCGAAATTGATGAATATGAGGAAGAAGACACCACAGATTTGATGAAACATAGGCCTGTGTGCTACTATGTGATGGACAATGGGGCTGTTGAGGAACAAAATGCGTTCTTCGAACGTCTAGAACCTGCTATGAAGAACCATCTCAAGCCACTTTTTATTCGGGCAAAAGTTGGTGTCCATGGTGTGAACAAGGTTCTAGTAGATGGGGGTGCTGCAGTCAATTTGATACCCCATTTCATGCTGAAAAGATTAGAGATCCGCGAAGGAGACATCAAGCCCCATAATATGGTTCTGTCCAATTATGAGGGAAAAGTGGGCAAAACACTGGGAGTGGTCCAGTTGGAATTGACAATAGGCTCAAGCTGTAGGCCCACCATGTTTATGGTGATCGAAGCCAAGGCCAACTATAACTTATTGCTGGGAAGGGAGTGGATCCATGGCGTGGGGGCAGTTCCTTCGTCAATGCATCAGCGACTAGTTTTGTGGAGAGATGATGGAATCGTGGAAAACATCGAAGCAGACCAGAGTTACTTTATGTCAACAGTCAATTTAGTTGACAAGAGGGATTATGATAAAAATCTGGCAAAGATTGCTCTGTGCGTTCCAAATGATGAGATTAACGAAACTAGAAACGCCCACTACTACACGACCCTTCGCCATGATGGCCTTTACTGGGATAGAACAATAATCAGTGAAGAAGAGGGAGTCGAAAGCACTATACAAAAACGGCCAGCAGGCTGGGACTTCGACAACCTTATCCATGACTGAGTCCACCTTTTTCGAAAGGATTTCGGCCTATATGGCTGAGAACAAAACAAAAGCGGCCTTAGAGGCTGAAATACATAAATTAACTATAAAGATGAACGAAGAAAGTGGGGATGGCTCGAAACGCTCACCTTTCAGAGAATTGGAGATGGATCAAAGGTTGGATGCCATCTACGATAAAGAACCCTTAGGCTTCGAAAGGGACCCCATAAACTCAGGTGCCAAAATGTTGGCACAAGATCCACTCGAAGAAGTCAACTTAGGGGATGAAAAAACGAAAAGAATAACCTACATAAGTGCAAAACTTAGCCCAGGCCTCAAGAAAGAAGTAATCGAAGTCCTCAAGGAAAACAAAGATTGCTTCGCATGGGATTATGACGAAATGCCTGGTTTAAAGAGGGAGTTGGTCAAACACAGACTGCCAATCAAAGATGGCAAGAAGCCCATTAAACAAACTCCCAGAAGATTCGCACCAGCGATTCTCACAAAAATTAAAGTTGAGATCGAAAGTTTGTTGCGCTGCAAATTCATTAGAACAACAAGGTACGTCGAATGGTTAGCAAACATAGTACCTGTTATTAAGAAAAATGGTTCTTTAAGAATTTGCATAGATTTTAGGGATTTAAACACTGCAACCCCTAAAGATGAATATTCCATGCCTGTGGCAGAAATGCTAGTAGATTCTGCTGCAGGGTTCGAATACTTGAGTATGTTAGATGGATACTCTGGGTATAATCAGATTTTCATTGCTGAAGAAGATGTTGCAAAAACAGCATTTCGTTGCCCAGGAGCCTTAGGCACCTACGAATGGGTGGTGATGCCTTTTGGTTTAAAGAATGCTGGGGCAACTTATCAAAGGGCAATGAATTCAATTTTTCATGATTTCATTGAAACCTTCATGCAGGTGTATATTGATGATATAGTCATCAAATCTATATCTGCAGAAACACATTTGCATCATTTGAGCCAATCATTCGAGCGAATGAGAAAACATGGCTTAAAGATGAATCCCCTTAAATGTGCATTTTTTGTGCAGGCTGGAGATTTTCTTGGTTTTGTGGTTCACAAGAAAGGGATTGAAATCAACCAGAACAAAACCAAAGCCATAATGGAGACGAAAGCACCTACATCAAAAAGGGAGTTGCAATCTCTGCTAGGGAAAATTAACTTCCTCAGAAGATTCATTTCGAACCTGAGTGGAAGAACCCAAGCTTTCTCTCCGTTACTTCGTCTAAAGCAAGGCCAAGCCTTCGAATGGAACGAAGCCCACCAGGAGGCATTTGACAGGATAAAAAGATACCTCTCTCAGCCTCCTATTTTGTCTCCACCTTCATGGGGGAAGCCCATGAGATTGTACATATCTGCCTCTGAAGTTAGTATAGGTAGTATGTTAGCACAAGAAGATAGCAATGGTATCGAAAGAGCCATATACTATTTAAGTAGAGTACTAAATGATGCAGAGACCAGATATAGCAATCTAGAAAAGCTATGTCTCTGTTTGTATTTCTCTTGTATGAAACTCAAGTATTATATAAAGCCTGTTGATGTTTATGTTTCATCTCATTTCGATGTCATTAAACATATGCTTTCAAAACCAATAATGCATAGCAGAGTTGGTAAATGGGCTTTAGCCTTAACAGAATATTCTTTGACTTTCATGCCTTTAAAAGCTATGAAAGGTCAAGTGATTTCTGACTTCATTGTGGACCATTCTTTGGTTGAGCAGACTGCCATGAGTTACATCGAAAAACAACCATGGAAATTGTACTTTGATGGTTCAACCCACAGGAATGGAAGTGGCGTTGGAGTCCTTCTAATTTCTCCTGAAGGAATTCCAACAAAATTCAAGTATAAATTAGATGGTCCTCGTTGCTCGAACAACGAAGCTGAGTATGAAGCGCTCATTGTTGGGCTTGAAGCTTTGTTGGAATTGGGGGCAACTAGAGTCGAAATTAAAGGAGACTCAGAATTAGTGGTCAAACAAATTATAAAGGAATATAAGTGCATAAAGGAAAACTTAATGGTATACTTCGTCATAGTCAATAGGCTATTGAGGAAATTTGAATACATGGATATTCAACACATACCAAGAATAGAGAACCAAGAAGCAAATGACTTGGCGCAGTTGGCTTCAGGTTATAAAGTTTCTACCAGGAACTTTAAGGATTTAGTTGAATTAAGGGGTAGAGTTATGGCTACTAGATTCACACCATCAGATCTGGAAAGTATGAAATTGGGATACGCTGAGAAACAGGGATTCGAAATATTAGCCATAAATACTTTGTCAGATGCAGATTGGTGAAGTCCACTGAAGAGTTATTTAGCAGACCCAACTCTGAACGTGGATAGAAAGACAAAATACAGAGCATTGTTATATCTCCTCATGGGGAACGAATTGTTTAAAAAGACCCAAGAGGGTGTATTATTGAAATGCCTAGGAGAAAGTGAGGCATACTTAGCATTGTCAGAAGTCCACAATGGGGCATGTGGGTCACATCAAGCAGGCCATAAAATGAAATGGCTGTTATTTCGATACGGCTTGTATTGGCCTAGCATGCTCAAAGATTGCATAGACTTTGCTAAAGGATGTGAGGAATGTTAGAAACATGCAGGGATTCAGCATGCCCCTGCAAGCGAGTTGCATTCGATCATCAAACCATGGCCATTTAGAGGATGGGCATTGGATTTGATAGGAGAAATAAATCCTGCTTCGTCCAAAGGATAGAAATATATCTTGGTAGGAATAGATTATTTTACCAAGTGGATCGAAGCTATACCACTAATAGTTGCTGATCAAGAGGCTATTATTGAGTTTATACAAAAGCACATTATCTATAGGTTCGGATTGCCAGAGAGCATAACCAAAGACCAAGGCTCTGTGTTTACTGGTAGAAAGATGCAAGAATTTGCCCAAGAAATGGGGTTTAGATTGCTAACGTCAACACCATATTATGCTCAAGCAAACGGTCAAGTCGAAGCATCCAATAAAGTGATATTAGGATTAATCAAGAAGCATATTGGCAAAAAGCCAAGAAACTGGCACAAAACTTTGGACCAAATATTATGGGCTTGTAGAACATCTCCTAAGGAAGCTACTAACACTACGCCTTTCCAACTCACATTTGGTTATGATGCAGTGTTGCCAGTAGAAATTCATCTACAATCAGTTCGAATTCAGAGACAAAACGAAATCCCAGCTGCATTATATTGGGAAATGATGATGAATGAATTAGTTGAGTTGGACGAAATTAGATTACATGCATTGGAAATTTTGATGAGACAAAAAGAAAGAGTGGCCAGAACATACAACAAAATGGTGAAGAAAAAAGTATTCATTATTAATGACTTAGTTTGGAAAGTCATATTGCCCATGGACAAGAAAAATAAAGCATTAGGTAAATGGTCACCTCATTGGGAAGGACCTTTTCGAATATTAAAAGTATTCTCAAACAATGCATACGAAATCGAAGAACTGGTGGATGATAAACGTATCCTAAAGGTTAATGGGAAATATTTAAAGAAATATAAGCCACGCCTGCAGGAGATTCAAATAGTAACAACGTAACCAAGATGTTATAAAAGGCCAAAATGGCAAGATAAAATGCCAAAATGGCGTTGTTCGAATATTACATATAAGAGACCAAAATTGTAGTCAAATAAACATCAAAATTTAGAAATAAGAGTTATTTTTCAATCGGTTGAAAGTGCTTCGAAATGATTCAAGCTTCTGCTGAGCGAAACGCCTGGCTCCTTCCAAGGTTGCCATTTCTCCTTTAAGTTGTTCTGCAGTTTCCATTTCTGCAAGCCCCTGGTTGAGAAGCTCTTCGAATTGGTTACCAGCAGTATTGGTTTCGAAGGCTATTTGTTGTTCTTTAGCCTCCTTAACCTTCTGTTGAAGTTCCAGAATCTGCCTTTCCCAAAGAAGTATGGACTCAGCTCGAGCCTCAAAATCAGTTTTTGCCTGCTTTAGATGCATAGCTTGATCCTCAGCTTCTTGAGAGAGTTTCGAAGCTTGTTCATAAGCGGCATCCATGGCAATGCGTTTCTCTTGAACCTTCTTGGTAGCAGATTCGTCTTGGAGAAGGTAACCAGTTACGTTGTCCAGCAAAGCCTGAAGATCGAACAAGAGAGTACTAACTGGCAAGGAGCAGGTACAAAGATTGACCTTTGTAAGCAACTCCTTCATAGTATAGCAAGCAATACTATCTTGCTTGAGCACTTCGAATATATCCACATTGAGAATTGTTTTCCTAATCTTATTAAGAAGTACAATTCTTTCATCTGTGGGAAGAGGATAGCTGGTCGAACTTGTGCCAGCCCTAGCAAGTGGGACGTCCCTTTGAGCCAGCTTTTCCTTCATGTACCCAATAGGGTCATTTCGTCTCAGAAGTGCAAGCTCCTCGTCAGTCATTCGAGACAAAGAGGATTGAGGGAGTTCCACACGTAGGGGAGCCACGTCCATTTCAACCTCCATGGGTTCGTTGGTTGCATCACCATCCCCTTCATTCATTTCGTGCTCATGATCTTCTTCATCATCATCCAAGTCTACCACTTCGATTCCTTCCCTTTCACTGCTATTTGCGTTGGACTCCGTCCCAGCAGTCGAACCATCATTAACATTCTCCTCCTCAGACTCTTCGTCTGCAGATTCTTCGTCTCTTTGGCCAGAATCAGCTTTCTCTCCTTCAGTTTGAGTGTCCTTTGGGTCCTCTTGGATAGTTTCAAGAGGAGACTTTTGAAGAGAAGCTCTTTGCAAATCCTCTGCAGATGTTTGAAGTGGTGTTTCGTTTGTCTCTTTCAGAGGAATGGAGGTACCTTGATCATCCTGCTGCTCAGAAGTTCCAGCCAGAACCGCCATATTGGAGGAACCTTTATTTTGTACAAGGTTGCTGGAATCTCCTTGAGGAGAGGAATTAAGTGGAGCAGCAGCTTTGGATGGTGAGTTCGAAGTAGTGGAAGCTGGATTCAAGATGTTCTGCAAGGAGTAACAGAATGTTAAAAAACATGCACCAAGGTAATAAGAAGTTATTATTGTCAGAAAGATTTAAAAGTTCAATTTACCTGTGGACTCTCGGAGGAGAGGTTACTAGCTATGCGTTCCAACATTGTGTTGGAGGTCGAAGGTGGAATTTTGGATTTGGGTGAGGGAGCAGCATCCCTGGAATCTAGTCCAGAGACACTAGTTGGAACGGTACTTTTCGAAATATCTTTCTTTGGCTTCTTCTTTGAAGCAGTTGTTAAGTTTCCTCCAGCCTTGGGGTCTTCCCCAGTGGTGCTTGATTTCCGCTTCTTGGGAGTAGTAGGAGGAAGCTTGTTGGTCTGAAAAGATTTAAACAAAGAGTTAGATGCAAACCATAAAACATGAGTGAATTCGAAACATCAAGGCTAAGTGATTACCGTTGGAGTTGGAACACTGGTTGTTGTTGGTATTGTTGTTGTTGTTGTGGTTGCAGCAATAGTGATTGTTTCAGGTGGAGTCACTTTGTCAGTAGTTTCGATGGAGGCTTGAGAGGCACTCCCTTCTTTCGACTTCGAGGCAACTGTCTTTATCCTGATGGCTGAAAATCGAAACAATTAAAGCAAAGGTTAAAGATATGGAAAATAAAAGACGTTTGGGATTTTCCCAAGCATTCGCACTTGTGCCTTGATCAGATTTAATTGACATGGCAGAAAGGTCGTATCGAAGGTGTCCTGGGAAATCATGAAGCCAGTGTCGAGCCCATGTCACAGTCTCATATGGCTTTGGTTTCCTTTGAAGATGTTTGAACATCTCTTTGCAAGTGAACCACCAAGGATATGGGGGAAACCAAGCCAGAGCCAGTTCTGAGGTAGGTAATCTGGGAAATTTAGGTGGATGCATTTCGAATGCCAACCTATACCTATCCTCAGGTGACAACCCTGAAGGAAGTTTTAACTTAGAAACTTTTTGTTTAAATTTTTCCTTCAAGGTCTCAGCCGCTTGATGCACAGTGGAGTCCAAGCGCGTGGGGTCATAAGTAGTTTCAAAATAATTTTGGAAAGCTTTAATCTCTTTGGCATGAGTAAACATACCTTTCTTTGCTGGTACCTGCACATCGAAGGCATCAATTAGTTTCTGTTGAATTGTAAGTGTATCGAACATATAAGTTTGATAAAACTTGGTCCACCATTCCAGAAACCCTTTAGCTGTGAGATGGGTAGGTTTGAAGGTTATCAGCTCAAACTGGGCAAAGCCTTGATATTGTTCTTGCTGTATTTTGGCTTCCCGTGCCTTGAAAGTTCGCCCAGAAGTAATGGCACTCTCATTTTGAAATAAAGGTTCAGGAATCAGTTGGCATAAGCCAAACTGTCTCGAAACAAAATTTGGCTGGTAAGCAAAAAGAAAAATCTGGTTCTTGGCTGGAATTATTCTTGAAGAAATGAGTCTAGGTAGCAAAAAAGCTCTCCATACATCCTGAATCTCCTTGATCTTGATAGCTTCTGAGAGAGCCATGGTGAACCAAGAAGGTCCATGAGCCCTCGAAGAAAAAGGCGCCATGCTCTCTTCGAACTTGTGCCTTTTGGAGAATATCATGATGTATTTCGAGAATTGGACTTTGAAGTCATCTTTGTCGTCATTTGGAGTTAATCTTCGAAGCCTAGTGCCTTCGACTATCCTATCAATTATCTCAGGGTCTTGTTCGTCAATGGTGTTGGCAGTTGACAAGGAGGGTTCGAACATGGCATTTAGCCATAACTGAAGTAACCAAAAAGGGCCAGCCAACAGGATATTCTTGGAGGTATGGGATTTGAGGCTCGAAACGGCTGACCTCAGGCTTTCATAAAGGTCAACTAAGAGCAGTTCACTTAAGCACACTCTTCGATTTTCATGCAAATCCCTAGCTAGAGGAATAAACCTACTGGCTATCTGTAGGGATCTACTGCAGAAGACGTATCTTGACAGCCATAGGGTTAAGAAAGCAATGTGTTCTACGTCAGACACATTGTCTCCCTCAGCATGGTAGTGACTGAT
This sequence comes from Vicia faba, assembly GCA_948472305.1. Lineage (NCBI taxonomy): Eukaryota > Viridiplantae > Streptophyta > Magnoliopsida > Fabales > Fabaceae > Vicia > Vicia faba. Next base: position 1,283,621,307 of record OX451735.1, on the reverse strand, counting down.
AAACTTGGAAAAACTTGCTAGCTTGACTTTGAAGTCAATTATGCTTGAATGTTCTTCGTTGTCGGGGATATAAGTTTCTCCTACTGGCGATAGCCCAGTGATGGCCGCTATGTCGAAGAAGGTGGGGGTGATCATTCCACCTGGGAGATGGAAAGTATTATAGGTATTGTCCCAGAAATAGAGGGACGCGAATAGCAGAGGGTGGCTGTAAGTGAAACCAGGCTTCGATAGCTTAATCAAATTGTAGATACCTAATTCTTCCCATTGCTGGGATTTCTTAGCTTCTACTTTCTTGAACCAATTTTGATAAGCAGTATCGGAGGTGGGGCAAGATCGAAACAGCTTAAAATTACTTTTTACATAGTCCAATACAAAGGGGTCCTTAGGAGGAACAGTCGGATTTTTTATGGTGTTTGGGCCAGAAGATTCTATTGCCTTAGGGGCGTCCATTTTGTTAAACAAGGGTTTGAAACTATAGCAAACTGGGAAAATTGTCCTGGTATCTTTTAAAATTTCAAAAACCGTAAGAGGGCCATTTAAAGCTAACCTCTTACCAGCAACGGTGGTAGGAATGAGTACCTGTGATGCATACAACATTTCTTTTTCCTTTGAAATCATCTGAGGAGCAAGAACGGATTGGCCTTGGTGAGTGATAATCTTACTTTCCATTGTAGTGCCTGCAGTTTTTCCTTTCTTCTTGGAAACCTTTTTGAGTTGGGATGAAGTAGAAGAAGACATTTTTGAAGGATGTTGAAAGCTTAGGGTTTTTTGGCGAGAGAAGGAGGGTAAAAGATTCAGAGTATGAAAAGAAAAGAAAAAGACTAAGTGGATGATGTTTTATAATGTGGAAGTTTAAGCATCCACTGAATAAGGGTGTGATACGTGGAAATCATGGGTTGGTGTGATGAAGAGATGGCGTAAAGTTAACATGGGTAATAGGCGTGATTTAAAGATAATCATTGTTTGTAACTGCACCATACTGTGAAGTGGCTCCAGGCGGTTAAGGAATCCAAAAAGTGCTATGATTGACGTGACTGGAGTCAAATGCATTAAATGTTACGATGATTCGAAGGTCACATCAAAATCTTGTGTAGATGTTTAAAATAGGTATTTCTCAGAGAGATCGAAATACATATTTTAAAGGGGCAATTTATTGGCTGAAGATTTTGATAATATTATTAGAAGCCAAGCGAGTTGAACGTTTTGATCGAAATGAAACAAAAGCGTCATGTTTCAAAGTAGCAGAAGCAGTGTTTTGAATAAGCATATCAAAAGCTTGGAGCTTCGAAAGGCAATTATGGGAACATATCTAAAGAAGTCTCGAAATAACAACAAGGCTGTGTCTAAGAAGTGCGTTCGAAATGGAGAAGTACCAAAGCATTTGAAATTCAAATGGAAGCGGGATATTCGAAGTTTGAAATTTATGCGCTGGAGCATTTGGAGACACGTGGAAAGAAGAGAGAGGCGTTGTTCTGCATGTTCTGAACGTGGAATAGTCCTATAGCAAGACCGTTATGGTCGAATTAGTATAAATAGAAGTCTTAGTATTAGGATTTCGTGTGTCATATCTATTGTACTAAATACTCAGTAACATTCAAACTACCACATGGCAAGGGAAACTAATGCAAGAGCAATGTACGTATGATAGCACCACATATTTATGATTTAATGAAAACCTTTTATCATTTCCAGCACTTTCCTTTATCTTTCTGCCAGATAACATTAACAAGTTTTCTCATTCAAAGTCTTTCTATTTCGAAATCTCTTCATTAAAGCTTTACATTTCAATGCTTTCTTTACATTTCAAGCATTTTACATTTCAGAAAACTGTCATACTTCCCATGCCTTTATCTTCAAGCTTTATCCTTCGAACGCCTATTTTTACTTAAAGTCATTTACAGATTTCTTGCATTAAACGCTTTCTTCATATTTCAAATCTTTTACGTTCCAGAACATCCTTTACATTAACTGTTTTTATAATTCGAAGCCATTTACTTCCCTTTCATGCAATTTTACATGTCTTTACAATTAACATTTATTCATGCAACTTAGTTTCGTACACACACATTTTGATTACATCTTTAGACCTTTAAGAGAGAAATCGAAATAAGCCAAACACCTATACAACACTCAAATATCAACCATGAATATCTGTTCGATCATGAGAGTTACCCTAATGACCAAGGAATCCTAGGATCAATCTAGTCGATCCTGTGAGTTACCAAAGAAATTGAATAACAGTAAGTAAGTTTATTCGATAGTTTGGAAGACTAGCGGTTGTTTACCAGAAATAACTGGAAACACATAGTCCCTCGATGACGCTTTCGAAAGTTGCCTAAAAATGATCAAGTCCCTTAAAGGAAAAGTTGCCAAAGACACTTGGCACTATTGCATTCATGGCCTAAACGATGACCCGTGCCCGTCCCGTTAACATCCTAACACAAGATTGTCCACCAAATACAATGGTGGAACAAAATTGTTAAAAGGGTTAAAACCTAGAAAAAAACCTTTGAGTAAATTTAGGGGTAGACAACTCTTAGTTACTTGAATCAAACTTGCAAAACACACTTGCCTACTTTTCAAAACCACACTCCACAACACTTTCAAAAACACTTTCAAAACAACTTCCAAAAACATTGAAAACTTTTCAAAAGATTCACACCTTTGTATACATTCAAACATGGATCATTACAAAGGTTGCCACAACAATGGCCTCTTTCCAAAACATTTTCAAACCCACACACAAAGCACCATTTCAAACAATTGAAAACACAAGGCAAGTGATCTAAGCTAGTAACTAAGAGCCCATGGATAACCATGGATAGAAAGGGTGCTAATACCTTCCCTTTCTATAATCTACCCCCCGAACCAAAGAAAACATCTCAAAGGTTTTTGCTGTGCTTTTTAACCTTTCCTTAGGATAAAATAAAAAGTCGGTGGCGACTCTTGATCAACTGAAACATTTGCGAAAACAAATGCAAAACCCAAGTCAGTTCTCCCACCGTATCACAGAACTGGCGACTCTGCTGGGGATAAACTTAAAAGTGGGGTTACCTTAGGATTAGACCACTCTTGTTTTCAATTGCTTGCTTTATTTGCTTTTATATTTGTGGGCTTTGCATCGGAGTTTCATAGATCCTAACCTGGATCTGGGGAATACCCTTTAGGTAGCATAAGCTGTGAGGGACCTGTCCGGCGTAGACCGACATGGGTGAAGCAGTGGCTACGTTGGTGTGACACCTTGGTCTGTACCGATATCCCTTGTGTTGCAACGAGGAGAATATGGGTCTTCTAAGGAGTCATTAAACACCAACCGACCTTAGAACCCTAAATTGACCCAACTTGGCCATAGAATGGTAGCAGTATGCTACACTCATTGAGGCTAAACTCTCGCGATGGTTCTGGCCGCAAGAAAAGATTGTGATGCTGGAGTTATGACCGATTGAGGGTAGTCAGTGATATTGAGATCCTCTAGAACCCGATTAATTTTTGATAGGACAGTTCTTAACCAACGAAACTGAAAGAGGGTAACACCTAAACTTCATGCTGGCCTAAACTCTAAGGGTTGTCTTGTGTGACTTGTGTGCCTTATCATGTTTGCCTTTGTGAATATTTGTGGTGTGCTTTATCATAACATCATACCATCATACCATTGCATGCATCTTGCATAAGGACTGACCCATTTCAAAGACAAGAGGGTTTCATCTTTGCTCTGTTTTGTAGGACATCATGATGCCCATGCGTAGGAATACTATCCGACTCAACTTTGTTCAACCACCTACTTTGCTCAAGGAATTGGTTGATAGGATTCCAAACACTACTTCCTTCATCAGGAGGCATGGTTCTCTCCTCGGTTTAGTTACTTCAAAGTGGGACCAACAACTGATGAGTGTCTTGGTCCAGTTTTATGATCCCCTGTACCATTGCTTCACCTTTCAAGACTTCCAGCTGGTCCCTACCCTGGAAGAATTCTCTGATTTACTTGGTATCCCTGTTTTGGAACAAACTCCATTCACTGGTTGGGAGAAGACTCTTAGGCCTGAAGAGATTGTTGCAGCCCTTCCCTTGACCAAAGAAGAGGTAATGGCTAACTGGGAGACTAGAAGTGGAGTTAAGGGCTTTTTGGCTAAGTTTCTGGTTGGAAAAGCTAATAGTTTCTGGAATGACTTAGACTTCAAGGCGTACGAAGACATTCTGGCTCTCTTAATCTATGGTCTAGTATTGTTTCCAAATCCTGATAACTTTGTCAATATCAATGCCATAAGGATCTTCATGTCTCGGAACCCTATACCCACTATCTTGGGTGATATCCTGCAACAACTCTATGCTCGTACTGCCCGAAGACGGGGAACTCTATGGTGTTGTGCTCCTTTGTTAATGAGATGGTTTATTTCGCATCTCCCTAAGTTCGTGCTGAAGAACAAAGAAGGAAAGGGTTGGGCTCATAGGTTAATGTCTCTCACTGATAAGGACATCATTTGGAATCTCAGAGGTTTGGATGAAGTAGCCATTATTGATCGTTGCGGAGAATATCCTAATGTTCCATTGATCGGTGCCCAGGGAGGAATCTCTTATAATCCATGTTTAGCTCTCCGTCAGTTTGGAAGAGCCAGAAGAGCAGGGCCTCATGAGATGTTGGTACCTCACATCAGTTTTGAGTTTCAGGTGGACAGTGACGAGCTGCGTTGTAGATTCATCAAGGCTTGGGACAGAATTCACAAAGCTGACCCACATGAGTTGGGATCGAAGACTTCTCTACCAATGGAACCCTACTGCAGATGGGTCCGTATCCTTGCTCAGAAGTTAGGTATGCCATACGAAGCTGTCAGGCCTATCATTCTTGAATTTCCTGATGAAGACGGGGTTCCTCCAACTGTCCTCCCTCCTCGGATACCCGCTGATGTTGATACACTAAAGAGATCTTGGGCGCAGCTACAGGAAGAACATGATTTTTATCGGGAAAAGTTCAACGAACAGGAACAAAAGATCCAGAAGCTGACTAAGCAATTGGAGGAGGAGCGGATCCTGAACGACTATATTCGTACTGAGAAGAGGAGGCCATGGGAGCATTGATGGGCTTTGGATGTTTCTTTTACAGCTTTCATTTCCTTTTCAGTATTTTCATTCTTGTAATGCCTAAGGGCTAATTGTTGAACAATTTAAAGTTTGAATCTAATGAAGTGTGTTTCCTTTTTGTCTACAAAGTTGAATCCCGATTGTCCTTGAAAACATAAATCATACGCATCTCATTGCATCATATGCATAACAGGTGCCTTTCTTCTACAGGTTGCTTAATCTTCTTCGCTGTTTATTTCAGCACTCAATCATCATGTCTTCCGAGCCTACTACCGAACAAGCTATCAAGGCCCTCCAGGCCCAGAACACCCAGTTTCAAGAGCTGGTCATGAGCTTAGCCCAGGGTCAACAGGAGTTGAAGACTCTGCTCTTGAAGAAGAAGAAGAAGAAGAGGACTGCGATGTTCAACACTGGACGGAGGTTTGGGAATACATTGCAGAATAAGGCTGATCAAGCTACTTCCTCTGCAGGGAAAGACAGTTCCCAAGGGGGAAGGGCTCCTAGTCCTGTGGTCTCCGACAACGAGACGGATTACAATGATGAACAATACCCTCCTGCTGAAGACAGGTACAAGCAACTAGAGGACCATTTAAGTGCCATGGAGATTCAACACGTGCCGGGGCTGGATTTTGGAGATCTAGGTTTATCTTCTGGGGTGGTGATCCCACACAAGTTCAAGGCACCTGCCTTTGCGAAGTACGACGAGGCTTCCTGCCCTAAGCTGCATCTCAGATCATATGTAAGGAAGATCCAACCTTACACTGCAGACAAGAACCTTTGGATCCATTTCTTCCAGGATAGCCTTTCATGGGCTCAACTCGAGTGGTTCTATCAGCTGGATGGAGCCAGTATCCGAAACTGGGAGGACTTGGCTACTGCATTTTATAAGCAGTATCAGTACAATTCTGACCTCGCTCCCACGCATACCCAACTCCAGGGTATGTCACTGGGGACAGGCGAAGGTTTCAAGGAGTATGCGCAAAAGTGGAGGGACTTGGCTGGAAGGGTGCAGCCACCTTTGACTGACCGTGAACTTGTTGACATGTTCCTGGGGACCCTGTCCGGTCCATTCTTCAACCATCTGATTGGTAATTCTTCTGCTGGGTTTACAGATCTGATCTTGACTGGTGAGAGAATAGAAGCTGGTATCAAGTCGGGGAAGATACAGAAAGGTGCCTCCTCGAGTATTGAAAAGAAGCCCTTCAAGAAGGAAGCTGGTGCTGTTTATGGTCCCAGAAGACAAATTAAACCGGAACGCCGCCAAGCTGTCAACGCGTTGGTAATTTCAAAGCCTGCTGCTGCTCCTCAACAATACAACCAACCAAGGGGTGAGAGACCCAAAAGGCAGTACACTCGACTCAGCATGACCCTGTCTCAGATTTTGCCACAACTACTGTCAACCAATCTGGTAACTGTCAAAGAAGCTCCGAAGGTAGTGAACACAACTTCTCCAAAGTACAACCCCAACGCCCATTGCGCTTATCACTCTGATAGCCCGAGGCATACTACATATGATTGTTGGGCTCTGAGGAATAAGGTTCAGGACCTTATTGATGCTAAAGAAATACAGTTTGAGGCACCCGAAAGACCCAATGTTGTGACCGCTCCCATGCCCCAGCATGGAGTGAATGCTGTGGAAGAAGACCTGTATGTGGCCTCCGTGGATGATATTATTACTCCATTGTTGACTGTCAAGAGGAACCTGTTGTTAGCCGGTTTATTTCCGGGATGTAGTAAAGGTTGCCATTTATGTGCTGTTTCACCTGCTGGTTGTCCTTTGCTGAAGTCAGGCGTTCAAAACCTGATGGATAGCAAAGAGATCTTGTTCGAGAAGATTGTTGTTCCTGCCGAAGAAGTGTCCATTGTTACTATTTTCAACAAACCTCCTAAGGCTCCTTCAAAGAAGCCTGTCAAAATCATGTCCACTCAGAAGATTGCTCCTATCATCATCACTGTTCCGGGGCCTCTCCCTTATACATCCGACAAAGCTGTCCCGTGGCACTATGGGGCAGATGTTTATGTGCTCGGAGTAAAACAAGAGTTCAATACAAGTACCGGCGTCAGCAACATCACCGGGCCTGCCAAAGTTACTCGCAGTGGTAGGCTGTTCTCACCGGATATTGCACCACCAGCTATTCAGAGACCTCTTATCATCACACCTGCAAGTGTGCCTGCTCCCCTTCCTGATCAAGTTCCTGTTTCTACCCCTGCTGCCGAGTCATCTGACGCTCGGGGAAAAGGGATTGCTACTGATTTTCCTGCCCTGACGAAGGCACCAAAGACAACCAATGTTGAAGCTTCCCATCAAGAGATGGAAGATATTCTCAAGATCATTAAGAAGAGTGATTTCAATGTAGTTGAGCAGCTGGGGCACACCCCCTCTAAAATTTCTATGCTATCACTGTTATTGTGTTCAGAGGCCCATGCCAAGGCCCTGATCTCCTTCCTGAAGATGGCCCATGTGCCACAAGAGACGTCTGCTGATCAATTTACTGATTGTGTGGCCAACTTGACTGCCGATAATGGGTTGGGCTTCTCTGACGCCGATCTGACTGCCAAAGGAAAGAACCATAATGACGCCCTGCATGTCTCCATTGAATGCAGGGGCACTACTCTTGCCCATTTGTTGGTAGACACCGGTTCTTCATTGAATGTATTACCCAAGAATGCCCTAGACAGGTTGGATTGTGAGGGTTTGAACTCAAGCCTAGCAACATTGTTGTCCGGGCCTTTGACGGTTCGAAAAGGATGGTACATGGGGAAGTTGACATTCCAATCAAGGTTGGTTCTCAAGTTTTTGATTCTACTTTCTATGTGATGGACATCCGACCATCCTATTCTTGTTTGTTGGGTCGTCCATGGATCCATAAGGCTGGAGCGGTGACCTCCACACTACATCAGAAGCTTAAGTACCCGGTTAGAGGGAAGATTGTTACAGTTCAGGGGGAGGAAGAGTATATGGTCAGCCACCTCAACTCGTTCCGGTACATAGAGATGGATGGGGAGTTCATTGAGACCCCCTTTCAACACTTTAAAGAGGTTCCTCAAACACTGGCATCAGTTGAAACTGTGATTGAAGACCCTCCTTTAAAGATGGCTTCCTTAAAGGATGCCCAGGCTGTTATTGAGAAGGGTGAGTGCGGAAACTGGGGCCGACTTCCTGATTTCACTCCAAAGACCGACAAGTTTGGTTTGGGTTTCACTACAGAGGCTCAGAGGGTTGTTCATAAGGCAAGAATTGGAAAACCTCATGTGTTCATCACCAACCCGGGAGTGAATGCCATTGAAGACGACGTGGAGGAATATGAATTTGACAGCTGGATCTACCCAACAACCGACGGTGGACCAAGCAACTGGACTGCCAAAGACTTCACACCTATTACTTTTGTCACTCAGTAATGAACTCTTTTGTTTTGAATTTGTAACAGACAATATTTTGAAACTTGTATGGCTCGGTGTCTTACCCGGGGCACCGTGGCTTCATTTGTGAGGGCTTTTGTGTGTCATTTTCATATATCATTAATAAAAACATTGGACGTTTGTTGCATTTCAAAATCTTGCGCTCCTTTTCTTTCTTTATTATATATTGCAAAACAGCTATATTTACACACACTCACCTATACAGGTTTCAATCCACTCTGGATCTCACTGGTAACGACTCTGCTACCGCCAGTTATGACTTCGAAAATCCGATCAACTTAGCTGAAGACGAAGGTGAAGATGATTGCGAAGTGCCTGGTGAACTTGCAAGACTGCTACTCCAGGAAGAGAGGGCCATTCAGCCACATGAAGAGCCAGTGGAAACGGTAAATCTGGGTACTGAGACAGACAGAAAGGAAGTCAAGATTGGTGCCAATCTAGAGCTCAGTGTGAAACAACGGTTGATTCAGATGCTGCATGACTATGTGGAAATCTTTTCCTGGTCTTACGAAGACATGCCTGGGTTGGATACCGACATTGTGGTTCACCACCTGCCTACCAAGGAAGATTGCCCTCCGGTAAAACAGAAGGTCCACCGTATGCGTCCAGAAATGTCCGAGAAAATCAAAGCTGAGGTTATGAAACAATTTGATGCCGGGTTTCTAGCAGTGACTTCTTACCCTCAGTGGGTTGCCAACGTGGTTCCAGTTCCGAAGAAGGATGATAAGGTCCGAATGTGTGTTGATTACAGGGATTTGAACAGGGTAAGCCCTAAGGATGATTTCCCTCTGCCTCATATCGACGTTCTGGTTGACAACACTGCTCAGCATAAAGTATTCTCCTTCATGGATGGCTTCTCCGGTTATAATTAGATCAAGATGGCTCCTGAAGACATGGAGAAGACCACTTTTGTTACTCAGTGGGGCACCTTTTGCTACAAGGTCATGCCTTTTGGGTTGAAAAATACTGGGGCAACCTACCAACGTGCCATGGTTGCTTTATTTCATGACATGATCCATCACGAGATAGAGGTATACGTCGACGATATGATTGCAAGGTCCCAAACTGAGGAGGAACACCTTGACCATCTACAGAAGCTGTTTGACCGTCTGAAGTTGTACAAGCTGAGGTTAAACCCAAACAAGTGCACCTTTGGCGTGAGATCTGGAAAATTTCTAGGCTTCGTCGTAAGCGACAAAGGCATTCAAGTGGACCCTGCCAAAGTGAAAGCCATACAAGAGATGCCAACCCCCAAGACAGAGAAAGAAGTCAGAGGCTTTCTAGGACGGTTGAACTACATTACCCGATTCATCTCGCATCTAACTGCTACCTGTGAACCAATCTTCAAGCTGCTGAAGAAAGATCAAGTAGTACGTTGGAACGATGAATATCAGGCCGCTTTCGAAAGAATCAAAGATTATCTCTAAGAACCACCCATTCTTATGCCACCGGTTGAAGGGAGACCTCTAATCTTATACTTGACAGTACTGGACAACTCAATGGGGTGTGTGTTGGGGCAGCATGACGAGTCTGGCCGAAAAGAACACGCCATTTATTACCTTAGCAAAAAGTTTACCGACTGTGAGACCCGATACTCACTGCTCGAGAAAACTTGCTGCGCTTTGGTATGGGTTGCTCGTCGGTTGAGACAGTATATGTTTACTCACACTACTCTGTTGATTTCAAAAATGGATCCAATCAAGTACATATTCGAAAAGCCTGCCTTGTCCGGAAGAATAGAAAGATGGCAGATGATCTTGACAGAATATGACATCCAGTACACGACTCAAAAAGCAATCAAGGGAAGTGTATTGGCAGACCATTTGGTGTACCAGGCAGTGGATGATTACCAGTCGATGAACTTTGAATTTCCAAACGAGGATATCATGGTAGTGACTGATTGTGAAGTACCTGGACCGAATGAAGGACCTGAGGAAGGATCCAGATGGTCTATGCACTTTGACGGAGCCTCGAACGCTTTGGGTAATGGTATTGGCGCTGTGATCATATCCCCTAAAGGCACTCATACTCCACTCACAGCCCGGCTATGTTTCAACTGCACCAACAACATGGCAGAGTATGAGGCATGTATCATGGGTCTTCAAGCTGCAATTGACCTAAGGATCAAGTTTCTAAGTGTCTTCGGAGATTCCGCTCTCGTGATCAATCAGATCAAAGGCGAGTGGGATACGAAACACCCAAATATTGTTCCTTACAAGGAGTATGTGCTGACGTTGATTCCCCATTTCGAAGATATAACTTTTGAACACTTCCCAAGAGAGGAGAATCAATTAGCGGACGCGTTGGCTACGATGTCTTCTATGTTCAAAGTCAAATGGGACAACGAGGCTCCCCGGATCATTATTTGGAAGTTGGATGAACCTGCACATTGCTGCGATCTAGAGACTGAAGAAGTAACTGAAAAACCTTGGTACTATGAAGTAAAGAGGTACTTGGAAGCTCAAGAATACCCCAACGACGCATCAGTTAATGACAAGAAGTTCCTGAGGAGGTTTGCGGCAAAGTTCTTCCTCAGCAATGGCATTCTCTACAAGCGAAACCATGATTCAACCTTACTGCGTTGTGTGGATAAGACTGAAGCAGAAAGGATCATGGCAGAGCTGCATGAAGGTACCTTCGGAAAAAATTCCAGTGGACATACCATGGAAAAGAAAATCCTTCGGGCAGGATATTTCTGGTCCACAATGGAAGCCGACTGTTATCGGCATTCTCGAACTTGTCATAAATGCCAGATCTATGCTGATAAGGTGCACATTCCTCCGGTTCCTCTGAACGTCTTGACATCACCTTGGCGTTTTGCAATGTGGGGCATTGATATGATCGGCGAGATCCGACCTACGACATCTAACGGGTACCGCTTCATCCTGGTAGCGATTGATTACTTCAGAAAGTGGGTTGAAGCAGCTTCCTACGCTACGGTAACCAAGAACGTCGTGGCACGGTTCATTCGGCACAACCTGATATGTCGATACGGTGTACCTGAGAGGATCATTACGGATAATGGTACCAATCTTAACAACAAGATGATCACTGAGCTCTGCGAGCAATTCAAGATACAACACCACAACTCTTCCCCCTATCGACTGAAGATGAATGGGGCTGTAGAAGCAGCGAATAAGAACATCAAGAAGATTGTGCAGAAGATGACAGTGACCTACAAAGATTGGCACGAGATGTTATCGTTTGCTCTTCATGGGTACCGTACCTCAGCACGAACGTCAACATGGGCAACACCCTTTTCCTTGGTCTATGGCATGGAGGCAGTCTTGCCTATTGAAGTCCAGATACCCTCTCTCCGGATAATGAAAGATGCAGGTTTGAGCGAAGATGACTGGATCCAGACTCGGCTTGATCAATTAAACCTAATTGATGAAAAGAGACTCACTGCCATTTGTCATGGTCAGACGTACCAAAAACGGATGATCAGGGCATTTAACAAGAAGGTCAGACGATAAGAGTATCAAGTCGGAGATCTGGTAATCAAGCGCATCATTCTTCCTCAAAGTGATCCCAGGGGCAAATGGACCCCTACGTCCGAAGGGCCATTTGTGGTTAAACATATCTTCTCAGGAGGAGCTATGATTCTAACCACCATGGATGGTGACGACCTTCCTCACCCCGCCAATGCAGACATAGTAAAAAGATACTACGCATGAATTAAAGACCCGCTAGGTTGACACACCTAGGCAAAAATAAGGGCTTCCCGACGAACCAAAAGGGTTCGGGCAAAAATAAGGGACGAAATGAAAAAATCTGTACACCCGGCAAGTCAAAAACCTGAAAAGGCGGCTTGGGCAAAAATGGGTATCCCAGTGGACTGAAAACCCGAAAGGGCGGTCCAGGCAAAAGTTAGGGATAAAGCGTAATACTATGTCTCATTGGATCACCTTGCATCCAGAATTCGGCATCAACTATCGGGTTCAGACGTCGCCAATCAATCAGCTTCATCTTCAACTAAGCATCAAAGTGATGAGACGCTTGAATACATAAAGGCGATAGCAGAGTTGGAACCCAGTGGGATTATTTTTCACATAGCTGTTTTGTTTCCTTTTCACAAAATTGTATAAACTCTATTTTTGCTCGGCGGCGTTCTCTTACTAGGATGTCAGCCTCCTGTACATAAAACGCCTATTTACAGGCAAACTTCAAAATTAATACAAGTTTCATTTTCCAGACAAATTGCCATTTGTTTTTTCCTTTATCTGTTTTGTTTTGCAAAGAACGTCCAATGTTCATTTTTGTTATATGCATTTGACATTAATTGCTAATCATAAATATTTGCATGCGAAACAAAAGACTAATTACAGATGACATCAAAAACAGGGGCAATAAAGAATTGTCTAAGCGATCTAGTTGCTCTGTCCACCGAGGTACCAAGGTAAGTTCAGCTGAAGAATTTGACCAAAATACCTTCACTCCCCACAGAGTAAGACAAGATTCAGCAATACTCTCCCCAGGCAGAGTTGGTCTCTCATCAGCCCTAAAAAGGCACAATATCTCCAGCAAGTCAGTGATACTCTCCCCCAAGTAGAGTTAGTCTACTGTCAGCCTTAAGGAAGTTGGGTATCCCCCAGAAGATCTCAACATTCCCCGACGGAGTATATACATTCCTCAGCAAGCATCCCCGGCAGTCTTAATATAAGATTTGTTCCCCGGCGGAATACAGACACCCCAGTGGAACCATTCCCCAGTACAATCCAAAGTTTCCCCAGGAAAATGGAATCCATATCCCCAGTAGATTCTGGAAGCTTATCCCCTGCATAGTACGAACGCATCTCCCCGACTTCATTCAGAGGTTATTTCCCACCAGAGCTTATAACTGGGTTATCCTCAGCTAATTACCACGGAAATATCGTCCCCGGCGAAGTTCTTCCTATCCCCAGTGGAATTCATCAAATTCCCCAACATAACTTATCAGTGGAATCCCCAGCGGAGCTCTCATCAAAACCTCAGCGAAGTATCTCTTCCCACAGAGTAATTCCCCGCAGAGTAATCTCTCCCACAAGTTTATTCCCCAACGGAGTCGTCTTCTCCTACCGGTTTATTCTTGCAACCATCATCCCCAGCGGAAACGAAGAACTCTACTCTTCAAAACATCAGCCCAGGATTCAACAAGTTCCCGACACTCGTCAAGGATTTATTTTCCTAGACGAAAATACATTCATAGACATTTCACATTTCATACATCCTGTTTACATACATGATAAAGTGCATACAACACTATCTCATTTTGAGCATCATGACATCATCATGACATTGCATGCAACTAATGTTTTTGCCTTTTCAGAAAAAGGACAATCCAAAGATGATTACTATCAACTGTCACAATTCCAGATTCGATTCCTGTATCCAGCCAGGGCATATCTGTAGACGCCAATTCCAGGTTCGATTCATGTATCCAGCCAGGGCATATCTGTAGACGACAAATTCCATATTCGATACCTGTATCCATCCAGGGCATATCTGTAGACGACAAATTCCAGATTCGATACCTGTACCCAGCCAGGGCATATCTAAAGACGACAAATTCCAGATTCGATACCTGTACCCAACCAGGACATATCTGTAGATGACAAATTCCAGATTCGATTCCTGTATCCAGCCAGGGCACATCTGAAGACGACAAATTCCAGGTTCGATTCATGTATCCAGCCAGGGCATATCTGTAGACGACAAATTCCAGATTCGATACCTGTATCCAGCCAGGGCATATCTGTAGACGACAAATTCCAGATTCGATACCTGTACCCAGCCAGGGCATATCTGAAGACGACAAATTCCAGATTCGATACCTGTACCCAGCCAGGGCATATCTGTAGACGACAAATTCCAGATTCGATACCTGTATCCAGCCAGGGCATATCTGCGTGAAGAGTTTAGAGATTCGATACCTGTATCCAGCCAGGGCACGTCTGTAAGCAACCTTTTGAAGTTCTGGATTCGATTCCTGTATCTAGCCAGGGTATATCTGTGAGCGTTTGATTGTAGATTCGATACCTGTATCTAGCCAGGGCATATCTGCATGAAGAGACTGAAGATCAACACTTGTAGCAAGCCAGGAAACCATCTTTCTTTCTCAGGTATGCAAGTTCTCGCTAAGGAATCTCTTACGCGATCGACACCTCCAAATGGCATCAATAAGCCCATTCCCGACAAGGTTCTGTCACACCCCTAGATGGCATCTTTAAGCCCATCCTCCTATCCACCATCTCTCCAAATGGCATCTATAATCCCATTCCCGCCATCACATTGCTGATACTCCACTATGCGAGTGCAAATTTCTGGGCACTTTAGTGTTCAATCATCTTCCACCTCCGGATCACGAAAGGCACGCAAGCCGATCTACATCCTCAGGTCTAAGAAGATTGAACAGGGGCAACTGTTGTACCCCAAAATTTTCCCTCCCATTTCATCAATATTTTCTCACCACAAGACCCTTGAAGCTCAAGATCAAGTTAGGGTTTGCTCTGCTCAAGACTCCTCCTTGCACTGTTGACCCAAATTAGGGTTTGGGTTTACACAAAGATGTTTTGACCTAAAATTCCCAAGATGACTTTCATGCTTCATGTTGGACTCACAAGTTTATCCATACCATGTTTCAAGCCTTGATTCCAATCTTTGCCCAGTCAATTGGACAGTTGACCTAGAAATCAGCTGTATTGGAGAAAAAGTCAATTGTGGTCAATTGACAGTAAAACCTCATGATTTTTGACCCACATCAACATTATGAACTCATATGAATCATTTGATCAAGTTTGGATCACAACTCCACAAGAAATTTGACCAGATCACCAAAAGGGCAAAATGGTCATTTTTAGGGTTTTGACTGTACAAAGGCAATTTTTGACTGTTAGACCTAACCAATGGCAAACCAAGCTCATATATGGACTCAAGGACTCAATGGCATTGTCTTTACCCATTCAACAAGTTCAAAAGATCCCAAATGCACAAGATTGACAGATGAATTTTCCAAATCAACTGATCAAATTTGACTGTATACTGAAAAGTCAAACTTTGACTTTTTGGTCAAAATCAAGTGCCAAGATCCATTTTTCATCAAGACATGTCAAATTATGAAACTTGTTCATCAAGAAACCAAAAATTGCAAATTAGGGTTTAGAATGAGAAAATTTCATAACTTAGAATTTTTCTAAGTTATGAAACTTCCTTATTTTTTCCTAACTTTGTCCCATTTTTTCATCAAGATACATTTGGATTCAAATAAAACTCAAAACATGAAAGTTATAGTCCATTGCAAAATCTACAAATTTGAATCACAAAGTTTCCTCAAAAGAAGCTTGTAGCTCAAGTTATGATTTTTGGAATAGGGGTGCAAAACATTCTTAACTTAGAAATTTTTTGACCTATTTTAGGTAGGGTTTTTGCCCAACTTCATGGCCACTTTTCACATGCTTCCACTTGGAATTTCAATTTGCATTACAAAGATGGATTGTAGTACACATTCCAAGCTTTCCAAATTGTCCAAGAACTCATCAAACACCATTGTGGTTAGAGAGATTCGAATTTGTCAAGATGGGCAAAAGTCACTTTGTTCATAGGCCAATTTCATGTTCATACACTATGCATTTTCAAACTCAGCTTGCACAAGCTAGGTTACAGGCCTCTAATCCCATTAACACTCAATAATTCAATGTTAAACCATTGTGCCATGATGTTATTTTGTGCATTTGGTCATTACATGAAGGATTAGTCTTAAAATGGAAAAAGCATTTTAGCCATTTTTGAAATGGTGCACTTTATGTCAATTTCACAAATCAAAGAGGTACAAGGAAATCTCTGAGGCACAAATGTATGGGCATATCCCACTGATCAAGAACAAACTTTGGAGCATGTTTGAGGGGCCTGTATGAGCCTGTAACCTAACTTGGCATTTTTGGCTTAAGAAGGAAGAAAACTTGCATTTTGAACAAGAACTCACATTACTGCAAGAACTAACCAAAACAAACTTTGTGAACACATTTCATACTCCCTAACTAACCTGAAACACGACCAAACCATCCCTAAAACTCCCTCATTCATCAAAACACAGTTTTGTGGCAAAACAGGGTACCTTCTGCATTTTGACTTGGCCAATTCATTTCCCTCATGCGTTTTCATCCAAACCAGTTCAAACACATCCTACATCATCCATACAAACTATCCCAAGCCTTGGAAACAGACTGTAACACCTCTAACCAAGTTCACCATTTTCATTTTTTCAATTGTGCAGGTTGAGTTACATAGCTCGATTCAGTTAGTTTCAAAGCAAGCTAGAGGTTGGAAAAGCATCCTTGGACCTCAAGCAAGTTGTACAAGTCCTCAAACTTCATTGAAATCACCTCCATTGTTGTACACGATTCCAGCTGAACAGGTAAAACTTTGAACTTCTATCTCTCTATCCAAGCATATCTAGGCTTAGGTTTGTGAAGAAGTTATGTCCTACTCATGGACCTGAAGCTACCTGTATCCTCACTTTTCATTTATATTGTGTGTGTTAAGAGAATTTGGAACCTGAACATTAGAAAAAAGTTAGGTCAGGAATTGGGGGAGAAGAAATTCTCTCTCATTTCTGAGAGTTAGATCAACTTCTTTATATGTTTAGAATCGTGACATGATGCTCTATAACATTGTTGTTGTAAGTTTTTGTTGAAAATCAAAGGATCAAGAGATAGCAGGGACAAGAGAAAACGCGTGTTTTTGTTTGAAATTGGCTGGAGGTTGAAGACAAGCCTCCTTGGGCTGGGCCTGGCTTTGTTTTTCTGTTTACACCATCTTTTTACAATTACACCCCATTGGCCCATTGTGTGTCATTTTTATCATTTTTGATTTTTTTTCTTTTTGATTCTGATTTATTATTTTTTGTCAAAATATAAAAAACATAAAAAAACGTTTTTCCATTCATTTTTGCATTTTATTTGGATTTTTATTTGTTTTATTTGAACTTGTACATATAAATAAACATATATACTTTTATTTAAAATACTAAAAAATAATACAAAATACTTTTTATTTTCTGATTTTATTTTATTTTATCATTTGAAAACATTTTCTTAAAATACACTTTTTTTGATAAATAATAAATATTTTATTTTTTGTATATATTTAGCATAGTTAATATATGATATAAATACTTATATATTTATTAGAATATTTAGGATAAAAACATAAAAATAATACATTTTATTTTTATTAATATTTGACCTCAAAAATTACTTTTTACAATATACTTCTTTTTTATTTTTATTTTTTATGTATATAATTAATAAATATTGTATATAATACATATTAAATACTTTTATTTACAAAATTAGGGTCTTGCCCTAAACATAAAAATATCCAAGATTAACCTTTTTTTTATTATTTTTATTTCACTTGTAAATAAATCATACACTTACACAAATACATTGATACACTTACATTGCTTTATTCTTATACATTGATCATTTTACATTTGCGATTGATTCGATTTGGTTGTAAATTTATTTGGATACTACTCTCCTATTAAGTCTCATCCCCATTTGGACATTTGTACCCCCATCCCCATGATTATTGTGTAATAATTTAGGACTTTTAATTCCGTATTTTAAAACTTTCTAAATATGCCATGATAGACTTAGGGTTTGTATGCAAAAATCAAATAACAAATAGCTTGACTAAACAAAAGACAAAAAGCATGAAAATGGACAACACCAATCACACTTGCACCCCTAGGGTTACTCCACTTGTTGCCTTCAATAATGGGCCATGTTGCATGTTGGGTGTCTTTGGCAAAACAAAACAATTCAAATGATCATAGTCCCTCGATGACTCTTTCGAAAGTTGCCTAAAAATGATCAAGCCCCTTAAAGGAAAAGTTGCCAAAGACACTTGGCACTATTGCATTCATGGCCTAAACGATGACCCGCGCCCGTCCTGTTAACATCCTAACATAAGATTGTCCACCAAATACAATGGTGGAACAAAATTGTTAAAAGGGTTAAAACCTAGAAAAAAACCTTTGAGTAAATTTAGGGGTAGACAACTCTTAGTTACTTGAATCAAACTTGCAAAACACACTTGCCTACTTTTCAAAACCACACTCCATAACACTTTCAAAAACACTTTCAAAACAACTTCCAAAAACATTGAAAACTTTTCAAAAGATTCACACCTTTGTATACATTCAAACATGGATCATTACAAAGGTTGCCACAACAATGGCCTCTTTCCAAAACATTTTCAAACCCACACACAAAGCACCATTTCAAACAATTGAAAACACAAGGCAAGTGATCTAAGCAAGTAACTAAGAGCCCATGGATAACCATGGATAGAAAGGGTGTTAATACCTTCCCTTTCTATAATCTACCCCCCGAACCCAAGAAAACATCTCAAAGGTTTTTGCTGTGCTTTTTAACCTTTCCTTAGGATAAAATAAAAAGTCGGTGGCGACTCTTGCTCAACCGAAACATTTGCGAAAACAAACGCAAAACCCAAGTCAGTTCTCCCACCGTATCACAGGAGGCATCAAGATAGGAGGTTCTAGCAAATACTCCTTGATCTTATCGAAAGCAACTTGACAGTCATCATTCGATTCAACCACCTGATCTTTCTTCAATAGCTTGAAGATTGGTTCACAGGTAGATTGTAGGTGAGAAATGAACCTTGCAATGTAGTTTAGGCATCCCAAGAAACCTCTGACCTCCTTCTCAGTGCGAGGGGCAGGCATTTCTTGTATGGCTTTGACTTTGGCAGGATCAACTTTGATGCCTTTGTTGCTGACAATAAATCTCAAGAGCTTACCGGACCTGACTCCGAAAGTGCACTTGTTAGGGTTCAGTCTGAGCTTGTATTCCTTTAACCTGACAAACAGCTTTTGCAGATGGTCGAGGTGTTCTTCTTCTGTTTGTGAACGGGCTATCATGTCGTCTATGTAGACTTCGATCTCATGATGTATCATATCATGAAATAAAGCTACCATAGCTCCCTGATAGGTTTCCCCGACATTCTTCAGTCCGAATGGCATCACTTTATAGCAGAAGGTACCCCACTGCGTAACAAAAGTAGTCTTCTCCATGTCTTTGGGGGCCATTTTGATATGGTTGTACCCTGAAAATCCATCCATGAAAGAGAATACCTTATGCTGAGCTGTATTATCGACCAAGATGTCAATGTGCGGTAGTGGAAATTCATCTTTAGGGCTAGCCCTGTTTAGGTCTCTGTAGTCCATGCACATTCTGACTTTGTCGTCCTTCTTAGGCACGGGCACAATGTTAGCAACCCATTGTGGATATGGAGTAACAACAAGAAAGCCAACATTGAACTGCTTCATCACTTCAACTTTGATCTTTTCGGACATGTCGGGCCTCATTCGGCGGACTTTCTGTTTGATTGGTGGACAGTTTTCTCTTGTAGGGAGACGGTGAACCACAATATCTGTATCCAGTCCTGGCATATCTTCATAGGACCAAGCGAAGATCTCAACATATTCATTCAACAGCTGAACTAAGCACTCTTTGACACTTGGCTCCAAGTTGGCACCTACTTTAACCTCTTTTCTGTCTTCGGCAGTACCCAAATTGATAGTCTCTAACAACTCTTCATGGGGCAGAATAGCCCTTTCTTCTTGTTGCAAAAGTCTAGCCAACTCTCCAGGCACTTCACAGTCTTCATCACCTTCGTATTTGGCATGATTGACCAGATCTTCAGAGTCACTGAAGGCCATAGCAGAATTGTTACCCATGGAATCCGGAGTGGATGGGTACCTGCATTTTGTGAGTGTGGGTGAGTGTAAAGGATAGCCACCTTTAAACAAATAAAATGTAAAAAGAAAGAAAATGAACACAAAAGTTTATATATGAAAACGTCCATGATTCATTAAAAATGGCATATGAAAATGAAGAATCAAAACCCTTACAAATGGACCTATATTCCCCGGGTAAGGCATAAGGCGAAAAGAGTGTACGAATTGTTTAATAATTATTACAGACCAAACAGGAAATGTTCAAAAGATAAATTACTGATTGATGAAAGTAATGGGAACGAAGTCTTTCGCCTCCCAGTTTTTCAGTCCTCCTTCAATAGTTGGAAAGATCCAGTCTTCAAAATTGCTTTCTTTTTCATCATCCTCTAAAGCATGAACTCCATGATGAGTGATTTTCAATGGCGGTCCTCCAGCCCGGGAGCGACGCACAGCCTTCTGACTAGCAGCAGTGAAACTCAAGCCGAACTTATCTGTCTTGTAAGGAAAATCTGGCAGTTGACCCCATACTGTGCTTCCTCCTTCCTTGATCACAGCCCCTGCATCTTTAAGGGATGACATCCAGGACACAGGTTTGGTAATGATGGGCACAACAATCATTGTCTTGGCTACCGCAACTTCAGGAGAAACCTCTTCAAAGTGTTGGAAAGGTGTTTCTATGAATTCACTATCTAACTCCACGTAGCGGAAAGAGTTAAGGTGGCTTATCATATACTCCTCCTCACCATGAATTGTTACGATTTTACCCTGGACTGGGTATTTGAGCATCTGGTGTAGAGAAGAAGTGACTGCCCCAGCGTTGTGGATCCATGGTCTTCCCAACAAGCATGAATATGAAGGACGGATGTCCATCACATAAAAAATAGAGTTGAAAATTTCCGTACCCACTTTAATTGGGATGTCCACCTCCCCGTGGACCATCCATTTACAACCGTCAAAGGCTCTAACAATGATATTACTGGACTTTAGGGTTAAACCTTCACAATCCAATCTGTCCAACGTGTTTTTAGGCAAGACATTTAA
Source organism: Vicia faba (assembly GCA_948472305.1). Taxonomy (NCBI): domain Eukaryota; kingdom Viridiplantae; phylum Streptophyta; class Magnoliopsida; order Fabales; family Fabaceae; genus Vicia; species Vicia faba. The sequence continues at coordinate 1,283,600,027 of OX451735.1, read as the reverse complement.
AGACGACCTGTGTTGTACCCCAAAATTTGCCCGCCCATATTTCTCAAAATATTTCAAGAAAAATTCACAAGTCCAACCCGGTGCGTCATATTCAAGTGTTCTTTCACCAAGATATCTCTGATAACGTATTCTCAAATTCAGGTTCGGCTCAAGAGTTAATTCTTTAAAGAAGGTATCCGAATGTGTGAGTTTTCTCGAAGAAATGTGGTGAAAAAGTGTGCTGAAAGTGCAGTTTTTACGCGCTAAAAAATTCATAACTTGAAGATCGTGGCTCATTTTGAACCCGTTTCGGTGGCCAAAATTCCGTCTTGACATTGTCTACGTTTTCATCTCTCACGGCTGGAAGCCAATTTCGATCATAAGGTCTTTAAAAATGTGGATTTATCAAGTATTTTCGCACAGAAAATTTGTGACACAAATTTATTTGCGTCATGTTCAGAAAATCATAACTTGGTCGATTTTCATCGTATCGAGCTGGTTCTGGCGCCAAAATTTCACAAATTGAGTTGGTTACATTTTCATAGAAGGTATTGAGTTCAAACGGTATTCAAAAAGTCTTCGTTTTTTGCTCAGAGTGCGTGACACGCCGAAAATCCTGAATGCTGAATAATATTTCATCTGGGCCGAAACTTCGAAAATTCATAACTCGGTCAATTTTTATCGGATTGGGCTCATATTTTTACACAAGGTCACTGACTCATAGATCTATAAATTTGCTTCAAAAGTCGAGACCGGATTATGCTCCGATCAATACCAGTTTTTTATTGAAAAACGTGTCAGAGTCGACATTGGAGCCCAAAATAAGTTTGTCTGAGCTGAAACTTCAAAAATTCATAACTAATTCACCGTTTATCCGATTGAGCCGATTTTCGGACAGGAGTTAGTTCTCGATGTCGGCTACATTTTGCTTTCACATTTCAACTTCAAAAATTACACTTAAGTCCCTGCGATTTTGCATGGAAAGTGACGAACTCAAGTGAACATTGGAGGCCCAATTGCACATTCAAAGCTCATTTTCTTTGCTCTAATTTCCATTATATAATCTCATTCTTTTCACACAAACGAAAGAGAGAAAAAAGGAAAACCCTTGCCACAACGCTGTCAGAATATCAAATTCTTTCAAGAACTCTAAAACCTTGAAATCCTTATTACAAACCAACATCTCACTACAAACAAGTCATCCTAGTTACAAACCAACATCTCACTACTTCTTCAGTAAGGGTAAGGCTGGCTTGATCTCCATAATCAAAAGGGCATAAAAGCATTCATGTCACTACTTTTCCAATAAAGGTAAGGGTGATTTGATCTCCATGATCAAAAGGGTATAATCATTCATACATGCCATATTGACCTAAACATTAAATTTCTTCATATATTAGCTTTATTTGTATTTTATGATATATAGTAATTTATTTAATGTGTTCATGAGATTCAATACTGCAGATTTAGACAGGATCCCATGCAGGTTCATTAAGGAACGTTGAGACCAAAACACAAATGGCCAAAAGCCAAAACACAAATGGCCAAAACAGAACCGCTTACACATGACACCAATACATGGCGAGGCAGACATCCTGAGAAGGTTAAGGAACGTTGAGGCCAAAACACAAATGGCCAAAAGCCAAAACACAAATGGCCAAAACAAAACAATTTACACATGACGCCAACAGCTGTTTCACCCCTCCAATCAGGCCCGTGTACTCCTAAACTCTCTCTCTATTTTTATTATTTTCCTTTAATTAATTAATCGTTATTCTTTTTTTAATCACTAACCAATTAACATTTTTCCTAATAAAATCAAAAACACAAAAAGTATTTTATTTATTAAAATTAACTTCATCACTTTTATTTTTGTAAATAAATTAATTTAATCAATTTAGCTTTAATTAGATTTAACTTTTAATATTTTTTCCAATATTTAAAATTAATTTATAATATTAGGTTTTTATTAGCATTAATTCAATTTATTTTATTTCTTTAAAAACTCAAAAATCCAAAAATATTTTCATTATTTAATTTAATTTAATTGTTCATTTAATTTAATTCCATTTAATTCAAAAATAAACAAAAATCATTTCTTTAATAAAAAAGGGTCAAAACCCAAAAAACTAGCATCCGATTTAATTTCCCGCACGCGATCCATTTTATCATATTATTGTATCTGTTTCCCGGAATATAATAGCTTTTAATTAGGACTTTAATTATTTATCGCTTTATTTTACTTTCCGCATTTTAATTTCAAGGGTTGTTTTTGGCGATGTAAATACCTGACGCCTTGTAATAGTTTAGATTTAATTTCCGCAATTTAAATTCCGCAACTATTAACTGTTAGATGTTTGATAAATAGGGAATACATGACAAGATCAAATGTATGAACTTAAAATCAACATAGCTCACCCATGACATGTACAAAGATAAAATTAACTGAAAAACAATACACTCGCACATGCCACTCTTAGGGTACCCCTCACTTGGTTGTCTCGAACGTGGTCATTGAGTATAGGAAGTTTTAGAGGTCGCCCTCTTGTCCAAAGATCATAGTTGCCTCGAAACGGTTGCCTCGGATAAAAATGATCTAAGACATTAGGGTTACCGCTAAGGCGTCCTAACATTGCTTTAGTGACCACATGTCCCTTAATCGAATTGACCCGAAAACTCCAACGACGGTGCTACCTACTCCTCAATAGTGGGATAGCACTGTCTAAAGGACATTTCCACAATTTAATTCCCTTTTGAGTAGGTAGATGTTCTTAAGTACTTGCTCCTTTTAAAACAAAAACAAAACTTTTCGCACTTACACTCCTTTCAAAATAAAAACTCTTTCAAACCCACAAACACAAAGAAAAGCAAACTTTTGAAAACACAATGAGCAAGTACCTAAGAGCCCGTGGATAACCACGGATAGAAAGGGTGCTAACACCTTCCCTTTCTATAATCTACCTCACGAACCTGAGAAACATCTCGAAAAGGAATTTTGCTGTGCTTTTGTCCTTTCCTTGTTGGATAAAATAAAAGACGGTGGCGACTCTTGCTTACCGCGACATTTTGCGAAAACAAACGCAAACGCGAACCAGCATTCCAAAACAGTCAGTTCTATTTCCACCGATCACAGAACTGGCGACTCTGCTGGGGACTTTATAAGTGAGGTGTACCTTAGGATTAGATCACTTGTGTTTTCAATTGTATGCCTTGTATGCTTTAAATTTTGTGGGCTTGTATCGGAGTTTTATAGATCCTAACTCGGATCTGGGGGTACCCTTTTTTAGGTAAGTAGCAATAAACGGTGAGGGATCTGTCCGGCATAGACCGACACGGATGAAGCAGTAGCTACGTCGGTGTGACACCTTGGTCTGTACCGATATCCCTTGTGTTGGAACAAGGAGAATATGGGTCTTCTGAGGAGTCATTAAGCACCAACTGATCTTAGAACCTTAAATTGACCAACTTGGCCATAGAACAGTAGCAGTATGCTACACTCATTGAGACTAAACTCTCGCGATGATTCCGGTCGCAAGAAAAGGTTGCTAAACTGGAATTATGACCGATTGAGGGTAGTCAGTGATATTGAGATCCTCTAGAACCCGGTTACTATTTTTAGGACAGGTTTAAACCAACTAAACTGAAAGAGGGTAATGCCTAAACTCCATGCCAACCTAAACTTAAGGCTGTTGGTGTGACTTGTGTGCCTTCAAACTTGAACTACTTGCACATTCTTGTTATCTGACAACATGAGTTCCTTGCAGGTTTTGTTTACAGTCCTTATCCGATAATTTGGACTTATTGCAGGGTTTACTTACATTACCTCACATTTTTTGCTTAAACACATAGCATACACATCATAACATCATGCCTTAGCATTTCCATAACCATTTCAAGGATATCAAGGGTTTGTGATGCAGGTTATGGTAAATCAAATGTCTAGCAAGGGGCAAAGGGGATTTATTTTCCTCTAGCCGAAGTTATCTAGAAATCAAAACATGATAATTTGAGTCAGGGGCTATGACCCACTCGATATGGTGAGCTTGACTCTTGAAGAAGGACTTTTGACGACATGAAGTTTCTTCAATCAAAGCTGTAAAATTCAAATTCTAACAGTTTCTTGTTTACCCCGCGAGATCCTTGAAAACATTGCATACATATATCATGCATATCATTGCATAACAGGTCTCCCAGTACAGGTCTCTCATGTTCTCGCTGTTTATTTCAGCAATGGCTTTCCAACCAGACAACCAAGATCTTCAAACTCAAGAAGCTCAGTTCAGGGAAATCTTCCTAAACCTATCCAAGGGGCAGGAAGAGTTGAAAACACTACTCATTGGAAACTTGGTCAAGAAAAGTCCTGAAGACAATAAGGACGAACGGCTGAAACATCTGCAAGGTGAGGTAGATGCAATGAGAACCCAGATGCTGGGGCAGATGGCTCTTATCCAAGGCCTAACCCGGGAACAAGAAGAGCTGAGAACCATTATCAGCCAGCTTCATCAAGACAGATACAACAGTATGAAGCAAACAGTCAAGGCCGGGGACCAAGTCATCAATCAACTTCCGAGAAGTCAAAGGTTTGGTTTGATGAAGAATAAACCTCTCCAAGTTGCTACTACCTCACAGGTCCAACAACAACCTCGCCAAGAACAACAGGTTGATCAGAGTAAGCCAAACATGCCCAGGAGGCAATTTACCAAGCTCAACATGCCGCTATCTCAAGCTTTACAACACCTGTTGAGATTGAATCTAGTGACGTTAAGGGACCCTCCTAAGAATCCCAACATAGCCTCCCTAAGGTACAATCCTGATGCAAGGTGTGCGTATCACTCCAACAGCCCAGGGCATGATACTAACATCTGTTGGGCGTTGAGCAACAAAATTCAAGACCTGATTGAGGGAGGAGCATTGGAACTCACACAAGACGGTCAAATTGAATTCTTTTTCCATCCCCCCAAGGTTCCCCATTTGAAGTGACAAGTACTGAGACTAAGAGACTTTTGTTGATTAGAATTTTCAAGCTGTGATTTTCTTTTGATTGTTCGAACATTTATTCATGTCAAACTTTATTACTTTATCAATGCATTGTATATGCCTGTTTTGAATCAGTCCATTCGTATTCACTATATTCAAATTGCTTTCATTTTTTGTGATGTTCAACTCTCGATTAAAAAATTATAAGCCTTTTGAGGGAGGATGACGAAAATGATACCAAAATCTCTACAATATGCTTTTGAACAGACCCCGCTGACGAGGTACAGGCATTGTTTCAAATCCTAAATAGTGGAGTTATAAGGAAGATAATCCCTAGTCAACCCCTTTGAGCCAAAGAAGTTGGAGTTTTTCTTTTCACAAATTAAAACCCTTAGTTATAACCTGGGGCAGGGTAGTCTTCTCAGTTGATCCAGGTGCACAATGAATGGCATCAAAGAAATCCTTCCGAAACAAAAGACGGTGATGGTTCCGTATAATCGTAAGGACAGACAGTCATTATCTTTCGAAATAAAAGCCCACTAAGTCAAAACCTATGAAGGAGACTTACAAAAAAAAAACTGGGGCATCCCGCTGACTGTAATCACAAAAAGAAACAGTTCATGCAAAAAAAAATAGGGATAATAAAATCAGAAAGGAAGAGATCCTGCAAACTCTCAACAAAATGACTGCATGTTCAAAATAAATTGTCAGTATCCGAACCATCACTGGTATATCAGAGCAAAGACTCAAACAAGATCTAATGCACGATTAGCTGAGTTTAGGATCGAAGAACATCACGAAGAACGGGTGGTACAAATAAAATTTTAGCCTTTATCCTTTGTTTCTCAAACCGTGAACCAGGCCACGTTATAACCCTTAAAAAGTCCTAGCTGAAGCATGGGTTAGTCCGAAAGCATACTGTTACAAAAGGTATCCTGACTCCTGTAGGGCTTGCTGTAAATCCTGAGTTGACGTCACATTTTACAAAATTTTCCTATCTTAGTGAAAAAATGCATTTTCAAAAACTTTAAGACAGACATAAGCTTTGCATTCTTAAAATAACATTATTTGCATATGACTATTTGTTCAAATAGTAGAGAAATTCGTACGGCGAATATCTAGTGAACAAAAACCTTTTCAATAAAAAAGGATCACCTCAAGTGGAAAAACACTTCCAATCAAGGGGCACGGCATGATCATTGTCCATCATCTGGGACAATCAAGTCAAGATTCAAGGAATCTCTCAAAATGCCAAATAGCCAGGGGCAAATCTCCATCAGAATCAATTAAGGCATTGGATATGAATTCCAGTAACGAATCTTGCATGATCAAACGAAGATCTTCTGGTAGTATGGCAACACAACACTACCGACAGTGACACCTCTCTACATCCTGAGAGCGTGGACATAGTCAAAAAGTACTACGCATAATCAAAGACCCGCTAGGTTGACTGGCCTAGGCAAAAATAAGGGCTTCCCGGCGAACCAAAAAGGTTCGGGCAAAAATAAGGGATGAAAATGAAAAAGTCTGTACACCGGGCAAGTCGAAAACCTGAAAAGGCGGCTTGGGAAAAAAAGGGTATCTCGGTGGACTGAAAACCCGAAAGGGCGGTCCAGGCAAAAATTAGGGATCAAAGCGTACGACTATGTCCCTTCATCTCGTCACTTACCTACCAGAAGAAGACTTGTCATTTCAATCGAAAGAGACCAAGTACCTCGTAGGCCTCCGCAGACACCTTCTCCCTCAGAAACAGGGACAATAAAAATTGTCCAAACTGTACAGCTACTCTGCTCACCAGGTACAAAGGTAGATTCAGCTGAAGAATATGGCTAAGATACTTTCACTCCCCGCAGAGTAAAACAGTAATGGTAGCTCTCCCCACTGAGACTTGCAACTATGAACGAATCAACAATACTCTCCTCAAGCAGAGTTGGTCTACCATCAGCCCTAAAAAGGTTGGGTATCCCCAGAAGGTCTTAATATTCCCCAGCGGAGTATAAGGATATTCCCCAGCAAGCATAAGAGTATCCCTGGAAGTCTTAATATTCCTCAACAGAATATAAGAATGTTCCCCGGCAGAATGCAAGATACCCCCAGTGGAGCCATTTCCCCAGCGCAGTCTAAAAAAGTTTCCCCAATGGAGTTGAATCATCTTCCCCAGTAGATTCTGGAAGCTTATCCCCTGCGAAGCACAAATAAGTATCCCCATCCAAATTCAGAAGGTTATCCTCACAAGAGTCTAACTGGGTTATCCTCAGCAAGTTGCAACTGAAAGATCATCCCTAGCGAAGTTCTTTCTTTCCCCAAGCAGGACTTTTATCCTCAACAGATTCAATATCACCAGCAACGGTAATCCATCCACAGCGGAGTTCAACATTGAAATCCCCAACAAAGCTTATCAATGGAATCCCCAACGGAGTTATCGTTAAAATCATCAGCAGAACATTTCTCCCCAACAGAGCTTATCAACGGAATCCCCAACAAAGTTTATCATTAAAATCTCAACGAAGTATCTCTTCCCCACAGAGTAATTCCCCGCAGAGTAATCTCTTCCCCATGTTTATTCCCCAACGGAGTTATTTTCTCCTACAGGTTTATTCTCACAACCATCTTCGTTCGTCATCCCCATCAGAAACATTCTAAACAAGGTTTGGAGACACACATACTCTTCAACAACAGTCCAGGATTTAACAAATTCCCTGAAATTTGTCAAGGATTTATTTTCCCAGACAAAAATACATTCATAAACATTTCACATTTCATACCTCCTATTTACATACATGATAAAGTGCATACGACATGATCTCATTTATTTTTGAGAACATCATGACATCATGCATTTCATACATCATGACATTGCATACAACTAACGTTTTACCTTTTTCAGGAAAAGGTCAATCAAAAGATGGCTACCATCAACCTTTTCAAGTCCCAGTTTAATACCTGTAGCAAGCCAGGAAAACTATTTGTGGACGACTGATTGTAGATCAATACCTGTAACAAGCCAGGAAAAGTATCTACACGAAGAGAACGAAGATTAATACCTGAAACCATCCAGGAAAATTATCTTTCTTTCTCTGGTCAAAGATTAATACCTGAAACCAGCCAGGACAACTATCTCATCGACCAACCTTTTCAGGTCCCAGTTTAATACCTGTAGTAAGCCAGGAAAACTATTTGTGGACGACTGATTGTAGATTAATACCTGAAACCAGCCAGGAAAACTATCTACACGAAGAGATTGAAGATTAATACCTATAACCAGCCAGAAATGCTATCTTTCTTTCTCAGGTCAGAGATTAATACCTGAAACCAGCCAGGACAGCTATCTCCTCGACCAACCTTTTTAAGTCCCAGTTGAATACCTGTAGCAAGTCAGAAAAACTATATGTGGACGACTGATTGTAGATCAATACCTGTAACAAGCCAGGAAAATTATCTACATGAAGAGATTGAAGATTAACACCTGTAACAAGCCAGGAAAATTATCTTTCTTTCTCAGGTCAGAGATTAATACCTGAAACCAGCCAGGACAACTATCTCCTCGACCAACCTTTTTAAGTCCCAGTTGAATACCTGTAGCAAGCCAGGAAAACTATCTGTGGACGACTGATTGTAGATTAATACCTGTAACAAGCCAGGAAAATTATCTACATGAAGATATTGAAGATTAATACCTGTAACAAGCCAGGAAAACTATCTTTTTTTCTCAGGTCAGAGATTAATACCTGAAACCAGCCAGGACAGCTATCTCATCGGCCAACCTTTTTAAGCTCCAGATTAATACCTGTAACCAGCCAAGAAAACTATCTGTGGACGACTGATTGTAGATTAATACCTGAAACCAGCCAGGAAAACTATCTACACGAAGAGATTGAAGATTAATACCTGTAACAAGCCAGGAAGGCTATCTTTCTTTCTCAGGTCAAAGATTAATACCTGAAACCAGCCAGGACAGCTATCTCCTCGACCAACCTTTTCAAGTTCCAGATTAATACTTGTAACAAGCTAGGAAAACTATCTGTGAACGAATGATTGTAGATTAATACCTGTAACAAGCTAGGAAAACCATCTACACGAAGAGATTGAAGATTAATATTTGGAACCAGACAGGACAAGTTCTATAACCTCAACGGTATACTCCCGGTGAGCACGAGTCAGTTCCTAAATCTCAACAAAGTTAGACTTCCGCGGCAGAATCTTCTACAAACAACAGGTATGCAAGTTCTCGCTAAGGAATCTCTTATACGATCGACACTCCTGCAGATGGCATCTATAAGCCCATCCTCCTACCAACAATCTCAAAAAGGCATATGTAAGCCCATTCCCGACATCACAATGCTGATACTACACCATGCGAGTGCAAATTTATGGGCACTCTAGTCTTCAATTATCTTTCACCTTCAGATCACGAAAGGCTCGAAAGCCAATCTATATCATCAGGTTTAAGAAAATTGAACAGGGGCAACTGTTGTACCTCAAAATTTGTCCTCCCATATTTCTCAAAACATTTCAAGAAAAATTTACAAGTTCAACCCGGTGCGTCATATTCAGGTGTTCTTTCGCCAATATATCTCTGATAACGTATTCTCAAATTCAGGTTCGGCTCAAGAGTTAATTCTTTAAAGAAGGTATCCGAATGTGTGAGTTTTCTCGAAGAAATATGGTGAAAAAGTGTGCTGAAAGTACAGTTTTTACGCGCTAAAAAATTCATAACTTGAAGATCGTGGCTCATTTTGAACCCGTTCCAGTGGCCAAAATTCCGTCTTGACATTATCTACGTTTTCATCTCACATGGATGGAAGCCAGTTTCGATCAGAAGGTCTTCAAAAATGTGGATTTATCAAGTATTTTCGCACAGAAAATTTGTGACAGAAGTTTATTTGCGTCATGTTCAGAACATCATAACTTGGTCGATTTTCATCGTATCGAGCTGGTTCTGGCGCCAAAATTTCACAAATTGAGTTGGCTACATTTTCACAGAAGGTATTGAGTTCAAACGGTATTCAAAAGGCCTTCGTTTTTTGCTCAGAGTGCATGACACGCCGAAAATCCTGAATGCTGAATAATATTTCATCTGGGCCGAAACTTCGAAAATTCATAACTCGGTCAATTTTTATCGGATTGGGCTCATATTTTTACACAAGGTCACTGACTCATAGATCTACAACTTTGCTTCAAAAGTAGAGACCGGATTATGCTCCGATCAATACCAGTTTTTTATTGAAGAACATGTCAGAGTCGACACTGGAGCCCAAAATAAGTTTGTCTGAGCTGAAACTTCAAAAATTCATAACTAATTCACCTTTTATCCGATTGAGCCGATTTTCGGACAGGAGTTAGTTCTCGATGTCGGCTACATTTTGCTTTCACATTTCAACTTCAAAAATTGCACTTAAGTCCCTGCGATTTCTCCTGGAAAGTGACGAACTCAAGTGAACATTGGAGGCCCAATTGCACATTCAAAGCCCATTTTCTTTGCTCTAATTTCCATTATATAATCTCATTCTTTTCACACAAACGAAAGAGATAAAAAAGGAAAACCCTTGCCACAATGCTGTCAGAATATCAAATTCTTTCAAGAACCCTAAAACCTTGAAATCCTTATTACAAACCAATATCTCACTACAAACAAGCCATCCCAGTTACAAACCAACATCTCACTACTTCTTTAGTAAGGGTAAGGCTGACTTGATCTCCATGATCAAAAGGGCATAAAAACATTCATGTCACTACTTTTCCAGTAAGGGTAAGGTTGATTTGATCTCCATAATCAAAAGGGTATAATCATTCATACATGCCATATTGGCCTAAACATTAAATTTCTTCATATATTGGCTTTATTTGTATTTTATGATATATAGTAATTTATTTAATGTGCTCATGAGATTCAACACTGCAGATTTAGACAGGATCCCATGCAGGTTCATTAAGGAACGTTGAGGCCAAAACACAAATGGCCAAAAGCCAAAACACAAATGGCCAAAACAGAACCGCTTACACATGACACCAATTCATGGCGAGGCAGACATCCTGAGAAGGTTAAGGAACGTTGAGGCCAAAACACAAATGGCCAAAAGCCAAAACACAAATGGCCAAAACAAAACAGTTTACACATGACGTCAACAGCTGTTTCACCCCTCCAATCAGACCCGTATACTCCTAAACTCTCTCTCTATTTTTATTATTTTCCTTTAATTAATTAATCGTTATTCTTTTTATTAATCACTAACCAATTAACATTTTTCCTAATAAAATCAAAAACACAAAAAGTATTTTATTTATTAAAATTAACTTCATCACTTTTATTTTTGTAAATAAATTAATTTAATCAATTTAGCTTTAATTAGATTTAACTTTTAATATTTTTTGCAATATTTAAAATTAATTTAGAATATTAGGTTTTTATTAGCATTAATTCAATTTATTTTATTTCTTTAAAAACTCAAAAATCCAAAAATATTTTCATTATTTAATTTAATTTAATTGTTCATTTAATTTAATTCCATTTAATTCAAAAATAAACAAAAATTATTTCTTTAATAAAAAAGGGTCAAAACCCAAAAAACTCACATCCGATTTAATTTCCCGCACGCGATCCATTTTATCATATTATTGTATCTGTTTCCCGGAATATAATAGCTTTTAATTAGGACTTTAATTATTTATCGCTTTATTTTACTTTCGGCATTTTAATTTCAAGGGTTATTTTTGGCGATGTAAATACCTGACGCCTTGTAATAGTTTAGATTTAATTTCCGCAATTTTAATTCCGCAACTATTAACTGTTAGATGTTTGATAAATAGGGAATGCATGACAAGATCAAATGTATGAACTTAAAATCAACATAGCTCACCCATGACATGTACAAAGATAAAATTAACTGAAAAACAATACACTCGCACATGCCACTCTTAGGGTACCCCTCACTTGGTTGCCTCGAACGTGGTCATTGAGTATAGGAAGTTTTAGAGGTCGCCCTCTTGTCCAATGATCATAGTTGCCTCGAAACGGTTGCCTCGGATAAAAATAATCTAAGACATTAGGGTTACCGCTAAGGCGTCCTAACATTGCTTTAGTGACCACATGTCCCTTAATCGAATTGACCCGAAAACTCCAACGAAGGTGCTACCTACTCCTCAATAGTGGGATAGCACTGTCTAAAGGACATTTGCACAGTTTAATTCCCTTTTGAGTAGGTAGATATTCTTAAGTACTTGCTCCTTTTAAAACAAAAACAAAACTTTTCGCACTTACACTCCTTTCAAAACAAAAACTCTTTCATACCCACAAACACAAAGAAAAGCAAACTTTTGAAAACACAATGAGCAAGTACCTAAGAGCCCGTGGATAACCACGGATATAAAGGGTGCTAACACCTTCCCTTTCTATAATCTACCTCCCGAACCCGAGAAACATATCGAAAAGGAATTTTGTTGTGCTTTTGTCCTTTCCTTGTTGGATAAAATAAAAGACGGTGGCGACTCTTTCTTACCGCAACATTTTGCAAAAACAAACGCAAACGCGAACCAGCATTCCAAAACAGTCAGTTCTATTTCCACCGATCACAACCTGGTATCAACCAGAACGTGAGCAAGAGTGGTTCCTCTGCACTCTACTGAGACATGCAGCGCACCATTATGCCTTCTTCCCTTAGATGTTAGATCGACATCAAAGAAGCCAAAACCATTGTCGGCTGTAAGGCTGGCTACACACTCTTGAAATTGATCCGCAGAAGTTTCTTGAGGCACGTGCGCCGTCTTCAAGAATTTGATCAAGGCTTTAGCATGAGCCTCGGAGCAGAGCAACAGAGTTAGCATAGAGATTTTTGAAGTGGTTTGCCCCAGTTGTTCTACGACATCATAGTCGCTTTTCTTAATTATCTTTAAAACTCCTCCATTTCCTTTTGGGTGGTCTCGAGGATAACCAAAGTCTGAGCCCTCGTCCTGACGGGCGCTTCTTGGATCCCCTTACCTTTATCAGCAGTAACGGCAGAGGGTATAGCTTCGGGAGTAACATTTTCTTCAATAACTGGACTTCGTACAGATATCTTGACTGGCGCAGGAGCACTTGAGGGTCCGAAGATTGCCCTTGGAGGAGCAATCTCCGAAGAGAAGATTCTTCCACTACGAGTGATCTTACTTGTCCCTGCAATATTTCCTATGTCAGGAGTTTCTTCATCGGAATTCTCTTCCACTGATTCAATCTGCTTAACACCGTGATAGAAGATCTCTCCTCCATAATTCCACGGTATTGTCTTATTGGACTTGTATGGGATAGGCCTCAGCATAGTAATCTTCAGAGGTACACACTTTGGATCGGGTGTAATCTTAACAGGTCTTTTGGAGACCTTGGAAAGATTGTCGGAAATGGTGATTATAGCAACATTATTGATTGGAGTAACAGGAGTAACAAAAGTTTTCTTGAAGAGGATTTCTTGAGTATCCATCAAGCGTTGGATGCCTGACTTCAATAGCGGACAGTCGGATTGCAAGGTCGAACAAAGGTAACAATCTTTTTCATAGCCTGGGAAAATCCCGGCTTTCAACAGATTCATCTTGATCATTGGCAACGGAGTCATTAAGTCATCAATAGTAGTAACATGAAGATCTTCTGCAATAGCATGGACATTATGACCATGTTTTGGCATATGAGCGGATATCACATTAGGTTTTTCGGGGGCATCAAACTCCACCTCCTTAGCATCTATTAAATCTTAGATCTTGTTTTTAAGGGCCCAATAGTTGTTGGTGTCGTGCCCCACACTGTCCGAATGATAGGCACACTTTGCATTTGAATGGTAATAGGGAGAAGAGGTATTTGGGTTTTTCGGCGCCTCTTTCAAGTTCGTAAGGTTTAACTTTAACAGATGAGGGAGAACCTGAGCAGGTGTCATATTGATCCGGGTGAATTGTCGTGCAGGACTTTCCACCCTGGTTTGGTTAGCTCTGGGTTGACTTCTTTGAGGTTGATCAGCTGAGGAGTTCTGGATCATCACAGCCCCCACCGCTAGTCGGCGCTCCATTCTTCCTTAATTTCTATGGGTGTAAACAGCAGAAACTTCCTTCTTGGCTGGAAAGGTCTTCTTGATAGCGGCGGAAGCAGATGCATCCTTCTGGATTTCACTGCTCTTAATGCCAGCTTCGACCCTTTCACTCGTCAGAATTAGCTCGGTGAACCCTGCAGATGAGCTCTCGATCAAGTGATTAAAGAATGGACCTAACAGGGTCCCCAAAAACATATCAACAAGCTCTCTTTCAGACAATGGTGGCTGCACCCTTCCAGCCAAATCCCTCCACTTCTAGGCATACTCCTTAAAGCCTTCATTAGAGACCATACCCATACTCTGTAATTGAGTACGAGTAGACGCTAAATCTGCGTTATATTGATATTGTCGATAGAAAGCAGCAGCCAAGTCCTCCCAGTTATGTACATCAGATCTTTCAAGCTGATAGAACCAATCCAATTGCGTACCCGACAAACTATCTTGAAAAAAGTGGACCCATAGATCCTTATCAGAAGAGTGAGGTTGGATCTTTCTGACGTAAGACCGCAGATGTATCTTCGGATAAGACAAACCATCGTATTTATCGAATGTAGGCACTTTGAATTTAGGGGGAATGACGATCCCAGCAACCAACCCTAGCTCCTCGAAATCCAACCCAGGCACTCTTTGTACCTCTATAGCTGCCATCTGATCTTCGATATTCTTATACTTGTCGTCTGCAGGAGGGTACTGCTGCTTAGAGTAATCTTCCTCCTCCTCCTCTTCTTCTTCTTCAGCTTCAGACTCGGAGGGCATTGTAACTCCCTTTCCTTTACCAACCCCTTCATCAGACGTCGAGGGGAAATCTAGGACCCTTCTAGCCTGGTTCTCAAACCTTCTCCCCAAAGTAGCTACACCCGCTCTTTTCTTTTTCTTCTTTTCTTTTTCCTTTTCTTTCTCTAACAGTGCTTTAAGGTCCTCTTGACCCTTTGCCAAGGTCATGAGGAGTTGTTGGAACTGCAAATTCTGTGCTTGTATGTCTTTGACCGTCTGCTCTATATCCATCTTGCTGAAATAAACAGCAAAAAGATAAGGAAACCTGGTGTGAAGACCTGCTTATGCATATGATGAATGATATGTTATTCATGTAATGCATTCAAGGATTCAGAAATTCAAATTTGTTGTAAACAAAAAATAACGCACGTCATATTAATAAGAAGAATTTGTTAGTACATAAATGCCCCATGGGCAAAATACTACAAAATTCTAATGTAAAAAGACGTTGTGCATCCTCTTCGGTGAGATGTAGGTGTTGAGAGTCTGCTCTTCATGGAGTCGACGAGTAAGTTCCAAAACCTTCTTCTCACTGGCGTAGAAGCTAGCTTCAAAAGTATTATGTTCTTCCTTGAGCTGTATCCAACTCTTTTGAAAATCCTCCAATGATGTTGGCATGTCAGGATGTAGGAGGGTGTATGGAACCTCTCCTTCTATAACATGCTCTTTGATCATAGGCAGAATGTAGGGGTAAGGCATCATACGATTTTGGGCGCGGGTTCGTACCCACTTGAGGTAAGGCTCAAGGGGGATGGAATTCTTGTGTCCCAGTGTCTTACTGTCCAATTTGTTGGGCATCCTCCAAGCTCGGATAAACCTTTGTCGAAGTCCTTGAGCATCGTTGTCGAAGTCAAAAACCAAGTCTGGAATCAGCATGTCATGAGGGCCATCCCTTCGGGCATACCCAAGCTGTCTCAGAGATAAACATGGGTTGTAGGTAATGCCTCCCCTAATGCCAAGTAGTGGGACATTAGGGAATTCCCCGCAACGATCAATGATGATGACATTTTCTCTTGACCGAGAACACCAATGAACATCAGAATATGTAAGAGTCATCAATCGTTGTGACCACCTCAAACCTTGCTCATTCTTCAAGATTGATTGGGGAAGGTGAGAAATAAACCACCTTGCTAGAAGAGGGGTACAACACATGAGAACACCTCTTTTCCTCATTGTTCGTGTGTAAAATGAGTGTGGGATGTCCCCAAGCAATGTAGGCACAGGATTCCGAGATATGAAAATCTTGACAGCATTCACATCTATAAGCTGATCAGTGTTTCGGAACAAGACCAACCCATAGATGAGAAGTGCTACAATCTCCTCAAAAGCTTGCAGATCTAGAGAATTCCAGCAGTCTTGTGCCTTCTCAAACAGAAACTTTTCCAAGAAACCCTTGACACCACTTCTGGTTTCCCAATGACCTTTAATATCAGATGGTTGCAAGTGTAAGGCTTGAGCAACATCTTCAGGCTTTGGATCTCTTTCCGTACCGTTGTAGGGTAGTTGATGGAGAATAGGAATCCTCAGGAGTTGAGAAAATTCCTCCAAAGTAGGTACTAGTTGGTAATCAGGAAATGTAAAGCAATGGTGTAAGGGGTCAAAGAATTGGAAGAGAACTTTCACCATGTCTTCTTTAATGTTGGAGTTGACCAAGTTGAGAAGTCTGCCATGTCTTTCACTGAAGGTAGAATTCTCTGGAATCTTGGAAGTAAGCTCCTTGAGTTGAGGAGGGATTCTCACAAGGTTGACCTGAATAGTTTTTCTGCGGAGTGATTCCATGACCTACAAAACAAGAACAAAGATGAAGATCCAAACCCTTGAAATGGTTAGTGGATGCATATGATGCTTCATGATGTTCATGATGTATGCACAAGTATATGTACAAGCAAATCACACAAGATCCTAGTTTCAGGCTTGCATGGGGTTTCATAGGTAAGTACCCTCTTGAAGTTAAGTTGGCTCAACTTGTCCTATAATTAGTAACCGGATTCTAAGGAGCTCAATATCACTGGATTATTTTCTGTGTTCATTGTTTTAGTTTAGCCACTTAACTGGCGACCGAAATATTCCAAGAAAACAACCCTCAATGAGTGTAGTATCGAGTATCTACCAACTTCAGACTGCACCAAAGCTGGTCATCTCACTACCCCTAAAAAGGCCAAGATGGTCAAGTAAAGGTTCTAAGAGTTCATTAGTACTTCATGACATCACTCAGAGGCCCCGTATTCTCTTTGATTGACTCAAAGGCTACCGGTACCCACAAATGTGTCGCACTAATATAGCTATTGCTTCAACCATGTCGGTATACCCCGCACAGTTTCCACAATGTATTACTATTTACCTATGAATGTTTCCCAAAAATCCAGGTGGAGGATCCAAACCCAAACAAGAGAACCAAATGTAAAGCAATCAAAGCAAAAAAGATAATCATGTAAAGGTGATATAAACCCTAAGGTTACTTCACTTTTAAAGTATCTCCCCAGCAGAGTCGCCAGTTCTGTGATGCGATGGGAGAACTGACTTGAGGTTTTGTGTTTGTGTTCTCAAATGTTTCGATTTAGTAAGAGTCGCCACCGACTTTTTATTTTATCCAAAGGAAAGGTCAAAAAGCACAGGAAAGACCTTTGAGATGTTTTCTTGGGTTCGGGGGGTAGATTATGAAAAGGGAAGGTGCAAGCACCCTTTTCATCCATGGTTATCCATTGGCTCTTAGTTACTTGTTTAGATCACTTGCTTTGCTTTTCCAATTGTTTGAAATGGTGCTTTGTATGTGGTTTTGAAAATGTTTTGAAAAGAGGCCATCGTTGTGGCAACCTTTGTAATGATTCTTGTTTGAATGTATACAAAGGTGTATTGTCTTTTGAAAAGATGTTTCAATGTTTGAAAGTTTGCTTTTGGGAAATGTTTTGAAATTGTGTTGTGAGGTGTGTTTGAAAATAGCAAGGATGTTTTTTGTAAGTTTTGATCAAGTAACTAAGAGTTATTTACCCTACTTTACTCAAAGATCTTTCCTACACATTTTTAACCCTTTTGACAGTGTTGTTTTACCATTGCATTTGGTAAACAACCTTGTATTAGGATGTTAAATTGGACAGGCGCGGGTCATCGTATTGACCATGATAGCAATTGTGCTAAGTATCTTTAGCAATTTTTTTGAGGGACTAGATCATTTTGTTTAGGCAACCAAGATAGCGTCATCGAGGGACTATGATCTTTTGTTTTGCCAAAGTACTCAACATGCATAACATGGCCTTTTTAAAGGCAACAAGTGGATGAAACCCTAGGGGTGCATGTGTGCATTGTGTTATCAATTTACATGCTTTTTTGTCTTTGTTTTAGTCAAGCTATTTGTTTTGATTTTGGACATTCGCATACAAACCCTAATCTCTAACATGGCATATTTGAAAGCATAAAGTACGCGAAATAAATCTACACTATTACAACATTTGATATGGGGAGAGGGATACAATTTTTGAATGGGGGATATTTGCAAGAAAATAAAACCCTAATATTTACTATTACATTCAAATTGAATAAATGGTACAAATAATAAATAGACAAGTATTTAAATGGTCAATTTAAATAATTATGCAAAATATTATGAATATGCAAAAGATGTTTTTGTTTATTTTTATGTATGTAAAAATAAAATATTTAATGTATATATATAAAAAAAAAGAAATAAAAGATTATTATTTTTAACAAGGGTAAAAACCCTAATTTTCTTTTAAGAAAGTGAATATATATTAAATATATTATTTATGTACAATAAAATAAAATAATGTATATACAAAAATAAAATATATTTAGAAAAAATATTATTTAAGTATAAATAATAATAAAAAGTAAAAGTATAATATTTTTATGTATTATTTTCAAGTTTTCATTAAATAAAATAAAAGTATATACTAACTAAATTATTTTTATGTTAGAAAAATAAAATAAAATACAAAAATAAATGTGAAAATTTATAAAAATAATTTTGGTATTTTTTATGTTTAGAAAATAATAAAATAAAATCAGAAATGAAAAATAAATGCAAAAATACAAAAATATAAAGAAATGGGCCAAGGGGGTGTAGTCAGCAAGGCATGGGGTGCAAAAAGTGAGCCAGAACTAAGCCCAGCCCATCAAAGTTGTAGCATTTTTCAAGATGAATTCAACCATATAAAAAAATTAATCTAACTCTCAAAGACCAGAGAGAATTTCTCTGGCCCTAACTTCTAACCTAACTTTTTCAGGAAGTTCATGAATCAAATTCTCTTAACATGTTTAACTTAAATGAACACTGAGCATATGTACAACTTCATGGCTATGAATACTATATTTTTTATTCACAAACCTAAGCCTATTGATTCCTAAATAGGGAGATAGGAAGTTGACAAAAACCTGTTTCAGTTGACTTCGTGTATGGCAATGTGGAGCTTTTCAGTGAGGCCTGAGATGTTTGGGAGCTTGCTTGAGCTTCCTCTGACCTTCCCCAATGCCTAGTTTGCTTTGGATGTGCTTGAACAAGCCTGTAGAAGTCAACCTGCACAAGCTGAAAACAGAAATGGTGAAGCTTGCAAATGGAGTTACAGTTCAAGGCCAATGGTTGGAATAGCTTGGATAGGTTATATGGAAGGTGTTTGAACAGGTTTGGGACAAAACACACGAGGGGTTTTTGCTATGGAACTCCAAGTGCATGAATTGCCCTGTTTTTGCAAGAGGAAGGTGATTTGATGTTCAAGAGTGTTTGAGGGATCAAAGGCTCGTGTTTCAGGCTCAATGCAATGTCAAGAAGTTGTTTCAAATGCTTGCTAAGCTTGGTTGTAACAGATGTGCCAGTTGTGGTGTATTTGACAAGTTTCTTGTATTTTAAGCAAAAGTAAACGATGATGCAAGATAGGCCTGTACAGGCTATCTATCAGCCTGCACCTTGTGATCTTGTCCCCCTCGGTTGGTGGATATTGTATGTTGTACCAGATCTTGTTCAAGGCTCAAGGATTCTATTTGACATAAAGCAAATTTGACAAAAATGGCAATGTTGCCTTTTTGCTATTTTAGGATTAATTCTTTGTGTAATCCTCCCATGACCAAAACAAAGCCTTAAACCAATGGATTTGCATTTAATTATTGAGTATGGAAGGGTTTTGGGACCTATAATCAAGTACAAACAAGGCTGATTAGAGTTTGCAACCTGTATCAATATGAGAATGCCATGGATCAAAAGTGAGTTTTTGCCAACTTCAAGCCTTCGATTCTCCCTAACCACAAATGATTTTGGGGAGTTCTTGGACATTTTAGAAATCTTGTAACATGCTATACAATCCATCTTTGAAATGAATTTTGAGATTCTAAGTGGAACTATGTGAAAAATGGTCATGAAGATAGGTCAAAATCCTGCCTAAACTACGGCAAAATTTCACTAAGTTAAAAGTTTCATGGACCCTTGTTCCAAAAATCATAACTTGAGATCCAAGGTTCTTTTGGGAAAACTTTGTGAATCAAAGTTTTATATTTTGTGGAGGACTACAACTTTCATATTGGAAGTTTTATTTTAATCCAATTGCATCATGGTGAAAATGTTGGGCAAAGTTGGGGAAAAATAAGAAAATTCCATAACTTAGAAAAATTCTAAGTTATGAAAATTTTCAATTTTAAACCCTAATTTGAAAAATTAGGTTTCTTGATGAACAAGTTTCATGTTTTAACATATCTTGATGAAAAATGACCCTTGGCACTTGATTTTGACCAAAAAGTCAAAGTTTGACTTTTCAGTGTACAGTCAATTTTTGATCAGTTGACTGGAAAATTCATCTGTCAACCCAATGCATTTGAGATCTTTTGAACCTTATGAATAGGTCAAGATGATGCCATTGAGTCCTTGAATCCATTCTTGAACCCAAATTGCCATTGGCTAGGTTAAAAATCAGAAATTGCCCTTGTGCAGTCAAAACCCAAAAAATGACCATTTTGCCCTTTTGATGATCTAATCGAAATTCTTAAGGAGTTGTGGTCCAAACTTGATCAAATGGTCCATATGAGTCTATAATGTTGATGTGGATCAAAAATTGTGAGGTTTGACTGTAAATTGGCCACAGTTGACTTTTTCCCCAATACAATTGATTTCTAGGTCAACTGTCCAATTGACTGGGCAAAAATTTGATTCAAGGCTTGAAACTTGGTAGAGGCAATCTTATAGGTCCAACATGAATTATGAAAGTCACTTTGAGCATTGAAAGTCCAAAAATCCCTGTGCAAACTCAAACCCTAATTTAGGTCATCAGTGCAAGGAGATGTCTTGAGCAGAGCAAAACCCTAATTTGGTCTTGAGTCCAAAGAGTCTTGTGAGGGGAAATCTTGATAAAATGAGAGGAAAAATTTTGGGGTACAACAGTCGCTCTTTTCCTCCTTTCCTTTTGACAAGGCTAGCCTACTATTAGTGAGTAGGTAGCCATAGTCGTTTGGATGTATGAGGGACATTCGTAGGTCATCATACAGTCATAAAGGTAACATATAGAGACACTTTAGCAATTTTGTTTAAGGGACTAGATCATTTACCGAAAGACAACACTGTAGGGTCATCGAGGGACTATGATCTTTTGATTCGAGGGTCTTTTGCTAAAACATCCCTATTTTCGAGGGACATGACTGTTTTATATTTCGAAGGAAACCAAAGTGGGAGTATCCTAGAGGTGTATATGTGCAAGTGTGTTGTATTCAGTTATTTTTTTGTCTTTTTCGTTAGGTTTGCTAGCATTTTGTTTTATTCTTGCCATACAATCCTATTACCATACATCTAACAGTTAATATTGTACAGAAAATAAAATGCGGGAATATAAATCCTACACTATTACAAAGCTTCGGGGAGGGGAATTATTACAATTCAAAAAACTTGGGGAGAAATGAAAAGCAGAGAATAAAGTCCTAACTATTACAACTCATTAGGCAGTTACAATAATATGAAAGAACAATAATGCACGAATTTGAAAAGATGTCTAAAATCCTTAGAATAACATCCTTTTGTTTTATTTTTGATTTTTTATGAAAAGAAAATAAATTAAAAAATGAAATGAAACCTAAATTCTAATTTATTTTAATTTTTGAGAAGAAAGATGTTAAAATTAATTAATTAATTCAGAAATTAATTTAATTAATAAAATCTAATCCTAATTTTTATGAGGATTTTTTTATTTTATGTTAATTTTAAAAAAAAGGAAACTACAAAAAAGAAATGAGTAACAAAAGTAAAAATACAAGAAGTAAAAGCCTTTCGATCCAAAGAAAAAAAGGCTTTCGATCCAAATGAAGGGTAGCCTTCGATCCAATGAAGGGTGGCCTTCGATCCAGTGAAAGATGGCCTTCGATCCAGGATGTTGTTGGAGATGTCTGATGGATTACTTGTAGAGGAAGGCACTGAATCTGCAAGAAATGTTAGCAAAGTAACATGCATGACATGGGTATTGAACCCAGGCCCTTCCTCTGCAGAATCGAGCCTGCAAAGAAAAAAACACAATGAATTATGGAGATCCAAACTAAACCTATCCCCTTAATTTGAATTCCCTTGACTCCAAACTTGAGATCTGTTTGGCCTAAAACGCCCTAAGTGAGATTCAAAGGAAAAAAATCAGATCGTATCTTAACAATGGCACGATCTCATCCTTGCACCTACACCTACATGTAGCTTATTAAACCTGCACTAATGATGGTCCTACACACAAGTTAAATGATTAAATCAATAATATGTAACAAAAGTATGGTTTCGATTTTACCACTCTTACCAATAAGAGATTTATGGATTTTGTGGTTTCAGGCGTGGAAACACTTGCTTAGGGGCTGGAAAAATTGTAGAAGTAGTTGTTTAAACTGCTTACATACATCTTGATAATTCTATCAACTAAATCCAACAACAAAATGACTGAGAGATTTGATAAAACAAATGCTATCTGGAGCAGATTCAAACCAGAATGGACAATGAAAAACATGTTTATGACTCTAGATACAAAAACATCACGGGTATGCTAACCAAGACCTATGAAGTAGTTGTTAAATCCTTTTATCAATTGGTGCTTTCATTTCTTGAATTCACCCCCCCCCCCCCCCCCCCAAAAAAAAAAAAAACTCCCCAACCTTTCTTCTAGAAAAATTGTAGAAGGAGTTGTTCAAACTGCTCACATACATCTTGTTGATACTATCTACCAAACCCAAAAACAAATGGATGAGTGATTTGATTAAACAAATGCATATCTGGAGTAGATTCAAACCAGAATGGGCAATGAAAAACATGTTTTTGACTCTAGATACAAAAACATTATGGGTATGATAACTGTTCTGAACTGAGCTTGTGTGTGGTATGCTGTCAAGAAAGGCCCGACCCAGCTCTGTAGTAAGGAAGGCCCAATAACCTATAGAGGATTGGACCTGCTTAGTCCGTCGGGCAGGGCCAACCCAATATTGTTGCGAGCAAGGCCCAACAAGGCACAAATAGATGTGATCATTGGGGAACACCTTCTCCATGCGCCCGTCAAGGACATCTCCTCCACATGCCCGTCGAGGATATCTCCTCCACATGTTCGCCAAGGGTACGTGGCCAACGTTCCTCCGAATGTCATGGAGTCATCCTGTCCCCAAAAAGAACGATTCTTCCATCCTCCGAGAATCACGGGGCAGTTGAACCAGGATATAAACCACGAACTAGTCTCCTCTATCCACGTAGGATCCTGGCAGTATCAACTATCGGCCTGGGCATCCAGCCTAAAATAGGGACATTGACCCAACGTTGGAGGCTATAAATACCCTCTTTCACTAGAAGGTCAGGTATTCAATTCTACTCACTTACACTTTGTACTTTCACTCTTTGCTCTAAACCTTACTTTGTCATCGGAGTACCTTGCAGGTACACCCTTATCCACTTCAACAACCACAAAAGTCCAAGTGTTGCAGGCCATTGAAGATCTTCCTGATCCCGGTAAGATCAATGGAGCCGTTTGTGGGAAACCTTTGCTTCCCCGTATTTTTCTAAACCTAAAGACTAAAGAAAAATTATCAATATGTATCGATCCACATGGCCAACCAGCGCGACAAAAACGGTAACAACGACAAAATTGTTCATCGCTCCTTCGCCGGTGGTGGCAGCGACAACAACGAGACGATTGGGAACGATCAAGGTGACCCCCGGGATAAATGAACCGCATCCTCCTCGTCTAGGGAGAACCTTCTCGACGTTCATTGGTAGGTCGACCAGCTCAGAGCGTATCAAGAAATCCCTGTGTCGCCCAATGCTGATCTGACCATTGTCTCCCTGTTTGCAGCCGTAAACCCAACCAACTACCTGATTTTCCAACAGAACAAGCACATTGGAATACTGGAGAAAGGAGGATGATCACGTCGTGGACCTGGATTTCACAAGCCTTCCCCGCAACAACAAGATGCTCATTCACGTTCTCCTCCGCGGAGACACTGATGGGATGCATCTCAAAGCATCTCTCCTCGTCAAACTGGGCGAGGCCCTCGATTAAAGAGACCCTAGCCCGCACTCGTCAAAAAACGCAATCTCACTCCACCGCGTAGGGAACGAAGATCCCCAGATCCCAAGAGGAATAAGGTCGACGGGTAGCCAGAAAAGCAAAAGAGTTGACCGAGAAATTCACCACGCCATAAAGGCCCTCTGTAACACAAAAAATAACACGCGCCTTTTTTGAATTAGCCAACCAGGTGCTAACACCTCATCATCTTCTTCATTCGTTCTGCATAAATGATATTAGATAGCGGGGGTTTTTAACCCCCACTATTCATCTGCACGAAAAATAGCGATTAGAACCACATGGATCATAAATATTTCGCGAGGGGTGGTTCTTGTTCGTCTTGTTCTCACGATTTCACTCATATATCTCACTGGTTCCAATTTTTCTGGGTTTAGAAAGCCCTAATTGGAAGCTCAAGAACCCTAGAATTTCAGTTATGGCATCTTTTGATTCAGGGCGTTATAGCTCAATTAAATTATACCATTAGCTTCGTATGATTCCTAGCAACACAAATCAAACACAAAAGCATGTTAAATATGCATGAATTAAGAAATACAATTCTGAATAAAAAAAGCAAACCGTGAAACTGTGTGCAACGATTCTTTGAGCTTTGGTGCGTGAATTCAATTGCAAAACATTCCTGACACTTCCTGCAATGTGTTTGAATGAAAAGTACGCCTTGAATTGGCCTAGAATGCAAGAACAGATTTTCAATTTTCTTGGAATTTCTTGAATTGGCTATGGTTTTTTCTGCAGCTTTTTCACGTCCATTAGGCCAGGGTCAGCTTGCTTATGTATAAGGCAATTGAATTAGGTCAAAAAGCTGGGCCAATATCCATTGCATTGATGTTTGAATCCTTGATTGAAAAATCAAATATTCTTGATTTTCATGATTGAACAAACTTGCCAAAATTGGATGTTTTTGTATCTTTGACTTTGTGCACGAATTTGCCAGCATGTTTAGGTCATATTTGCTTCACAAAAAGATTTAAAAAATCAAGTCTTCTATTTTCCTATAATTTAAATTAATTAAATGAATTAATATCAATTAAAAATCCAATTAATCAATAAAAATAAGAAAATAAATTCAATTAGGCTTGATGGGTCGTGCATAGGTCACGGGTGAAGTTTCAAGAAGATATTTGAGGCCCATTAGCAAAAAGAAGGTGTTTTGAGCAAAGTTGACTTTTGCAAATTCATGAAAATTTTCCAACTTCTCCAATGCACAACTTGCTCAATTTTGATCATATGACCATGTTCTTGGACATTTTGGAAAGCTCTTGAAGTCCTCTAACCAATGCCTTTGGTCCCATGTCTTTTGGATTTACCAATCTCAAGTTATGGCCTTTGACTCAAAGTGTACTTTTGTTGACTTTTGAATTTGACCTATAATGTAAAAATTGGTAACTTCTTGTGAGAGCATTTTCTGATCTTGGAGTGTGAAGATGGATTGTAGGAAATTGCATCCTCTTCAAAATGAGTCTTGGATGGAATTCTTCTGACAAACCATGAAAAAGTTATGCCCTGGTCAAGATACAGTTGACTTTTCTACTGTCCAAAAATAGTAACTTTTGCACCTTGATGATTTTTTGAGCTATTCTTGATGAATCATGATCAAGACTTGATCAAATGATGATTGTGAACTCAAAATGAGATGTTGACCAAAAATTATGACTTTTGACTGTAAAATGACCATTTTTCCCTTGTAGTTGACTGTGGGTCAAATGAAGCGTTTGACTGTGCAAATTGGCATTGTGAGTCTTGAAACTTGGCATGTAGGTGCTTGAGAATGTATATAGGCCCTTTAGACTTGATTGAACCATTGAAAACTCAAAATTCCTTGAAAGAACCAAAACCCTAATTTCAGCTGGCTTAGGAAGTGGTTTGACTGTCTACCTCTTGAGCCATTTTGAATAATTTGAAGATCAATCTTGACAAATCTTGAGGAATATGGGAGGGAAAATTTTGGGGTACAACAGTTGCCCCTGTTCAATCTTCTTAAACCTGAGGATGTAGATTGGCTTGCGTGCCTTTCGTGATCCGAAGGTGGAAGATGATTGAACACTAAAGTGCCCAGAAATTTGCACTCGCATGGTGTAGTGTCAGCAATGTGATGTCGAGAATGGGCTTACAGATGCCATTTAGAGAGATGATGGATAGGAGGATGGGCTTATAGATTCCACCTGGAGATTGTTGGTAGGTAGTTGTCTTCGTTGACGGGTTGTCTTTATTGACAGGTTGTCTCTATTGACGGGTTGTCTTCATTGTCGGGCTGTCTTCATTGACGGGTTGTCTTCATTGACGGGTTGTCTTCATTGACGGGTTGTCTTCATTAACGGGTTGTCTTCATTGACGGGTTGTCTTCATTGGCGGGTTGTCTCTATTGACGGGTTGTCTTCATTGTCGGGCTGTCTTCATTGACGGGTTGTCTTCATTGACGGGTTGTCTTCATTGATGGGTTGTCTTCATTGAAGGGTTGTCTTCATTGACATGTTGTCTTCATTGACGGGTTGTCTTCATTGACGGGTTTTCTTCATTGACGGGTTGTCTTCATTGACGGGTTGTCTCTATTGACGGGATTGCATCAGAAAAATCTTTAGGAATCGATTTAACTGGTTTTGTCTCCCTTGACTGGATGCATCAGAAACATGAGTGACAGAATGACATCTGAATCTGGATCGTATTTTGACCTTATTTGAGAGAGTGACAAAATGACATCCGAATCTAGATCGTATCTGAACTGTATTTGAAATTGAGATCTGTATGAGTAGCAGAATGATTTCCGTGTTTGGAGCGTATCTGTGTTGTAACTGGGATCTGGATAAGTGACAGAATGACTTCCGTGTCTGGATCGTATCTGGACTGTCTCTTGAATGAATCTGGAATAAGTATCAGAATGTCGCCATGTCTGGGTCACATCTGAACCATCTCTAGAAGGAATCTGGAATAAGTATCAGAATGTCGCCATGTCTGGGTCACATCTGAACTATCTCTTGAAGGAATCTGGAATAAGTATCAGAATGTCGCCATGTCTGGGTCACATCTGAACCATCTCTAGAAGGAATCTGGAGTAAGTATCAGAATGTCGCCATGTCTGGGTCACATCTGAACCATCTCTAGAAGGAATCTGGAATAAGTATCAGAATGTCGCCATATCTGGGTCACATCTGAACCGTCTCTGGAAGGAATCTGGAATAAGTATCAGAATGTCGCCATGCTTGGGTCACATCTGAACCATCTCTAGAAGGAATCTGGAATAAGTATCAGAATGTCGCCATTTCTGGGTCACATCTGAACTATCTCTTGCTCAATGGAGTAAGCCGCTGAGGTTATAGAACTAGTTCGTACTATGACGGAGGAGAACATCAAGATCTAGGAACTGACTCGTGCTCAATGGAGTATACTGTTGAGGTTATAGTACTTGTCCACCCTATGATGTAGAGAAACTGTCGAGATTGAGAACCTTATCTGAACTTCAACCGAGGATAATTCGATTGAGATTTAAGAACTGGTCAGATCTTCGACTAAGCTGAGAACTTAACTGCATCTTTTCTGAAAGGTAAAGGTCAGTCACATGCAATGCATGAGATGGATCAAGCAATGATGTTCTCAACATAAATGAGATTTTACTCGTATGATGCGTATATGCATGTATCATGATGTATGAAGATGTGAAGTTTCAGCTGGGGAAAGTAAATCCCGGAGCTGCTGGAGAATAGAGTTGAATTCTTCGTTTCCGTTGGGGATGATAAACGAAGATGATTGCAAGAATAAACCTGCAGGAGAGGAGAACTCCGTTGGGGAATAAACCGGTGAAGATATTACTTTGTGGGGAATTACTCTGTGGGAAGAGGTGCTTTGCTGAGATTTTAACGACAACTCCGTTGGGGATTCCGTTGATAAGCTCTATTGGGGATAGAAAGAACTTCGTTGGGGATGATCTTTCAGTTGCAACTTGCTAAGGATAACCCAGTTAGACCCTTGTGAGGATAACCTCTGAATTTGGCTGAGGAGATACATTTGTACTCTGCAGGGGACGAGCTTCCAGAATCTACTAGGGAAGATGATTCAACTCTGGCGGGGAAGCTTTTTTAGACTGCGCTGGGAAAGGGCTCCACTGGGGTATCTTGTATTCCGCCGGGGAACATTCTTATATTTCGTAGAGGAATATTAAGAGTGCCGGGGATGCTTGCTGAGGAATATCTGTATACTCCGCTGGGGAATATTAAGCTCTACTGGGGATACCCAACTTCTTTAGGGCTGATGGTAGACCAACTCTGCTTGGGGGAGAGTATTGTTGATTTGTTCATGACTGCAGGTCTCAGTGGGGAGAGCTACCATTATTGTCTTACTCTGCGGGTAGTGAAGGTATCTTGGTCATATTCTTCAGCTGAACCTACCTTGGTACCTGGTGGACAGAGCAGCTTGTACAGTTCGGACAATTCCTATTGCCCCAGTTTCTGCGGGAGAAGAAGGCCTATGAGGTGCTTGATAACTGCCGATTGACAAGTCTTCTTCTGGTAGGTAAGTGACGAGATGACGGGACATAGTCGTACGCTTTTGATCCCTAACTTTTGCCTGGACCGCCCTTTCGGGTTTTCAGTCCATCGGGATACCCCTTTTTGCCCAAGCCGCCTTTTCAGGTTTTCGACTTGCCGGGTGTACAGATTTTTCATTTTCGTCCCTTATTTTTGCCCGAACCCTTTTGGTTCGCCGGGAAGCCCTTATTTTTTCCTAGGCCAGTCGACCTAGCGGGTCTTTGATTATGCGGAGTATTTTTTTTTGTGACTATGTCCCCGTTCTCCGAGCGCAGGGAGTTGTCACTGTCAGTAGTGTTGTGTCGCCATACTACCAGAAGATGTCTGATCATGCAAGATTCGTTGCTGGAATTCATGTCCAATGCCCCAAGTGACTCAGGCGGAGATTTTCCCCTGGCTATTTGGCATCTTGAGAGATTCCTTGAATCTTGACTTGACTGCCCCAGATGATGGACAATGCTCATGTCGTGCCCCTGGATTGGAAGTGTTTTTCCACTTGATGTGATCCTTTTTATTGAGAAGGTTTTTGTTCACTAGATATTCGTCGTGCGAATTTCTCTGCTGTTGAACAAATAGTCATATGCAAACAATATTATTTTAAGAATGCAAAGCTTATGTCTGTCTTGAAGTTTTTTGAAAATGCAGTTTTCAATAAAACAAGTGAATTTTTGTAAAATGTGATGTCAACTCAAGATTTTACAGCAAGCCCTACAGGAGTCAGGATACCTTTTGTAACAGTATGATTTCGGACTAACCCATGCTTCAGCTAGGACTTTTAAGGGTTATAATGTGGCCTGGTTCACGGTTTAAGAAACAAAGGATAAAGGCTCAAATTTTATTTGTACCCACCCACTCTTCGTGATGTTATTCAAACCTAAACTCAGCTAATCGTGCATTAGATTTTGTTTGAGTCTTTGCTCTGATATTCCGGTGATGGTTCGGATACTGACTGTTTATTTTGACCAGGCAGTCATTTCTTTTTGTTGAGGGTTTGTAGGACCTCTTTCTTTTTTATTCTATTATCCCTGTCTTTTTGCCTGAACTGTTTCTTTTGTGATTACAGTCAGCGGGATGCCCCGGTTTTTGTAAGTCTCCTTCATAGGTTTTGACTTGCTGGGCTTTTTTTTTTGAAAGATAACGACTGCCTGTCTTGACGATTATAGGGAACCATCACTGTCTTTTGTTTTTGGAAGGACTCCTTTGATGTCATTCATTGTGCACCTGGATCAACTGAGAAAACTACCCTGCCCCAGGTTATGATTAAGGGTTTTAATTTTTTGTGAAAAGAAAAACTCCAACTTCTTTGGCTCAAAGGGGTTGACTAGGGATTATCTTCCTTATAACTCCACTGTTTAGGATTTGAAACAATGCTTGTACCTCATCAGTGGGGTCTGTTCAAAAGCATACTATAAAGATCATGGTATCGTCTTTGTTATCCTCCCTCAAAGGGTTTAGAATTTTTTAATCGAGAGTTGAACATCACAAAAAATGAAAGAAATTTGAATATAGTGAATACGAATGGACTTATTCAAAACAGACATATGCAATGCATTAATAAAGTAACAAAGTTTGACATGAATAAAAGTTTGAACAATCAAAAGAAAATTACAAATTGAAAATTCTAATGAACAAAAAAGTCTTCTCGGCTCAGGATTTGTCACTTCAAATGGTGAACCTTGGAGGATTGGTAGAAGAACTCAGCCTGACCATCCCGTGTGAATTCCAAAGCTCCTTCGTCAATCAGGTCTTGAATTTTGTTTTTCAATGTCCAACAACCATCAGTATCATGCCCCGGGCTATTGGAATGGTATGCGCACCTTGCATCAAGATTGTGCTTTGGGGAGGCTGTGTTGGGATTCTTAGGAGGGTCCCTTAACGTCACCAGATTCAATCTTAACAAGTGTTGTAAAGCTTGAGACAGCGGCATGTTGAGCTTGGTAAATTGCCTCCTGGGCATGTTTGGCTTACTCTGATCAGACCATTGTCCTTGGCAAGGTCTTTGTTGGACCTGTGAGGTAGTAGCAACTTGGAGAGGTCTATTCTTCATCAAACCAAACATTTGACTTCTCGAAAGTTGATTAATGACTTTATCCTTAGTCTTGACTATTTGCTTCATACTGTTGTATCTGTCTTGATGAAGCTGGTTGATCATGGTTCTCAACTCTTCTTGCTCCCGAGCTAAGCCTTGGATAAGGGCCATCTGCCCCAGCATCTGGGTTCTCATTGCATCTACCTCAGCTTGCAGATGTTTCAGCCGTTCGTCCTTATTGTCTTCAGGACTTTCATTGGCCAAATTCCCCATGAGGAGTGTTCTCAACTCTTCCTGCCCCTTGGATAGGTTTAGGAAGATTTCCCTGAACTGAGTCTCTTGAGTATGAAGATCCTGGTTGTCTTGTTGGAGAGCCATTACTGAAATAAACAGCGAGAACATGAGAGACCTGTAAAGGGCGACCTGTTATGCAATGATATGTATGCATGCAATGTTTTCAAGGATCTCGCGGGGCAAACAGGAAACTGTTAGAATTTGAATCTTGTAGCTTGATTTAAGGAACTTCATGTTGCTGAGAGTCCTTCTTCAAGAGTCAAAGCTCACCATATCGAGTGGGTCATAGCCCCTGACTCAAGTCATCATGTTTTGATCTCCAAACAACCTTGGCTAGAGGAAAATAAATCCCCTTTGCCCCTTGCTAGACATTTGGTTCACCACGACCTGCATCACAAACCCTTGAGATCCTTGAAATGGGTTAGCCCTTATGCAGGATGTATGCAATGTTATGATGTTATGATAAAGGCACACCACAAGTATTTACAAAAGGCAAACGTGGTAAAGCACACAAGTCACACAAAAGAGCCCTTAGATTTCAGGCTGGCATGAAGTTTAGGTACTACCCTCTTTCAGTTTCAGTTGGTTAAGACCTGTCCTAAAAATAGTAACCGGGTTCTAGAGGATCTCAATATCATTGACTACCCTCCATCGGTCATAACTCCAGTTTGGAAACCTTTTCTTGCGGCCGGAACCATCGCGAGAGTTTAGCCTCAATGAGTGTAGCATACTGCTACTGTTCTATGGCCAAGTTGGTCAATTTAAGGTGCTAAGGTCAGTTGGTGCTTAACGACTCCTCAGAAGACCCATATTCTCCTCGTTCCAACACAAGGGATATCGGTACAGACCAAGGTGTCACACCAACGTAGCTACTGCTTCACCCGTGTCGGTCTACGCCGGACAGGTCCCTCACAGTTTATTGCTACTTACCTAAAAAAGGGTACCCCAGATCCGGGTTAGGATCTATGAAACTCCGATACAAGCCCACAAAATTAAAGCATACAAGGCATACAATTGAAAACATAGTGATCTAATCCTAAGGTACACCTCACTTATTAAAAAGTCCCCAGCAGAGTCGCCAGTTCTGTGATCGGTGGGAATAGAACTGACTGTTTTTAGAATGCTGGTTCGCATTTGCGTTTAGCAAAATGTCGCGGTAAGCAAGAGTCGCCACCATCTTTTATTTTCTCCAACAAGGAAAGGACAAAAGCACAGCAAAATTCCTTTTCGAGATGTTTCTCGGGTTCGGGAGGTAGATTATAGAAAGGGAAGGTGTTAGCACCCTTTCTATCTGTGGTTATCCACGGGCTCTTAGGTACTTGCTCACTATGTTTTCAAAATGTTTTGCTTTTCTTGTGTTTGTGGGTTTTGAAAAAGTTTGTTTGAAAACTTCGATTTAACTCTTGTGTCTGTCCTTAAGAGTGTATGAAGTGTTGTTTGAAAACTTTTTTCAGAAAAGTGTAGGTGCGAAAAGTTGTTTTTGTTTTGAAAGAGCAAGTATCTAAGAACCTCTACCTACTCAAAAGAAATTAAGCTGTGTAAATGTCTTTTAGACAGTACTATCCCACTATTGAGAAGTAGGTAGCACCATCGTTGGAGTTTTCGGGTCAATTCGATTATAGGGACATGTGGTCACCAAAGCAATAGTAGGACGCCTTAGTGGTAACCCTAATGTCTTAGATCATTTTTTATCGAGGCAACCGTTTCGAGGCAACTTTGATCTTTAGACAGGAGGGTGACCTCTAAAACACCCTATATTCAATGACCACGTCGAGGCAACCAAGTGAGGCGTACCCTAAGAGTGGCATGTGCGAGTGTGTCAGGTTTCAGTTATGTTATCTTTACACATGTTATGATGAGATACGATTGATTTTAATTTAAGAGAGAAGTCTTGTCATGCATAGCCTAGTTAACTTACATCTAGCAGTTAATAGTTGCGGAAAATAAAGCTAAGCTATTACAAGGCATCGGGTATTTACATCGCCAAAAACAACCCTTGAAAAGTAAATTGCGGGAAACTAAAGAAAAGCGATAAAAAGTCCTAATTAAAGCTATTACATCCTCGGAGCAATTACATAATAATGGATCAAAAATAATAGGAATCAAAATCACACGCGCGAGAAAAAATTGAATCGGAGAGTTTTTTAGGGTTTTGACCCTTTTTTGAGAAAGGAGTTTTTTTGCACTTAATTAAATTAATCCTAAACTAATTAATTAATAAAATAAAAAAAAGATATTTTTGAGTTTTTTATGTTTTAAGGAAAATAAAAATAAAAATAATTAAAATTGTCAAAAACCCTAATTCTATGTTGATTTTAAATTATTGCAAAAAAGGTTAGAATTATCCTAATTAAAGCTAAATTAATTATGTTAGTATTTATTTACAAAAATAATAAAAGGGTGAAATTAATTTTAATAAATAATAATAAAAAATATTATATTTTTAGTTTTCTGATTTTATTATGAAAATATTAATTGGGTTAATTAAATAATAATAATAATAATAAAAACAATTAAAATGAAAAAAATATAAAAAAAGAAAAGAAAAGAATGAACCCAGGGGGTGATGGGCCCAAAGAGGAGGTGTTTCTGGAATTCTGAAGCCCAATAATGCTCAAGCCTGTTTGACTTTCTGGGATATCCACACGCTTGTTGACTAAGGACTATGGTGGTCCTTCAATTTTGGCCATTGGATCCAGGCTTGGAGACACCTGGCGCCTGGAAATTGGAGGTGTATGATGGACCTCACTTTGAAGCTTACACATGAATACCTGAAAAATAAAAGCAACAACGTTTTGGGGGACCTGGGATTCGAACCCAGGTCTCAAGGGATAATTCCTCAATGCTTTTGCCAACTGAACTGGAACGCGCGTTTGTTTAATGGATGGAGAGAGAATATTATATACAAAAACAAATATTATGCTGTAACACAAAAAATAACGCGCGCCTTTTTTGAATTAGCTAACCAGGTGCTAACACCTCATCATCTTCTTCATTCGTTCTGCATAAATAATATTAGATAGCGGGGGTTTTTAACCCCCACTATTCATCTGCACGAAAAATAGCGATTAGAACCACAGGGATCATAAATATTTCGCGAGGGGTGGTTCTTGTTCGTCTTGTTCTCACGATTTCACTCATATATCTCACTGGTTCCAATTTTTATGGGTTTAGAAAGCCCTAATTGGAAGCTCAAGAACCCTAGAATTTCAGTTATGGCATCTTTTGATTCAGGGCGTTATAGCTCAATTAAATATTACCATTAGCTTCGTATGGTTCCTAACAACACAAATCAAAACAAAAGCATGTTAAATATGCATGAATTAAGAAATACAATTCTGAATAAAAAAAGCAAACCATGAAACTGTGTGCAACGATTCTTTGAGCTTTGGTGCGTGAATTCAATTGCAAAACGTTCCTGACACTTCCTGCAAGGTGTTTGAATTAAAAGCACGCCTTGAATTGGCCTGGAATGCAAGAACAAATTTTCAATTTTCTTGGAATTTCTTGAATTGGCTATGGTTTTTTCTGCAGCTTTTTCACGTCCATTAGGTCAGGGTCAGCATGCTTATGTATAAGGCAATTGAATTAGGTCAAAAAGCTGGGCCAATATCCATTACATTGATGTTTGAATCCTTGATTGAAAAATCAAATATTCTTGATTTTCATGATTGAACAAACTTGCCAAAATTGGATGTTTTTGTATCTTTGACTTTGTGCACGAATTTGCCAGCATGTTTAGGTCATATTTGCTTCACAAAAAGATTTAAAAAATCAAGTCTTCTATTTTCCTATAATTTAAATTAGTTAAATGAATTAATATCAATTAAAAATCCAATTAATCAATAAAAATAAGAAAATAAATTCAATTAGGCTTGATGGGTCGTGCATAGGTCACGGGTGAAGTTTCAAGAAGATATTTGAGGCCCATTAGCAAAAAGAAGGTGTTTTGAGCAAAGTTGACTTTTGCAAATTCATGAAAATTTTCCAACTTCTCCAATGCACAACTTGCTCAATTTTGATCATATGACCATGTTCTTGGACATTTTGGAAAGCTCTTGAAGTCCTCTAACCAATGCCTTTGGTCCCATGTCTTTTGGATTTACCAATCTCAAGTTATGGCCTTTGACTCAAAGTGTACTTTTGTTGACTTTTGAATTTGACCTATAATGTAAAAATTGGTAACTTCTTGTGAGAGCATTTTCTGATCTTGGAGTGTGAAGATGGATTGTAGGAAATTGCATCCTCTTCAAAATGAGTCTTGGATGGAATTCTTCTGACAAACCATGAAAAAGTTATGCCCTGGTCAAGATACAGTTGACTTTTCTGCTGTCCAAAAATAGTAACTTTTGCACCTTGATGATTTTTTGAGCTATTCTTGATGAATCATGATCAAGACTTGATCAAATGATGATTGTGAACTCAAAATGAGATGTTGACCAAAAATTCTGACTTTTGACTGCAAAATGACCATTTTGCCCTTGCAGTTGACTGTGGGTCAAATGAAGCTTTTGACTGTGCAAATTGGCACTGTGAGTCTTGAAACTTGGCATGTAGGTGCTTGAGAATGTATATAGGCCCTTGAGACTTGATTGAACCATTGAAAACTCCAAATTCCTTGAAAGAACCAAAACCCTAATTTCAGCTGGCTTCGGAAGTGGTTTGACTGTCTACCTCTTGAGCCATTTTGAATAATTTGAAGATCAATCTTGACAAATCTTGAGGAATATGGGAGGGAAAATTTTGGGGTACAACACCCTCAGTTTGATTCCTCCCTGTTACGCTCGCCAGATCGAAGTGAGGAAGACGACCCCCGCAGTCCCTTCTCTCGGGAGATTATGGAGACCCCACTCCCCGTCAGGATGGAGAAGCAACCACCTTTGGCGACATACGACGGTGAGACACACCCCGATTATCACATCGAGAGCATTGATGCGATGTTCAACTACCTCAACACCGGGGGTGCTATCAAGTGCAAACTGTTTCCCATGACTCCGAGGAAAAGTTCCTTGGCATGGTACAAAAGTATCTCCCCAGAGTCAGTCACCTCCTGGAGGGATCTGAAGACCCAATTCACTAGAAATTTCACCGGCTCTCGGCGACACCCGAAGAATTAAGCGTCTCTCGAGGCTATCATCCAGGGGAATGATGAACCCCTTCGAGCGTACATCGAGTGGTTCAATCGATAGGTCATCCAAGTCCCCACGACTGGTCGGATAAAGAGATACCTGCTCGAGAAAGGACTGCAAATTGGCAACAATTTCATAAGGGAAGTCAGTATCGATACTCCCAAGTCGTTAGATGAACTCCTCCACAAGGCCCGGGCCTACATCACATACAAGGAGAAGGAGGCCTTCAGCAATGCTCGCGACTCGAGAAACCGTGAAGGGACTAGAGCCCCAAAGTATGATGACATCGTGCCTCCTCGACAAGGTGAAGATAAGAAAATAGATGAGAGGCCATGCGACTTCCACGAGCACAGAGGTCCAACGAGCTGCATTACTGAATACACTTTGCTGACCACTCTTTGTAAGCGCATCCTCGCCGAGTGTATCAACTCTGAATTCAAACAAGGTGGTGATTAGTTTCCTAGGGCTACACCCTCTAAGGTAAATGTCAAAAAGACTAAGTACCACGATTTGCATAGGAACCACAGTCATGTCACTAAAGACTGCATCCATATCAAGGATGAAATTGAAACCCTCATCAAAGAAGTTCGTCTGAGGCAGTACACCAAGAGAAGCGAGCCTCCCCGACAAGAGTGTCGTGAGATAAATAGGTTCAAGGAAGAAACTCCACCCTCCAATGACGCTCTTAATCTGCAGGTCGCCTTGTGTGTCTCCCGACCGAAGGACTTCTTTTTCTCTGAGGAGGAAGACATGCCCATCTCCACTCATAGTACTCGGGAGAGATTCTCACCGCCATGGTCATATCCGACGAGGGGTTTAACAAGACTATTATCGGGTCAGTGAAGAGAAAGTTCGAGGAGCTGATCGACGCAAGCTCAGTTTGGAACACAACTCTCGACAAGTTCCGAGGAAAATATGATCCCAACCCCTTTTATCTTGAAGAACTGTCGGGTTGAGCACCAAACTCCAACATCCCTCTGTTGGCAAGTGAAAAGATGGAAAATTTGGACATCCACCGAGTTCATGTTAATCAAGAGAGCTCCGTCAAAATGATGTACGTACACCTGCTCAATACTCTCCAGCTCGACCACACCCACTTGATACCATACGTGGGCTATAATATATAGGGTTTTAATGGAATGACCATCAAGCCTTGGGGTTACATCGAGCTACTGGTCACCTTCGGGGAAGAAGCAATGGCCAGACAATCATTGTCTGTTTCCTGGTTATTTAGTTCCCGTCCTTATACAACTGCATCTTGGGAAGGCTAACGCTGGCCTAGCTTACCATCGTGCCATCCACAGTCTATTTGAAGATGAAGTACTACACAGATAAGGGTCCCATCATCACCATGCACGGAAATATTGAGGCCGTGAGAAGATGTTTCCAAGCAGCCGCTAAAGGACATAATTCAATCGGCACATTGCCCAAGACTTTTGCCAACAAATAAGCCTGAGCAGCGGACAACAAGCCAACCCCAACAATGAGACAGAAGTCACCTCACGTCAGCTCAGTAAACCTCGACACCTGCTTCACTAAAGATGAGCTGAAAGAAGAGAAGAGGGAGGAAGGAGGTGCCCGACCCGCTAACAACAGGTAGCCTCTCCATCCTATGTGCCTCATCCCAGATGGAGACTTTAAAGTCATCCTCATCGATAATGATCCGAGCAAAGGTGTGGAGATTGGATTAGGGCTCCCTGACTTAGCGGGGAAATAACTCAAAGCATGCTTAAGGGAGAATGTTGATATGTTCGCATGAAGGGCTGCTGAGATGCTCGAACTTAACCCTGAGGTCGCCTACCATCAACTGACCATAGATCCATCCGCTAGGGAAGTAGTTCAACGTAGGCATAGGCAGTCTCCTGAAAAAGCAGAGGCTGCTGAAAAAGCTGTAAAAGACCTCCTATAGGCAAATTTTATTTCTAAGGCTAAGTATACAACATGGTTGTCTAACATTGTATTGGTAAAAGAATCTAATGGAAAATGGAGAATATGCATTGACTATACCCATCTCAACAGGGATTTCCCCAAAGATGCATACCCACTGCCTAACACTGATAGACTAATAGATAATTCTGCAGGTTATAAAATTTTATCATTCATGAATGCATATTCAGGTTACAACCGGATACCCATAGCGAGAAGCGACAAACATTGCACCATGTTCATAACCGAGTCAGGAAACTAATACTATAACGTAACGCCCTTCGTCCTGAAAAACACTGACGCTACTTATTAACGAATGATGAACAAAGTTTTCCAAGGAGAGATCAAGGATATGCTCGAAGATTTTGTTTGAAAATGTACTTTGTATGGTTTTGAAAGTATTTTGAAAAGGCGCCATCGTTTAGGAAAACTTCGTAATAGTTATCGTTCGTAAGAACGTATACAAAGTGTTGAGCTTTTGAAAATGTTTCAAGTTTGGAAAATGTTTTGAAAGTGTCTTTGAAAGTGTTGGTGTTTATTTTGAAATTAAGCAAGAGTGTTTGATTTGAAATTGAGCAAGAAACTAGGAAAAATCTACCTACTCAAAAGTCTTTGTTCATTTCTTCCTTCCTTTAATATTGTTATCTTACCATTGATTTGGTAAGAAGCCCTATCTTTGGATGTAAAGGGACGGGCATGGGTCATCGTATAGCCATGATAACAATGTTGTAAGATATCTTAGCATTTTCCTTTAAGGGGCTAAGATCATTTTGAAAGGCAACTTTGATAGTGTCATCGAGGGACTATGATCTTGTATTTTTTATTTGCTTTTTACTAAGATAACCCACATGCATAACATGGCCATTTTTGTAAGGCAACAAAGTGGAATTACCCTAAGGGTGCAAGTGTGCTAGTGTGTTTGATTTACATGCTTGTTTATCTTGAATTAGGGTTTGTTAACTTGTTGATTTTATCTTTCCATACAAACCCTAATTTACTAGCATTTATATAAAGCGATAAATTGCGGAAAGTAAAAATACTAAGTTATTACATCATTAGGGGGGGATATACAAATTTACAAATGGGGATTTACAAGAAAGTTAAACCTAATTAATTATTACAACCATATTGAATAAATGTACAAGAATTAAATAAATAATGTACAAATGCAAAATGGAAAAAGAAATGATTTTTGTTTGGTTTTCATGAAAGGGGTTTTAACCTAATTAAGAGAGATGATTAATTAAAAATTAAATAAAAATTAAACCTAAGTTAAATAAGAAAGAAATTAAGTTGAAGAAATGTTTTTAGGGTTTTTTTTTATGAAAGGTTTTAAATTAAGGAAAATAAAACGAAAATTAATTAATTAAAAAAAACCTAAGTTCTAAGTTAATTTTAATTAAGAAAATAAATAATTAAACCTAAGTCTAGATATTAATTATCAAAAAGAAATTAATTATTAAGAGAAATGTTTTTTAGTTTTTTTGTTATAAGAAAAATAAAATATAAATGAGCATTTTTTAAATATGTAAATAAATAAATAAAATATTTTTTTGGAATTTTTATTAATAAAAAAAATAAAATAATAATAATAATAATAATAATAATATTAAAGAAGATAAAAAATAATGAAATAAAAAAGAAAATGAAATAATAAAGAAAAATGGACCAGGGGTGCAAAAGTGAAACAAGGGTTAGAAGAAGCAGAAAAGCAAAAGCCCAATGGTGAGGGGCCCAAGCGCTGCTTGCAAACAAAAAAGAGAAACAGAAAAATATGAAAAAAAGACAAAACGGACGCTGGGGCTTGAACCCAGGTCCTAAAGGTGAAAGGCGCGCGCTTTAACCACTGGGATGGTAATACATCTGTTGATATAAACAAAACAATAAATATATAATCTGTTAAGTCCTGAATTAACTTCATCTTCAACCTCCATCCAGAGAACCCGTAACTCATTCATTTCTCATCCATTTACAAAACTTCCAACATCAAACTTAGAAATTTCCTCATGATTCTGAATATGTAAATAACTTAAGCTAATTCTCAAAGATGAGCATGAATTTCTAACAGTACCAAATTCTGACCTAAATATTTTCAGAGGTTCAAATTCAAAATTCTCCCTACTCAAGCAACATAAATTAAATCTATGGATATGTATAGTTTCAGGGCAATGATGTCTACATTTTATCTTCACAAATGCAAGCTTAACAATGCCTAAATGAAAAGATAGAAGTTCAAGAAAAATACCTCAAAACTGGAAATCGTGAAATGAGTTTGATCTTGATTCAAGGTGCTGCAATGATCAGGTTATCTTCCTTGAGTCTCTAGGAAGCTAATGCAATGCTTAGCTTGAGTTGAGAGTGGCTGAAATGGTCTGGAAAAGTCCAACTGCAATACTTTGTTTTTGGCTATGGAAGTTGATGAAGATGATGTTACAGTCGTGTAACAAGGTGTGGGATGGTTTGTATTTGATATAAGGGAGCTTTAGAAACCAAAAGGCCAAATAACGCACGAAGGAGATATGAGTTTGATGTGTAAAGTCAGAACTTGCACAATAATGGTGTTTTGAAGCAATTTCTGGCTAGAGGGAGTTTGAGAGTGTTTCAGGGTGTTCAAGCTCGTCTTCTAGCTCACAAATAGCGCCTCTATTTATAAGCAACAAGTTTGGA
This sequence comes from Vicia faba, assembly GCA_948472305.1. Taxonomy (NCBI): domain Eukaryota; kingdom Viridiplantae; phylum Streptophyta; class Magnoliopsida; order Fabales; family Fabaceae; genus Vicia; species Vicia faba. The sequence goes on along the minus strand of OX451735.1, from coordinate 1,283,559,161 downwards.
GACTTGTTGATCAGAATTCAAAATCACAAGTTTAAGCATAACATGTGATTTTTTAGAAATCCAAGTTTCAAAGTCTTGTGTACTTGCTAAGATAGAGTATTTATGCTTTAAACACACTTGCTTATGACTTTATAGATGGAGTGTGATTAGAGGGGACAAGTTAGAGGCTCAAGAATTGACTTTGTGCATAAAGCTTGCTTTTCAAGAATGGAATGGTAACTTTGTGCCATAAATGGAAATGCAACTTGGATAATGGCTCAAAGGCTTGGAACAAAGCTATAATAGATTTGTAAACATTTAATTATAGAGTGAAAAACAAGTTTGAGGCATGCAAAGCAAAGATTATGCAGCCTAGCATGGATTTGGTTCATGTGTTCTTCACAAAATGGCTTGTAATTCAAGTTTGAAAACCCTAACTTCTTACCTTCGATTCTCCTTGCTCAAACATGATCTCAATGAGTTCTTGGACATTTTAGAAAGCTTGTAACATCCTATACAACCCCTATGTTGTACATTTTTGAATATTCATCTTGAACCTATGTGAAAAATTTCCATGAAGTTAGGTCAAAATCCTGTCCAAACTAGGGCAAAATTTCACTAAGTTTCCAAGTTTCATGAACATGTATTCTTAAAATCATAACTTGAAATACATGAATTTCTAGGATAAGTTGTTTTCTACAATGTTTTAGATATCATTTATATCTAAAACTTTCATGTTGGAAGTTTCCTTTGAATCATCTTGCATCATGGTGAAAATTTTGCTCAAAGTTATGAATAAATATGAATTTTCCAACACAGAAAAATTTCTAAGTTTAGAAATTTTGACTTTTCAAAATGAAATCTTGACTTTTTAATTTCTTGATGAATAAGTTTCATATTTTGACATGTTTTGATGAATTGTGATCTTTGATACTTGATTTTGACCAAAAAGTCAAAGTTTGACTTTTCAATGTACAATTGACTTTTCATCAGTTGACTAAAAATCAACTGTCAATCAATTGATCTTGAGGAAAGTTTTGATCCATGCCATTAGATCAAAATTATGCATTTGAATCCTTGAGATAATGTCTCAAACTAATAAGTCATTTGCTAGGTCAAAAATCAGAAATTGCACCTTCTCAGTTAAAACCCTAATTTCTTATTTTGCCCTTTTGATGATCTGATCAAATTTCTTGAGGAATTGTGACCCAAACTTGATCAAATGACATATGTGAGTTAATAATGTTGATATGGATAAAAAATTATGAAGTTTGACTATAAATTGACCATAGTTGACTTTTTCCCCAATACAACTGATTTTAGGTCAATTGATCAATTGACTGAGCAAAAATGTGATCCAAGACTTGAAACTTGACATGAGCAATCTTGAGGGTCCAAAATTTATCCATGAAAGTAATATGGGGCATTAAGAGTCCATTTATCCTTGTGCAATCCCAAACCCTAATTTTCAGTCATCAGTACTTAAGGAGGTGTCTGGAGCTGATCAACCCTTGTGCAGTCTTGAACCAAAGGAGATCTTGTGAGATATTAATTGAGAAATGAGAGGGAAAGTTTTGGGGTACAACATATGCCCCTGTTCAATCTTCTTAAACTTGAAGAGTTAGATTGGCGGATCCGCCATTCGTGACTTGAAGGTGGAAAATGATTGAACACTAGAGTGCCCAGAAATTTGCACTCGAAGATGGATTGGGAATGAGCTTATAGATGCCATTTGGAGGAATGATGGTGAACACTGGAAGAAGTATCAACATAAAAATTTGGTTGATTTATACTAACACTTGATGTTTTACCTGTGGGAAAAAAGGTTAGTTAAACGCAGATGTATGCATGATGTTCACAAGATGAATGAGATCATGCTAGATGCATTTGGTATGTATATGCTATGATGTATGAATGTGGGATGCATGTTTTTGTTTAGGAAAATAAATCCCTGACTACTGCTGAGGAATTCCTGGGAAGTTGAATCCCAGATTGCTGTTGGGGATGAAGAGTATACATATCTTCAAACTTTGTTGAAAGGATGCTTTCGCTGGGGAATATCTCTTGAATGCTAGATGTTATCTGATCGGGTCCAGGCTTCACAACTTGCTGAGGATGAGGAAGTTAACTGTTATCTGGTCAGATCCAGGCTTCACGGTAACTTACTGGGGAAGAACAAATTAACTATTATCTGGTCAAATTCTAAGCTTTGTAGAAAATTTCTTGAAGTTGAATTGTCATCTGGTCGAATCCAGGCCTCACAACAACTTGCTAGGGATAAGGAAGTTGTCTGTTATCTGGTCAAATTCCAGGTTTTGCAGTAACTTGCTAGAAAAGATGAAGTTGAACTGATATATGGTCGGGTCCAGGCTTTATAGTAACTTGCAATGGTAACTACTATCTGGTCGGGTCCAGGCTTCATAGTTTTTTTTGAAGACTTATACTATTATCTGGTCGGGTCCAGGCTTCATAGTGTCTTTTTAGGAATTGTAGCTAGTTGTTATCTGGTCGGGCTCTAGGCTTCACAATAACTTGCTTGAAAACGGATATCTGGTCGAATCCAGGCTTTGCATATTTCTGAGGTGGATGAGGTTAATTGTTATCTGGTCGGGTCCAGGTTTCACAATAAACTTCTTGGGGATTTAATTGTTATTTGGTCGGATTCTAGGTTTCACAACAAATTTCTGAGGGGAATTGTTATCTGGTCAGATCCAGGCTTCACAATAACTTATTGGGGTATAGGCAAACTCTACTGGGGAAAAGAAGTTAAACCTTGGTCTGGTTGAGTCCAGGTTCTTCTATATCTTAAACTATTATCTGGTCGGGTCCAGATTTCATAGTATTTGAAAGGTTTTCACCATTATCTGGTCGAGTCCAGGCTCTATAGTGACTTGAGAAGTTTACTATTATCTGGTCGAATCCAGGTTTCATAGTAGTTTGAAAGTTGTACTAATATCTGGTCGGGTCCAGGCTTCATAGTATCTTTTGGAGATAGTAAAATTTTTGTAGACGACTTTACTGGGGATTAGGGGTTGTGGCCCATATGATTTGCAATAGTCTGAAAGATAAACTCAAACTGGAAAGTGTAGACTCAGTCTGGGAGGACAAACTCAGCTTGGGGAGGACACACTTAGCTGGGGATAACAGGCTCAGCTGGGGAAGATAGACTATGCCGGGGAATACAAACTCGGCTGGGGAGGATAGACTAAGCTGGGGAATTTTGTGGTTTCTCAATTGTTGCATGTTGGGGAAATAAACCATGTTGGAGAAATAAACCCTGTGTATGAATACTCGGTGAACTGCTGATGAAGTGAGTTCTTTGAGGAAGAGATCCACAAGGCTTCTACTTGTAGGATTCAACTTAGCTGGGGAGAGAGATGCCGAGAGATTGAGGCTCTGGATGGGGATTATCCTATGCAAAGAGATTTTATGGGTAACTTTGTTAAGGAATGTTTTATTGTAACCGTCTTGTGGGGATAATGAAAATGAAATAACTTTGTGGGGATATTCCATATACATTAAAGAGATGTTTGTTACTGCTTATCTGGACACACGTGCCAAATAGTTTTAATTATGTTCATATGCATATGCTCGTTCAATTTTAGTCATTGGACAATTTTCGCATTCAAAATAAAACAAAAAGTTTTCACTTCAAAATATATTTATATTGATATTTTTTCCATGAATATGCGTTTTTGTACAAAGAGACGGAGATCCTAGTAAGAGGAAATCATCGAAAGGAAAACAAGAATTGAAAACAAAAAACAAATAGCCATGTGAAATGATCTCATTACATTCCAACTCTACTACTGCCCCAATGTCTTCGAATGCCCCTTGTCATTGACAGAAGTTGATTGGATTGATATTGGACCATTTGAAATCGGACCTTGGTGATAAATTTGACAGTGGTGATTCCACGGGACATAGTCATACGCTTTCAATTCTTAACTTTTTCCTAGATCGCCCTTCTGGGTTTTCAGCCCACCAGGATACCCATTTTTTCCCAAGTCGCCCTTTCGAGTTTTCAACTTGTCGGGTGTATAATATTTTGCATATATCCCTAATTTTTGCCTAAACCTTTTGGTTTGCCAGGATGCCCTTATTTTGCCTAGGTGTGTCAACCTAGCGGGTCTCTTATGCGTAGTATTTTTTGACTATGTTCACGTTTATAGGATGTGGGAAGTCTTCACCATCCATGGTAGTCAGCATCATGGCACCTCCAGAGAACACTCTCTTGACAACAAATGGCCCTTCGTAGGTGGGGGTCCATTTGCCTCTGGGGTCGCCTTGTGGCAAAATGATGCGCTTTATCAGCAAGTCGCCAGCTTGATATACTCGAGGGTTTATCTTTCTATTGAAAGCCTTGATCATACGTTTTTGGTACGTATGACCATGACAAACAGCAGCCAGTCACTTTTCATCCATCAAGTTCAGCTGATCCAATCTCGTTTGAATCCACTCGTCTTCGCCTAATCCTGCCTCATTCATAATCCTTAGTGAGGGAATCTGAACATCCACTGGCAGAACAACTTCAATGCCATAGACTAGAGAAAAGGGAGTTGTCCCAATTGATGTTCTAGCTGAAGTACGGTAGCCATGAAGAGCAAACGATAACATCTCATGCCAGTCCTTATAGGTTACTACCATTTTCTGCACAATCTTCTTGATATTTTTGTTGGCTGCTTCGACTGCGCCATTCATTTTAGGTCTATAAGGAGAAGAATTGTGATGCTTGATCTTAAACTGAGTGAAAAGCTCAGTAATCATAGCATTGTTGAGGTTAGTCCCATTGCCGGTGATGATCCTTTCGGGGATACCATAGTGGCAGATGAGGTTATGTTTGATGAATCTAACTACCACATTCTTGGTGACTGGGGCAAACGAGGCGGCTTTGACCCATTTGGTGAAGTAGTCGATAGCGACAAGAATGAACCGATGTCCATTGGAAGCGGCGGGCTTGATTTCTCCAATCATTTCAATGCCCCACATTACAAATGGCCACGGAGCGGTCATGGCGTTCAAAGGGATAAGAGGCACATGGACCTTGTCAGCATAGATTTGGCATTTGTGACAAGTTCTTGAATGTTGATGGTAATCAGTATCCATTGTTAACCAATAGTAACCAGCTCTTAAGATTTTCTTGGCCATCTTATGTCTGCTTGAATGAGTACCAAAGAGACCATCGTGCATGTCTTCCATAATTTCCCCTGCCTCCTTCTTGTCCACACATCGGAGTAGAGTAGAGTCATGGTTGCGCTTGTACAATATTCTGTTGCTTAGGAAGAATTTGGCTGCAAATCTTCGTAAGAACTTTCTGCCATTGATGGATTCTCCCTCGGGATATTCTTGTGCTTCGAGATATCTCTTCACCTCATGATACCACGGCTTTTCTGCGTTAGTGTCAAGCTCACAGCAGTGTGCGAGTTCGTCGAATCTCTCAATGGTAATCATAGGGGCTTCATTATCCCATCTGACCTTGAACATTGAAGACATGGTTGCCAAGGCGTCAGGCAGCTGATTTTCTTCCCTAGGGAAATGCTCAAAGGTGATCTCTTCGAAGTAGGGAATTAGAGATAACACAAGTTACTTGTAAGGGATGAGATTAGGGTTTTTAGTGTCCCAATCTCCTTTTACTTGGCTAATTAATAGAGCGGAATCCCCAAACACATTCAAATGCTTGATCCTTAAGTCAATGGCAGCTTTTGGACCCAAAATGCACGCTTCGTACTCGGCCATATTGTTTGTGCAATCAAAGCATAGTCTAGCAGTGAATGGAATGTGGCAACCTTCAGGAGATATGATTACATCACCAATTCTTTTACCTAAGGCGTTGGAAGCCCCATCGAAGACCATAGTCCATCGGGATCCTTGTTCAGGTCCGTCACACGGTCCAGGTTTCGCATAGTCGATCACAAGTATGATGTTCTCATCAGGGAAGTCAAAGTTCATAGTCTGATAATCATCGACGGCTTGATGGGCCAAATGATCTGCTAGTACGCTTCCTTGGATGGCCTTTTGAGTCGTGTATTAGATGTCGTACTCAGTCAAGATCATTTGCCATCTGGCTATCCTTCTGGAGAGGGCAGGTTTCTCGAAGATGTACTTGATTGGGTCCATCTTAGAAATCAACAGAGTGGTATGAGTCAACATATACTGTCTTAGCCGGCGAGCAGCCCATGCTAGAGCACAACAAGTTTTCTCCAGCAGTGAATATCTGGTTTCACAGTCGGTAAACTTTTTGCTCAGGTAATAAATTGCATGCTCTTTTCGGCCAGACTCGTCATGTTGGCCCAAAACACACCCCATAGAGTTCTCTAGTACTGTCAAGTACATGATCAAGGGTCTTCCTTCAACTGGAGGCACGAGAATAAGAGGTTCTTGTAGATATTCTTTGATTTTGTCGAAGGGAGCTTTGCATTCATCATTCCATATGACTACCTGATCTTTCTTCAAGAGTTTGAAGATCGGCTCAGAAGTGGTAGTCAAGTGAGATATGAAGTGGGCGATATAATTGAGACGACCCAAGAATCCTCTAACTTCCTTTTTAAAATGAGGCACTGGCATTTATTGGATGGCCTTTACTTTGGTAGGATCAAATTTAATGCCTTTATTGCTGACAACGAAACCTAGAAGCTTTCCAGATCGAACTCCAAATGTGCACTTGTTAGGGTTTAACCTTAACTTGTACTTTTTCAACCTCTCGAATAGCTTGTACAGGTGATCGAGATGTTCCTCTTCAGTTTGTGATCTGGCAATCATATCATCCACATATACCTCTATTTCATGATGGATCATATCATGAAACAAAGCTACCATAGCTCTTTGATATGTTGCCCCTGCATTCTTCACTCTAAACGGCATGACCTTATAGTAAAAGGTCCCCCACTACGTGACGAAAGTTGTCTTCTCCATGTCTTCTGGAGCCATCCTTATTTGATTATAGCCTGAGAAGCCATCCATGGAGGAGAAGAATTTATGCTGAGCAGTATTATCAACCAAGACGTCAATGTGTGGTAGAGGGAAGTCATCCTTGGGGCTTGCCCTATTCAGATCCCTATAGTCTACACAAATGCGAACTTTTCCGTCTTTCTTTGGTACTGGCACTACATTGGCAACCCATTGGGGATAGGATGTCAAAGCTAGGAACCATGCATCAAATTGTTTCATCACTTCAGCTTTAATCTTTTCAGACATATCAGGACTCATGCAAGGAACCTTTTGTTTGACAGGAGGGCAATCTTCTTTTGTCGGCAGACGATGAACTATAACGTCGATATCAGACCCTGGCATATCTTCATACAAACAAGCAAACACTTCCACATAGTCATGCAACAGTTGAACCAACCTGCTCTTGACATTGTCTTCTAAGTTAGCCCCGATCTTAACCTTTCTCTTGTCTGTCTCAGTACCCAGATTGATGACTTCAACTGACTCTTCGTGCGACTGAATAGCTTTTTCCTCTTGTAATAGAATTCTGGCTAGTTCTCCCGGTATATCACAATCTTTCTCACCTTTGTCTTTGGCTTGGTTAATTGGACATTCGAAGTCATATTCGGAAACAGTAGAGTCATTGGCAATAGGATCCATAGTGGATGAGGACCTGCAAGAGAGTGTGTGTGTGTGTGCATGTAAGATACATGGCTATTTGAAAAAATGTATTTAAAGAGAAGAAAGACAATGAACACAAAGATTTGAATGCAAAAGAGTCCAATGATTTGTATTGAATGATCATATTATTAGATGAACATAAATAAAACCCTTGACAAATGGACCAAAGTGCCCCGGGCCAGGCACATGGCTTAAAAGTCATTATTAAATATTACAGACAAAATTTTCTTGAATTGAAAGAAAATCAATAATAAGTAGATTACTCCTCAACGAAGGAGATAGGCACGAAGTCATTTGCATGCCAATTCTTCAACTCCGTTGTAGTTGGATACACCCAATCTTCAAATGCAGCTTCTTCCTCTGAATCACCCACAGCATTAACTTCATAGATTCTAATGCAGAGAGGTGGATTTCCTGCACGAGCATGCCTCACTTCCTTCTGAGCTTTGACGGTGAAGCCCAAACCAAACTTGTCCGCTTTAAATGGGATATCGAGGAGTTTCCCCCAAGTATCACAGTTTCCTTCTTCAATTTCTGCACGAGCATCTTTGACTGAAACCATCTTCGGGATGACTTTAACAACTTTCGACTCTTTAGAGGAACATTTGGTAGCAGTAATCATTGGTGTTTATAAGACAATTTTATCATCTTCTTGCAAACATTGCATCTACATATCACGCATCATCATATAACAGGTACTCTATAAGCCGATTTTATCATCTTCTTGCAAACATTGCATCTACATATCACGCATCATCATATAACAGGTACTCTATAAGCCGATTTTATCATCTTCTTGCTGTTTATTTCAGTAAAAGATGGATCTAGAATATACTGTCAAGGAACTCCAAGCTCAGAATTCCCAATTCCAAGAAACGCTATTGAACTTAGCCCAGGGGTAGAAAGAGATGATGGCGCTCATCGCCAAAAAGAAGACGACTCGGAAGCTAGTTGCTATCCTTAACATGGGAAGAAGATTCAAATGTTATTGTAATACGGTGGGAGAACTGACTTTTGGTCTTACATTTTATCGCAAATGTTGCGGATAGCAAGAATCGCCACCAAATTTTCTTTTATCCAACAAAGCAAAGGGTGAAAAGAACTGGAAAGACCTTTGAGAATTTTCTGAGTAAGGGGGTAGGTTATGAAAATGGAAGATGTTAGCACTCTTTTCATTCTTAGTTATCTACGGGCTCTTAATTTCTAGCTCACTTTTGAAAATTCTTTGTGAATGTGTAGGTTTGAAAATATTTTGAAAATTCCTAAGTTCGACAACTTTGTAAGGATCTCGTATCAGTTGAGAACGCATACAAAGTGTTTGTTTTAAAAATATTTCAGAAAAGTGTTTGTGTAAAAAAGAATGTTTTTGTGAGCAAGTGATTAAAAGATATCTACCTACTCAAAAGTCTTTTGCATTATTTTCCTCTTCCTTTAGATAGTCTTGTCCTACCATTAGTTAGAAGGAAGCCCTATCATTGGATGTTTAAGGGACATGCGCAGGTCATCGTACAGTCATAAAGGAAACTTGTAGGATGCTTTAGCAATTTGTAGTAAGGGACTAAGATCGTTTACCGAAGGAAGCATCAAAGGGTCATCGAGGGACTACGATCTTTTAACAAAGGGTCTTTGCTAAAGCGTCTCACATTCGAGGAATATGACTGCTTTTATCTGAGGTAACAAGTGAGGTTACCCTAGAGGTGCGAGTGTGTGAAGTGTGTTGTGATTAAATTATTTTAATCTTTAAGATTAGGGTTAGCTATTGTTTGATTTTATGTCTTGCCATACACGCCTAATTACTATACAGTTATATATAGACATAATTATAAGTGCAGAAAGTAAAATGCGGGAAGATAAAACCTAAGCCATTACAATGCTTCGGGGATGGGGGTTACAAACCATAAAAATGGGAGGAAAATAGTAAACTCTAATTAAAATTTATTACAACCCATTAGCAATTACATAAATTGGGAAAAAGACCAAGGCAAAAATAAAGTACGCGAAGCGGTAAAAATAGAAATGGGAAAAGAAATTGTTTTTTTGTGATTTTTTGACGGGAAAGAGGTTTTGATGATTAAATTAGTTTTGACTAAGAATAAAATAAATTATTGATTAAAACCTAAAAGTATAATTAATTTGATATTGTGATCGGTGGGAATGAGAACTGACTGTTTTTTAATGCTGGTTCACGTTTGCGTTTGTTTTTGCAAAGTGTCGCGGTAAGCAAGAGTCGCCACCGTCTTTTATTTTATCCAACAAGGAAAGGAAAAAAGCACAGAAAAATTCCTTTTCGAGATTGTTTCTCGGGTTCGGGAGGTAGATTATAGAAAGGGAAGGTGTTAGCACCCTTTCTATCCGTGGTTATCCACGGGCTCTTAGGTACTTGCTCACTATGTTTTCAAAAGATTGCTTTTCTTTGTGATTGTGGGTTTTGAAAAGAGTTTTTGTTTGAAACTTCGATTTGACTCTTGCTTCTGTCCTCAAGAGTGTAATGAAGTGTTTTGAAAACTTTGTTCGAAAAGTGTAAGTGTGAAAAGTTTTGTTTTGTTTTTAAAATGAGCAAGTACTTAAGAACATCTACCTACTCAAAAAGGAATTAAATTGTGAAAACGTCCTTTAGACAATGCTATCCCACTATTGAGGAGTAGGTAGCACCGTCGTTGGAGTTTTCGGGTCAATTCGATTTTAGGGACGTGTGGTCACTAAAGCAACGTTAGGGCGCTTTAGTGGTAATCCTAATGTCTTAGATCATTTTTATCGAGGCAACCATTTCGAGGCAACTTTGATCTTTGGACAGAAGGACGACCTCTAAAACATCTTATACTTAATGACCACAATTGAGGCAACCAAGTGAGGTGTACCCTAGGAGTGGTATGTGCAAGTGTGTCAATTTTCAGTTTATGTCATCTTTGTACATGTCATGGTAAGCTACTGTTGATTTTAAGTTAAGAATTAATCTTGTCATACAATCATAGTTAGCATACATCTAAGCAGTTATATGTACAGGAATTTAAAGTGCGGAAATTGTAAATCCTACGCTATTACAAGGCTTCGGGGAGGGGGATTATTTACATGTCCAAAAATTGGGGAAATAAAAGCAGTAAAAAGGGTCTTAGTCAAGCTATTACATCCCAATAAGCAGTTACAATAAAATAAACACGCGCGAATCTGAAAATAAACTCTAAAAATTCTAAGAATAAAATCTTTTTGTTGTTTTATCTTATTTTGGGAAAATGATCTAAATCTATTTAATTTTAGTTTTTGAGAAAATTTTAAGATAATTAAGAGATTAATTAACAAAGTTAATTTTAATAGAAAAAACTAACCTAATGTTTTTGTGATTTTTTTGATTTTAATGTTAATTAAAAAGATTAAAAAAAAAAAGTCAATGAAAACAAAAATAAAATACAAGGGGGGGATCCTTCGATCCAGGGAAAAAGGAGTTTCGACCCAGGGAGGGAAATGGTCCTTTCTATTGGGCCAGACAGTGAGGCGTGAGTAGCCTTCGATCCAGGGAAGAGGATTGACCTTCGATTATGAAGGTCATGGCTTTCGATCCAGGAATGAGATGCCTCATTCGATCCAGCATGCTAATGGGTTCGATCCAGAGAAGGGCTCTCATTCGATCTGCAAAAGCATGTTAGCGAAATAAAATGCAGGGCTTGGGTATTGAACCCCAGGCCCTTCGATCCTGCGCTTGCTGGGTTTTTTCAGGCTATGTCTGCAGCAAGTGTTAGCAAACGAAAAATATGACCTGGGTGCCAAACCCAGGACTTTCGATCCTGTCTAGGATGGCAAATCAAAAATAACAACAAGTAATAATGTGTTATGCAAAATGAAAGGTTTTTTGACAATTTACCCTCTCTTACAGTAGTTGGAACCTTCGATTTGGCACTGGCTGGATGGGAGCACTTTCAATCTGAGGGCTTTTGGGCGTGGGCACCTTCGATCTGAAGGACTGCTTTGGCTTGGAAAATTCTAACAACCTTTGATGGATTGTTTGGGCAGCGTCTCTCCAATGCTTCTGATTTTCCTGCAGAGTTTTGTGTGTGATTTTCGTTGTATATTTTCGTGTGTGTTAATGTATGCTGGCCTCTGTATTTATAGGGGTGTGAGGGTGCAGTAACGGCAAGAGACAACCATTAAACAGGCCATTAAATGCCATGAGACAAGAAACAGACACATTAAATAATTCCCTTTTCTGAAACATTTGTGTCTCTTGAATGAACCTGGACGCTTTTGACTTGAGTGCCCTCTATATGACCTCCTTCTAATGGACCTTGTCCAAATATCAATCTAAGGATTCCAATCGAAAGGCTCTGTTAACAGGCCAATCGAAAGGTGATGTTCATGCCAATCGAAGGACATGGTTAACATGCCTGTCGAAGTTGCCTTGACATAATGCCAATCGAAGTGTTCCTCCATAATGCCAATCGAAAGGCTCATTCAGAATACCAATCGAAGGGTCTTTCAGAATGCCAATCGAAGTGCTCCTTCAGAATGCCAATCGAAATGCTCCTTCAGAATGCCAATCGAAGTGCTCCTTCAGAATGCCAATCGAAATGCTCCTTCAGAATGCCAATCGAAGGGTCTTTCAGAATACCAATCGAAGGATACTTAAAGCAACACTCAAAAATTTTCTTTTTCCTTAGGCAAGGGTTTGTGATCAACCATGCAGGGGGAAGACTTTGGAAAACATGAGAGGGCAAATTTTGGGGTGCAACAGTTTCCCCTGTTCAATTTTATTAGACCTGAGGATATAGATTGGCTTTCTAGCCTTTTGTGATCCGAAGGTGGAAGATAATTGAACACTAGAGTGCCCAGAAATTTGCACTCGCATGGTGTAGTATCAGCATTGTGATGTCAGGAATGGGCTTACAGATGCCATTTGGAGATTGTTGGTAGGAGGATAGGCTTATAGATGCCATCTGCAGGAGTGTCGATCGCATAAGAGATTCCTTAGCGAGAATTTACATACCTGTTGTTGTAGAAGATTCCTGCTGGGGAAGTCTAACTTTGGAGGTGAACTGCATATCTGGGCTGAGAAGGAACCTGGGTAGGGTTACTTCATGATGAGTCCATGTAAAACTTCATCTGGAAAGGAGGAACCGGGGTAGGGTTGCCTGATGATGAATCCATGTAAAACTGCATCTTGGAAAGAGAGGGAACTGGTGTAGGGTTTCTTGATGATGAGTCCGTGTAAAACTGCATCTTGGAAAGAGAGAGAACCTGTGTAGGGTCTCCTGATGATGAGTCTGTGTAAGACGTTATCTTGAAAGGAGGAACATGTGTAGGGTTGTCTGATGATGAGTCCGTGTAAAACTGTATTCTGAAGAGAGGGAATCGGTGTAGGGTTGCCTGATGAGGAGTCTGTGTAAAACTTTATCTTGAAAAGAGAGAATCTGTGTAGGGTTTCTTGATGACGAGTCCGTGTAAAACTTCATCTTGGAAAGAGAGGGAACCTGTGTAGGGTTTCCTGATGACGAGTCCGTGTAAAACTTCATCTTGAAAAGAGAGAACCTGTGTAGGGTTTCTTGATGACGAGTCCGTGTAAAACTTCATCTTGGAAAGAGAGGGAACCGGTGTAGGGTTGTCTGATGACGAGTCAGTGTAAAACTTCATCTTGGAAAGAGAGGGAACCGGTGTAGGGTTGCCTGATGACGAGTCCGTGTAAAACTACATCTGGAATTGAGAAGGAACCGGTGTAGGGTTGCTTGATGATGGGTCTGTGTAAAACTGCATCTTGGAAAGAGAGGGAACCGGTGTAGGGTTGCCTGATGATGAGTCCGTGTAAAACTGCATTTGGAATTGAGAAGGAACCGGTGTAGGGTTTCTTCATGATGAGTCTGTGTAAAACTACATCTGGAATTAAGAAGGAACCGGTGTAGGGTTGCTTCATGATGAGACCATGTAAAACTACATCTTGGAAAGAGAGGGAACCGGTGTAGGGTTGCCTGATGATGAGTCCGTGTAAAACTGCATCTGGAATTGAGAAGGAACCGGTGTAAGGTTGCTTCATGATGAGTCCGTGTAAAACTACATCTGGAATTGAGAAGGAACCGGTGTAGGGTTGCTTCATGATGAGTCTGTGTAAAACTACATCTGGAATTGAGAAGGAACCGGTGTAGGGTTGCTTCATCATGAGTCCGTGTAAAACTGCATCTGGAATTGAGAAGGAACCGGTGTAGGGTTGCTTCATGATGAGTCCGTGTAAAACTGCATCTGGAATTGAGAAGGAAGCGATGTAGGGTTGCTTCATGATGAGTCCGTGTAAAACTGCATCTGGAATTGAGAAGGAACCGGTGTAGGGTTGCCTGATGATGAGTCCGTGTAAAACTACATCTTGGAAAGAGAAGGAACCGGTGTAGGGTTGCTTCGGGATAAGTTTGTGTAAAACTTCAAGAGGAACCTTGGTAAGGTTACTTTGGGATAAGTTCGTGTGAAACTTCTGGATGAACCGGGGTAAGGTTACTTTGGGATAAGTTCGTGTGAATTTCAGGAGGAACCCGGGTAAGGTTACTTTGTGATAAGTTCGTGTAAAACTTCATTCAGAAATATATGATAAAGGACCCATGTAGGATTTTAAGGATAGACCCGTGTGAAGTCTGTTTAGTTTCCGGAGTTAATCTTGAACTTGCTGGAAGTTGTTGATGATAACCATCTTTCATGAAAAGGTACATGATTAATCATATATGATGCATGACATGCATTGTATGATGATGTTCTCAAAATAAATGAGATTATGCTGTATGCAATATGTATGTGCACGTCATGATGTATGAACATGAAATGCTATTGTGGTACGTCCGAGTTTGGGAAAATAAGTCCCTGACTGTTGTTGGAGAATAAAGAGTTTCACTCGCTGGAGATAACGTCCGAAGATGATTGGGAGAATAATCCTGCAGGAGAGAATAACTCCGCTGGGGAATGAACTGGCGAGGAAATGACTCTGTGGGGAGTATATACACTGCTAGAAGATCTGCTGATTTGGAGAAATAAAACTCAGCTGGGGATGAATTGCTGTTGCTGGTGACAGTGAACCCTGTTGGGGATTGAATTTCTGTCTATGAAAGGAATGAACTCCGCTGGGGATAGAGAGAACTTCATTGGGGATGATCTTTCAGAGTCTTGCTGAGGATAACCCAGTTAGACTCTTGTGAGGATAACCTCTGAATTTGGCTGAGGAGACTTATTTGTGCTTCGCAGGGGACAAGCTTCCAGAGTCTACTGGGGAAGAGGAGTTGTGGTCCTTTGATTTGTAGTAGTCGGAGAGGCAAACTCAAGCTGGGGAATCCTGGTGTTGTTGGGGAAATAAACCATGTCGTCAGTCCGCTAGAGAGGTGACATCTTCGTTGGGGGAAGTCCTCGAGGATTCTTGAGGTTGATTCAGAGATTAAACCCTTGCTGGGGAATCATCCTATGAGAAGGATTTTGGGGGATTTGTCATTGCCCCTAGTATCAAGTGTTTGTGGCACTGCCTGGAAATGTTTGACTGTATGTAACCCTTCACTGAGATTGATGTTCAATTCCCCAAGCGATAGAGATGGATACTTGCCCCTGGTTACTCTGCACTTCTTTGAGAGATTTCCTGGAATCTTGACTGGACTGCCCCAGGTGATGGACAATGATCATGCTGTGCCCCTTGATTGGAAGTGTTTTTCCATTTGAGGTGATCTTGTTCACTGAGAGGGCTTTCGTTCATCGAATATTCGTTGTGTGAATTTCTCCACTGTCAAACAGATAGCCAAATGCAAACAGTGATATTCAAATAATGCAAAGTTTATGCTTGTCTCGAAGTTTTGAAAAATGCGTTTTATAGCAGAAAACTCTTTATAAGACAAATTCAACACAAGATTTAGGACAAAGCCTTACAGGAGTCAGGATACCTTTTGAAACAGTATGCTTTCGAACTAACCCATGCTTCAGTTAGGACTTTTGAAGGGTTGTAACGTGGCTTGGTTCACGGTTTAAGAAACAAAGGATAAAGGCTCAAAGTATATTTGTACCCACCCGCTCTTCGTGATGTTCTTCAATCCTAAACTCAGTTAATTGTGCATTTGAACTCCAAATGAGTCTGGAGCGACGTTTTTGGTGATGGTTCACACAAGTTGAATTTGTTGGAAGGCAGTCATTTTTGCAACATTTTTCATGTTGTCGAGGATTTGTAATGACCTCGTTCTTTTGATTTGTTATCCCTAACTTTTTCCTGACTGTTCCTGTTTTCGAGATTACAGTCAGCGGGATGCCTCAGCTTTCTCAAGCCTCCTTTATAGGTTTTGGCTCAGTGGGCTCTTTTTTTTTTATAGATTGACTGCCTATGAGATAAAGAACCACCACTGTCTTTTGATTCCAGAGGAATGCTTGTGATGTCGTTCGTTGTATTATGAACTGAGAGTTTTGCGACTTAAATGCGCATCTTTTGAATTAACTGAGAGACTACCCTGCCCCAGGTTTAAATCAAAGGTTTCAATTTGTTTAAAAACAGAAAACTCCTACTTCTTTGGCTCGAAGGGGTTGACTAGGGATTATCTTCCTTATAACTCCAGTGTTTAGGATTTGAAAGAAATGCTTGTACATCGTTAGCAAGGTCTGTCCAAAAGCATACTGTATGAGATTATGGCATTGTTTCATCATCCTCCCTCTAAAGGCTTGTAACTTTTAGCAAGAGTTGAATGTCATAAAGTGAGTAAAAAGCATAGTTTAAATGTAATTAAAATGATTGGATCAAATCAAGACAAACATATGCGATGCATTAATGAAACAAAGTTTGGCATTAATAGATAATTGTTTGAATAACAAAGAGATTACAACTTGAAAATTCAAATGAAACAAAGACATTCTCAATGATTTGGCATAGGACCAGTGATTATGCTAGAGTCTCCAGAGGACCAAACTCAATCTCCTTGGCATCAATCAAATTTTGAATCTTGTACTTCAATGCCTAACAATCGTTAGTGTCATGCCCGGGACTGTCAGAATGATAAGCGCAGGTCGCATTAGGATTGTAGTTGGGAGAAGAAGTCTTGGGGTTTGGATGAGGTCCTATCAATGTAATTAGATTCATCCTCAACAAGTGTTGCAACGCTTGAGACAACGGCATGTTGATGTTGGTGAACTGTCTTTTAGGCTCATCTGGCTTTCGTTGATTTCCCTTTTGCTGTTGTCGGTGTGATGCAGAACCAGAGATCAGGACTGCCCCTACGTGTTGGTCATGACGACTCTTTTGTCCATACACAGCATTGGACTCTTTCTTCCCATTGTGGGGCTTTTTTTGAGCATCAGAAGGTGTTTCTTCTTGAATCTTCCCACTTTTAATGCCAGCTTCGACCCTTTTGCCGGTCAGTATTAGCTTGGTGAATCCGGATGAAGAGTTTCTGATCAAGTGTTTGAAATAGGGACCAGACTAGGTCCCAAGAAACATGTCCACCAACTCCCTATCAGACAGAGGGGGTTGGACTCTTCCAGCAAGATCTCTCCACTTCTGAGCGTAGTCCTTGAAGCCTTCGCCTGTAACCATAGACATACCCTGAAGTTGAGTACGTGTGGGAGCAAGGTCGGCATTATACTGGTATTGCTTGTAAAAAGCAGCAGCAAGGTCCTCCCAGTTGCGGATGTTAGCTCCTTCCAGTTGACAGAACCATTCAAGTTGAGTCCCTGACAAACTATCTTGAAAGAAATGAACCCAGAGATTTCTATCAGCAGTATAGGGTTGAATCTTCCTCACATATGACCGGAGGTGCAGCTTTGGACAGGAAGCGCCGTCGTACTTGGCAAAGGCAGGTGCCTTGAATTTATGGGGAATCACCACCCCAGATGATAAACCTAGATCTCCGAAGTCCAGACCGGGAACCTTCTGTATTTCCATAGCGTTCAAACGGTCTTCCAGCTGTTTATACTTATCCTCAGCAGGAGGATACTGTTCTTCATCATAGTCTGTCTCGTTGTCGGAGACCAAAGGGCTAGGAGCCCTCCTTTCTTGTGGACTATCCTTCTCTCCAAATAGGGTAGCCAGATCAATTTCATTCTACAGCCCGTTTCCAAGCATGCGTCTAGTGTTGAACAGGATGGTCCTCTTCTTCTTCTTCTTCCTCTCTTTCAGGATCAGGGTCTTCAGGTCCTGCTGACCCTTAGCTAGGTTCATGACCAACTCTTGAAATTGGGCATTCTGGGCCTGGAGGGCCTTGATAGCTTGCTCAGTTGAAGGTTCAGTAGACATGATGATTGCTGAAATAAACAGCAAAGAAGATAAGAGACCTGTACTGGGAGACCTGTTATGCAATGATATGTATGATATATGTATGCAATGTTTTCAAGGATCTCGAGGGGTAAACAAGAAACTGTTAGAATTTGAATCTTGTGGCTTTGATTGAAGGAACTTCATGTCGCTGAGAGTCCTTCTTCAAGAGTCAAGCTCACCATATCGAGTGGGTCATAGCCCCTGACTCAAGTGATCATGTTTTGATCTCTAGACGGCATTGGCTAGAGGAAAATAAATCCCCTTGCTAGACATTTGGTTCATCATGACCTGCATCACAAACCTTTGAGATCCTTGAAATGGTTAAGGAAATGTTAAGGCATGATGTTATGATGTGTATGCTATGCATTTAAGCAAAAGCGTGAGGTGATGTAAGTAAACCCTGCAATAAGTCCAAATTATTGGATAAGGACTGTAAACAAAACCTGCAAGGAACTCATGTTGTCAGATAACAAGAATGTGCAAGCAGTTCAAGTTTGAAGGCACACAAGTCACACAAACAGCCTTAAGTTTAGGCTTGCATGGGGTTTCATAGGTAAGTACCCTCTTGAGTTTAGTTGGCTCAAAACCTGTCCTATAAATAGTAACCGGGTTCTAAGGAGCTCAATATCATTGGATTGTTTTCTATGTTCATTGTTTTGGTTTAGCCACTTAACTGACGACCAAAATATTCCAAGAAAACAACCCTTAATGAGTGTAGTATCGAGTATCTACCAACTTCAGACTGCACCAAAGTCGGTCATCTCACTACCCCTAAAAAGGCCAAGATGGTCAAGTAAGGTTCTAAGGTCAATTGATGCTTCACGACACCACGCGGCGGCCCCGTACTCTCCTTGACTTAACTCAAGGGTTACCGGTACCAACCAAAGTGCCACATCAACGTAGCTATTGTTTCAACCATGTCGGTATACCCCACAAAGTTCCCTCACAGTTTATTGCTACTTACCTAAAGGGTATCCCCAGATCCGGGTTAGGATCTATAGAACTCCGATACAAGCCCACAAAATTAAAGCATACAAAGAAATACAATTGAAAACACAAGTGATCTAATCCTAAGGTACACCTCACTTATAAGATGAATCCCCAGCAGAGTCGCCAGTTCTGTGATCGGTGGGAATGAGAACTGACTGTTTTTTAATACTGGTTCGCGTTTGCGTTTGTTTTTGCAAAGTGTTGCGGTAAGCAAGAGTCGCCACCGTCTTTTTTTTTATCCAACAAGGAAAGGACAAAAGCACAAAAAAATTCCTTTTCGAGATTGTTTCTCGGGTTCGGGAGGTAGATTATAGAAAGGGAAGGTGTTAGTACCCTTTCTATCCGTGGTTATCCACGGGCTCTTAGGTACTTGCTCACTATGTTTTCAAAAGATTGCTTTTCTTTGTGATTGTGGGTTTTGAAAAGAGTTTTTGTTTGAAACTTCGATTTGACTCTTGCTTCTGTCCTCAAGAGTGTAATGAAGTGTTTTGAAAACTTTGTTCGAAAAGTGTAAGTGTGAAAAGTTTTGTTTTGTTTTTAAAATGAGCAAGTACTTAAGAACATCTACCTACTCAAAAAGGAATTAAATTGTGCAAACGTCCTTTAGACAATGCTATCCCACTATTGAGGAGTAGGTAGCACCGTCGTTGGAGTTTTCGGGTCAATTCGATTTTAGGGACGTGTGGTCACTAAAGCAACGTTAGGATGCTTTAGTGGTAATCCTAATGTCTTAGATCATTTTTATCGAGGCAACCATTTCGAGGCAACTTTGATCTTTGGACAGAAGGACGACCTCTAAAACATCTTATACTTAATGACCACAATTGAGGCAACCAAGTGAGGTGTACCCTAGGAGTGGTATGTGCAAGTGTGTCAATTTTCAGTTTATGTCATCTTTGTACATGTTATGGTAAGATACTGTTGATTTTAAGTTAAGAATTAATCTTGTCATACAATCCTAGTTAGCATACATCTAAGCAGTTATATGTACAGGAATTTAAAGTGCGGAAATTGTAAATCCTACGCTATTACAAGGCTTCGGGGAGGGGGATTATTTACATGTCCAAAAATTGGGGAAATAAAAGCAGTAAAAAGGGTCTTAGTCAAGCTATTACATCCCAATAAGCAGTTACAATAAAATAAACGCGCGCGAATTTGAAAATAAACTTTAAAAATTCTAAGAATAAAATCTTTTTGTTGTTTTATCTTATTTTGGGAAAATGATCTAAATCTATTTAATTTTAGTTTTTGAGAAAATGTTAAGATAATTAAGAGATTAATTAACAAAGTTAATTTTAATAGAAAAAACTAACCTAATGTTTTTGTGATTTTTTTGATATTAATGTTAATTAAAAAGATAAAAAAAAAGTCAATGAAAACAAAAATAAAATACTAGGGGGGGATCCTTCGATCCATGGAAAAAGGAGTTTCGACCCAGGGAGGGAAATGGTCCTTTCGATTGGGCCAGATAGTGAGGCGTGAGTAGCCTTCGATCCAGGGAAGAGGATTTCCCTTCGATTATGGAGGTCATGGCTTTCGATCCAGGAATGAGATGCCTCCTTCGATCCAGCATGATAATGGGTTCGATCCAGAGAAGGGCTCTCCTTCGATCTGGGATGTTATACCTGCAAAAGCATGTTAGCGAAATAAAATGCAGGGCCTGGGTATTGAACCCCAGGCCCTTTGATCCTGCGCTTGCTGGGTCTCTTCAGGCTATGTCTGCAGCAAGTGTTAGCAAACGAAAAACATGACCTGGGTGCCAAACCCAGGCCTTTCGATCCTGTTTAGGATGGCAAATCAAAAATAACAACAAGTAATAATGTGTTATGCAAAATGAAAGGTTTTTTGACAATTTACCCTCTCTTACAGTAGTTGGAACCTTCGATTTGGCACTGGCTGGATGGGAGCACTTTCAATCTGAGGACTTTTGGGCGTGGGCACCTTCGATCTGAAGGACTGCTTTGGCTTGGAAAATTCTAACAACCTTTGATGGATTGTTTGGGCAGCGTCTCTCCAATGCTTCTGATTTTCATGCAGAGTTTTGTGTGTGATTTTCGTTGTATATTTTCGTGTGTGTTAATGTATGCTGACCTCTGTATTTATAGGGGTGTGAGGGTGCAGTAATGGCAAGAGACAACCATTAAACAGGCCATTAAATGCCATGAGACAAGAAACGGACACATTAAATGATTCCCTTTTCTGAAATGTTTGTGTCTCTTGAATGAACCTGGACGCTTTTGACTTGAGTTCCCTCTTGATGACCTCCTTCGAATGGCCCTTGTCCAAATATCAATCGAAGGATTCCAATCGAAAGGCTCTGTTAACAGGCCAATCGAAAGGTGTTGTTCATGCCAATCGAAGGACATGGTTAACATGCCTGTCGAAGTTGCCTTGACATAATGCCAATCGAAGTGTTCCTCCATAATGCCAATCGAAAGGCTCATTCAGAATACCAATCGAAGGGTCTTTCAGAATGCCAATCGAAGTGCTCCTTCAGAATGCTAATCGAAATTCTCCTTCAGAATGCCAATCGAAGTGCTCCTTCAGAATGCCAATCAAAATGCTCCTTTAGAATGCCAATCGAAGGGTCTTTCAGAATGCCAATCGAAGGATACTTAAAGCAACACTCAAAAAATTTCTTTTTCCTTAGGCAAGGGTTTGTGATCAACCATGCATGGGGAAGACTTTGGAAAACATGAGAGGGCAAATTTTGGGGTGCAACAGATATTTTTG
Organism: Vicia faba; assembly: GCA_948472305.1. Classification (NCBI taxonomy): domain Eukaryota; kingdom Viridiplantae; phylum Streptophyta; class Magnoliopsida; order Fabales; family Fabaceae; genus Vicia; species Vicia faba. The sequence continues at coordinate 1,283,537,617 of OX451735.1, read as the reverse complement.
GTATTTTTGTTAAATGATTAACCTAATTCTAAATTAAATTATAAATTAAAAATAAAACCTAGGTCTAAAATTAATTTAAAAAGTTAATTAATTTAAAACATCTTTTTTCTGATTTAAATTGATTTAATTTAATTAAAAAGAAATTAATTATGTGGAAAAAAAAGGAATTAAAACAAATAAATAAAAGGAAATGGAGAGATGGGCTTGAGATAGTAAAAATGGGTTTGTGAGGAAAGACAGGCCACTAGGCCCAGTAAGCTCCAGCGCTGGATCTTGTGTGGGAAGTCCTTGAGGGTATAACATGGATATCAAATATGGATTGTTGATTTTGGATCAGATGATGATGGTTGAAAATGTATATGGTGCACACGCCTGCTCCTTCACACTGGATCTGTAAAGAAAACATGAAAAAAAACATGAAAAAAAAAACATGAAAAATACCAGGGGCAGGGATCGAACCCGTGCCCTGGTATACCAATGCCTTTGTTGCACTTGCTCTACCGCTGGGGTGGCCATTACATCTGGTAAGATAAATTAAACAATAAAAACAAAAATGAAGCCAAATACTATTGGCCGGAGAGGCACCAGAGCCCTAACTCTGATCGTCTTCTCCGACAACCTGCAAAATTCAAAACGCGTAAAATCAGTTTTTAAGGTTCTAAAACACCATGTTCCATCTAATTTGACCCTCCTGGATCCGAATCCGGCCTTATTTTTGGCTAAAAACCCTTGGATCATGTGTTTTGAACCAAGTTACACCGATCGGAGAAAAAATGGCTTCTAGAAAAATCTGTGTGCATGGGACCATGTTAATGATCTAAACCTGTTCAAGCATATCTCAAGACCATGTTAGAAGCATCAAATTGTTTTGAAATAAAGCAAGATTACAGATATGATTTTTTTGCAAAAAATGAAAACGGCAAGGCTATGTTTAACAATTTCATGCATTCGGGACCATCACAAATGATCGAAACCTACCCTTTGATGCTCCAAGAGGTGAACGGTTTTGGATTTTTGGAACGAGAGGGCTCCTAAAAGTAGTTTCGAAACTTAGGTTTTCTTGAGAAAATGTTGAGAAATTTTGCAAGTTTTTTGAGGCAGGGATCGTATGTCCCTTTGATCTGATTTGGTAGTGTATATATAGAGGGATGGATCAGGATGGACAAATATGGAGGAAGCAAAGCAATCATGGCATTAATAGATAATAATAAAACACATTAAAATACTCCCTTTCTTGATATTTTCCTTGCCTTTTCCATGCTCACACGATTTGGCAAGTCGTGCTGAATTGTTTTGGGCCTTAAGAAACCCATCATGCGCTTGGCCCAATAATTTTGTACTTTATTTGATTTATTTGAATAAAAACAAAATAAATATAATAAAATAATAAGAAAATATAATACAAGGTATGAGTGACCTTAGGAGTATTTCATAAGGTCATGGACATGTTTGGAACCTAAAAAGTTAGGCCCACAAGTTCAAAATTTCAAGTTTGCTCACTTTGCACTTTATGCATTTTCTCAACATTCCCCAACTTGCAATGATCATAACTCTCTCAATTTTCATCTTTTTAAGGTGATCTTTGATTTGGAAAGCTCAAGATGTCCTCTATAATTTCTCTTTAATCATTTTTGCATTTGGAGACTTTATCCTGATGTAAGTTGCCTTGACAAAAAGTGTTTTTTTGTTGACTTTTGAAATGGCCTGTAATGTATTGGCTCATATCTTTCAAATGAAGACTTTTTGGACTTGAGCATACATATATAAAGTTGTAGAGAATTGAATTTCCTTAATAATGGGATTTGGTTGAGGAAAAGTTGATGAATCGTGTGAAATTTATGCTTGGTTAAACTTTAGTTGACTTCTCCTAAGGAAACCCTAATTTGGTAACTTTTTGACTTTTGATGATTTGAGGGCTTCTCTTGAGGAATCATGATAATACCTTGATCAAATGATGAATATAACTTCAAAATTTTGATGTTGACCAAAAATATTGAAGTTTGACTGTAAGTTGACCATAGTTGACTTTTTACCCAATATAGTTGATTTTCATTCATTTGAGCCATTGACTGAGCAAACTTGTGATGCAAGGCTTGAAACTTGACATGAACATTGTTGAAGACCTATGGAGAACCATGGAAACCACTTGAGACCTTTGGAAACCAATCTTACTTGAGAAACTCAAAACCCTAGTTGTAGACCTATTGCTTAGGAGAAGAATTTCTCTGATCAACTCTTGAGAATCCTTGAGCATTTGAGAACCCTAGAAGAATGTCTTGAAGAAAATAGGAGGGAAAATTTTGGGTACAACAACTACCCCTGTTCAATCTTCTTAAACCTGAAGAGTTAGATTGGCATGTCTGCCATTCGTGACTTGAAGGTGAAAGATGATTGAACACTTAAGTGCCCGGAAATTTGCACTCGCCGGTGCACGAAGTAACACTGTTGGTTGATTATACCGGGAATGGGCTTAAAGATGCCATTTGGAGAGGTGATGGAGACTCATCAGAGATGGGCTTATATATGCCATCCAAAGTAACCATTGATAGAAACTAAACTAAGTGTACGTCTTACTTAGTCCAAAAGGATAATTAGAATAAATATACGCTCGATTTAATCTGAACCAGAAGATGTTTACGCCCGACTTCAGCTGGAAGAAGTATTGGAAGGAGTCTACGCCCGACTTTTCCAAAGGAGCTTCAGAAGGAATCTACGCTTGATTTCGTCTGAATGATATACTAGAAGATGTCTACGCCCGACTTCAACTAGAAAATATGTTGGAAAGAGTCTACGCCCAACTTTTCCGAAGGAGTATCAGAATAAATCTACACTCAATTTAATCTGAGCCAGAAGATGTCTATGCCCGACTTTAACTAGAAGAACTATCAGAATAAATCTATGCTTGATTTAATCTGAGCCATAAGATGTCTACGCCCGACTTCAACTAGAAAATATGTTGGAAAGAGTCTACGCCTGACTTTTCTGAAGGAGTATCAGAATAAATCTACGCTCGATTTAATCTGAGCCAAAAGATGTTTACGCCCAACTTTAACTAGAAGAAGTATCAGAATAAATCTATGCTCGATTTAATCTGAGCCATAAGATGTCTACGCCCGACTTCAACTGGAAGAAGATGTCTCTTTGAGAATGACCTTCTGAGGAAAATGCTTAAGTAGCCATTTGTCAGATGTAGCCTTTGAGAAGACTGTCTGGTCATAAAGTAATTGATGATGTTTGTCTGTTGATTGATCTTTCCTGAAAAGGTAAAGAGTCAGTTGTATGCAATGTCATGATGTATGATATGTATTGTGTAATGATATTCTCAAAATAAATGAGAGCGTGTTGTATGCGTTTTGTATTCATATTCTATGTTGTTCGTAAATGATGTATGGATGTGAAATGTTGTTGAAGTGTATTTGTAAACCCGTGCAACATCTTTGTCTAGGAAAATAAATCCATGACTGTTGATGTGGATGAAAAGTAGGTGCATCTTTGATGGGTATTCCTGCTTTATTCTTGAGGAAACCCCGTTGGGGAGTGTTGATTCTTGTTTGGAGAGAAGAGTCCAAGAACATTGGTTGTTCATTGCTCTAATGAAATTTTAGTTCTTATATACCCTGATCGGAGATAAAAGAGATGGATAAGCTTTCGAGGTGCTGTCTGACCGAGTTTCTGATATGGATACCGACTCGTCTAGAGGGAATGAGGTTGAACAATATTTGATCCAATTTCAGACTTAGTAGTAACTCTCTGGGGATAGCAACCCAGACAGTCCTTTGCTGGAGGTGGGAATCTTGCAGGTAATTTGTGGTAGAAACAGACTCGAGCTAGGGAGACTATAATTTGTTGGGCAAATAAATCCTGTTGGGGAAATGAACCCTGTTGGGGAAATAAACCCTGTTGATGGAGAAATACTCTACTGAGGAAACACTCTTGTTGAGGAGATGAGCTCTGCTGGAGAAAAGAAATATGCAGGGGGTTTTACAAATTTGGAGGAATAAACTAAGTTGGGAAAGAGAATTTTCATAAACTATACTGATTGGGACTCCGTAAGTTGGCGACATTGCCGGGAAAAAGATCATATTCCCTTATTTGCCAGAGCCTCTGCTGGTGAGCTTGTTAAGACTACTCTGTGGGGATAATCCAGTAAGGATCTCTCTATGGGGATTTGTGGGCAGCTTGGACGTTATCCCAACTCATAGAGTCTTGAGTAACTGCTTTTTCCTATTTTTATGCATATATTTGTTAACAGTTAATCATATTCATATGCATATGTTCATTAAATTTTAGTCATTGGATGTTTTTGCAAACAAAAAAGGTAAAACAAAAAGTTTGAAACTTGAAATTCGTATTTCTATTGATAGTTTGCCCATAAACAAGTGATTTTATACAGAGAGACATAAATCGTAGTAAGAGGAAATTGTCATGAAATGAAAAGAGTACAAAGTGAAGAAAAAATATATAGCTATGTGGAAATAATCTCGTCGGGTTCCAACTCTGCTATTGCCCCTATGTCTTCAAGCATCTCATCCCTCGCTGCCGGAAGAAAGTGATTGAATTGATCTGTACCGTTTGAACTTGACGTTGGTAATAAAGCTTGCTATAAGTATTCCAACGGGACATAATCATAGAATTTAATCCCTAACTTTTTCCTGGACCACCCCTTTGGGTTTTCAGTCCACCGGGATACCCTTTCTTGTCCAAGCCGTCTTTTCAGGTTTTTGACTTGCCGGGTGTACAATCTTTTATATATCCCTAATTTTTGCTCGAACCCTTTTGGTTTGTCGGGATGCCCTTATTTTTTCCTAAGCCAGTCAACCAAGCGGGTCGTTTTCATGCATAATATCTTTTGACTATGTCTGCATTCACAGGATGCGGAAAATCTTCGCCGTCCATGGTGGTCAGTATCATAGCACCGCCAGAAAATATATTTTTGACTACAAATGGCCCTTCGTAGATGGGAGTCCACTTGCCCCTTGGACCACCTTCTGGTAGAATGATGCGCTTTTTCACCAAGTCACCAATCCAATATACCCGATGCTTGATTTTATTGTTGAATGCATTAATCATACGTTTCTGATACATCTGACCGTGACAAACAACCGCAAGCCTCTTCTCGTCAATCAGATTCAACTGGTCTAGCCTGGTATGAATCCATTCATCTTCGTTTAAGTATGCATCTTTCATAATTCTCAGAGAAGGAATCTGAACTTCGACAGGTAGGACGACTTCCATACCATAGACCAGAGAGAATGGGGTTGCCCTAGTTGATGTTCAAGCTGAAGTGTGATAGCCATGGAGAGCAAATGGTAACATCTCGTGCCAGTCTTTGTAGGTCACAATGAAGGCGTGACATGTATTTTTTTTTAATTCAATCCAGTGTGTTTGCTTTATCATACACGCGCTTTGAGAGTCCTTGGATCTGATTACTTCTATTAGTCAGACTTCTTCCAATGCGCCAGAATTTTAGTTGTTTTTTAAATATTAAAAGGTGATCCGGTGCAATTTCCAAAGCTGACCATGATATGCACAACGTGCCTGATCCTTTGGATCTGATTACTAGCTGTAGGTGTTTAGGTATTGGCTTGCATTTTTGGTAAATCCCAAGTGTATGTGTGAATGTCATGACTGATGTCATAACATTCTAGTTCAGGTTGTACTAACTCATTAGGTACATTTGCAGAAAAATATTGTAATTCAAATACTGATGTTTATAAGTGTGTATCTGAGCATTTTTGCAAAATGATCACATTTTGCTAAATCAGTAGACAGGTTTTCTCAGATGTCATAACAGATGTTATGACATCCTGTTCTGAACTAACAGGTTTGCAGGATTGGATAAGTCTGAGTTTTTTCAGGAAATAACTCAGTCCTTTCTGAACAGAATCCTGCGTTTTCTGAGGAGTAACCTAGCTCAATCCTAACCTGATCAATAAAGTACTGTGACCTGGTCTTTAGGTCAAACGGAATCAACCCTAGGTTTTTGGAAACCCTAACTGAAGTTACAGCTGCTATATATTCAACAGAGCTGCGGTTTTTCAAGATATCCCTGCTGATTGATTAGAAGATCAATTTTGTAATCTGTATAGATTTGTTTATTGTACTCCAAGCAATTATCATTGTGATAAGTGCCTTGGAATAGGTTTCAATTATAAGGGTTGTGTAGCACTCAAAGCTGTGAAGCACGAGTGCTTGTGTTACTTGATTAAAAAGCTGTGAAGCTTAATCAAGTGTGTGTTTTGAAGAGTGTCTTCATCAATTCTTAAGTCAAATTGGTTTATGTATCACTGCTGTGATTGAGGGGGAGTGAGTAGGAACTCAGGTTTAAGTTGTACTTAGATTAGAATTGCATTGGGTAGGTCTTAAGTGAAGGAGATAAACTGGTTGGTTTATTCCTGAATTAACATCTCTTATAGTGGATTCTCTCCCTGGCTTGGTAGCCCCCAGAGTAGGTGTTGTTGCACACTGAACTGGGTAAACAATTGACTGTGTTATTTACTGCTTTTGTATTTACTGTCATATAGTAAGTCAGATACGGTGTCATAACATTGGACGTGACATTGAGTATCTGCAGCCAGAATTTCAATTGGCATCAGAGCAGGAACCATGCCTGTATTACTGGGTGAGATCTAGGGATATCACTTTCTGGCACTATGGACAAAGAAGGAGTTTTTGGAAATAGACCACCCATTCTGGATGGAACCAATTATGACTACTGGAAACCTCGTATGATTGCCTTCCTAAAATCTCTGGACAAAAAGGCTTGGAGAGCTGCTGACAAAGGATGGATTCATCCCACCATAACTGAAAGAGATGGGACAATCAGTCTGAAGCCTGAGGAAGATTGGAGTAAAGAAGAAGATGAGTTAGCTCTGGGAAATTCAAAAGCTTTAAATGCCTTGTTCAATGGAATTGATAGAAACATCTTCAGACTAGTACATCAATATGAACTGGCCAAGGAAGTTTGGGACACTCTCAAAACTACTCATGAGGGCACTTCCAAAGTAAAAATGTCAAGGCTTCAGATGTTGACCACTAAGTTTGAGAATCTAAAAATGATGGAAGATGAAACCATTCATGAGTTTCACATGAACATCTTGGAGATTGCCAACACCTCAGGAGCACTGGGAGAAAAAATGTCAGAAGAAAAACTGGTGAGGAAGATTCTCAGATCCTTGCCTAAAAGATTTGCAATGAAGGTAACTGCCATAGAGGAAGCCCAGGACATTAGCAAGTTAAAAGTGGATGAACTTATTGGGTCTCTTCAGACTTTTGAGATGGGGATCACTGATAATGGTGACAAGAAGAACAAAAGCATAGCACTTGTATCCAACACTGATGTTGAATACAAGGAGGATGAAGAAGAAAACATATCAGAAGCCATTGCCATGCTTGGAAGACAGTTCAACAGGCTCATCAAAAGAATGGACCCAAAGTCAAGGTCTAATGTTCATAACATTCTTTCTGACATTGACAGTTCCAGCAGAAGACCAAGGTCAGAAGATAAGGGAAACCAAGGCAGAGGTATTCAATGCCATGGATGTGAAGGATATGGACATATTCGAGCTGAATGTCCTACCTTTCTTAAGAAGCAAAAGAAAGGAATGACTGTTACTTGGTCTGACTATGATTCAGAAAGCAATTCTGAAGAAGAATCTGCCAAACTAGTTACTGCCCTAACTAGTGTTTGTACTTCTGAAAGTGACACCAGTGATGAAGAAGTGACATTTGAAGAACTGGCTGATACCTACAAGAAATTGTGTATCAGAAGTGGTGAAGTCTGTGTGCAAAATGAGAAACAATCAAAACTCATTGTAAAGCTGGAGGCTGAAAAGAGGGCAAATCTTGAAACTATAAGTCATTTAGAAGGAGAAGTTCAACTGCTGAACTCACAACTGAATCAAATGACCAAATCTGTCAAGATGTTGACCAATGGAACAGACAAATTGGAAGAGATCCTTCAGGCTGGACAAAATATGGGAAATAAATCTGGCCTAGGATTTGTGGAAACAAAGAAATTTGGTACCGGGAAGCAAATGTCAAAACGGATGTCTCAACATTACTCTCAACATCAGGGACAGAGACATATGAAGAAGAGGTACCAAAGATGGAGATGTCATCATTGTGGGAAATATGGTCACATAAAGCCCTTCTGCTTCAGATTACATGGATATCCTAATCAGAACTCAGATGTCAAACCTAAGTCTAAAAAGGTACCACACGCTCCTCAATGGAAGAAAAAGGCTACTGCACTGATAGCTCACACTTCCCTGAAGATCTCTGCAAAGGAAGATTGGTACTTTGACAGTGGTTGTTCTAGACACATGACTGGATTCAAAAATCTCCTCAATAATGTTATGCCTTACACCACCAGTTTTGTGACCTTTGGAGATGGTGCTAAAGGAGAAGTCAAAGGAGTTGGTAATTTGGACTACCCTGGAGTTCCAAGTCTGAATAAGGTACTGCTGGTAAGAGGGTTGACTACAAATCTCATTAGCATCAGTCAATTATGTGATCTAGGATTCATGGTCAACTTCTCAAGATCTGAATGTCTAGTATTTAATGAAAAACTAGATGTTGTAATGAGAGGAATCAAATCCAAAGATAACTGTTATGTGTGGCAGCCTGAGAACACTGATATCTCCACTATGAGTCAAATCATCAAAGAAGAAAAAGAGATGAAACAGTGGCAACATAAGCTTGGTAGAATGAAAAGAGCTATTCCTATGGAAGCTGTCAGAAGAACTCCAAAACTACAGGCTGATAATATATGTGATGTGGCAAATAAACTTGAAGAAGAATGTGTTGTCAGAACCTTAAGTCATCTTGACAAGGATGTTGGAAAGAACAAGTCTCATAAATTCTGTTCTCAAAACATCTGGTCAAAACAGATGCTACCTGAGTACAATGTTACACAAGATGTTGTGACATTGTGGTGTGATAATATGAAAACATTCAACATTTCCTTGAACCCTATTGACTTTGAAGAGAAGAAGTCATTTGAACTGGAACATAGTTTCTCTAAGCTTCAGCTGACTGATTCTTCTACCAAGGCGCTTGTTGGAAATAAACTTGAAAATTTGAGGGGCAGATTGGGTATTCACCAACATGAGAAATTATAGCAATTAGTTTTGCTGAAAACAAGGGTTGAAGGGATTAATTTTATTAAGTCTATATTTAGTGGGCTAATCATATTCATTCAAAATTCCTTCAAAAGTCTTAAGAAGTTGAAGAGACTCCCTTTTACTCCCTACCTCTCTCATCCTTGCAACTTGTTTCCTCCTCCCAATCAAAGAGTTTTCTCAAACTGCTACTACTACTCAAAGTTAAACAAAATGTCTCAGACATCGTCTTCCACCATGGAGGCTTCGTCTTCCTCATCAGCGTCATCATCTGATCAAGATTCTAGGGCAATCACTACATGCATAGAATCTGAAGTTCTTGAGGTCACTCCTCTCAGGGAGATGGCAACTGACCCAGCCAGAATCAAAAAGCTCAGAACCAGACATGCAGGAAGAGCTCAAGCTACAGTCTCTGGTAATTCTTCTCATCCTTCGTCTTCTATACCTAATAAAGAAGGATCAGTTCAAGTACACCAAGCTATTGCTAGACTGGTTACTAGCATTCTGAGTGGCAACCAATCTGTACCGGGGATTTCTATCCCTTTGAATCAATCAGAAAGTCCAAATGTGGAAGGTTCTGAAAATGTAGATGTCACTGAGGATGTTGTGACACCAAAAGACAACATTCAGAACCCCTCTGAAAAGGCTGTTGATCCACCTATCATTGATGTGGATGAAGATTACTCAGATAATGAACTGATTGCTAATGTGAACCCTAGCATTGCTAGGAGATTGATGAAAAGAAAGAGTAGTCAGAATGTTAAACCTGATGCTAAGAAATCCAAGGCTGAAGGGATGGCTGAGAAAATTCAGACAAAAGGGAAGAAGGCACAGGTGCAGACTGCTAGACAACCAATCTCTAAGAAAAGTAAAGAACCTGAAACTTCTGATTCTGATGATGAATCAGAATTTGAGATTGATATTGAAGATACTCCCATCAGAAGGAAGCTCCCCTCCAGCAAGATTGCTAGAGTGCCTGAAGTGCCAACAGACAACATCTCCTTTCATCATCCTGACAATGCAAACAGATGGAAGTATGTTTGCTTGAAGAGAATAGCCTTGGAGAGAGAACTCAACAATGATGCCTTGGAGTGCAAAGACATCATGGATCTGATCAGGAATGCTGGGCTAATGAAGACAGTGATGAAGTTTAACAAATGTTATGAAAATCTGGTTAAGGAGTTTGTAGTGAACTTGTCCAATGATTGTGCTGATGGGAGGTCAGCTGACTTTGAGAGTGTGTTTGTTAGAGGAAGAAGGGTCAAGTTCTCTCCATCAGAAATCAACAAGTTTCTTGGAAGAACAAATAAGGACTGTCCTGATCTAGAGGCAACTGACAATGAAGTGTGTTTAACCATCACTGCCAGGCAAGTAAAGTGCTGGCCATTGAAAGGAAAGCTGAATGCTAGTAAACTCAGCATGAAATTTGCCATCTTGCATAAAATAGGTGCAGCAAACTGGGTGCCTACAAATCACAAATCAACCATCTCCACAGGATTGGGGAGATTTATCTATGCTGTAGGAACCAAGACTACCTTTGACTATGGAAGGTACATCTTTGAACAAACTTTAAAGCATGCTGGCAGTTATGCTGTCAAAGGACCAATTGCTTTTCCCTCCCTCCTTTGTGGAATCATCCTTGCACAATACCCTGACATCCTTGTAGCAAGAGATACAGTCTGCAAAAGAGCTCCTGCCCTTGGCCTGCACTACAAACTGTTTCAGGGATCTCATGCTCCAGACATTGTCATAACATCAGCTGAGACATCGTCTGCAAAGACCCAGTCCAAGACATCAGATGTCATAGCTATTTTAAAAGAAACTTGCAAAGATCTGGATGCTAGAAAAAGGACCCTAGAAGCTCTAATTGCCAGGCTAGAAAAGGAGGAAGCTGAAGAAAGCAGAAGGGAAGAAGGTATAGAAGCTGAAGGACAGCTCAACATTGAAGAAATTGACTCCTCTGAGTCTGATGATAGTGCTTGAAGGTTGATTGCTGCTTGGTGGTGTTGCTGGTGGAGTTTGGAAGTGTGTTCTGCGGTTGTCTGCTGCTGATCTCATTATTTAGTTTTGGATAACTGTATCACTTTATGAACATGTATCTTTGGCCCATTTGTGGCTAAAGAGGGGGAGAATATTTTGGTACTTGCTTAATTAGTACTTGACATTATATTTTTCTGCTGTCACTTATTTCTGCTGCTATCTATCTCTGATTGTTTAGGGTCTTTAGCCAAAAATCTGCCAAAGGGGGAGTTTGTAGGTGTTTAGGTATTGGCTTGCATTTTTGGTAAATCCCAAGTGTATGTGTGAATGTCATGACTGATGTCATAACATTCTAGTTCAGGTTGTACTAACTCATTAGGTACATTTGCAGAAAAATATTGTAATTCAAATACTGATGTTTATAAGTGTGTATCTGAGCATTTTTGCAAAATGATCACATTTTGCTAAATCAGTAGACAGGTTTTCTCAGATGTCATAACAGATGTTATGACATCCTGTTCTGAACTAACAGGTTTGCAGGATTGGATAAGTCTGAGTTTTTTCAGGAAATAACTCAGTCCTTTCTGAACAGAATCCTGCGTTTTCTGAGGAGTAACCTAGCTCAATCCTAACCTGATCAATAAAGTACTGTGACCTGGTCTTTAGGTCAAACGGAATCAACCCTAGGTTTTTGGAAACCCTAACTGAAGTTACAGCTGCTATATATTCAACAGAGCTGCGGTTTTTCAAGATATCCCTGCTGATTGATTAGAAGATCAATTTTGTAATCTGTATAGATTTGTTTATTGTACTCCAAGCAATTATCATTGTGATAAGTGCCTTGGAATAGGTTTCAATTGTAAGGGTTGTGTAGCACTCAAAGCTTTGAAGCAAGAGTGTTTGAATGTTACTTGACTAAAGCTGTGAAGCAGAGTCAAGTTAGTTGTGTACATCACTCAAAGCTGTGAAGCACGAGTGATTGTGTTACTTGATTAAAAAGCTATGAAGCTTAATCAAGTGTGTGTTTTGAAGAGTGTCTTCATCAATTCTTAAGTCAAATTGGTTTATGTATCACTGCTGTGATTGAGGGGGAGTGAGTAGGAACTCAGGTTTAAGTTGTACTTAGATTAGAATTGCATTGGGTAGGTCTTAAGTGAAGGAGATAAACTGGTTGGTTTATTCCTGAATTAACATCTCTTATAGTGGATTCTCTCCCTGGCTTGGTAGCCCCCAGAGTAGGTGTTGTTGCACACTGAACTGGGTAAACAATTGACTGTGTTATTTACTGCTTTTGTATTTACTGTCATATAGTAAGTCAGATACGGTGTCATAACATTGGACGTGACATTGAGTATCTGCAGCCAGAATTTCACTAGCGTGTTTTGACTCTCATCCATTGGTTCATATTTTTTTAAACTTTATTTTATTTTCTGTTATTTACACCAAACTTCAAAAAATCATAGAAAATTCATTCTGACTCAAAAATTATGAAAAAATTCACAAAAATATTTTCAAATATTTTCTTTCTGATTTTTATTTTTTCATAATTTCATTTTCAGATTTAGTATTTTTTATAATTTTTCCTTTATTTTGACTTGTTTCTAATTATTTAAAAATACTTTTTTGATATTTTTAAATTCTAATTTTTTTTTATAAAAATCATTTTTCTCATCTCTGACTTTCTGAAAATTTTCTAGAATTTTATTTTGACTTTTATTATTTTTGATCTTTTTTTACTTATTTGAGTGATTTTAATTAGTTTAAAAATGCTTTTATGTTTTTAAAAATTACCAAAAATTTTATAAAAATATTTGAGATCACTTATGATTTTTTTATGGTCTCTTTTTAAATTTTTCTTTGATACTTTGAAATATAGTTTGCTATTTTACCTTTTATTTTCATTTAAAAAAAACATTTTAAAAATCATTTTCCTGTTTATTTTATTCATTAAATGTAATTTATTTTTTTAATATATTCTGTCTATGTGATTGTTGATCGTGAACTTCATTAACATTATTGGATCTTGAGTGTTGAGTTTAACTCCACTAAAATGGATGAATGATTTTAATGATAGTTTGATTATTTTTTTAAATTCAAATATATCCCCTCCCTCTTCATCTTATCCCCTTCTCTTTTGTGCTACATGTTGTTAGAGGATGATCTACATATCATCACTCCAAACATATGACACATAGATTGCTATTGACCGGCTTTAAAATAGGTGCGACTTCTACATAAGTCCACTTACGATTGCTTAACATAGCGTTAAATTTTGTCTCGATTTGAGAAATGATCATTCGTGACCCAAACCTATGTTTGCAAGCCCAAGTATGTTTAATTTAAAACCTTTTATCTAATAACCTTGAATTTTATTGTTAAGAGGCTTTGGTCTTATCAATCCTCTAATGAATCATCATAAATTTTGGACTAAGTGAATCATTTAAACATCGTTGATCATTTGTTGTTGCCTTGAGAATTTGAAATGAATGATATACTTGACAAAAAGAAAATGAAACATGTTGTTGAGAGGCTTTGATTTTATCATTTTTCTAATGAGTTTTAAAATGCAAGATTCAATATGGTCATTCAACTAACCTCTAATTTCTAATTCATTAACAATTGACTTTTATTTTTATGTTTTTACTTTATGCCTTTACTTTTAGGCACCATTTATTTTAGCATTTACATTTCATGCTATTTTCTTCTTTGCTCACTTGAGCATTTATCTTTATGTCTTTTTATTTTTGCTCACTTGAGCTTTTCATTTTCTTTTTGAAGATACCTAATAATCAACTTGAACAATAAAAAGCTTTAATGTTATTTGGACTATTTGGTTACTATCCTTGGTATTTTGGAGTTATAGACTTCTTGGACTTAGAATTAGAGACCTTGATTACCTTGAGACCTTGTGACTCCTATTGCTATTTTTTCTGGAGTTCTTGGGGTTTACTCTGAGACATTGTGTTGTTTGTTTTCTTTGTGTGCATGTTATCTTGATTATATGCTTTGTATATGATTGGAAATTCATCTGTATACAATCGTTACTCTGCCCAATTTTTGTGAAGACTTAATGCATTTGAAGCTTGATTTTCTTAAGAGGTTTATGTCTTTGCTTGTTTGGTTTCAATCCAAAGGATGGGAATTCTACATTGACTCATTGTGTTAAGTGTTGGTTTCTTATTGGTTAAACGGTTCTTTTCCCTAGCTTTTACCTTATGCTTTAGAATAGTCCCTTCATCTCCTCCCATCTTCTTTAATTTAAAAAATCTTCTCCCTCATTTTTCAAAATTATTCTTGTTTCCAAACTTGAACTGCTTTCATAATAAACTTGGACTTAGGTCTATGTATTTTCAAAATATTTTCTTAATCAAACTTCAAACAACTTAATAATACTTTGACCTTTTTGTGAGAAGACTAAAAGTCAATCAATCTCATTCAAACTATTTTGTCACTTTGGCTTTTTACTTCAACTCTTTTCTTAAAAGATTAGACTCTTGTTAATCTTTGTAGTGATGCGAGCTACTATACTTCTACGATATATAGTGAAGTGAGATATTTTTCACTTGGGTGTTGAGCGAGGCTTTATTGATTTTAAAATCCAAGTCATATCCTCCATTTTGAGATGACGCAAAATCTCCTTTCTCATAGTCGTGTTTAGTAAGTATGTTCTTCCACTCGGATAAGACGATGATATCTTGTCTCTTAAAATTAACTAAGACACTTGTGTTTTAAAATTTTTAAAGGTGAACTACGAGTACCCTGATCCTCTATTGCATGAAAGGTGGTACGTAGGAACTAAAGGTTCGCAACCGTGGCTGGTGAAAAAATTATAAAAAATACTTCTTTTCTCATCTCCACAATCTATTTTTATACACAACATTTATAACCAAAATACACAAATTTTTAAAGAGGTTCCTATGGAGTACCGTAGATGGTTAGGGTGCTAATATCTTCCTGTAACGCGGTGGGAGAACTGACTTGGGTGTTTTGTGTTTTATCGCAAATGTTGTGGTTAGCAAGAGTCACCACCGACTTTTCTTTTATCCAAAAGGAAAGGCTGAAAAGAACAGGAAAGACCTTTGAGATGTTTTCTTGAGTTCGAGGGGTAAATTATGAAAAGGGAAGGTATTAGCACCCTTTTCATCCATGGTTTTCCATGGGCTCTTAGTTACTTGCTAGATCACTTGCTTTTGTTTGAAAATATGCTTTGTGTGTTTTTTTTGAAAGTATTTAGAAAAGATGTCATCGTTTAGGCAAACTTTGTAATGATTCTCGTTCGTAAGAATGTATACAAAGTGTTGAACTTTTGAAAATGTTTTCAAGTTTGAAAGATGTTTTTGAAAGTGTTGGTGTTTGTTTTGAAAATAGCAAGGGTGTTTTAGTTTTGAAATTGAGCAAGCAACTAGGAGTAATCTACCTACTCAAAAGTCTTTCATGTTCATTTCCTCTTTCCTTTGACATTGTTATCTTACCATTGATTTGGTAAGTAACCCTATCTTTGGATGTAAAAGGGACGGACGTGGGTTATCGTATAAACATGATTAGCAATGTTGTAAGATATCTTAGCATTTTCTTTAGGGACTAAGATCATTTTGGAAGGCAACATGGATAGCGTCATCAAGGGACTATGATCTTGTATTTTGTTTGTTTTTGCTAAGACACCTCACATGCATAATATGGATATTTTTGTAAGGCAACCAAGCGGATTTACCCTAAGGGTGTTTGTGTGCAAGTGTATTAATTTACATGCTTGATTTGTCTTGTTTAGGGTTTGCTATTTGTTGATTTTAATCTTTCCATACAAAACCCTAATTACTAGCATTTGTATATAAAGCATTAAATTGCGGAAATTAAAAAATACTAAACTATTACATCATTTAGGGGAGGGGGTGTACAAATTTACAAATGGGGAATTGCAAGAAATTAAAACCCTAATTATCTATTACAACCATATTGAATTTGAATAAATAAAATACAAGAATGTAAATGTAAAAAGAAATGTGATTTTTGTTTGATTTTCATGAAAAGAGTTTTTTGACCTAATTAAATAAAATAATTAACTAAGAATAAGAAAATTAAGATCAAGTTAATAGAAGAAATTAATTTATTAAAGAAACAAATTTTTAGGGTTTTTATGAATTTAATTAAACTAGTAAATAAAATAAAAGCCCTAAGTTCTAAATTAATTTTAGTTTACAAGAAAAATATAATAATATAATGATTAAAACTAATTACCTAAGTATTTAAAAAAGTAAATTGATTTGTTAAAGGAAATTTTTTTGTTCTTTTAGTTTTATGAAGAAAAAATAGACTAAATAAAAATAAAAAATAAAATATAAATATTTTTGGATTTTTATTGATAAAAAGAAATAATATTAATAATAATAATATTAATAATAATAATAAAAGATAAAAAAATATTTAAAAAAATAAAGTCATGGAGGTTGATAAGTGAAACGGGGAGTATTGTTAAGAAAAAAAGGTTAGACCCATAGGATGGAGGCCTAAGCGCTTCCTGAAACAAACAAAAAATGTCAAAAAATGCAAATGACAGCGCGCTGAGATTCGAACCCATGACCTCTACCAATAACGTGCGTTGCCTTACCACTAGGGTGACTGTACATCTGTTAACTTATGTAAAAGAACAAATACATAATGTAAAACATCTCCATGACCTGTACTTCGTCTTCAACCTTTAGTCAGCCAGACCATCTGTATCTCATTCATTTCTCAACAAAAATAGAAAATATAAACATGAAAATTGTGCTATTTTTCCTCACGAATATACCCATATAAACCACTAAAGCTATAGATCAAAGATGAATGGGAATTTCTCTGGCCCTAATTTGAACCCTAATTTTTTCAGAAACTTCAAACTTAAAATTCTCTAAGCTCAAGCCATGTAAATGAAAACTAAGGATATGTACAGCTTTAGGGCAATAAGGTCTACATTTCTTATTTACAAATAAACTACTAATGATGCTTGTATGAAGAGTTCAAAAGTCAGAAAACTCACCTTGCAAGAGGGTATCGTGTTTTGAGTTTGAGCAGCTTTTGATGAGTTCCAGTGACTGGGTTAGCTTCCTCAAGTTCCCAGGAAGCTAATGTGATGCTTGGCTTGAGATGAAAGTGGCTGAGGAGTTCCAGAGAAGTCAAGGTGCAAGGTGATGTTTTTGAAAATGGTGGATGGTGATGGAGGTGTTACAGTTGTGTTGCAGGTGTTGGAATTGTTTGTATATGTTATTTAGAAGCTTTTGAAAGTAAAAGGCCAAGAAACGCACGAGCAAATTTGGAGATTGGATTCAAAACTAAAAAATGGCAAGTTTTGAGATGTTTTTGGTGGTTCTATGCTTTAGGGGGTTTCAGGGCTTGAGCATGCGTGTATTTTCTTGCAAATGACTTGTGTATCTATAAGCAAAAGGTTGGAGATGTTTTGCACAAGGGGTTTCTGAGTTATAGGGTTATGGCTAAGTTGCTTAATTTTGAAGAAAAGTGAGAAATGTGGTTTCAAGGTAGAAAGTACAAGCATGTAGAGTGGCTAGGAACTTTAAACATGTTTGCTTCTGACCATTTATCTTGAGTGTGGACAGAGGAAACAAGTTGGGAGCTCAAGGAGAGTTGACATTTGCAAAAGCAATGCTTTATCAAAATAGCAATGGTAACTTTGTTCCATAAATGGAAAATTATCTTGGTTAAAGATTGAATTAAGTGGATAATAGCTCAAAAGAAACTGTAATATTTTGATTAGGGAGAGATCTTGAGGTTTAGAGGCATGTAAATCAATATTGTGCAGCATAGGCTTGAGATTTGAATTCTTGTTCATCAAAAATGACCTATAATTTCAGTTTGAAACCCTAACTTCCTCTCTTCGATTCACCTTGCTCAAGAATGATCTCAATGAGTTCTTGGACATTTTGGAAAGCTTGTAATATTCTCTACAACCCCTCTTTGAATAAAATTTTAAAATTCCCATTGTAACTATGTGAAAAATTGCCATGAAGTTAGGTCAAAATCCTGCCTAAATTAGGGAAAAATTTTCACTAAGTGTTTAGTTTCATGACTGTGACTTCATGGATTAATAACTTGAGATCCAAGCATTTCTAGGAGAAGTTGTGTAAATAAATTTGGTAGATATCATAGATATCTACAACTTTCATGTTGAAAGTTTCTTTTGAATCATCTTGCATCATGGTGAAAAATTTGCTCAAAGTTGTGAAAAAATATGAAGTTTTCAACACTTAGAAAAATTTCTAAGTTTGAAAACTTTGACTTTTCAAAATGAAACTGTGATCGGTGGATCTGGAACTGACTGTTTAACGCTGGTTCGCGAAATTTCGCGGAAGCAAGAGTCGCCACCGTCTTTTATTTTCTCCAACATGGACAGGACAAAAGCACAGCAAAATTCCTTATGAGATAGTTTCTCGGTTCAGGAGGTAGATTTATAGAAAGGGAAGGTGTTAGCACCCTTTCTATCCATGGTTATCCATGGGCTCTTAGGTACTTGCTCATTGTGTTTTCAAAAGTGTTTGCTTTTCAACTGTGAGTGGGTTTGAAAAAGTTTCTTTGAAAGTTTCAGATCGACTCTTGTATCAGTCCTCAAGAGTGTTTGAAAAATTGTTTTGGAAAGCTTTTTGAAAAGTGTCGGTGTGAAAAGAGTTTTTGATTTGTTTTGAATTAGAGCAAGTATCTATGAGTCATCTACCTACCCTAAGGAATTAGGCTGTGTAAATGTCCTTAAGGTAGTGCCATCCCACCATTGAGAGGTAGGTAGCACCACCGTTGGAGGTGTTCGGGTCAATTCGTTTGTAGGGACAGTGTGGTCACCAGAGTAACAGTAGGACACCTTAGAAGCTACCCTTATGCCATTGATCCTTTTTATTCTGAGGCAACCGTTTCGAGGCAACTATTCCGAGGTAACCGTTTCGAGGCAACTTGTTTTGAGGCAACGGGATCAATGGACATAAGGACTTACTAAGACGTCCTATACTCGACGACCACGTTTCGAAGGTAAGGCAACAGTGAGGCGTACCCTAAGAGTGGTGTGTGAATTTGTGTATTGTTTTCAGTTATGTTTTATCTTGTCATGCATCTGGTGAGCTACGCTTTGATTTTATTTGGGCCATTCATTCTTTCATGCAAAGTTTAGCAGTTAAGGGTGCGGAAATTAAAGTGCGGAAAATAAAGTCCTATGCTATTACAAGGCGCGGGTCTATACATCGCCAAATTAACAGAGACCCGTTTTTTAATAAAATGCGGAAAGTAAATAAATTTCCTAATTACTATTACATGGCTTGAGCAATTACATGATATTTGAAACAAAAAATAAGGACAAACGCGCGAAAAGAAATTAGAATCGAATGTTCGAGGGCGTTGGACCCTTTAAAGAAATTAAATGAAATTAAAAAAATTAATTAATTATTTAATAAAGAAAAGAAGTTATTTTTTTATGGTTTTTGGTATTTATGAAATAAAGAAAATTAATTAAAATTAGAAATTAAATGAAACCCTAGTTCTAAATTATTTTTAATTGTTTTAAGGAAAATATTCAAGTTTTAACCTAATTTACACTAAGTTGATTATTGAAAATTTATTTACAAAATAATTAATAATTAATAATAATAATAATAAGAGGAAATTATTTTATTAAGAAAAAGATAAAAATGCTAAAAAAAACTAATTTCTACATATTTTAGTTATTTAAGAAAAAACATTAAAATTTTAACCTAATTTTACTAAGTTGATTATTGAAAATTTATTTACAAAAATATTAATGAATTAAATATTAAATAAACATATTTTATTTTTTTGATTTCTGATTTTTGTGTTATGAAAATTATTTTGTGAATTGAAAGAAAACAATTAAAAAAAACAATTAAAAGAATAAAAAGGAAAAACAAAGAAAGAAAAAAAAATTAAAAGATTGAGCAAACCCCGGGGGTGTCTGGACCCAAAGGGAGGTTTTTGAAGCAATTAGGCCCAGGAATGTAAGAAGCCCATTTGACTTTCAATGATCACGTGGGAAGCAGTTGACTAACGCGTATGGTGATCTTCACATCCTGGCCATCAGATTGAAGCCCCTGGACACTTGGCAGGCACAAGCATACGCGCACATGGTGGACCACTGGAGGGAAATTGTACCTGAACACGTTACAATAAAAATTATTGAGAATATGGGGGACCTGGGAATCGAACCCAGGTCCCAATACCTGCAAGCCAGCGCATCAACCATCCAAGCTATTGAGTCTCTTTGTTATTACTATAGGACATGAGTAATATATGAGAAATCAAACGCTATTGGTAGAAAACAAAAATCACGCGTGAATATTCAAACTATCCAGTCATGCTTTGACACGCCAGCTTCATCTTCTCCATCTTCCTGTAAACAAAAAACGAATAGCGGGGGTTTTAAACCCCCACTAACTGCAAAACCTGAAAATAGCGATTAGCACATAGATCAATATAAATTGGGCGCGATGTGTGAGTTAGCTTCGTCTGGATATCCTGATTCCATTGGCATAGGTTTTAAGGCCTAATTTTTCCACATGTGTAAAGCCCCAAATTTGGAGCTCTGAAACCCTAGCGAATGTCAATGGCAACTTTTGATACAGACACTGTTAGTTCAATTAAAGGGCACCAATAGCTTCAGAATATTCATGTTAATATAAATCAACCATTAAAAAACATGAATCATGCATGAAAAGTGAAACACGATTATGAAAATTTTGATGAAAAGTATGATGTCGTTCTACCACTTCTGGAGGTCTGGAGATGTGGTTTCGATTGCAAAAGCTTCCTAGTAGTATCAGGAGTGTATTGGAATACTTTTCAAGCCTTGAAACGAGCTCTAGGTATCAAAACAGTTTTCAACTTTTTGTCCAAAATTGCAAGTTTGTTATTGATTCTCTGCGCAGCTTCTTGTGTCTTGTGCATTAGGTTTCAATCTTGCATATGTATGTGAGTAGAATTAGGTCAAAAAGCCAGCCCAAAATCCATCCATTTATGATTTTGAATATTTGATTTTCCATATCCTTTTTTCAATCTTTTTCATGCCAATCATTGCCAATCATGTAGAAACTTTTCCTTTTGAGTGATGCACGAAATATTTGATTCATAATGGATGAAATCTTTGCACAAAAAGATTTAAAAGGTATTATTTGCTATTTTTTCATATTTAATTTTAATTAAGTGAATTAATAATAATAAAAATTCAAATAATTAATCAAAAATGAGAAAATAACTCCCTTGGAGGTCAATGGGTCGTGCATAGCCTTTGGGTGATGATTCATGGAAGAAATCGAGGCCCATTAGCATTTTGAGGCTTTTTATGCAAAGTTGACTTTTCAAAATTCCCAAATATTTCCCAACTTCCACAAGGCATATCTTGCTCAATTTTTAAGATTTGATCATGTTCTTGGACATTTTGGAAAGGTCTTGAAGTAATCTAACTAATGCCTTTGGTCCCATGTCATTTTTATTTACCAATCTCAAGTTATGGTATTTGACTTAAAGTGCCTTTTTGTTGACTTTTGAAAGTGACCTATAATGTTGAAATTGATAACTTTTTGTGAGAGCATTTCTTGGACTTGAAGTGTGAAGATGAGTTGTAGGAAATGTCATTCTCTTCAAAATGAGCTTTGGATGGAATTTTTTCTGATAAACCATGTGGAAGTTATGCCTTGGTCAATTTGCAGTTGACTTTTTCAACTGTCCAAAAATGGAAACTTTTGCATCTTGAGACTTTTTGAGCCATGCCTTGAGAATCATGATCAAGGATTGATCAAATGATGTTTGTGGCTTCAAAATAAGATGTTGACCAAAAATTTTGACTTTTGACTGTCAAATGACCATTTTGCCCCTACAGTTGACTGTGAAGCATTTAGGGTTTTTGACTGTGCAATTTGATGTTGTGAGTCTTGAAACTTGGCATATGGATGCTTGACAATGTATGTAGGCATGTGGGACTTGTTTGGACCCTTGGAAACTTCAATTTCTTTGCCAGCACCAAAACCCTAATTTTGACTGTGTTAGGAGGCAATTGGACTGTGCAATCCTTGAGAGATTTTGAAGCATGATCTTAGCAAACCTTGGAGAATATGGGAGGGCAAATTTTGGGGTACAACAGAAACCTTGACTTTTTTTGATTTCTTGATGAACAAGTTTCATATTTTGACATGTTTTGATGAATTTTGATCTTTAACACTTGATTTTGACCAAAAAGTCAAAGTTTGACATTTCAGTATACAGTTGACTTTTGATCAGTTGACTGAAAATCAACTATCAATCCAATTGATCTTGAGCAATGTTTTGAGTCATGCCATTAGGTAAAAATGATGAAATTGAACTCTTGAGATCATGCCTCAAACCAATTAACCATTTGCTAGGTCAAAAATCAGAAATTACCCTTTCTCGATCAAAACCCTAATTTTGACCATTTTGCCCTTTTGATGATCTGATCAAATTTCTTGATGAATTATGGTTCAAACTTGATCAAATGACATATATGAGTTCACAATGTTGATATGGATAAAAAATTATGGAGTTTGACTGTAAATTGACCATAGTTGACTTTTTCTCCAATACAACTAATTTTTAGGTCAACTGCTCAATTGATTGAGCAAAAATGTGATCCAAAGCTTGAAATTTGACATGAGTAATCTTGGGGTCCATAATGATCCATGAAAGTCATATGAGGCATTGAAAGTTCAATTATCCTTGTGCAATCTCAAACCCTAATTTCAGTCATCAATGCTTAAGGAGGTATCTTGAGCTGATCAATCCTTGTGCAGTCTTGTACCAAAGGAGATCTTGTGAGAAAATATTTGATAAATGAGAGGGCAAATTTTATGGTACAACACTTCCCTTTGCATAACTAATCCCCAAACATAGATTCTCTCTCCCTCTTTTGGGTTATTCGCTCTTTTCTCATTCCTTTGGAAATAATAAAGCGCGGTGACGATTTTTATTTGATATGTGTGAGTCAAGTCAATCCAATGACTTAGTCTCAACATTTATACCGCTACAACTACATATTTAATATTTTAAATTATCAAAAATAAATAATAATATATATAATAAAATAAATGGAGCAGATTCGAGGTGGGTATTAGTATTTCCATCATCCGATCCGTTTCTATATTTTTATAATCGAAAAAAATTCAAATCCAAATCTAAACTCAGTCAAAACGGATTTCCCAATTAATTTTGGAGCAGATATAAATGGGTACCCGCATATATAAGTTTTATAAGAACAAAATTTTTCTAAATTTTTTTAACAATATATAAATTTTAAAATTAAAGTATAATATTATGATGATATTATTTCAGCATATTAGATTGAAAAATTGTGAAAGTTTTTATAGAGTTGTTAGATAAACATAGTGTGCTTTGCTATATATATATATATATATATATATATATATATATATATATATATATATATATATATATATATATATATATATAACAAATACTTGTTCTTTTTGTAGGAAAAGAATAATGTAACAAGAAAATCCAAAGACTTGTTTTTTTTGTTGATGTTGACACAATCCACGTAGTATATGTTTTGTGTGTTAGTGGTCTGCATATCCTAAAGCTTGCCTTATTCAAGTAGCCGTGACGTCGACGAAGTTATAAATTACTTTAATATCGCAAGAGATTGAGCTGTGCGAAAGCCGCGATTTACACGGTTTGCAACGATCTTCGTTTCGTCAACGAAAATTAAATTCACAGTGAATTTTTTATTAAAATAAAACTTTGATAATTCAATAAGTAATTGGACTTTAATATTTGACCGGTGTTCATAACATATTTCTTAAACATACTTGTCACATTTACAATAAAGTACCTGCAAGACACTCCGATGCTGAAGTAAGTAGAAGCACAGGCAGGCAATAGTAAGTATGGGTGGAATGATGAATACCTGACCCTCTGGAAACAGAGGATATTTATAGCCCCCAACGCTGGGTCAAGGTTCCTTCATTGGGCCGGGCAGGTTTGGCCCAATGGAGGAACTGTCAGGTTCTACGTGCGTAGTGGGGACCCGCACGTGGTATTGGGCCTTAGCAATGCTATTGGGCCTGTCGGGCCCAGTCCAGAACAGGAGCCCCCAAGTCGTGGTTCCTTTGTTAGGAGCCATGGCTTGATCTCAGGTCGTTTCCGCTTCGGGGTCTCGTGCCCGGGTCAGAGATGCAGGTCCTCGAGGGCCTCTCCGTGTCGTGCTCAGAGACAAATCTTTCGCGGTGGATGCTCGGAGGATCCTCACCGGCGCGTGTCTGTCGAGCACACGAGGTATCTTTCGGGAACTGTGCCGCCATCCTATGATGATAGGGTCATCATTGCATTGGGAGCGGTGCGTCGAGGAGAGAAACTCCGTGGTTGCCCGAGGTGACGTTTGGTATTCCACGTCATCACTATAAATAGGATCCTTGGGCCCCATAACTCGTTTCTACTCTTTGCGCTCCTACTTCTGTTGTTCTTCCAGATTTTTCATAGCTGCGATCTCCGTTACAGATTCTTTTCCTCCGTAGCCGAATCCACTTCTTGATTCCAAGTAAGTGACTTATCTTGTTTATTTTCCTGTTGTAATGCATGATTTTCAGCGTTTGTAGACGTTTTAGGGACTGTGCGCGTGGGACTAGCCCGGTAAACTCATGTTTAGCTCGACATATTCATGCTTAGGACCGGCAAATACATGCTCGTGGCCGATAGATACATAGTTTAGGTAATAATCTGCAGCGCTGCCCGAGGTCTTCATGATCCAGGGCGCCTGATTCATGATCGTGCCCGGTATGTTCATGGTTCTGGCCGTAGGTTTCATGATGTTGCTCGCCATGTTCATACCTTGGGTCGGCATGTTGGAGAGTGACCGCGTTGTCGGTTTGCTCAGGCGGTTTGGAGAAGGGCCCATCGAGTTATCTGGACGTCGGGGAGGCGACTGCTTTCTTGTTGCAAACTAACTTTTGTGGTCGTGCATGGAACGACGTGGTTTGTCGTACACTACATCTGGTCCGCTACGTCGAGCGTATGGTTTCGTGCCCAATTGACTGGTTTCCCGTGCTCTGCAGGTAACCATGGCGGACGAGCCGTGCTCCTCTGGACGCCCCGAACAGGAGGAACAAAGTGTCGATGAGGCAGTGAGTTTGATCGATACTGTCGACGACCCCCTATTGGATTGGGTGGGCGCCGAGCCCCGAGGAATCGCGTCGATATATAGCCGGCGTGACCGAAAGCCATATGGTGTCCTTGAGGCGGGCCACGGTCAGCCTGATTTTCAGAAGAATTTTGTTGTTACGCGACCGACTTCCAATGCCCGGATCTGCTCGGTGTACCCCGAGTATAGTTTCCCAATGTACGAGATCGCGTTCAAAGATCTTGGGCTGCAGCTGCCCTTTAGTGACTTTCAGACCGGGGTCTTCGCCCATCTGGGGCTGGCCCCGTCGCAGCTACACCCGAACTCACTCGCCTTTATCCGGGCGTTTGAGCTGACATGTCGCTTTCTGAGGATTGGGGCGACGATACCTCTCTTTTTCAGAATTTTTCATCTGCAGCGCCAGTCCCGAGGAGGGAAGCACAGCTGGGTCTCCTTAAAACAGTCGAGGAGACTATTCAAGATGTATATGGACTCCGTAAGGGGTTTTAAAGACAAGTGGTATGTCATAAGGCCAGTTACCACGTCTACTTTAGAATCCCTGTACGAGGAGGAGGCGCCCATAAGCGACGATGACGGGGAGGCGGTTTTAGACAACGATGGGTATCCCGTGATGGCCCGCACAGCCAAGTTCCCTGTGCATTGGATGTTCAGGCATTACGAGCACGAGACTGGATACTATCATACCGCTGCGGGCGACATGTGTTCGGAGGACGAGAAGGCGTACGCCACACTTTGTTGGTTCGTCGACAGCTTCCACCCCGCCCGGTGGGCGACGAGGGAGGGGGAAGATGTCTTGGATGAAGAGGGTTATCCGACATTTGAGTCCCGACCGATTGATACTAAGGCACTCGTGGAGTGTCAGTCGTTCAGACAGGCTGCTCGTCTGCTAGGTCGTTTATTGCTTGAATTTCTTTGCTCGTCCTTTATTTATGAACTTGCTCGACACTAATCCGTCTTTTATTTTGTGCAGGTTCGATGGCCGGGCGACGGGAAAGACTCTTGAAGCTGTCTTGCGACCAGAAGCGGGGTAGGAGGGTCGTGAAGGCTCCCCAGGCAACGAGGATGAGCCCGCCACATAGTCCGGGCGCTCCTCAGGTGGTGAGGGTGGATTCATCGCCCAGCTCGGGGGCCGCGTCGGAAGAGATCCCAGAGGTTCAAGAGGTCGACCCAAATGCCGACCTGATACAAAGAAAGAGGACCCGGGTGGAAAGCGGTTCGGCGGTCAGCGAGGACACCAGCGCCGTCAGGTCTTTCGGGTTCCCCCCTTGCTTCAAAGAGGAGGGTTTCTTCGAGAGATTCCCTCTGTCCGTGGTTGCCGACGAGGCTGAGACTATCAAGAGGATGAGTAAGGAGGATCGGAAGAGGCACCTGGCCGCCAGCATGGCCGGGCTGGTGAAGATGGCCGAAATGGCCCTGGTGTTGTCCGAGGAAGGGGGGGATCCTGTCCATATTGAAGAACTTGAGCAGGAGAAAGCGGATCTCACCTCGAGCTCGCGGAAGTTAAGGACTACCCTGGAACGCTCCGAGGAGATGTTCCGCGAGCAGGCATCGCTGCTGGCTGCTGAGAGAGAGATGCTGGTCCTGGAGAAAGAAAGTTCGGGGAAGCTAGCCGAGGAGGGAGAGCTTCTCCGTGCGGACAGGGATCGTCTGGAGACCGACATCGGGCGCTTGACCCAACAGATCGAGGACATGAAAGTCGCCATTCTTTCTGCCGAGGACGAGCCGGAGGACATAGCGGCTTTGAAGAGTCGATCGGAGCTGGTCGCCCATATCCGGCTACTCGAGGCAGATTGCGTCGGTGCTCTGGAGGAGGGGTTCGACTCCGCAGTCGGCCAGCTTTCCTTGTTAAACCCTGGTTTGGTCACCGAGGGGACGGGCTACACACATCAGATAGTGGATGGCGCGATCGTGCCCCCGCCTGACTCTCCAGTTGTCGATGCTGATGGTTCCGGGGAAGCTTGATCGTAGGATAGCGGGCCTGCGTGCCTTTGATATTTGTATTTTTTTTGGGCCTGCGTGCCCGTGGGTTGTACTTTATGAACATCGCCGGCCTTCTTGGTCGGTTTATACTTGTTTGCCTTGTTGCCTTCGGGCATTTTTTTGAATGAATGCTGTTTTACATTTGATCGTTTGCCCGTGCTTGAAATCTTATATATTTGCATAAAATTTTAGCCTAAGTTATGGGCCCGAGGAGTGCCCGTACGTGGCTGTGATTTAGCGGGCGAGTTTGCCCGCCTTTCGTTTGTATACGTGCCCGGCCTTCTTTCACTGGCCAGAGTCACCTAAGTGTTGCACTCGAGGGGAGAGACTTCCCTTTGACCCTTTTAGATGGCCCGTCATTCTTGACGACTTGTCGGGCATATGGAGCGAAGTTGCTCAGTCGGGCGCGAAGCCCGGTAGGGACTATTCGCCCTTGGCGTGAACTGCCCATCGCGAGCTGGGTGTCCTGCCTTACAGGTACTACGACGGTGGTGCTCGGTGTAGTTGTCCATGTTGGGCACTATCGATCGGTCTCGTTTGTTGAGCGATGCTGTGCGATTTAGCCATATGTCGGGCTTGTACCTCAGCCTCTATACGGAGTCGGACGTTTTTCGTCGTCGACTGGGCGCGGGTGCCGATGGTCGAGGGTCCTAGGTGTTGGTAGTTTTTAACTATAGTACTGCTTTAGCTTAGCAGCGTTCCAGGGTCGTGGTAATGGCTCTCCGTCTAATTGCTCGAGATAGTACGCCCCGGTACCAGTGGTGCCGTGGACGCGATAAGGTCCTTCCCAGTTCGTGGCCAGCTTCCCTTAGCGGGAATCCTTCTGGTTCCTACGTAATACCAGGCTGCCGATTTCGAACTCGCGCTTGATGATCTTGTCGTTGTGGCGTAGAGCCACTCGTTGTTTTAGGGTGGCTTCGCGCAGGGCTGTATCCGATCGGATTTCCTCGACTAGGTCGAGTTCGTCCCTTAACGCCTCTTCATTCATTTCTTCGTCGAGGGGGTTCTCTGTTCGTCTGGAAGGTTCCATGATTTCAACTGGGATAACGGCCTCGGTGCCATACGTCAACCGAAATGGGGTCTCGCCCGTCGTTGAGTGGGGCGTGGTTCGGTATGCCCATAAGACGCTGTGGAGCTCCTCGACCCATCCCCTCTTGGCTTCGCCGAGTCGACGTTTGAGTCCTCGGAGGATGACTCTGTTCGCGGCTTCGGCTTGCCCGTTGGTCTGAGGGTGCTCGACCGACGTGAAATGTTGTTTTGTACATAGTTTGGTGACGAAGTCTTGGAACCCGTGGTCGGTGAACTGGGTACCGTTGTCGGTCACCAGGGCCCGCGGAATTCCGAATCTGGCGAGGATGTTTCTTTTGTAGAAACGGAGGATATTGTGCGAGGTGATCTTTGCGAGGGCCTCGGCCTCGATCCATTTCGTGAAGTAATCCACGGCGACGATGAGGAATTTGTTCTGATAGGTTCCCTGCATGAAGGGCCCGAGGATGTCCATACCCCACCAGGCGAACAGCCACGGGGACGACAGTATGCTCAGCTCATGCGGAGGGGCGAGGTGCATGTCCCCGTGTTTCTGGCACTTATCACATTTCTTGACGTGCTCCTTGGCATCCTGCTGCATCGTCGGCCAGTAGTATCCCGCTCGAAGGGCTTTCCTTGCCAAGGATTTACCGCCCATGTGCTGGGCGTTGATCCCTTCGTGTATCTCCCGCAGTACTTCGGGGACTGCGGACTCGTCGATGCATTT
This sequence comes from Vicia faba, assembly GCA_948472305.1. Classification (NCBI taxonomy): domain Eukaryota; kingdom Viridiplantae; phylum Streptophyta; class Magnoliopsida; order Fabales; family Fabaceae; genus Vicia; species Vicia faba. The sequence continues at coordinate 1,283,508,633 of OX451735.1, read as the reverse complement.
CAGGAGGGGGATGGAGAATCCTCTTCGGTACAGTTTCTGCTCGAGAACCACGTAGGAACATGCTCGTCGCTTTGTGACGGTAGCCTCGGCCTGGTTCGATGGGAGTTCGCCTTTTGTCAGGAAATTATAAACCGGGGTCATCCAGGACGTCGCATCCCCGATGGCATGGATCTCGACTGTAGTCGAGGGTCATTCGATACTTGGACGCGCTAGAGATTCCTGGATGACGGATTTGTTCCCGCCCTTTTTTCGTGTGCTCGCGAGTTTGGACAATATGTCCGCCCTCGTGTTTTGCTCGCGGGGAACATGTGAAATTTCTGCTCGTACGAACTTTGTCATGTATTTTTTGACTAAGTTCAAATACTCGATGAGGTTGTCATTTTTGGCCTGGTAGCTCCCCTGTACTTGAGAGGCGACGAGCTGGGAGTCGGTGTAGATCTGCACCTCGCGGGCTCCCAGGTCCTCGGCCAGTCTCAGTCCTGCGAGCAGGGCTTCGTATTCTGCCTGGTTGTTTGACATCGGGAAGGAGAGAGCTAAGGAGTGCTCAATTACTACGCCTTCTTCGTTTTCCAGGAGGATTCCCGCGCCGCTTCCGGACGAGCTGGATGCTCTGTCGACGAAGATGGTTCACTTGTGTTCTTTCCCCGGGGGAGGGTCGTGAGTGGTCATTTCCGCGACAAAGTCGGCCAAGGCCTGTGCTTTCAGGGCTTTCCCACTTTTGTACTGAATGTCGAATTCGGAGAGTTCCAAGGACCATCTCAGCATTCTGCCCGCCATATCTGGCCGACCCAGGAGTTGCCTCACCGGTTGGTCGGTTCGCACGATGATGGTGTGGGCCAGAAAGTAGTGTCTGAGCCTCCTCGCCGCGTTGACGAGGGCCAGAGCAACCTTTTCTATCTGCTGGTATCTGCTTTCGGGCCCCTGTAAGGCCTTGCTCATGAAGTAGACGGGTTTCTGCCCGTCGGGGGTCTCGCGGACAAGGTCTGCGCTGATGGCTTCGTTTGAAACGGCCAAGTACAAGTACAACGGTTCCCCGTCGTCTGGTCGAGATAGCACGGGCGGCTGAGACAGACTTTTCTTTAGGTGGCGTAGTGCCTGCTCGCATTCCTCATTCCATTCGAAGGCTGCTTCCTTTCGAAGGAGTTTGAAGAAGGGGAGGGCGTGCTAAGCGGATTTCGCGACGAAGCGGGACAACGACGTGAGCATGCCGTTCATGATTTGTATCGACTTCTTCGACGTTGGTGTTGGGAGGTCGGAGAATGCCCGGCATTTGTCGGGGTTGGCTTCGATTCCCCGTTCTGTTAGATAGAATCCAAGGAATTTTCCAGCCTTAACCCCGAACGTACATTTCTCGGGGTTGAACCTCATTTTACATTGCCTTGCTTGGGCAAAGACTGTCTTGAGATGAGCTGCATGGTCGGTGTCTGCTCGGGATTTAACGATCATGTCGTCCATGTATACCTCGAGCATGTCGCTGATCTGTTTGTTGAAAACTCTGTTCATCATGTGTTGGTAAGTTGCCCCGACATTTTTCAGTCCGAAGGGCATTACGTTGTAGTAATAGTTTCCCGAGCTGGTCATGAATGCCGTGCAGTGTTTGTCGCCCAGGGCCATTGGGATTTGGTTATAGCCCGAATAGGCGTCCATGAACGACAAAGTTTTGTAGCCGGCCGAGTTGTCGACCAACATATTTATGTTAGGCAAGGGAAAAGCATCTTTCGGGCAAGCCCGGTTGAGATCAGTATAATCAACGCACATTCTCCATTTTCCATTATTCTTTTTCACGAGTACAACATTTGACAGACAGGTGGAATATCGGGCTTCAGAAATAAAATTTGCCTCTAGGAGGTCTTTTACAGCTTTTTCAGCAGCCTCCGTTTTTTCTGGAGACTGCCTACGCCTACGTTGTACTACGGCCTTAGCGGCTGGATCAATGGCGAGGTGGTGACAGGCGACCTCAGGGTCGAGTCCGGGCATCTCCGCAACGCTCCAGGCGAAGAGATCAGCATTCTCGCGCAGACAGGCCTTGATTTGTTTCCTGGCCAAGTCGGGGAGGTCTTTGCCAATCTTCACTCCCTTGGTTGGGTCTGTGCCGAGGGGAACGAGTTCAAAATCCCCGTCCGGTATTGGTCGGAGTGGGATTTTCTCGCTGCTGGATGGCTCGTCCTGATCGAAGCGGGTGTCCAGGGCTATGGAATCGACCTTTGGTGGAGCTTTCTGGACTTCTTCCTCGGGGGATGCTTTCCTGTCGGGCTCCTGTTTTGTCCTTTTGGCGGGTCTGGTCCCTATGTCGACGGTATCCCGTCCCTTAGAAGCGGCGTTGAAGCACCTACGGGCAGCAGCCAGGTCTCCTTGGATGGTGGCTACCCGCGCCCTCCTGGTGTAGAACTTCATCTTCAGATGGACGGTCGAGGGCACCGCTGTTAGCTCTGCCAGTGTCAGTCTCCCCAAGATGCAATTGTACAGAGATGGGCAGTCAATGACGAGGAAACGGACTTTAACTTGTCTCGTAGCCGTTCCTTCGCCGAACGTAACCAGGAGCTCGACATAACCCCAAGGTTTGGAAGTCGAGCTGTTGAAGCCTTGTAGATCCGACCCCACATACGGAGAGAGATGTGAGTCGTCCAGCTGTAGGGTTCTGAAAAGTTGGTTGTACATCACGTCGACGGAACTCCCCTCGTCGACCAGGATGCGATGCACGTCGAAATTAGCCATTCTTGCCCTTATCAGTAAGGGGATGACCGCGTTCGGGGCTCCGTCGGGGAGCTCTTCTAGGTAGAAGGTGATGGGCTCTGACCTGCCCTTCACCCTTTCGAACGTTACTGTTTGCGGGGGAGCCGCGTCGACCAGCTCGTCCAACTTCCTCTTAGCTGAATTGATGGTGAGGTCGTTGAACCCGCCCCCATTAATGACCATGGCAGAGGGAAAGTATTCCCACCTGCTGTGCGTTCTCAGCGGTTCCTGCAGGTGCTCGGGAATGTCGAAGTCCTCGGGCCTGGTCACCGAGAAGGCGGTCTGGATAGGCACCGACTCGTCTGATGGTCGGGCGTCTTCTTCCGGCTCCTTGGCTTCATGGGCGTCACGACGAGGAGCGTCGTTTCGCCTGTACTGCGCGAGCCTCCCTCCTTTGATGAGGGTTTCAATGGCGTCCTTGAGGTGGACGCAGTCCTCTGTCAGATGACCATGACTCCTATGGTATTGACAGTATTTATTTTTGTCCGCCCCTGGCTTGGCGGGAGCAGGTCGGGGACGCTTGACGCTGCCGTCCTTGAAGTCTGTACTGGCACACTCCGCCAGAATATGCTCGCGGGAAGCTGTGAGCGGAGTGTACTCGGTGAAACGGCCCGAGGGGCCCCTTTGTTCCCGGACTTCCCGGGGTTGGTCTTCTTTCCTTTTCTCCCCGGTTCTTCGGGGAGGAGCCTCTTGGCGTGAGCTGCTGCTGTTGTTGGGACCCCGAGCCCTGGAGTCTCGGGCCCTGTTGGCAGCTTCCCTCTCCTCGTAATCCATGTATGCCCGAGCTTTATCGAGGAGGGCGTCGAAAGACCTGGGCGGCTCGATTCCCACAGCTTTTCTGAATTCTGTGCCGGGGAGGAGCCCCCTCTCCAGCAGATATCTCTTCATGTGGTCCGTGCAGGGGACCTGTATCGCTTCTCGATTGAAGTGGTTGATGAACTCCCTCAAGGTCTCATCCTGTCTTTGGATGATGGCCTCGAGCGCCGCCTCGGTCTTTGGATGGCGTCGAGAAGCGGTGAAGGAACTGATGAACTGGTTCTTTAGGTTCCTCCACGAGGTGATTGAGCCCGGGGTGAGCCCTTTGTACCAGTCCATGGCCGCCTTCCTGAGAGTCATGGGGAAAAGACGGCACTTGATGGGCCCCCCGACATTATGATAATGGAGCATGGCCTCGAACCCGTCAATGTGGTCGACCGGGTCCGCGACTCTGTCGTACTCCTTCAGATGTGGGGGCTTCTCCATGCCCGGGGGGATGGGTGCATCCATGATGGCCTGCGACAGGGGACCGCGGGGGTCTTCCTCGTCGCTCCTCTCCGGAGACAGAGATGGGGACCTGTAGTATTGTCTGGCACGGTGGTCGTGCTGAGTCTCCCTCGAGCGTGATGCCCGTTGGTTGAATGTTACACGCCCGTCTCCGGCGTGTCTCTTGTCGTGCCTTACCGGGTCGCGACTGGGCTCTCCGGCAGGGATGACGGGCTCTCTCTCCAAATAGGGTCGCCTCTGCTTTGGCCGGGGAGACGGGCTTCTGGAGTTTTCCCTATAGTGTCTCCGCGGGGGAGAAGGGTGTCGAGCTTCAGTCACTCGAGGAGGGGGAGTATGTGGTCTCCGATGCCTCCTCGAGGGTCTTCTCTCGTCTTCAAGCGCCTTTAATCTCTCTCCTTGGGCGAAGATGAGATAGTTCGTTTGGTTAATTGCTGCGAACAACGCTTGTGTGGTGGCATCCGCCCCGGAGGGGACGGGGACTTCCTGAAACCGGACGACTCTGTAGTGGGCGAGGGCCGCCGGGTCGTCCTCGAGTGGTGGTGGGAGCGAGGAGGATGATGCTGTAGCCCCTTCCCTGTATGAGGAAGTTCCGAGGATGGTTGTTGCAGGAGCGGTGTTATGGCCGGGATTGCCAGTGTTGTCGAGATGTCCGTTTTTGTCCGCCGTGCCGTTATTGGTGTCGGCGACACGGACGTTCTGCTCATCGCGAGCTGGATCAACCATGACAGGTAGTTGAATTTTGAGCTTTGGTCTTGAGTTGTTTGTAAGACGGGGAAGCTAGTTTCCCACAGACGGCGCCACTGATCTGACCTGATCAGACTTGGACCGTCACGGCTGGCTCCGAGCTGAAAGTTTTGAACGAGGTGGGGGGGGGGGGGGGGGGTACCTGCAAGACACTCCGATGCTGAAGCAAGTAGAAGCACGAGCAGGCAATAGTAAGTATGGGTGGAATGATGAATACCTGACCCTCTGGAAACAGAGGGTATTTATAGCCCCCAGCGCTGGGCCAAGGTTCCTTCATTGGGCCGGGCAGGTTTGGCCCAATGGAGGAACTGCCAGGTTCTACGTGCGTAGTGGGGACCCGCACGTGGTCCCCTTCCTGGATGTTCTGCGTGAAGTGCGGGCGGACGGAGACGCGATCTTTTCGGGGTCTCGTTGGGAGTGCAGTGGACTGAGTCTGCCCTAGTTGGGGTGCTCGAGGTGATGTCGAGCTGGACAGCAGGATGTCGAGCTGGAGATGTAGAGGTCGAGCAAGTAACCTTAGGGAGCACATCGGGCACGACTGTGACCCTTTGGTCGGCGTGGTCCTCAACAAGTCCATTTGGATTGGGCCTTAGCAATGCTATTGGGCCTGTCGGGCCCAGTCCAAAACAGTATGAAATATAATAAAAATACAATATTAGAATAAAATATTTATGTCTTAATTACAATTCTCTTATTTTATCTAATTCATTAAATTAATCTTTTTTTTATAATTTATATTATTTTTTTCCCTTTTGTTTTTATACTTAAAATTTATAACATATCCATTTTAACTAACGTCATATGAAACTCTATAGATAACAAATTAAATTAAAAATGGACGTCGTATGTACAAAAATTGAGACGACATTTAAAACGGTTAGAATTTGTAATATGAGAATTAATTTTGTGAATCAGGTTAAATAAGGAAAGATTTAAAGATGAGTTATATGGTAGTTCTCTGTAAATCCATATTTAACGGGAGTCGTTTTAACCACTCATTATAGATATATCAGTCACATGCCATCACAGGTATTCATTCTCACTCTTACGAGTTATACATCTCTGACCTCACTGACTTAGGTGTTGAAATTTTAACCTTTCAGGTCCACCTCGCTCTAGTATACCTAAGGCTCGTGTCGCCGCATCGAAGAACCTTATTTCCTACGATATCGTCGATCTCTCGTTCTGCTACAAAATGAAGCATCGTCTATGGGAATCCACTTCTGATTCTCATGAATTTCCATAAAAATTCCACCATATCCTAATTCTTACTCCACCATAGCATATTCGTCTTTTGTTCTAATCATCGGTTAACTCTATATGCCGATGGTAGCATCTAAGTCAGCTCAAACAATCGATCATCACAATGTCAACGCCTCTATTGAGACAACGACACATATTCATGCTCTCGTAAGAGAAGCTTCTCTTCCTCCTCCAATAGGAGAAATCGATCTAGTTCTTGTAACTTCTCCAAATGTCTTGTCCCCTTAGGCTTCAATCCCTCCCATATAGTTCAGATCACTTTTCAGATCTTTATGATATTCCAACATCTCCAGCAACTACTTCAAGGCCAAACCTTCAAGCAGCCTCAACAACAAGTGAAAATTTTTGAACCAAAAATACTATAAAGCCTCCACATACTCCAAGTCAAAAGCGGTGTAATAGGTCTAAAGCGCTGCTAAAGCCACACTTTAGGCAAGGCTTTCTACTACAAAATTTGTTTTAGGCAGTACACTATAGACAACGCTTATCTCCTAAAGCGCTACTATAACTTAATTTTTTTTTTTGAGAAAAAGCGATGCTAAAGGCTTACTTTAGAAAGCGCTTCTAAAAAGCGCTTCTTAAGGCCATACATACCCACACTTTATAAAGTGCTTCTAGAAAGTGCTTCTAAAGGATGTGTTTAGAAAGTGCTTCATATAAGTGCTGCTATAGGCCATACATCAGAAAGCGCTTTTTTTAATGAAAAAATGCTGCTAAAGGAAATACCTCAGAAAGCGCTGCCTAAAGTCATTAATTTTTAATTTCTAAATTAAAAATACGAAAACCCTAAAACTCATATTTTTCCCATATTCTCTCAATATCTTTCTCTGCAACTCTTAAATCTCTTACCAGAAACTGTTATCACCTTTGTGTTACTTCATCATCTCTTCGATCAGCTTCAGACTGCACAACCTTCTCCGCTTCTCTAGCTCCTCAATGATTAACAACTTCTCCTTCGTCGTGGTTTGTAACATCAAACGCTCTCCCCTGTTCAACAAGCTCAATCGTTTTCTCTTCCCTTCAACCTCTACTTAACTCAATCGCTATCCTCACAAATTCCTCTCCACAAACAATAACTGTAAGTTATCCCGAACAACTCCCTTCATTTCAGTTCGACAACAAATCACATCTTCAACTGCTCTGATCATTTCGACATTTCGGTAAGTTTCGATTTCTTTTGAGTTAAACTGATATGTTGATGGATATGTGAAAATATCGATTTGATTGCATGATCTTTTCAATTTGAAATGATATGTTGTTTGATTTTAATCTGAGAAAATGATTCGTCAGCCTTGAATATGCTAATTCTGTTTTATTTTTGAGCTTGTTGGTTTGTGTCGATATATGTTAAAATTCTGCGTAATTATGTTAAAATTCTAACGTACTCGTCCTATAAACAGATTTGGTCATATATTTCCAGAACCAGTTATGTTCATATATTGCACACAAAAGCTTAAATATGATACTTGGTGTGATACGGTGGGAGAACTGACTTGAGGTTTTGCGTTTCGTCGCAAATGTCGCGGTTTAGCAAGAGTCGCCACCAACTTTTATTTTATCCAAAAGGAAAGGTAAAAAAACACAGGAAAGACCTTTGAGATATTTTCTTGAGTTTTGGGGGTAGATTATGAAAAGGGAAGGTGCTAGCACCCTTTTCATCCATGGTTTTCCATGGGCTCTAAGTTACTTGCTTAGATCACTTGCTTTGCTTTTGAAATTGTTTGAAATGGTGCTTTGTGTTTGGTGTGATTTTGAAAGTATTTTGAAAAGAGGCCATCGTTTTGGCAATCTTTGTAATGATTCTCGTTCGTGAGAATGTATACAAAGATGTTTGTCTTTTGAAAAATGTTTCAATATTTTGAAAGGTGTTTGAAAGTGTTTTGGAAATGTGTGTGTGTTTGTTTTTGAAAATAGCAAGGATTGTTTGAAATGGAGCAAGTAACTTAGAAGCTATCTAACTGCTCAAATGTCTTTCCTATGCATTTTTATTCCTTTGACATTGTTGATTTACCAATTATTTGGAAAACAACCCTATCTTTGGATGTTAAACGGGACGGGCGTGGGTCATCGTATGACCATGATAGTAATGTTGCCAAGTATCTTTAGCATTTTGAGGGACCAAGATCATTTGTTTAGGCAACCTTTTGATAGAGTCATCGAGGGGCTATGATCTTATTTTTGTATTGTTTTGCCAAGATACTTCGCATGCGTAACATGACCATGTTTGTTTTAGGCAACCAAGTGGGTGAAACCCTAAGGGTGTTTGTGTGCAATGTGTGTCATTTTACATGCATTTGTCTTGTATTAGGTTTTGTCTATTTGTTTGTTTTTGGTCTTGTCATGCAAACCCTAGTTTACTAAATATGGTATAAATGCGATAAATTGTGTAAATGTAAACTAAGCTATTACAACAATTATTATGGGAGGGGGGATACAAGTTTTTTTGGATGGGGATATTGCACAAAATAAACCCTAAAAATACTATTACAACCCAATTGAATTATGTGCAAATCAAATAAATATACAAATATTAAAAATGCAATAAAAATGTATTTATGTAAAAATGTTTTGTATTTGATTTTTTGTATGAGAAAATAAAATTAATTAACCCTAGAAAATAAGGAAAAATAATATTGTTATTTTTGGAGGGATGAAACCCTAGTTTTCAAATTAAAAGAAAAAATATGTTTCCTTTTATTATTTTGTTCATTTTTGGTACAAGAAAATAATAAATAATATTATGTGTCAAATATTAAAAATTAAAATATGTATGAAAATAAGTATTTTATGACTATAAATAATATAATAAAAATGTATAGTATTTTTAAATATATTTACAATTTATTTAAGAAAATAAAGTATATCACCCTAATAAACTATTTTTTTATGCAAAAATATAATAGAAAAAAATAAAATAAAATGCAAAAAATAAAGAAATTATTTTTCATGATTTTTTATGGTTCAGAAAAATAAATAAAAAACAATAAATATAAAAATGAAAAGAAAATATGAAAAATAAACAAAATAAAGCCAGGGGGTGCAAACATCAAGTCAGGGGGTGTGAAAATTAAAAACAACAAGCCCAAGGCGCCAAGGCCCAGAACTTCATCCCTGTCCTCCAGCCTCTTCTCCTTGCGCGCGTTTTTTCTTCAAATCTGTAACTCTCTATTGCTTGCATAAAAACAAAAACTTACACAAAACATGTAGCATTTTGTCTCACGATTCCAATGATATAAAATTTGTAACCTAACTCTAAAAGATCAAGGAGAATTTTATCAGCCCTAATTCGTGACCTAATTATTTCAGCAACTTCAAGCTTCAAATTCTCTTAGCTCAGTTAATATAAATAGCAAGTATGCATATGTACAGCTTCACCAAGATAAGGGCTACATTTTAGCTTCACAAATCGTGGCTTGAGGATGCCTAAATAGAGAAATAGAATTTTGAAAAATACCTCCTTCAGCTGGATTTGGATATGACAATGTGGGGACTTTGAGTGAGGCCTGAAAAAAGTTCCTTCAACCTTTTCCAATACCTAGCTTGCTTTGTGGATGACCAAAACTCTCTATAGAAGTCAAGCTGCAACCTCCAAATTTGAAAATGACAATGGCTGAAATAGAGCTTACAGAACCAGGGCAAGGGTTTGGATAGCTTTGGTAGGACATATGGAAGGTGTTTGAAGTGTTGAAACAAAAAACGCACCAGCTAAAAATGAAATGGCTAGAGTTTTGCAGCAACTGGCAGTTTTGGCAGAAAAATGAAGTTTTGGAGTTTTGGAGAGTTTCAGATGTTTAGCATTCATATTCTGGCTTGTGATAAGTTTGTGAATATGTATAGAATGGATACAAAGTCCACTCTTCATCAGATGTGCAAGCCTTTGGACTTTTGCAACTTTTCTTGCTTTTGAAGAAAAGTGAAGTGACCATACTAAACATGCTTGTACTGGCTGGCTTGCTAGCTGTAGAGAGTTGATATACATTGCTTGATATCTGTGGAAGTTGTTTATACCAATGGAACAGGTCCATGACTCAAGGTTGATAAAGTTACAAAATCTTGCCTTTATGAAAATAGCAATGTGCCCTTTATGCCATTAATGGAATTATCTCTTGTACAATGCTCCAAAAGCCAAGATAAAGCCCTTATCCTCTGAGTTTGCATTTAATTATGGAGTGTAGAATGAGTTTAGGACCTGTAATGAAAGGTACAAGCATCCAAGATCATATTTGCAACTTGACACTTTGTGAAAATGGCATGAACAAAAGTGATAAAATGCCAATTTCTCTTCTTCGATTCTCCCTAACCATAAATGATCTTGGAGAGTTCTTTGACATTTTAGAAAGCTTGCAATGTTCTCTACAATACATCTTTGAAATGCATTTTGAGATACCTCTTGGAACTAGGTGAAAAATGTCCATGAAGTTGGGTCAAAAACCTGCCTAAATTAGGGCAAATTTTCACTAAGTCATTTAGTTCATGGACCTCTATTCACAAATTCATAACTTGAGATCCAAGCATCTTTTGGGAAAAGTTTGTGAAGAAAAGTTGTAGATTTCATGGAGGACTACAACTTTTATGTTGGAAGTTTTATTTGAATCAAATTTCATCATGGTGAAAAAGTGGGGGAAAGTAGGGAAAAAATAAGAAAATTTCCATACTTAGAAAAATTCTAAGTTATGAAAATTTTCAAATTCAAAACCCTAATTTTCAAAATTGGTTTTCTTGGTGAACAAGTTTCATATTTTTAAATATCTTGATGAATTATGACCTTTGGCACTTGATTTTGACCAAAAGTCAAAGTTTGACTTTTTAGTGTACAGTTGACTTTTGATCAATTGAATGCAAAATTCATCTGTCAATCTAATGAACTTGAGATCTTTTGAACTATGAAATTGGGTCAAGATGATTCCATTGAGTTCTTGAAATCATGATTGAACCCAATTGTTCATTGGCTAGGTTAAAAATCAGAAATTGCCCTTTCTTAGTCAAAACCCTAATTTTGACCATTTTGCCCTTTTGATGATTTGATCAAATTTCTTGAGGAGTTGTGACCCAAACTTGATCAAATGGTACATATGAGTCTAAAATGTTGTTGTGGATCAAAAATTATGAAGTTTGACTATAAATTGGCCATGGTTGACTTTTCCCCCAATACAGTTGATTTTTAGGTCAACTATCCAATTGACTGAGCAAAAATGTGATTCAAGGCTTGAAGCTTAACATGAGCAATCTTAGAGATCCAAGATGGTGTATGAAAGTCAAATGAAGCATTGATGGTCCAAAAATCCTTATGCAAACTCAAACCCTAATTTCAGGTTATCAGTGCAAGGTGATGTCTTGAGCTGACCAAACCCTAATCTTGTCTTGAGTCCAAGAAGTCTTGTGAGGAAAATCTTGATAAATGAGAGGCCAAGTTTTGGGGTACAACAGCTTCCCCTGTTCAATCTTCTTGAACCTGAAGAGTTAGATTGGCGAGTTTTGTCGTTCGTGACTCGAAGGTAAAAGATGATTGGACACTAGAGTGCCTGTAAATTTGCACTCGACAAAGTGTAGTTGAGGGAATGGGCTTAAAGATGCCATTTGGATATAATCTTGTTGGAGATGGGCTTGTAGGTGCCATCCAAGAATGTTTGTTGTAAGTCAAAAGAATGAGCATCAGAATGGTGTCCTTATCTGGAACGTATCTGAGCTGTATCTGAACTTGAAATTTGAATAAGTGACAAAATGGCTTCCGTGTCTGGAGCGTATCTGGACTGGGATCTGAATGAGTAACAGAATGGATTCCGTGTCTGGAGCGTATCTGAGCTGGGATATGAATGAGTAACAAAATGGCTTCCGTGTCTGGAGCGCATCTGAACTGTATCATGAAGTTGAGGTCTGAATGAATAACAGAATGACTTCCGTGTCTGGAGTGTATCTGTATTGTATCATGAACTTGGAATATGAATGAGTAACAAAATGACTTCCGTGTCTGGAGTGTATCCGTACTGTATCTGAAGTTGAGATTTGAATAAGTGATAGAATGGCTTCCGTGTCTGGAGCGTATCTGGACTGTATCTGAAGTTGAGATATGAATGAGTATCAGAATGGCATCCTTGTCTGGAGCGTATCCATACTGTATCTGAAATCTTTGAATATTGTTAATGATAGTTGTTAATCTTATCATGAAAAGGGTAAAATATTAGCTAAAACACAAAGTTATGTTGCATGAAATGTATGATGCAATAAATGTGCTTTATCAATGTCTATGATATATGAATGTAATGTATGCGCATGTAAGCTGATTTACTGTTTTTCTGAGGAAAATAAATCCTTGACAGCCGGGGATAATAAATCCTTGACTGCTGCCAGGGAAAACAAATCCTTGGCGACTGAGGATAAGAAATCCTTGACGACATCTATGGGGATATCATGTCTTGAAGTTGGAGTATTGGCAAAAAATCTGTTGTGAGAGTAATGCCATGTACTGCTTGAGAAATATGCTTGGAGAATCCAGAGAACTTCGACGACTTCTGTTGGGAAATAAGAATGAGAATCTTCATTCTGTTGGGGAGTGATGAAAACTCTGTGGGGAAAAAGCTATCCTACTGGGGAGTAGTGAAGACTCTGTGAAAAAAAACTTATTCCTGCTGGGGAGTAGTGAAGACTCTGTGAGAAAAAGCTTATCCTGCTGGGGAGTAGTTCAGGAGTTTGGGTTGTCTGCCACTCTACTGGGGATTATCAGAAGTTGTTGTCTGGTTTTCAGGCTTCGAGATAACTTGCTGGGGAATTTGGAGAAACTGAATGGTCTCAACTGGGGATTGATAGTTGGAAATTTTGGCTCTGCTGGGGATTAATGGTTTGAAGTTTCAGCTCCGCTGGGGATCTGTAGTTCAAAGTTTTGGCTCCGCTGGGGATTAAGGGTTTGAAATTTCAACTCCGCTGGGGATTAACGGTTTAAAACTTTGGCTCCACTGGGGATCTTAATGATGTACTGTAGGGATTGCTCATGGAATAGCCTAAAGACGTTTTCCTAATCCTTTCAACCTGTCAGTTAATTGTTCTTTTCCACTTTTGTTTATTTGTAGACAGTAATTATGTTCAAATGCATATGTTCATTAATGAATCATTGGACGTTTTTGTGAATAAAACACAAGTGTAAAAAAGAAAAGGACTAATAGTTTTCTGTACTTTAAAGAGGTATCTTTGTATTTACTTTGAATAAGTATTTTGTACAAAGGAGACAAACATCCTAGTAAGAGGATGGTGTCACAAAGATAAGAAAAATTTATACAAAGAAAGATAGCTATGTGTAAAAAGAATCCAATGGGGTTCCCATTCTGCTATAGCCTTCGTATCTCCGAATATCTTGTCCATTTGTCGCTTCGTCCAAAGATGATTGGATTGATCAGAAGCTCCAAATTTGTTAGTGAAGAGATTGTCCTTAAAGTGATCCGACGAGACATAGTCATACGCTTTAATTCCCTAACTTTTGCCTGAACCGTCCTTTCGGGTTTTCGATCCACCGGGAAACCCTTTTTTGCCCAAGTCGCCATTTTGGGTTTTCAACTTGCCGGGTGTACATATTTTTTTCATTTATCCCTAATTTTTTCCTGAACCTTTTGGTTCGCCGGGATGCCCTTGTTTTGCCTAGGTGTGTCAACCTAGCGGGTCTTTTATGCGTAGTATCTTTTAACTATGTCTGCGTTCGCAGGGTGCGGTAGGTCGTCACCGTCCATGGTGGTTAAAATCATTGCCCCACCAGAAAAGATGTTCTTGATTACAAATGGTCCTTCGTAGGTAGGAGTCCATTTTCCCCTGGGATCACTTTGTGGCAAGATGATGCGCTTGATCACTAGATCTCCAACTTGATACACTTGGCGTCTGACTTTCTTGTTGAAAGCTTTGATCATCCGTTTTTGATACATATGACCATGGCAAACAGCAGTAAGTCTCTTTTCGTCAATTAAGTTCAATTGATCAAGTCGGGTTTGGATCCAATCGTCTTCACTTAAACCTGCATCCTTCATGATTCTCAAAGAGGGGATCTGAACCTCAATAGGTAAAACAGCCTCCAAGCCATAAACCAAAGAATATGGTGTTGCCCCAGTTGATGTGCGAGTCGTGGTACGGTACCCGTGGAGAGCAAACGGTAGCATCTCATACCAGTCCTTGTAGGTGACTGTCATTTTATGTATGATCTTTTTAATGTTTTTGTTTGCAGCTTCGACAACACCATTCATCTTTGGCCGATAGGGAGATGAATTATGGTGTTGAATCTTGAACTGCTCACACAAGGCGGTGATCATAGTATTGTTAAGGTTTGTACCGTTATCAGTGATGATCCTTTCTAGGATACCGTACCGGAAAATGAGATTCTGCTTGATGAAGCGGGCAACCACATTCTTTGTAACGGATGCGAAGGAAGCTGCTTCGACCCACTTGGTGAAATAGTCAATGTCCACTAGGATGAAGTGGTGTCCATTGGAGGTTGTAGGCTTGATCTCCCCAATCATATTGATTCCCCACATTGCGAGGGGCCAAGGAGCTGTTAATACATTTAGAGGAACATGAGGCACGTGCACCTTGTCTGCATAGATTTGACATTTATGACAAGTCCGGGAGTGCTGATAGTAGTCTGCTTCCATGGTAGACCAATAATAGCCTACCCGTAGAATCTTCTTCGCCATCGTATGCCCGCTAGAGTGAGTGCCAAAGGTACCTTCATGCAATTCAGCCATAATCCTTTCAGCTTCAATCTTGTCCACACAATGGAGAAGAATAGAATCATGATTGCGTTTGTACAGGATGCCATTACTTAAGAAGAACTTAGCTGAGAATCTCCTTAAGAACTTTTTGTCGTTGACCGAAGCTCCTTCTGGGTATTCTTGCGCCTCGAGATACCTTTTGACTTCATGAAACCAAGGCTGGTTCACTACTTCTTCGGTATTAATCTCGTGACAATGTGCAGGTTCGTCCATTCGTTCAATGGTGATTTGGGGAGCCTCATTATTCCAATTAAGTTTAAACATGGATTACATTGTAGCTAGAGCATCTTCTAGCTGATTTTCTTCTCGCAGGAAGTGCTCGAAGGTAATCTGCTCGAAATGTGGTAGCAATGTCAAGACATGTTCTTTGTAAGGGATGAGGTTTGGATGCTTAGTATCCCATTCTCCTTTGATCTGACTGATGACCAAAGCTGAATCCCCAAACACAACCAAAGATTTGATTCCCAAGTCTATGGCAGCCTTGAGCCCAAAGATGCATGCTCCATACTCTGCCATGTTGTTCGTACAGTTGAAGCAAAGTCTGGCGGTAAAAGGAGTATGGCAACCTGCTGGAGATATAAGAACAACACCGATACCATTACCAAGTGCATTGGATGCCCCATCAAAGTATAGGGTCCATCGGGATCCTTGTTTAAGTCCGTCATATGGTCTGAAATCTTCAATGTTGTCCAATGTCATGATGTCTTCGTCAGGGAAGTCGAACTTCATGGATTGATAATCTTCTACAGCTTGATGAGCAAGATGATCAGCTAGCACACTGCCCTTTATAGCTTTTTGGTTCGTGTACTATATGTCATATTCTGTTAGGATCATCTGCCATCTAGCTATCCTTCCAGACAAAGTAGGCTTCTCGAAGATGTACTTTATCAGATCCATCTTAGATATCAGCAAAGTGGTATGAGTCAACATATACTGCCTTAGCCGGCGAGTAGCCCATACCAAAGCGCATCAAGTTTTCTCGAGTAGTGAATATCTGGTTTCACAGTCGGTAAACTTTTTGCTAAGGTAATAAATGGCATGCTCTTTTCGGCCAGACTCATCATGCTGTCCCAATACGCACCCCATTGAGTTATCCAAAACGGTCAGATACATGATTAGAGGTTTCCTTCGATGGGCGGAATCAAGACAGGAGGATCTTGTAAGTACTCCTTGATTTTATAGAAAGCAATCTGACAATCATCATTCCATCTAACTACTTGATCTTTCTTCAACAGTTTGAAGATTGGCTCACAAGTAGATGTTAGGTGAGAAATGAACCTAGCAATGTAGTTTAGGCATCCCAAGAAACCTATGACTTCCTTCTCAGTGCGAGGAGCAGGCATTTCTTGTATAGCTTTGAATTTGGCAGGATCAACCTCAATGCCTTTGTTACTGATAATGAAACCTAAGAGTTTACCAGACCGGACTCTGAATGTGCACTTGTTAGGGTTTAACCTTAGCTTGTACTCCTTCAACCTGACAAACAGCTTTTGCAAGTGATCAAGGTGTTCTTCTTCAGTTTGTGATCGGGTTATCATATCATCTACGTAGACCTCTATCTCATGATGTATCATATCATGAAACAAAGCTACCATGGCGCATTGATAGGTTGCCCCGACATTCTTCAGTCCGAATGGCATCACTTTGTAGCAGAACGTACCCCACTGTGTGACAAATGTAGTTTTCTCCATGTCCTCAGGTGCCATTTTGATCTGGTTATAGCCTGAGAATCCGTCTATGAAAGAAAATACTTTGTGCTGAGCTGTATTGTCAACCAGAATGTCAATGTGTGGAAGTGGAAAATCACCTTTAGGGCTGGCCTTGTTTAAAACTCTATGATCCACGCACATTTTGACTTTGCCGCCCTTCTTAGGCACGGGAACAATGTTAGCAACCCATTATGGATAGGAAGTAACAGCCAAAAATCCAGCATTGAACTGCTTCATAACTTCTGCTTTGATCTTCTCTGACATGTCAGGTCTCATGCGACGGACTTTTTGCTTCGCTGGTGGATATTCTTCTCTTATGGGTAGACGGTGTACCACAATGTCTGTATCGAGTCCCGACATGTCTTTGTATGACCAGGCAAATATCTCAACATAATCATGCAACAACTGAATTAGGCGCGCTTTGACACTCGGCTCTAGGTTGACACCCACTCTGATTTCCTTTTTGTCTTCCTCAGTACCCAATTTGATTGTATCCAACAGCTCCTCATGAGGTAGAATAACTCTTTCCTCTTGTTGTAGTAGTCTGGACAATTCCCTTGGCACCTCACAATCTTCCTCACCTTCGTATTCGGCCTGGTAGATCAGATCTTCAGAGTCACTGAAGGCTATAGCAGTATCGTTACCCATGGGATTTGGAATGGAAGGGTACCTGAATTTGTGAGTGTGGCTGTGTGTAAGGGTATAGCCATCATAAAAAAACAAAATGTAAAAGAAATACAATGAGCACAAAAGGTTTATATATGAAAAAGCGTCCATGATTCATTGAAATGACATATGAAAATGAAATAAAAACCCTTACAAATGGACCGTTGTGCCTCGGGTAAGACACAAGGTTGAAAAAGTACGAATTGTTTGTGAATTATTACAAGTCCGACAGAAATGTAAAAGATAAATTACTACGGTATGAAAGTAATTAGGATGAAGTCTTTGGCTTCCCAATTGCACAGTCCTCCGCCGACAGTAGGAAATATCCAGTCTTCCAGGCTGCCCTCTTCTTCACTGTCCTCTAGTGCATTAACCCCTTGGTGGCTGATCTTCACAGGTGGCCCTCCGGCACGGGCGCGGAGCACAGCCTTCTGAGCAGTTGAGGTAAACCCCAAGCCAAATTTGTCTGATTTGTAGGGAAAATCTGGAAGCTTCCCCCAAATGGTGGATCCGCCTTCTTCCACTACTTCCTTTGCATCCTTTAGAGAAGACATCCGAGGTGGAGGCCTTGTGATCATAAGAGTTGAGGATACCGCTTTGGTCGCCGCTATTTCCTGAGAGACTTCTTCAAAATGTTGGAAAGGGGTTTCAATGAATTCGCCATCTAATTCCACATATCGGAATGAATTTAGATGACTAATCATGTAATCCTCTTCCCCAAGGCCAGTTATGATCTTCCCTTGGACAGGGTACTTCAGCATCTGATGCAAAGTCGAGGTGACATCACCGACGTTGTGAATCCAGGGACGTCCCAACAGACAAGAGTAAGAAGGACGGATGTCCATCACATAGAATGTTGAATTGAACGTCTGAGTTCCCACCTTGATCGGGATGTCCACTTCCCCATGGACCATCCTATTAGAGCCGTCAAATGCTCTCACAATTATATTGCTTGGTTTTAAAGTCAGCCCCTCATAATCTAGTCTATCCAGGGCTTTCTTTGGTAATACGTTCAGAGATGATCCCGTATCAACCAAGACATGGGCTAAGGTGGTTCCCATACACTCCACTGAGACATGTAGTGCGTCATTGTGTTTTCTCCCTTTGGATGTCAAGTCAGCATCGGAGAAACCCAGGCCATTGTCAGCTATCAGTCTGGCTACACATTCTGGGAATTGATCCGCAGACGTCTCTTGCGGCACATGAGCCGTCTTCAGAAATTTCACCAAAGCTTTAGCATGCGCCTAAGAGCACAGCAGCAATGCTAACATAGGGATTTTGGAGGAGGTATGTCCCCAGGTGTTCAACTACATCATAATCACTTTTCTTAATGATCCTCAGGATATCTTCCATCTCCTTCTTGGATGTCTCAGGAATAACTAGTGATTGAGCCTTCGTCAGGACAAGCTCCTCTTGAACATTCTTTCCTTTATTCTCAACAGTGGAAGTAGGGATAGGAATTGTGCTGTCATTGTTGGTAGATACACTTGCAGGTACAATCATGGGTACAAATGTAATCTTCGGAACGGCCACGGGTCCAGAGACTGCCTTTGGAGGGGCAATCTCTGGAGAGAAAATCCTCCCACTGCGGGTAATTTTGCTTGTTTCGGCAATGTTACTGATTTCGGAATTGTCTTCTTCAGAACTCTCCTCTTTGGCAATCTGTTCAACCTGTTTTATACCATGGTAGTAGATTTCTCCACCATAGTTCCATGGTACTGTTTTATCTGATTTGTATGGGGTTGGCCCGGGCATTGTTATCTTAAGCGGAGCAGTCACTGGAGCAGATGTAATCCTAACGGGTTTTTAGGAACCCTGGAAGGATTGGCGTATATGGTTATTATTGAAACTTCTGGAACTGGAATGGGTGAAACAGGAGCTTTCTCAAACAAAATTTCTTGATTATCAATCAGTTGTTGGATACCTTTCTTCAACAGAGGGCACTCAAATGATGAGGATATGCAAATATGGCAATCTTTGTCACATCCTGGGAACACCCTAGCCTTTAACAAATTCAACTTGATGGTCGAGAGCGGGGTCAGCAATTCATCCTCGGTATCAACAAATAAGTCCTCCTCAACAGCACTGGCATTGTGTCCATGCCTAGGCATTGGAGCGGAGATAACATTCGGCTTTTCCGGCGCTTCAAATTCAACTTCCTTTGTGTCGATCAGGTCTTGAATTTTGTTCTTCAGAGCACAATAATTGTTGGTGTCGTGCCCTGGACTTTCAGAGTGGTAAGCGAACCTGGCATTCGGATGGTAGTGGGGAGATGCAGTATTGGGATTTTTAGGGGCCTATTTTAGCATGGTCAGATTCAACTTCAGAAGATGTGGTAGGACTTGAGCTGGAGTCATGTTTATCTTGGTGAATTGCTGTACAAGCCTTTCCACCCTTTGCTGATTATTTCTCGGCTGGTTATTTCTTGGCTGGTCTGATGCAGGCTTTTGAATCATAACGGCCCCCACCGTTGGTTGGCGCTCGGTTCTTCCCTGATTTCTCTGTGCATAAACAGCAGACACTTCCTTCTTGCCAGTGAAGGGATTTTTTGCAGCTGCAGAGGTAGACGCGTCTTTCTGAATTTTCCCGCTTCTAATACCGGCTTCCACCCTTTCGCCAGTTAGAATCAACTTAGTGAACCCTGCAGAGGAACTTCCAATCAGATGATTAAAGAAAGGACCTGATAGAGTTCCTATGAACATGTCCACTAGCTCCCTTTCAGATAAAGGTGGTTGCACCCTTCCGGCTAGATCCCTCCACTTTTGGGCGTAGTCTTTGAAGCCCTCATTGGACACCATGGCCATACTCTGGAGTTGAGTACGGGTTGGTGCCAAGTCGGTGTTGTATTGATATTGTTTATAGAAGGCTGCTGCCAAGTCTTCCCAATTATGGAAATCTGCCCTCTCCAACTGGTAGAACCATTCAAGCCGCGTTCCTGATAAACTGTCCTGGAAAAAGTGGACCCACAAGTCTTTGTCAGTAGAATGCAGCTGAATTTTCCTGACATAAGATCGTAGGTGCATTTTGGGACAAGACACCCCATCATACTTGGCAAATAGTGGCACTTTAAACTTAGGAGGGATTACAATTCCAGACACCAGCCCTAACTCCTCAAAATCCAGCCCCGATACTCTCTGTACTTCCATAGCAGCTAGACGTTCTTCCAAGTTTTTGTATTTGTCATTGGCCGGAGGCTATTGTTGTTCAGAGTAATCCTCTTATTCCTCTTCTTTTGCTTTAGAATCAGATGGTACTGCCGTTACTTTTCCTTTTCTCTCCCCTTCCTCAGAGGTTGATGGAAATTCCAAGGTCCTTCTGGCTTGTCCTTGGAACCTTCTGCCCATGATAACCACACCAGCTGGCTTCTTCTTCTTTTTCTCTTTCTCTTTCTCTAGCAGAGTCTTGAGCTCCTCCTGCCCCTTGGCTAAGGTCAAGAGTAGCTGTTGAAATTGTGAATTCTGAGCTTGCAAATCTTTAACCGTCTGTTCAAGATCTATCTTGCTGAAATAAACAGTAGAAGGATGAGGAAACTTGTTTTCAAGGATTTGAAAAATTCAAATTTGTTTCAGACAAAAAGGAACACATGTTATATTAATAAAATAGAATTTGAGTACATCAATGCCCCTAGGGAAAAATAATACAAAATCCTAAGATAAAAAGACGTTGCGCATCCTCTTTGGTGCAATGTAGGTGTTGAGAGTCAGCTCTTCATGAAGTAACCGAGTGAGTTCCAAAACCTTCTTCTCGCTTGCGTAGAATTAGGCTTTGAAAGTATCGTGTTCTTATTTGAGCTGTATCCAACTCCTTTGTAGGTCTTCGAGTGATGTCGGCATGTCAGGATGTAGGATGGTGTATGGAACCTCCCCTTCCTTAACAGGCTCTATAATCACTGGGAGAATGGAGGGGTAAGGCATCATAAGACTTTGAGCGCGGGTTCGTACCCACTTGAGGTAAGGCTCAAGAGGGATGGAATTCTTGTGTCCGAAAGTCTTACTATCCACCTTGTTTGGCATCCTCCAAGCTCGGATGAACCTTTGTCGAAGTCCTTGATCGTCGCTGTCGAAGTCATAAACCAAGCCTTGAATTAGCATATCATGTGGGCCATCCTTTCGGGCATAACCAAACTGTCTTAAAGCCAAGCAGGGGTTGTAGGTGATGCCTCCCCTAATGCCAAGTAGAGGGACATTAGGGAATTCCCCACAACGGTCGACAATGATAACATTCTCTTTGGATCGAGAACACCAATGAATATCTGAATGTGTAAGTGTCATCAACCTTTGTGACCACCTCAACCCTTGCTCATTCTTCAAGACTGATTGGGGAAGATGAGAAATAAACCATCTTGCCAGGAGAGGAGTGCAACACATAAGAACACCTCTTTTCCTCATTGTGCGAGTGTGAAAAGAGTGTAAGATATCTCCAAGCAATGTAGGCACCGGGTTGCGTGACATGAAGATTTTGACAGCACTCACATATATGAGTTGGTCAGGGTTAGGGAACAAGACCATCCCATAGATGAGAAGAGCTACAATCTCCTCAAAAGCTTGCAAGTCCAAGGAGTTCCAATAGCTTTGGGCCTTCTCAAACAAGAACTTTGCCAAGAAAACTTTGACACCACTTCTAGTTTCCCAATGGGTTGTGACATCAGATGAGTGCAAGTGCAGGGCTTGAGCAATCTCTTCTGGCTTTGGATCTCTTTCTATACCATTGAAAGGTAGTTGATTGAGAATAGGAATTCTCAAGAGTTGAGATAATTCTTCCAAAGTAGGCACAAGCTGGTAGTCAGGAAATGTGAAGCAGTGATGCAAAGGATCAAAGAACTGGAAGAGAACTTTCATCATGTCTCCCTCTGTGTTGGAAGTGACTAAGTTGAGTAGACGACCATGTCTCTCGGTGAATGGAGAGTTCTCAGGAATCCTTGAAGCTAGCTCCTTGAGTTATGGAGGAATTCTTACAAGGTTGACTTGGATAGTTTTCCTGCAAAGTGAATCCATATCCTACAAAACAAGAACAAAGATGAATTTCCAAAATCCTTGAAATGGTTAGTGGATGTATATGATGCTCATGATGTCCATGATGTTATGCACAAGTATATATGTACAAGAAAATCACACAAGTTCCTAGTTTAGGCTTGCATGGGGTTTCATAGGTAAGTACCCTCTTGAAGTTTAGTTGGCTCAACCTGTCCTAGAAATAGTAATCGGGTTCTAAGGAGCTCAATATCACTGGATTGTTTCCTTGTTAATTATTTCAATTCAGCCTCTTTACTGGCGACCGGAATATTCCAAGGAACCAACCCTCAATGAGTGTAGTATTGAGTATCTACCAACTTCAGACTGCACCAAAGCCGGTCATCTCACTACATCCTAAAAGGCCAAGTTGGTCAAGTAAAGGTTCTAGAAGTTCATTAGTGCTTCATGCCATCACTCAACAGCCCCATATTCTCTTTGATTGACTCAAAGGCTACCAGTACCCACAAATATGTCACACTAACATAGTTATTGCTTAGACCGTGTCGGTATACCCCGCACAGTTTCCATAATGTATTGCTATTTACCTATAATGTTTTCCAAATCCAGGTAGAGGATTCAAACCCAAACAATAGAACCAAAGTGTAAAGCAAACAAGGCAAACATGGTAAGCAAATAAAGGTGATCTAAACCCTAAGGTAACCCCACTTTTATAATTTTACCTAGCAGAGTCGTCAGTTCTGTTATACTGTGGGATAACTGACTTGAGGTTTTGTGTTTCGTCGAAAATGTCGCGGTTTAGCAATAATCACCACCGACTTTTATTTTATCCAAAAGGAAAGGTAAAAAAGCACAGGAAAGACCTTTGAGATGTTTTCTTGAGTTCGGGGGGTAGATTATGAAAAGGGAAGGTGCTAGCACCCTTTTCATCTATGGTTTTCCATGGGCTCTTAGTTACTTGCTATTCTTTTGAAATTGTTTGAAATGGTGCTTTGTGTTTGGTGTGATTTTGAAAGTATTTTAAAAAGAGGCCATCATTTTGGCAATCTTTGTAATGATTCTCGTTCGTGAGAATGTATACAAAGATGTTTGTCTTTTGAAAAATGTTTCAATGTTTTGAAAGGTGTTTGAAAATGTTTTGGAAATGTGTGTGTGTTTGTTTTTGAAAATAGCAAGGATTGTTTGAAATGGAGCAAGAAAATTAGAAGCTATCTACCTACTCAAATGTCTTTCCTATGCATTTTTATTCCTTTGACATTGTTGATTTACCATTGATTTGGTAAACAACCCTATCTTTGGATGTTAAACGGGACGGGCGTGGGTCATCGTATGACCATGATAGCAATGTTGCCAAGTATCTTTAGCATTTTTGAGGGACCAAGATCATTTGTTTAGGCAACCTTTTGATAGCGTCATCGAGGGGCTATGATCTTATTTTTGTATTGTTTTGCCAAGATACTTCGCATGCGTAACATGGCCATGTTTGTTTTAGGCAACCAAGTGGGTGAAACCCTAAGGGTGTTTGTGTGAAATGTGTGTCATTTTACATGCATTTATCTTGTATTAGGTTTTGTCTATTTGTTTGTTTTTGGTCTTGTCATGCAAACCCTAGTTTACTAAACATGGTATAAATGCGATAAATTGCGTAAATGTAAACTAAGCTATTACGATAATTATTATGGGAGGGGGGATACAAGTTTTTTTGAATGGGGATATTGCACAAAATAAACCCTAAAAATACTATTACAACCCAATTGAATTATGTGCAAATCAAATAAATATACAAATATTAAAAATGCAATAAAAATGTATTTATGCAAAAATGTTTTGTATTTGATTTTTTGTATGAGAAAACAAAATTAATTAACCCTAGAAAATAAGGAAAAATAATATTGTTATTTTTGGAGGGATGAAACCCTAGTTTTCAAATTAAAAGAAAAAATATGTTTCCTTTTATTATTTTGTTCATTTTTTGTACAAGAAAATAATAAATAATATTATGTGTCAAATATTAAAAATTAAAATATGTATGAAAATAATTATTTTATGACTATAAATAATATAATAAAAATGTATAGTATTTTTTAATATATTTACAATTTATTTAAGAAAATAAAGTATATTACCCTAATAAACTATTTTTTTATGCAAAAAAATAATAGAAAAAAATAAAATAAAATGTAAAAAATAAAGAAATTACTTTTCATGATTTTTTATGGTTCAGAAAAATAAATAAAAAACAATAAATATAAAAATGAAAAGAAAATATGAAAAATAAACAAAATAAATCCAGGGGGTGCAAACATCAAGTCAGGGGGTGTGAAAATCAAAAACAACAAGCCCAAGGCGCCAATGCCCAGAACTTCATCCCTGTCCTCCAGCCTCTTCTCCTTGCGCGCGTTTTTTCTTCAAAGCTCTAACTCTATTACTTGCAAAAAAACAAAAACTTATAACACAAAACATGTAGCATTTTGTCTCACGATTCCAATGATATAAAATTTATAACCTAACTCTAAAAGATCAAGGAGAATTTTATCAGCCCTAATTCGTGACCTAATTATTTCAGCAACTTCAAGCTTCAAATTCTCTTAGCTCAGTTAATATAAATGGCAAGTATGCATATGTACAGCTTCACCAAGATAAGGGCTACATTTTTGCTTCACAAATCGTGGCTTGAGGATGCCTAAATAGAGAGATAGAGTTTTGAAAAATACCTCCTTCAGTTAGATTTGGATATGACAATGTGGGGACTTTGAGTGAGGCCTGAGGATCGTGTGAGCTTCCTTGAAGTTCCTTCAACCTTTTCCAATACCTAGCTTACTTTGTGGATGGCCAAAACTCTCTGTAGAAGTCAAGCTGGAACCTCCAAATTTGAAAATGGCAATGGCTGAAATAAAGCTTACAAAACCAGGGCAAGGGTTTGGATAACTTTGGTAGGGTATATGGAAGGTGTTTGAAGTGTTGAAACAAAAAACGCACGAGCCAAAAATGAAATGGCTAGAGTTTTGCAGCAACTTGCAGTTTTGGCAGAAAAATGAAGTTTTGGAGTTTTGGAGAGTTTCAGATGTTTAGCATTCGTGTTCTGGCTTGTGATAAGTTTTTGAATATGTATAGAATGGATACAAAGTCCACTTTTCATCAGATGTGCAAGACTTTGGACTTTTGCAACTTTTCTTGCTTTTGAAGAAAAGTGAAGTGACCACACTAAACATGCTTGTACTAGATGGCTTGCTAGCTGCAGAGAGTTGGTATACATTACTTGATATCTGTGGAAGTTGTTTATACCAAAGGAATAGGTCCATGGCTCAAGGTTGATAAAGTTACAAAAGCTTGCCTTTATGAAAATAGCAATGTGCCCTTTATGCCATTAATGGAATGATCTCTTGTACAATGCTCCAAAAGCCAAGATAAAGCCCTTATCCTCTGAGTTTGAATTTAATTATGGAGTGTAGAATGAGTTTAGGATCTTTAATGCAAGGTACAAGCATCCAAGATCAGATTTGCAACTTGACACTTTGTGAAAATGGCATGAACAAAAGTGATAAAATGCCAATTTCTCTTCTTCGATTCTCCCTAACCACAAATGATCTTGGAGAGTTCTGGGACATTTTAGAAAGCTTGAAATATGCTCTACAATACATATTTGAAATGAATTTTGAGATACCTCTTGGAACTAGGTGAAAAATGTCCATGAAGTTGGTTAAAAAACCTGCCTAAATTAGGGCAAATTTTCACTAAGTCATTTAGTTCATGGACCTCTATTCACAAATTCATAACTTGAGATCCAAGCATCTTTTGAAAAAAGTTTGTGAAGAAAAGTTGTAAATTTCATGGATGAATACAAATTTCATGTTGGAAGTTTTCTTTGAATCAAATTGCATCATGGTGAAAAAGTGGGGGAAAGTTGGGAAAAAATAAGAAAATTTCCATACTTAGAAAAATTCTAAGTTATGAAAATTTTCAAATTCAAAACCCTAATTTTCAAAATTGGTTTTCTTGGTGAACAAGTTTCATATTTTGACATATCTTTATGAATTATGACCTTTGGCACTTAATTTTGACCAAAAAGTTAAAGTTTGACTTTTTAGTGTACAGTTGACTTTTGATCAGTTGACTGTAAAATTCATTTGTCAATCCAATGAACTTGAGATCTTTTGAACTATGAAATTAGGTCAAGATGATGCCATTGAGTCCTTGAAATCATGCTTGAACCCAATTGGTCATTGGCTAGGTTAAAAATCAGAAATTGCCCTTTCTCAGTCAAAACCCTAATTTTGACCATTTTGCCCTTTTGATGATTTGATCAAATTTCTTGAGGAGTTGTGACCCAAACTTGATCAAATGGTACATATGAGTCTAAAATGTTGTTGTGGATAAAAAATTATGAAGTTTGACTGTAAATTGTCCATGGTTGACTTTTTCCCTAATACAACTGATTTTTAGGTCAACTGTCCAATTGACTGAGCAAAAATGTGATTCAAGGCTTGAAACTTAACATGAGTAATATTAGAGATCCAAGATGGTGTATGAAAGTCACATGAAGCATTAATGGTCCAAAAATCCTTATGTAAACTCAAACCCTAATTTCAGGTTATCAGTGCAAGGTGATGTCTTGAGCTGACCAAACCCTAATCTTGTCTTGAGTCCAAGAAGTCCTGTGAGGAAAATCTTGATAAATGAGAGGGCAAATTTTGGGGTACAACACCTGGGTTTTAGCAGAAACATTTGACATTTCAAACCTACGGCATGATGCATTATATTACTCTTTCTTTTTGGTCTGTATGTTTGCACTTTCTGTATTATTTTATGTTTGATTCAGGATTACTATGACACTCACATCAAAGGCCTGTTGATAAATTAATTCACAACTTATATCCATCACTTTTAAATATTCCAAATTTCTTGTTAGAGTTTATTAATCTAGTCATAAGAGTTAGTATATTAGTATTGTATGGTTTATGATTTATATTTTAATTTGTGATAAGAGTTTTGAACTGCATATACATATAATTGAATAAAACACCACTGAATATCAACAATGTTTACTTCCAGAAGATTCATAGTGAAACAACAACGGCTATTAGGGAAATGGTTGGAGTTGATATTGTGTTAATATAAAAAATGGTACTTGATAGGGAAGATCCTACTTATTGGGAGATGATGTATGTGTGAGCATATTTCACTGGTGAAGGAAATCGTGGTGAATACGTTTCTTGCACTTGAAACTATAGTGGTAAAGGTTGTTGAAGATGGTCCTCCTCCTCCCATTTACTGTATCAGACCATTGATTGCTTATTCTCAACAACCAGGTCAGTTGACTTCTACTGTTATTTTTTATGTTTACTGTTATTACAAAAAATTGATGAAAGGTGAATAATGAATGGCAAGTTGTATGCAACTATACTAATTATATAGTGAATATTATCCAAAACATAAACCATTACTATTGTTGCTCTCTTGAAGTAGTTCACGTTTCTATATGTTTTCATAATGAGACACTGACATCATCTGCCTCACGATAATGAAAACTAGAGAAAATATGAGTTAAGTGTATCTGTTTTATCTTGTTTTTTTTTTCAAATTAGTCATAACAAGGAAAAAGCACACTCCTATTTGTTAGAAATTTAGAACATTTTCATGTATGGATTACCGTTGCCTAAAAAATTATGAATGGGTGAACTGGATTGCTACACAGGATCTAAATGTACGAAATTGTGAGTAACATTTTAGTGAGGAAATCAAAGGTTCTTATTTCAACTTATTTTCTATTTGTTATGATGTACATGTAATATTCACCTTTTATTTGTAAATCAATTATAGGTAATACTTGTTATACACTCTAAAGTGAGTTGCCTCATTCACTTTAGAAGAGGCAAATTCAATATTTACCCGAACACTATGCAGCCTTGCAGTTACATTTAATCTAGTATCGACTGTTGGATTTAAAAATTCTTGATCTGAATCCCAATCTTGTTAAAATAGCTTGTAAATCTAAATTGCAAATTGAAGTTCCACAATGATTGGCCACATAGATACTTGATATTGATATTGAAGTTCCATATCACTCTCAAATCAATGTCTTTAACTTTGCAGTTATTTTATTGTTATATCATTTGGTTTCAAATGATAATTTTGATTGTAACATTGGTTGCTTTCTCATTTTATGTGTAGTTGCTACCCGATTTCATCGTTGCAGATGCATCTCTGATTTCTGTTGTGAAGGGTGAAATTCTGATTGTTCCAAGAATCTTACACTGTGTGGTTCCAGAAGTTTCTGACTTCTCTATAGGTAATTAGTTGTTCTTTTATTATAGCCGCGTGATTAATTATAGTTTTTTTGTTTAGCTTACTTAGTAGTAAAATCATGGATAAAAAATGGATGTCTTCCAATCGATTGTCAAAAGAGTACGAGAATGGGGTATTAGAATTCGTTAAGTTTGCTGTTAAATATGCTGGAAACCCCAGTTGAATGAAATTTCCTTGCCTTGGTTGTTATTATAGGGGTCGGGTTGACGCAGTTGGGTTGGAATATCATTTAATGAGGAATGAAATTGATCGAAGTTATACATGTTGATACTTCATGGTGATAAAAGTAATGAGAATGTTGAACCGGGGGGATAGTACGGCATATGCTTCAGACGAAAATGGCACAGATACATACGATTGTGATCGAGTCGAAGATATTGCAGAAACACTTGAAGAAGATCTTCAGGATTGTCCCAAAAATGTTTGAGAGGTTGGTAAGCGATATAGAGAAACCGTTGTATAAAGGTTGCACTAAATTCATAAGACTGTCTGTGGTATTAAAGTTGTATAACTTAAAGGCGGGCAATGGATGGTCGGATAAAAGTTTCACAAAGTTATTAGTCCTTATGAAAGATATGCTTCTAGAGGATATTGTTCTTCCTAATTGAACCTATGAGGCCAAAAAATGTTGTGCTCTATTGGCATGAGCTATGATAAGATACATGTTTGTCGAAATGATTTCATTTTGTTTCGAAATGAATATGCATTGTTAAATGAGTTTCCTAAATGCGGTTTATCTCGATATAAGAAAAAATTGTCTCCAGTAAAAGTCTTATGGTATTTTCCTATAATTCTGATATTTAGACACATGTTTCATAGTGAAACCGATGCAAAACACTTGACTTGGCATGCAGATGAAAGAATTATTGATGAAAGTTTTGACATCCGGCAGATTCACCACAGTGGTCAAAAATTGATAATGATTATCCTGATTTTGGAGGAGAAGCAAGAAACCTTTTCTTGGAATTATCTACTGATGGAATGAATGCGCATGGTCTTCAAAGTATATCACCTAACTTATGGCCTATAATTATTATGATTTATAACCTACCTCCATGGCTATGTATGAAGTTCAAGTACATGATGTTATCTATGTTAATTTCTGGGCCTAAACAACCAGGGAATGACATAGACGTATACTTGACACCTTTAATCAAAGATTTAAAGATTTTGTGGGAGAACGGTGTGGAGGTTTATGATGGATATAGGAAAGAAAGTTTCAATTTGAGGGTGATGTTGTTTGGCATAATTAATGATTTTCTGGCATACGGAAATCTATTAGGGTATAACATTAAAGGTCAAAAACCGTGTCCTATTTGTGAAGAAAACACAAATTGGAAGCGATTGGAATTTTTTCAAAAGAATGTATTTCTCAGTCATCGTAGATTCTTAAATTCTAATCATCACTACCGTGGATGGAGAAAGGCATTCAATGGAAATCCAGAACATGATAGAGCTCCACCTATATTGACAGGTGAACAAATATTTGAAAAGGTGAAAGATATGAGTACTCATTTTGGCAAGCCTTTTGCACATACACTTGTCAAGGGTGGGTGAAAGAAGAGGTCAATTTTTTTAAAATTTCCATATTGAAAGTCGTTATACGAAAGACATTTTCTTGATGTTATTCATATTGAAAAAAATGTATTTGAAAGTGTTATTGGTACGTTACTCAATATACAAGGAAAGTCTAAGGATGACCTTAAAGCAAGAAAGGACTTGATACATATGGGAATAAGTACTGGATTAGGACCCATGAAGAAAGAAAAACAAACATATATACCGCCTGCTGCTTATACTTTATCTAAGTGAAGTTAATGTTCTAGAAGGTTACTCTTCAGATATTAGAAGACTTGTGCCTATGAAAGACATCAAGATAGAGTTTAAAGACACGTGATTTCCATGTTATAATGGAGCATTTTCTACCAATAGGTATACGTTCTATTTTTCCAGAAAAAGTAAGAAGCGCCATAACTAAATTGTGTTTTTTCTTTAGGTCAATTTATAGTAAGGTGATCGATCCTGAGATCTTACCAATATTGCAAAAGGAAATAGTTATTACTTTGTGTGAGCTTGAAATGTATTTTCCTCCCTCATTTTTTGACATTATGGTACATCTTGTTGTTCATCTTGTGAAAAAGACACAATTGTGTGGACCAGCTTATATGAGATGGATGTACCTTGTTGAGCGTTATATGAAAATATTAAAAGGGTACGTGAAAAATCGAAGTCGGATAGAGGGTTGTATGGTTGAACGATACATTGTTAAAGAAGCGGTCGAGTTTTGTATTGAATATTTGCCCAGTGTTCAATCCATTGGAGTACCTAAATCTCATATTTTCGAAAGGAATGAAGGAAAAAATTTAATTGGAAATAAAATTATGATATTATCAAGGGTTGGGCGGGATCAAGTTCATTTATATGTTCTGCACAATAACAATGAGGTTGAGCCGTATGTTGAAATGCACAAGGATGTACTCCGGGGTTTAAATCCGGATAGAAATGAAAATTGGATAGTACGAGAGCATAATCAAAGTTTTATACAATGGTTCAAGGATCATATTTATTCAAAGTTTGATTTAGATCTCGCTTCAATAATAGAAAGGTTGAGATGTTTAACATATGGTCCGAGTTTGCACGTGTTTTCTTATAGTTCATACGCAATTAATAGATACATATTTTATACCAAAGAACAAGATGATAAAAGTACTATGCAAAATAGTGGTGTCACAGTGGTAGCTGAAGCAATACACATTTCAAGTATGAAGGACTTAAACCTCAAATATGCAAATCTATCATATTTTAGGGTTATCGAGCATATTTGGGTGTTTGATTATGAGAAGTTTCAGATTCATATCTTTGGTTGCAAGTGGATACATAATAGTGGCATATGAATGGATAAGTCGTGATTTTTACAAGTGGATATTAATAGGGTGGGGGTACAAAGATGAGCCTTTTATTCTAGCCTCTCAAGCTAAACAAGTGTTCTATGTCACTGATTCGACAAGTACGAAATGGTCTATAGTGCTTTTATCTAACAAAGTGATTGATGATAATAGTATAAAATCAAATAATATTGATGTTGAGAATGGGTCATATGTTAGAGGAAATGAGTCGTATATACGAAACGATCAAGATGAGAATATTATAGCGGATGAATCATATACTGAAAATGATCATAATGAAGGAATTTGGATCAATCCATCCGTATGAGTTGTTAAGATCCAAGTAATTCATATTTCTAACCAAGAAAAGAAAGAGATGTTAGTAAAAAAGGTACTAGTAAAATGTTATGTGTTCTATCATTCAATAAAATTGTTATATTTGTGTTTATGTTTTAATATTGTGCTTATGTTTTTATATTGTGTTTATTCATTCAATGCTACTTGAATTTTATATGGTGTTTATGTTTTTCTTTAATATTATAGGTCAAATGGCTAGTAATGAGGAAAAATCATATCCCGCTTCTAATAATGGTGGAAATGAATCAGTTCATGATGTGGAGAATGATATTAGACGAGGAATAACTATTATGAAGCCAATCATTTGTGCAAGAGATAAAGATTTAAAATTTGATGTACATTGGAATGCAGACAAACAACTAATTGAGCCTAACGGTTCAATATTGACAAGTTACACTGGTTCCCTCTGTGAGGAGAGAAGTTCCAATTACTTGTAATGATTGGAGAAATCGAGAGTTGACACCGACTAAAGAAAAAATATGGAGTGATATACAGGTACCATATGTGATATCATTTAATTTTGTTGACGATTATGTCTTTAAATTACTAACGCACTCTATGTATGTTTTTTCGTAGAGGTATTTTAACGTTGATAATGATTGAAAAACATATTGTCTTCAATTGACTGAAAAAAGACTCAGAGGGTTTTGATATTTTTTAACAAATAAGTCTCTTAGGGATGCCGATAGCAATTTTATCGATGCAAAAACTTCCAAATACGTATGTAGGCTTGATTTCAGCTGAAGAACGGGAAACATTTAAGGCAAATGAAGAACCTCAGATTTTCAGGATGTGAGTGTCGTAAATCTCCAACGAGCATCAAGTCTCCCGTATCCATATAGAAAAGAGGGCGTATGGGATATGCACGCTTACAACAAAGAATGGTAAGTATATATAAATGTTATGATATACTTGTTCATCATGTGTTACAATTGATCTTATTATTTATCTTAATGTGTTGTTGGAAGAGGAGAAAAGTCAAGAAACATCTCTTCTGGAACATGTTCTGTGGAAGGTTGCTCGTGTGGGTAAGGATGGAGTTGTTAAGGAAGATGTGCTCCAAATTATGAGTAATGTGTAAGTATATCAGTATTCCTTTAATTAAATCAAAAGTTTATTAACATTGATAATTTATGAGTTTCAATCACCACTAATTTATTTCGATATGCATATGAATTTCAGGAGAATCTATCACAATCTTTAACTCAAGCTGAAGACCATGATTGCAGGAGCATACTTAGTTGAGTGTTAAATGTTCCTGAGTATATCGGTCGTGTGAGGGGTAAAGGGATTTGGGGTGACTCAAACATCTTTCGGTAACCCATCAAAAAGAGGAAAGGTCATAGCAATAAAGAAGTGATGGAAGTGTTAGAAAAATTAAAAGCTAAAGTTCGTGAGTTGGAAAAGGATAAAGAAAGATACATGTCAGAAAGGCAAGGTTCAGGATTCAAGGATACTAGTGACAAAGATAGTATCAGTTGTGATTTCCAACAAAAAATTCCTGAGGTAATATATATTATTATGAATTAGCATAATTTTTTTAATTGACATATATACACATTAACAATTTCATATTTATTATTGGTTTAGAGCATTTCACCCTGTCAGCTCTATTTATTGTCACCCCGACTTATCGCATGGTTGGAAAAGGAAAAAATGCATAATGATTTGGGAGAACTACTTCACCATAAACCGCTCTCTGCTGGATTTTTGAAAGTATCAATTGATATTGCTTTAGATAGGGGATTGCGCCATTACCTTTAACTGATGATATTTTAGATGTAACATTGGTGGGAGAGGCAATAGGATCATATGTTGCATGATCGTTAAACTTCATTTGCATAGATGATGAGGTATATTAAAAAACCATTATGAACCTTTGAGTATTCAAATTTTTTATGACCATTTAGAGCGTGACATTTTTTTCATGGTAATGTTAGACTCCTACAAAAATCCATAACAAACGATAAGGGGATTACGCGGAAAGCTGAGTCAGTTGCATCCAAAAAAGAGGTACATTGATATATATATATATATATATATATATATATATATATATATACTTATATATATATATATATATATATATATATATATATATTAAT